>CAMRHE010000165.1:2410000-3010000 GCA_947044405.1 Leptodactylus fallax | reverse complement strand
TTGGTGTTCCTCAGGGCTTGGTCCTAGGCCCCCTGCTCTTCTCTCTCTACACAGCCCCCATTGGACAAACCATCACCAGATTTGGATTCCGGTACCATCTTTATGCTGATGACACCCAATTATACACATCATCCCGTGACATCACCCCTGCACTAATACAGAATACCAGTGACTGTCTCTCTGCTGTCTCAAATATCATGTCTGAAACTGAATCTCTCAAAGACTGAACTAATGCTGTTTCCACCATCTAATAGATCTGTCCCTGATATCTCCATTGCAGTCTCCGGCCTTACCATAACTCCTAGGCAGTATGCCCGCTGTCTCGGGGTTAAGTTTGACTCAGACCTTTCCTTCAACCCCCATATCCAATCACTCGCACGTTCATGTCATCTCCACCTCAAAAACATCTAAAGAATCCGCCCTTTCCTTACCAGAGATACACTAAAGACACTTATTGTTGCCCTGATTCACTCCCCGCCTTGACTACTGTAACTCCCTACTAATCGGTCTTCCCCTTACTAAACTCTCCCCTCTACAATCTATTCTGAATGCAGCAGCCATGCTTGTTCTGTCCTCCTTATGTGTGAGGCATAAGTCGACATGCAGCTAAACTCCCTCCTAGTAATTCATTGACTCTGGAGCGATGTCCAAACTTTAACTTTTATTACAAGGATAGGGTGAAACTGGGAAACAGAAAGATAATGCATTTACTAATGCGTACAAGCATGTAGCCACACATTATAATACAAATCAATGTATACAAAGACATGTACATTAAATACAAGAACATTGTACATTATGGTACTACAGACATGAGGAACATCCATATACATAAACTGTACATGTGCTTCTGAGTGGTGCTGTCCTAACTACCAGCATGGTCTCCAGCTATGGTAACTATGGACTGGGAAATTACACCAGGAGACATGCAAACATAATAATGTGCATAAACACAAACTATAGTGCTGGGTAGCAGATGGAACATACCAGCGATGCTACTGTAGGTCCAGATGGGAAGGATGGAATAAGATGCTGCTAGCTGCACAGCAAGTTCCAAATGAAATGGCCACTGATGAGCTGACCTGATGATGTCCTTAGGTCATAGGTGGGAACTACAGTAGCTCTAGTGGGACATACAGGGAATAGTAAGATTATTTGCCATTTGCACAAACAGCCACCAGATGGAGCTATCACAAATCAATACATTACATATTGCTGAAGGCATGACACTCCCCCGCCTGGTATCCCAAGGATACCACATTAAGGTATCTCTGAAGAGAACAACAATATCAGTTCATTAACTGGTCTGAGGAAAAGTCTAGGTTCACTTTGCTTGCAAACCTTGAGTTCTACTTTCCTGACTTTCCCATCTTCACTTGGGAACACTTTGGTCACCAGTCCTAGAGGCCACTTGTTTCTCTTGGACTGAGAGTCTTTTACGAGAACAACATTGCCAACTTCCATGTTGGGTTTGCTGGCTTGCCATTTGTTCCGTGTCTGCAAAGTAGAAATGTAATGTCGCCTCCACTTATCCCAGAAGGCATCTGCCAGGGTTTGTACCCGCCTCCATTGGCTCTTGTATAAGTCTTTAGTAGTAAACTCACCAAGTGGAGCTGTAGCTGTACCAACCTTTTGGGTAAGAAGAGTAGAAGGAGAAAGCAAGAGAGGATCCTCTGGGTCATTTGGAATCGAAGTCAAAGGTCTGGCATTTATGATGGCCACTACTTCAGCCATGAAAGTTGTGAGTGTCTCATGGGTGAGCCTTGAAGTTCCTAGTTGTAGAAAGATTGAATCAAGGATCCTACGAGCTATGCCAATCATACGCTCCCAAGAACCTCCCATGTGAGAAGAGTGAGGAGGGTTGAATGTCCATGTACAACCTTGGTCAGCAAGATATCTCTCTACATGGTCACTGTCAATGTTTGAAGAGATTCTCAGTTCCTTGCAGGCTCCAACAAAATTGGTACCTCTATCAGAGCGGATATGTTTGACTGGACCTCTGATAGAAATGAAACGTCTGAGGGCATTTATGAAGCTGGATGCGTCCATAGACTCAATAACTTCTATATGCACAGCCCTAATACTCATACAGGTAAATATGACTGCCCAACGTTTGCTGTTTGCATGGCCTCCTCTAGTGTGCTGTGCGGTGACAGACCAGGGCCCAAACACATCAAGACCAACATTTGTGAAAGGAGGTTCAGTACTAAGTCGGTCTTCAGGAAGATTAGCCATCTTCTGTGACTGAAACATACCACGGAGCTTTCGGCAGGTGATACATCTGAATATTAGACAACTCACAAGTCTTTTTGCTCCCACTATCCAGAAACCTGCTGTACGTAAAGCCCCTTCAGTGAACAAACGTCCTTGGTGCTTTGTCTGTTCATGATAGTACTGCACAAGTAAAGATGCAATATGATTGTTTGGGAGTGTCAACGGACTGGTTTCATTCCTCTCAAGTTTTGCATTAGAGATACGCCCTCCAACTCTCAACAGTCCTTTAGCATCTATAAATGGATCAAGTCTCTTGAGAGAACTGTCTTTAGGAACACTCTTTTGATTTTGAAGGCATTCAAGTTCACGTGAATAAGTCTCTTGTTGGATACAATGGATGATAACTTCTCTGGCCTGTGTGAACTCATCCACTGTATAGACTTTGTGACAGTAGTGCCACCCTTTGCAACGCCCTGATGATGGTGGCGTGGCTCTGAACGATCTAGCAATGTGAATCAAACAAGCTATGGCTCTGTTTAATGACTTCCAAGTAGAAAACTTGTTAAAGCGTTGGGATCCAAGCTGTGTGTTAGAGACTGTCGTGGCAAGTGTAGAAACTTGAGGTCGAATCTCTATATCAGATTCTGGCTCTAATAGTTCATATGTGCCTTCGCCAAGAGTGTCAGGTATCGGTTTGTACAAGAATGTTGGCCCTGTGAGCCATGTAGTGTCTTTTAGGTGAGATGCTGATACAGCTCTTGTAGCATGGTCTGCTGGGTTGAGGTCAGACGGTACATAGCACAACTGGGTAGGCTGTGTTGACTTCCTAATTCTTTGGACTCTATTATTCACATAGACATAAAATCTTCTAGTCTCATTGTAAATGTAGCCCAGCACTACTTTGCTATCTGTATGAAACAGTGTATTGTCAAGTCTCACATCTATTTCTGACATAACCAGTTCTGCCAGCTCTACTGCTAGAACTGCCGCACAGAGTTCAAGTCTTGGTATGGTAGGTTCTGGACGAGGTGTCAGCTTTGCCTTACCCATCACAAAGCCGAAAGAGACTTTGCCTTTAATGTCTTTTGTTCTAAGGTAAGCAACTGCACCGACAGCTTTTACTGAGGCGTCACAGAATACGCACAGCTCCCTAGACTGAACATGTTCAGGAGGGATGTGGGCATAAGGTCTAGGCATATGTAGGCTAGACAACACCTTTAGAGAGTCTCTCCATGTTACCCATAATGCTTCTTTCTCTGGGGAAAGTGGGGAGTCCCAATCACATGAGTCTGTAATTAACTCTCTGAGCAGAGTCTTACCTTGGATGGTCACAGGTGCTGCGAAGCCAAGTGGATCATATAGGCTGTTTATGGTGGATAAGACACCACGTCGTGTGAAAGGCCTTTGCTCTTGGTTTACCTGAAAGGTAAAGGTGTCAGTTTTGAGGTCCCAATTGAGCCCTAGGCTGCGTTGCATGGGTATGAAGTCTGTTGCCAAGTCTAGATCTTTCAAATCGCTGGCATGATCTTGAGTGGGGAAAGCCTCCATAACAACTTTGCTGTTTGAAGCTATCTTATGCAGTCTTAAGTTTGAACAGGATAACAAACTTTGGGTCCTTCTGAGTAGGCTGATTGCAGCTTCTGGTGAAGGAAGTGACTTTAGGCCATCATCTACATAAAAGTCTCTTTCAACAAACTGCCTGACATCTTGCCCATAGTCTTTTTCACCTTCCTGGGCAGACCGTCTTAGTCCATAGATAGCGACTGCAGGAGATGGGCTGTTGCCAAAAACATGTACCTTCATGCGGTACTCTATGATGTCTTTGGTGGGGTCGTTGTCTCTGAACCAAAGGAGTCTCAATAAGTTCCTGTGCTCTTCTTTGACTAGGAAACAATGAAACATTTGTTGTATGTCGGCAACAATGGCGATGGACTCCTTGCGGAATCTGATGAGGACACCAAGTAGTGTGTTGTTGAGATCTGGTCCAGTCAAAAGAACATCGTTAAGGGATACTCCCTCATATTGTGAGCTGCAGTCAAATACTACCCGGATCTGTCCTGGCTTTTTAGGGTGGTAGACACCGAAGATTGGTAGATACCAGCACTCTTCCTTTTCTTTTAGGGGTGGAGCCACCTCCGCATGGCCATTCTCAAATATCTTGCTCATGAATGAGAAGAAATGTTCCTTCATATCTGGTTTTCTTTGAAAGTTGCGTCTGAGTGAAGAAAGACGCGTCAGTGCCTGATCCCTGTTGTTGGGAAGATGGCGTCTCTGCATTCTGAAAGGCAGCGGTGCAACCCAGCTATTTGTTTCATCCTTGAAGAAACCTTGTTCCATTATCTTTAAGAAAGCCTCATCTTCAATAGAGGGTGCTATTTTGTTGTCTTCTTTAGTCCTCTGGAAGATCGTACACCCCAAGTGATCTCTCTCTTCATCACAGGAATAGTTCATGGTTTCTGTAAGGTCAGGATGTACAACACTAGTGGGCTTCTCCTTTATGAGGAACCTGTTAGGACAAGGCTGGAAAAGAGATGGACGCCCATTCTCCAATAAGCTTGTGTAAAGCGCATTTACAGTGGTTGGTTTGTGAACAGTTCCTAGGCAGACATTGCCTATAATGACCCATCCTAGGTCAAGCTTCTGAGCGTATGGGGAATTGTGAGGGCCATTTATCTGCTTTCTCACCTTGTGGACTCTTATGATGTCTCTTCCGAGCAGAAGTACTATCTGGGCCTCTGAGTCTAGTGCAGGGATTAGAGGCACTATAGTTTTCAGATGTCCATGATGTAATGCTGCCTCCGGTGTAGGGATCTCCTCCCTGTTGTTGGGAATCTGATTGCATTCAATCAAGGTAGGTAGAGGCAGGGATGTTTTGACATCTATAGATTCAATTTGATAGCCTGTGGCTCTTCTTCCTGTTTCTTTGCTCACACCTGAGCATGTCTTAAGTGAATATGAGGAGCTGTGTCCTTTAATCTTGAACATATCAAAGAAGGATGAGTTTGCAAGGGATCTGTTGCTTTGATCATCAAGGATTACATATAGCCTTACCGCCTTATCCTTGTGGCCAATGGGGTACACTGTAACAAGACAAATCTTAGAGCAGGATTTACCGCTAAGTCCTCTTCCACAGACTTGGGTGCACTGGGGTGTCACTTCAGGAGGTACTGTTGCTTTCTCCTCCCCGCCATGCTCTGTATCTTGCTCTGAGGGTGTGAGAATCCATGGAGCTGGCCCTGGGTGTAAAGCTGTACTATGTTCTTTGCTGTCACATTCTGTGCATTTGATGTTTGCTGTACAGTCCTTTGCAAGATGAGAAGTTGATGCACAACATCTGTAGCAAATGTGATTTTCCTTGAGGAAGGTTTTGCGATCCTTAAGAGGTTTCTCTCTAAACCCTCTACATTTTAGCAGTGCGTGAGGTTTTTTGTGTAGAGGACACTCTCTACATGGGTCTTTTGCTGAGATCTTCTCTGTCTCTGCAGTACTGCAAGTTTCACGTGAGGAGTTTGCAGGGGACACGCTGGTTTTGTGCACAGCAACTGGTGTAGCTTTCAGGTTACGAAACAGTGCAGGTTTACCTGTTTTGGGATGAGCAGTGTCAGAAGTTGAGAAGTCAAAACTAGGATCATTTCTAGTCTTTGCTTGTTGGCGCATAAAGTCCACAAAAATGGAGAATGGAGGAAATGAAACATTGTGTAGTTGTTTGTACCTGGAACCTTGATTGATCCATTTCTCTTGCAGACTATAAGGTAGCTTCTGTACAATGGGGTTGACGCCACGTGCTGTGTCTAAGAATGCAAGACCTTGCAAATCTCCTTCAGCTTTGGCAACTTGGAGTTCCATCAGCAGGTCACTTAATTCTCTCAGCTTTTGGAAACCTTTGTTGGAGATTTTAGGAAAGTCATCAATTCTTTTAAAGAGTGCATTCTCTATGACTTCTGGTGAGCCGTAACACTCGTCAAGTCTCTCCCATATCATGTTTAACCCTTTGCTTGGGTAGTTGATGTTGATGTCTCTAATGCGCTTTGCGTGCTCTGCTGACTCATTTCCCAGCCATTTGACTAAAAGATCAACTTCTTCACTTGCAGACATGTCTAGATCTTTGATAGTATTCCTGAATGTAGCTCACCAGGCTCTGTAGCCTTCAGGACGGTCGTCAAACTTTGAGAGTCCTTTGGTTATTAGATCACGTCATGCAAAGAACTTGAAGAAGTCAGATATCCCTTGGTCTTTATGTGCTGCTTCTGGAGAGAAGCGACTGTGTAGAGGACTTGGTGGGCTATTGCGCTTTTTAAGTGTGTTGTTGCTGTAATAGCCACCATCTTCTTGTTCCCTCTTAAAGGGCAAGACTGCACTGCGGGCATTTGTTGGGTTGGGTATAGACTGCGTTGGAAGCTGATGGTAAACTGATGATGCTTGCTGTGTGACAGGATTCTGCTGGAGCACATTAGCAGGGGTTGACTCTGTCTCTGGACCAATATGCAGGCTGTCATCTGACTTGGCATGTCGTAGTATATAGTCTGAAGTACGCTGCGTGTTATCACGATGACTGGGTTCAGGCCCAAGTATGCTGCTAGATCTCCCACTTGTAGGATTCACTGCTTCCTCTAGGGCCTCTGCTTCTGTCATAGCAGCTGCAGCTTCCTTTTCTGCTGCTAGTTTCTCTAGTGATGCTTCTAAGCATGCTCTCTCTATTTTCATCTGCTTTTCCTGCTCAGCAATGGTTGCTTCCAGGGTTGCTCTCTCTATTTTCATCTGCATTTCCTGCTCAGCAATGGTTGCTTCCAGGGTTGCTCTCTCTATTTTCATCTGCATTTCCTGCTCAGCAAAGGTGGCGCGTATTTTGGCGGCTTCGGCCTTTGCGCGGGCAATGGCGACCGTGGAGCTGCTCACTGACCTCTTTGAGCTCCTGGAGCTTGCTGAGATGTAAGACCTTGTTTCAAAGGGTCTGCTGTTGCTCGCTGACATGATGACACTGTGGACAGGCTTGTGACACTTAAACTGTCTTTGGTGTCTGATAGCGGTGATGCTGCACTATAGCACCATGCAGGGTTCAGAATCCCACTGTCCGGCCTGTAAGAAGCCGCTGTTTCACTGTTCTGTCCTCCTTATGTGTGAGGCATAAGTCGACATGCAGCTAAACTCCCTCCTAGTAATTCATTGACTCTGGAGCGATGTCCAAACTTTAACTTTTATTACAAGGATAGGGTGAAACTGGGAAACAGAAAGATAATGCATTTACTAATGCGTACAAGCATGTAGCCACACATTATAATACAAATCAATGTATACAAAGACATGTACATTAAATACAAGAACATTGTACATTATGGTACTACAGACATGAGGAACATCCATATACATAAACTGTACATGTGCTTCTGAGTGGTGCTGTCCTAACTACCAGCATGGTCTCCAGCTATGGTAACTATGGACTGGGAAATTACACCAGGAGACATGCAAACATAATAATGTGCATAAACACAAACTATAGTGCTGGGTAGCAGATGGAACATACCAGCGATGCTACTGTAGGTCCAGATGGGAAGGATGGAATAAGATGCTGCTAGCTGCACAGCAAGTTCCAAATGAAATGGCCACTGATGAGCTGACCTGATGATGTCCTTAGGTCATAGGTGGGTTCCGAACTACAGTAGCTCTAGTGGGACATACAGGGAATAGTAAGATTATTTGCCATTTGCACAAACAGCCACCAGATGGAGCTATCAGAAATCAATACATTACATATTGCTGAAGGAATGACAATGCTCATCTATCAGTCTAGACACTACAGCGATGCCTCCGATCTGTGTCAGTCACTACATTGGCTGCCTATTCAATTCAGAATACAATATAAACTTATCACCCTCATCCACAATGCTCTCCATAATGCTGCACCTCCCTACATTACTTCCCTAATCTCTGTCTATCGCCCAACCCGTGCTCTCCGTTCACTCAATGACCTAAGACTAACATCCTCTATTATCAGAATCTCCCACTCCCGTATCCAAGACTTCCGAATCTTTCCCGGACAATCAGATTAACTCCCAATTTCTACAGCTTCAAGCGCAAACTAAAGACGTATCTTTTCGGACAGGCATATCACAATTCCTAATGTAAACCCTTCTGTAGTTAGAATGCCTAAAACAAACCCTCCTCTGTTTATGCTCCCTCATTACCCCACAGGATATGATGCCATTTCAGACTAACTTTATATGTCCAGGCGCCATCTGCACGTTAAAGGACGTGACTGGTGACGGCTCATACAGCCTTATATATGTGTAATGACAGTAACCTCTATTACAAAATTATCTGACCATTGTATAAGAAATGCTACCTCCGATGCCGCCCCTGCTACCTCTTGTGTCACCCCCTCTACCTCATAGATTGTAAGCTCTTGCAATCAGGGCCCTCAGTCCCATTGTGTGAATTGACTATTTTTTTGTAATGTATCTCTTTTGTCTGTACTTGAATCCTACAAATTGTACAGTGCTGCGGAATATGTTGGCGCTATACTGTATAAATAAAATGTATTATTATTATTATTATTATATGACCTGACACTGACTGTGGTGTTTTTCTTGGATTATGCAGAACCAAGGGCCTTAGTGCCTGTTTTGGGGCTGCAGGTATCTTTCTGCAATGTGTTGATGGGATTCGCTAGAAACTCATCCACTTTGCAGTGACTGTAAAACGCTGCAGTTTTTGCCTTTTTTTGTGAAAAAAGATGCGTTTTACAGTTCCTGCAAAGTGGATGGAATTCTGGCTAATCCCATCCACACATTGCAGAAAAAAATCTGAAGCGGAAAAGTTGCGATTTCAAAAACGCTTGTTTTTGAAAATCGCAACATGCCAAATATACCTACAGAAATGCTGGCGTTTTCTGTTTAGGTTTTCTGTATAGGTATAATAGGGGCAAAAAGTTTGCAGAGGAAAACTCTGCGGACTTTCTGTGAAAAACTCTATGGAAAAAAAAATGTGATGCCTTTCCGCAGTGTTTTTTGGCTGCAGCTCACTAGGTGGGGCTTTAGCCTATGGCTGAGGCCCCCTCGTTGCGTAAATGCAGCTTTTTGCACATTTGCTGTGTTCTTTTTGAGCCAAAGCCAAGAGTGGCTACAGAAGGAATGGGAAATATATAGGAAGTCCTTATACTTCTACCTCCTACTTGCTTAATCCACTCCTGGCTTTGGCTCAAAAAACCATGGCAAAATCTGCTGACTATAGACTATACATCAGTTAGGTATAATTGAAGCAGAACGTCCATGTTAGGATTGTGAATTCTGCTGTGGCCCCTTTAAGACCGCTGGGTCCGCAGGGAGAAATGCCCTTTTAAGACTTTAATCAATGTGCCGATTCGGGTCTTTATAATCCTATCCATCTCCTTACTCCCTGCCGGCTATTAGGTTTTTCCTTAGTTTTGGCTGTTCTTGCTTCCTGTTTTGTTACTGACTACTGGCTTTTGATTTTTGGCTTGTTTCCTGGACCTCCTGCTTGGATTGTGATACCCTGCTCCCGGTTGGCTTCCGACCTCTGGCTACGTTGCCTGGCTTCGTCTCTGTCTCTCGCTATTGAACCTTGCTGCCCGCTCCGTTGACCGTCTGCCCCAAAAATCTCCAAATTCCACCTGGAATGTCCTTCGCATTCATTTCAATAGGAGGTAGATGCTGATTTCTTCAGCTAGCAGAAAAATATGTGTAATGCTTGATCTTCAGGTGGATTCCAGATTGAAGTGAATAGGTGGCAGAAAAAGTCTGCATGTCTGGTGCAGAATTAGCAAATTCGGTGGCAGATGTTGTGGCAGAATTTTTTGAAGCAAAAAAAGTTCAGCTTTAAAATTCCTGAAGCTGAATTTTTCAGTTTGTACAAATTCTGCCGTGTGAACATACCCTAAATTTCTAACTGCAGATAAATACTGACCCACCGCTCTAATTTATTTTATGGAAAATAATAATTACTCCAAATACATCAGGAAGGGCTATAAATGCAGTTTTCTAATATGCAAGTGAAGCTTAACACGTTCATCAGAAAATTCATTTTAGTACTTTTGAACAATAAAACACTTTGAGGCCGGGGCCCCATGTAGTGAAAACGTCACGATTTGGCCGCTGTGTTTTACAGTCCATGCAAAGTGGATGGGATTCTGGCTAATCACATCCAGACATCGCAGGATTTCTGCAGCGGATATTTTTCTGCAATTTCAAAAAAACATTGTGTTTTTGTAAATCGCATGTCAATTACACCTATGGAAACGCTGGCGCTTTCCGTAGAGGTATAATAGGGACATAAAGTCCACAGAGGAAAACTCTACGGACTTTCTGTAAAAAGCGCTGTGGAGAAAAAATGTGGTGGGTTTCCGCTGGGGTCAGCACACCCCCTCCTTATAAATAAGGCGCTGACCACTCTAAGTACTGGAGCTCACCATCAGAGCTCCAGGAATTGCAGTTTTAACTGCATCTTTACCGCTGTTACTCACATCTAAGCTCCCTTATTTATCAGGAGGGGGTGTACAGAAGGGACTTTAGCTGCTGCTCTCTGAATTTATAGTCAGGATTACTGCGTATGACATATGGGCAGGATCCATGACAGGAGAGGCAAGGCTAGTCCTCTGGTAGATAATTGCTGAACTATGTTCATGGCTCCTGATGAACCCACTAGAATCCACTGGTGGAGGAAATGTGTTGAGCTTCTTAATCAGGTTTAATACAGTTTATTCTCAGTGGTTTATAAATCTTACAGCTGAGACTAGCTTAGTGGCGATTGCAGCACTTGTCTGGAAGCTATCTGATCATATATAGGGGTTTCCAGTGTCATCTCTACACTACCATCTAAAGTATTTGTTTGAGAGGGTGTGGGGTAGATACTTCCCACCCCTACACAGTGGTATCTATGTCTCGTATTTGGAACATAAAGCTAGAATTGGGGTCCGAGTATTTGGAAACATAGTAGTTGCTATGTCCATTGAATGTTTTCTTTTATCTCACAGAGTATTGAAGCTTTCTAGGGGTAGGCATGTGAGTTTGTGTGGGACTAGGTAAGATAGTGACAGATTGGGAAAGACTTAGAGTTCAAACCATGCTGTCACAGTCCAATGTCACACATCTAAGTTTGAGGCACAGACTAATCACTGCACCAGTGTGAGATATGTACTAGTCCCCATAGAAGGGATCTGACACTGGAAAATAGTGGTTCATGTTTTCCTCTTGATGTGGAAGGTTTGATACTGGGGGATTGACTAATAACTGAACCATTTTTTGAGTATGCAGGTCAATGAATCAGATCATGGGTGCAGCTGAGGTCGGTCTGTTCTGAAGTCCGGTACACACATTTTTGCCTACACCCAGGGCCTATTTTTCTGTGATTAGCTCACACTTTTGGTGACATATCCACTTTTTATGAGTATTAATAAACGCTGAGTTTTATTTATTTTTTGTTTGACCATTCCAATCTGTGATCCATGTTTGAATAGAGGAATGGATACACACCCTCTGATTTTGTATTTTTGATGGGAGCCTTTTTAAAAAGGGGAAAGTAACTAAACTAACTAACTAACGTATGCACAACTTTTAACAAGGAGGTGCCTACATCATAAATAAGCTCCATAGTAAAACTAGTCTAAAAAGGGCACACCTGAGAAAAATATGGCCAAAATGGGAGCAGATGATAAATAACTCCCATTGACCAAAAAATAATACACCAAGAAAGAGATGATGGAATTGAATTAAACTATATGTGTGAATGATAAACAGTAATATGCCAAAGTTATAGGCAGGTGTGCTGTAAAGTAAGAATGCTTTCAAAAATAGAAGTATTACTATTTTATTTTTTGAAATTAACAAAATGCAGAGTGAATGAACCAAAGCAAAATCTAAATCAAGACAATGTTAGGTGTGGCCATTCTTTGGAGCCCTGATATGAACATCGTTGAGTCTTTCTGGGATTACTTAAAGAAAAAGAAGGCCTACATCCACAGATCTGTGGTTCTCCAAGCTTTTTGGATCAACTTCCCTGTTGAGTTCCTTCAAAAACTGTGTGTGAGGCCAACGCCCCAAGTAGTGAAATGCCGCAAAAAAACTTTGCAGAAAAAAACCGCAGTGGAAACACACACCGATTATTTTATTTTTATTTATTTATTTATTTATTTTTTCTTCTTTTCTCCATAGCAATTTTCATTGCGTTTTCGCAGGTTTTTTTTTTTCTGTGGACTTTCTGCCCTTATTATACCTATAAGGAAAATGGCAGCATTTCTGAATGTATTTGAAAACGCAGCTTTTCCGCTGCAGATTTTTTTCTAAAATGTGTGAATGGGATTAGCCAGATTCCCCTTCACTTTGTAGGTACTGTGAATGCCACTGCGGAAATGCCACTGCAAAAATGCTGCGTTTTCGCAACATGGGGCTTCAGTCTTGGTGTACCTAGAAGAATTGATGCTGTTTTGAAGGCAAATGCTGGTCACATCAAATATTTATGTGATTTAGATTTCTCTTTTGTTCATTCACTTTCCATTTTGATAATTGACAAAAAGAAACTATTAGGATTTCTATTTTTTTAAAGCAATTTTCCTACCCCTGCCTAAAACTTTCCTTTTTTTTTTACTTTTCCCATTACTGTAATGTAATTGCAATATTAGAACAAAATATACATTTATTGGGGAAAACTGTTTTTGGTGAAAATGAGATACAGTTAGGCATGGAGGCATGCAGATTCAATACGGCATCCTGTGTTACATATGCCCACAGATGTTGCAGTTGGGCCTCTAGGTTCTGCGCACTGGCCTGTAGATTCTGTCATTGGATCAGATGTTCCTCAATGGGGAGGGTGAAGCTGTACTGGGGGAGAAAATGGCTAGAAGGTTGGTGGAGTGTTTAAATTAGGGTCTGGGGGGAGGGCATAAATTGTATAGAAGGTGAGAATAGTGTTGATACTGACAGCAGGATAAGAAGGGAAACTGGGGGTGGAGCGGAGGGAGGAGTCAGAACAGTTAATAAGAAAATGCAGAATAGGGATAAAGTAAAACAACTAAACTGCATGTATACTAATGCCAGGAGCCTCAACAACAAGATTGAGGAATAAGACGCCATAATGTTAGAAGAGGGATATGATGTAGTGGGGATAAGCGAGACATGGCTGGATGACAGCTGTGACTGGGCTGTAAATATACAGAAGTACAGTCTATTTAAAAAAGACAGGATAAATAATAGAGGGGGGGTTGCTTTTATATAAAATCCATCTTAAAGCATGTACTGTGAGATGACATCTATGAGTAAAACGAACACGTGGAAAGGGTGTATAATATACACAATATAAATTGGGAAACATAAACCTGAAGGTCCATCAAAGGTTATAGTTTTTTGGCAATAATTAAAGATAATTACCTTTCCCAACTAGTGCAGGACCCAACACAAGAGGAGGCATTTATAGACCTAATTTTAACCAACTGACCTGACAAAATATCAAAAGTTGAGGTTTGGCGTCATCTGGGAAATACTGATCACAACATAATACATTTTCAAGTATCCTGTAATAAGATGTTTAGTAGAGGGGGTACAAAAACACTAAACTTCAGGAAGGCCAATTTTCATCACCTAAGGGATGACCTTAGGGCCATAAACTGGGAAAGTATCCTTTAAAACAAACGTTCACAGGCTAAATGGGACATTTTTAAATGCATCTTAAATATGTCCTGTGAAAGATATATATATACTGTATGGGAATAAACGTCTTAGGAACAATTGAAAACCATTGTGGTTAAATAAAAATGTGAGGGGTGTGATAAATGATAAAAAGAAAGAGTTTAAATTATTAAAACAAGAGGGAAGTGTAGAAGCTTTAAATAATTATAAGGAGAAAAATAAGATGTTTAAAAAAAGGATGCAAAGATTTATAGCCAGGGAAAGTAAAAATAACCCCAAAATATTCTTCACTTACTGTACATAAATAACAAGAAACTTAAAACTAAGACTGTGGGCCCTCTCAAAAATAATATGGGAGTAATGGTGGAGGAGGGTGAGGAAAAGGCTAATTTATTAAATGCCTTCTTCTCTACTGTTTTATACAGGAAAATGCAATAACTGGGTACATGACTAGAGATAAAGTAAATTGTACATTAAATCTCACCTGCTTAATCCAGGAAAAAGTGCAGAGCCTTCTTAAAAACATTAAAGTAGACAAAGGTTATGTATTTTGGACAAATAAATAAAATGTATGATTATGTACTTTATAGTAAATTACTAGGTAAGACTGCCACTGAAAATGACACTGTCAAGGAAATAAAATTATGGGATGCATCAAAAGAGGCATAGATGCTCATGCTAAGAACATAGTTATGTCTCTATACAAATCTCTAGTACGGCCACAAATAGACTATTGCGTGCAATTGGGCTCCAGTAGACGGACATAACTGAACTAGAATAAAGTACAGAGAAGGGCAACCAAGACAATTAGAGGAATGGGTGGATTGGAGTAAAGAGTCAGATTAACACATTTAGGCCGTGGCCCCATGTAGAGTAAATGCTGCGGCGTTTTACAGTACCTGCAAAGTGGATGCGATTCTGGCTAATCCCATCCACACATTGCAGAAAAATAACTGCAGCAGACATGCTGCGATTTCAAAAACCGCCATTTTGTAAATCGCAGCATGTCAATTATACCTACGGAAACGCTAGTGTTTTCCGTATATGTATAATTGAAGCAGAAAGTCCGCAGAGGAAAACTCTGCAGAATTTCTGTGAAAAGCATTGTGGGAAAAAACGCAATGTGTTTCCACCATGGTTTTTCCCACATGGCTTTTTGGCTGTGGCCCACTATGTGGGGCCTTAGCTCCAGGGTTATTTTGTTATTTAAGATGACTACAGGGAGATCTAATCACAATGTACAAATACATGAAGGGACAGTACAAAGACCTTTCTAATGATATTTTACTCCTAGGCTGGTGACAGTTACAAGGGAACATCTTCTACGCCTAGAGGAAAGAACATCACCAGCAACATAGACAAAAATACTTTACTGTAAGACCAGTGAGGGTATGGAACTTACTGCCTCGGAATGTGGTTATGGTGAATAGATTGTGCAAATTGAAAAAGGATCTGACTAAAAGTATTTAGAAGAATATTTTTATGACAAAGACCCTCCATACAGCAGCGACTCTGAGATGGAACAGCCCATAAGGAATCCTACCAAAAAATCTACCTGGACCCCACGCCCTGGAACTAACACAGCACTGGATAAATATATTGACTGTTTCAGAAGCAAAGTAAAATCAGAAATCCTGGAGAAACAAAAGAAACAGGCGCATAACCTAACCCTGCAGGAACAGAAGGCTATTACTTCACTAAAAGAAAATCAGGATATAATAATAAAACCAGCTGACAAAGGGGGCGCAATAGTCATAATGAACATCTCAGACTATATCCAGGAAGCAAACAGGCAACTGTCAAATCCCATCCATTACTCCAAACTTGGAAGTGATCCCACAGAAGCCTATATGAAAGAACTAAAGAGTATGATCAAGAAGTTCCCAATCCAGATCCAGAATCAGGTAAAAGGACTTATCCCACAAGATCCCAGGCCGGGCTGCTTCTATATGCTCCCAAAGATACACAAAGATGGCAACCCTGGGAGGCCTATCATTTCTGGCATTGGGACACTGACAGAAAACATCTCAGGTTGGGTGGAAAATCTCCTAAAACCCCTTGTCAGGGATACTCCAAGCTATATCCAGGACACCACTGACCTTCTTAACAAACTGAATGCCCTGGGCCCTCTACCTGAGGGTACCATTTTGGCCACCATGGATGTGGAATCCCTGTATACCAACATTCCCCACAAGGATGGAGTTGCAGTATGTCGGGTACACCTGGCAAAACAAAACCTCCCAACAGAACCAGTAATGCAGCTCATACAATTCATCCTCAGCCACAACCATTTTACCTTTGGAGAGGATCTATATCTACAGCGAATGGGAACTTCAATGGGGACCAGATGTGCACCCCAGTAGGCAAATCTCTTTATGACAGAACTGGAAGGAGCATATTTATCAACATGCACCACCAAACCTATGATTTACCTTCGTTATATCGATGATATCCTTGTCATCTGGACTGCAGGTGAGGAGGCCCTACTTCAATTCCATAATGACTTCAATGACTTTCACCCTACCATCAACCTTAAACTTAGCTATTCAGGGAGTGAAATTCACTTTCTGGATACCACAATATACATTAAAGACCACCGGCTACTCACATCGATATACCACAAACCCACAGACAGAACAGCCTACCTGAGAAACGACAGCTTCCACCCCAAGCACACAAGACAATCTATCATCTACAGCCAGGCTATACGATACAATCGTATTTGCTCCGACAAAACAGACCTGGACAAGCACCTCCTGGATCTGAGGACGAAATTTCTCAGATTGGGATACAAACCAAAAGTAACAGACAACCAATTAAACAAAGCGGCAGCCATTAACAGAGACAGTCTGCTCACATATAGAGAGACCCGGAAAGAAGCCCGAGTGCCCCTAGTTGTCACCTACAACCCACAGCTGGAGATCCTACGAAGGATTGCCAAGAAGCTCCAACCTGTGCTACATAGGGACAACAGACTCAAGGATATATTTCCAGTCCCCCCTCTCCTTTCCTTTCGACAACCACCAAACCTGAGGCGTATTATCGTCCGGAGTGCCCTGAAGGCCCCAACTGAAAATGGCACCTCACCTTGCCTACACAAAAGGTGCATGACCTGCAAGCACATCCACACCACTGACAGTGTACCTATCCCACAGTCACAACAGGTGCACAGAATTAGGGGGACATTCTCCTGCAGGTCTTCCAATGTGGTGTACCTCATAATGTGTGTGCAATGTCCCACCACAGGCCTCTATGTGGGGGAAACAGGGCAGAGACTCAGTCAACGAATGAACTCACAAAGATCCAGCATTAATAACAACAGAACCGATCTCCCAGTGGCCGCACATTTCTCCGGAGAAAACCACTCTATTGAAGATTTGCGGGTTGTGGTTTTAATGGGACATTTTAAGACGCAGGAAAAAAAGGAAAGAATCAGAATACAAGTTTATGGAAAAATTTCAAACTCTGCAATTTGGACTTAATATTCATGCCAGCTTCATGTCACACTATGTATGACCTGTGAGGGTCACAAATCACCTCCTGATAGCAAACAGATAACAGATCCCTCTGTCACACACCACAACTTTCCAGATTGTTTTTTGACCTGTTGTAAATAACTTCTCTACTTAGATTGCATTTTGTTTTGGCTTTTTTTTAAGGACTCTAAAATGCTTTGAAGACCATGTGTATAAAAATCTGTGAATTTTCAGTTATTGTATCACACCATGTCTGATGAAGGGAGCTAGTACTCCTGAAAGCTTACTTATAAATATACTCAGTTAGCCTCTAAAAGGTATCGCCTGATTTCTTCACTCTTCCACTTCTCTCAATGGCTAACACGGTACAACATTATACTACTATAAAAGTATTTAGTCAGCCACCAATTGTGCAAGTTCTCCCACTTAAAAAAATGAGAGAGGCTTGTAATTGACATCATAGGTAGACCTCAACTATGAGAGACAAAATTAGAAAACAAATCCAGAAAATCACATTGTCTGATTTTTTAAGAATTTATTTGCAAATTATGGTGGAAAATAAGTATTTGGTCAATAGCAAAAGTTCATCTCAATACTTTGTTATATATCCTTTGTTGGCAATGACAGAGGTCAAACGTTTTCTGTAAGTCTTCACAAGGTTGGCACACACTGCTGATGGTATGTTGGCCCATTCCTCCATGCAGATCTCCTCTAGATCAGTGATGTTTTGGGGCTGTTGCTGGGTAACACGGACTTTCAACTCCCTCCAAAGGTTTTCTATGGGGTTGAAATCTGGAGACTGGCTAGGCCACTCCAAGACCTTGAAATGCTTCTTACAAAGCCACTCCTTCGTTGCCCTGGCGGTGTGCTTGGGATCATTGTCATGCTGAAAGACCCAGCCACGTTTCACCTTCAATGCCCTTGCTGATGGAAGGAGGTTTGCACTCAAAATCTCACGATACATGGCCCCATTCATTCTTTCATGTACACGGATCAGTCGTCCTGGTTCCTTTGCAGAGAAACAGCCCCAAAGCATGATGTTGCCACCCCCATGCTACACAGTAGGTATGGTGTTCTTTGGATGCAACTCAGCATTCACTTTCCTCCAAACACGACGAGTTGTGTTTCTACCAAACAGTTCTACTTTGGTTTCATCTTACCATATGATATTCTTCCAATACTCTTCTGTAACATCCAAATGCTCTCTAGCAAACTTCAGAGGGGCCTGGATATGTACTGGCTTAAGCAGGGGGAAACGTCTAGCACTGCAGGATCTGAGTCCCTGGTGGCGTAGTGTGTTACTGACGGTAGCCTTTGTTACATTAGTCCCAGCTTTCTGCAGGTCATTCACTAGGTCCCCCCGTGTGGTTTAGGGATTTTTGCTCACCATTCTTGTGATTATTTTGACCCCACGTGGTGAGATCTTGCGTGAGCCCCTGATCGAGGGAGATTATCAGTGGTCTTGTATGTCAACCATTTTCGAATTATTGCTCCCACAGTTGATTTCTTCGCACCAAAATGCTTGCCTATTGCAGATTCAGTCTTCCCAGCCTGGTGCAGGTCTACAATTTTGTTTCTGGTGTCCTTCCACAGCTCTTTGGTCTTCACCATAGTGGAGTTTGGAGTGTGACTGTTTGAGGTTGTGCACATGTGTCTTTTATACTGATAATTTCAAACAGGTGCCATTACTACAGGTAATGAGTGGAGGACAGAGGAGCCTCTTAAAGAAGTTGTTACAGGTCTGTGAGAGCCAGAAATCTTGCTTGTTTGTAGGTGACCAAATACTTCTTTTCCACCATAATTTGCAAATGAATTCTTAAAAAATCAGACAATGTGATTTTCTAGATATGTTTTCTCATTTTGTCTCTCATAGTTGAGGTCTACTTATGATGTCAATTACAGGCCTCTCTCATCTTTTTAAGTGGGAGAACTTGCACAATTGGTGGCTGACTACTTTTTTTTCCCCACTGTAAAAACACCCAATTTTAGTTGTTTTTTTGCTACAGTTCACGAGTTGCTCTGAAAGGTGCCCACTGAGGCTTCTGCTGTGATCAACTTACCATGTAGACAGACCAAGCAGCTTCTTTTGAGCCCTTGAAGACAAGGGAAACTGGTGCTGATTTTCTCTTGCCTCCTGACATTAATTTTCTGCATTTTCCAGCAAACATCACTAGGGGAACACAATGTAAAGAGAATTTTACAGCTTCCATTGAGTTCAAAGGTTGCTGTATTAATAGGTTTTGCTAGGCTAACACTAGTGGTGGCTGCAGGCAGTTATATCACTCAGCTATATAGGGGATATCTTCCAGTGCATTTATACCAGATGTCTGTAGGCTGATTCATATAAGACATGTCAAAAGTAGTAATCTTTGGTGCATGGCCATGGCATAGATTTCATTTTCTGGTGCACGGATTGCAATTAAGAGGTGTAAAACTCTTAATAATTTTGGTGCATTTCACTCTGACATATCTATTAAAACTGGTATACTATACAATAAATCCACTCAGTGGTATCCAGCCCAATATTAATAAAGAACCTGGGTGATTTGGAGATTTTTTAATTGAAAAAAATTCCTCAACTTTATACATAATGGGGAGCCTTGCTACATTTCGCTATGCTGTCCTATGATATTGGAAGATATATGTGTACACCCCTCTTTGTGTCATACTCCTCTGCAAGGCAGGGTTAGCTGAAGATTGGCTCATATAAGTCTATAATTCCAGGTCAAATTCTTTAGGAAAACAATTTGCACTTAAATTCCAGGTAGCTCATGAAATTTGAGATACGAGACAGCGACTAACCAACCACCACCATTATTATTACTAATATTATTTGTGATAAAGAACAAAATGCTTTTAATCTTTTGCAGCCAAATAAAAGTTGGTTTAGAAATATTGTATGCTGTTCCTATTCCTTATCACCAGAGGGTGATGTTTCATTTCAAAAGACTATGTATAAGTACAGTAGCTCATACTCATAATGGTGACAGATATTGTCCAGGCAAAATTAATATCAAACTATCAATTTTTTTATGCTGAGTTTGAGTTGTGGGCATGAGAAGCAGTGTCTGGTTATTCTGCAAAAACCCAATGGGAACACTTGTATGGTCTGTTTCTAAGATATTCTTCATTTCCTATCCTTATTGTCATTTGTTCCAAAAAAGTTAAAAAGAATTTCATCAGTAAGAGGAAACATATATGTGTACCTAGCATCTAGAGTACAGTTCTTTAAATGCTTAATATATTCTATCATCCTTCTTATTTCCATATAGAATAATATACAGGTTATTGTTCCATTATCTAATTAAACAGTCTTAAAAGGGCCCCCGGTCTTAGGCCGGGGCCCCATATTGTGAAAACGCCGTGATTTTGCCACAGCGGAAAACTCTGAAGACTTGCTGTGAAAAGCGTTGCTGAAAAAAAAAAAAATGATGCATTTCCGCAGCACTTTTTGGCTGCAGCTCGCTACATGGGGCCTGAGCCTTAAGATGAACACAGGTGTTTTCATACTGCTGGGTTCTCCAGTGATCGGCTATAATCGACAAGTCATAATTTCTGCCACTACAGGGCAAATAAAGTATTACACAATTTTTATTTAAAGGAATGGGTTGTTTATGAAAAGCTGTGTTTCTAAGCCTTTTCAGGCTCAGGGAACCCCTGGAAACAACATTTTCTCAGGCACTCCCAACCAAATAATTTTCACTAAAAGACAAAAAATGCTGATTATGTTGTACGTGGGCATGCAGTCATCTTCCCAGCCAGAGTGTTGTGGACCTGTTGTGGGTGTCCAAGGCACCCATGTTGGGAATCGCTGGTGTAAAGCATAGATGTCTGCAGTCCTCCAGAATGATAGATTCTCCGTGTAGCTGTTTTTCACACTAACAGATGACGGACCTGGCTAATACCATTAGGTCTTAAGCAGGGAATGCAGCCACAATGACATGTCATCTGTATTCTATTGGTCGGTACTATTACGGTGATACCAAATGTATATAGTTTCAATTATGTTTTAACCCCTTAAAGAAAAAAATTTCTTGGAGTCACTGTATTCTGATACCCATAACTTTTTTATATTTCCGCGTACAGGGATACATATGATATCTTTTTGTGCAGGGCCAGATGGTATTTATTTATACTAATTTGGGGAATGTCTATTGTTTCGATCGCTTTTTATCCAAATTTTTATGGGAGGTGAAATGGTTAAAAAATGACAGTGTGGCTCTTGATTTTTTTTTATGTGCTAAAGCGCTCACAGTATGGGAAAATGTTTTTATAAGTTTGTAGACCAGGCGTTTTATTTAATGTGTTTGTATTTCACTTTGTGTAAGCACTTTTACATGTGTTCTAGGGAAAGGTGGGTGATTTGAGTTTTTATTACTTTTTGACATTTTTTTTTTTCACTTATTTACAGACCCCCTAGGGGTCTTGAATCCCAGGGGTCTGATCACTAATACAATGCATTGCAATGCTAAGGCACTTGTATTACAAGCTGTATAGAGTAAGTATGTATGCCAGATAAGCCTGGGAGCCTTCAGTAGGCTTCTGGCTGTCACTGCAATGGATCGCCGCCAGATTTCGTTCTAAGGTCGGTGATCCACCAAAAAATGTCAGTGCCTATGCACCTCTGGGAAAATGGCGCCCCTGCTTGGCAGAGGTGGTAAAAAGCTCTCTTTAAATTCTGATGTCATGCATGTAGACAGTGATGTAAATCCAACAATGCAAATGCTTGTATTAATATCTGGACAACCTCTACATTCCCACCATCAAAAAGTGGAAAAATAGATAATACACTGTAATTTCTATAACTATGAAATATATTACAGATCTATTTATAACTGTCTATATATAATTCCAAGGATTTCTGTGTTTACAGAAGCAGGCCACAAGGACACTTTAGTTCTTCCTTACTTTGTTTAACTGGTTTTCAACAAACTGGTTTACATTAACTGATTTACATAGATACGGACGAATAAGGCTGTGGTGTAGGCACATGTAGTGGTTTTATGGGGTAGTCAATGAGCAACTGGAAAGAAAATCTAAAAGTTTTACTAACAGATCTACTGTTCCTTTGGGTGTTGTTTTAAGGACTGAAACAAAAATAGCTCCTGCAATTGGAATGCTACTTATGTCTGTTCTTTTCAGTAAACAGGAAGCCGAAGCCTTAGAAGCAGAATTACTGGAAGATTACCGCTTTGGGAAACAACAACTTATTGAGATATTAGGACACAGCTGTGCAATGGCAGTAACCAAGGTCTGTATTGTGAGGTGGATTTTACCTCATAGAGCAGCAGCCCACTGCAGGGTATATGGTTGAAGACTAAGGAGGCACAATGAAATAATTTCTCCACATACTAATAAAAATCTAAGCTGTTATTGTGGCAGCTGAAAGGGAAATGTAGTGCTACATGCTGATCTTTCAAACAAATGGCCTTCCATGTAATCCATGGGTGGTCAGGTCATTTATAGCTGTCTCTCCATTGTCAGTGAGACAACCTTGGTTGTAATACTACAGTTCTGTCACTGTGTTCGGGTGGGCACACACATACTTTTTTTTTTTACACATCATTTCTTTGACTGCAAATTATCTAAACTTATTGAAAAACTGCTAACAAATTTATACATTTTTCAATCAAAAATTCTCATGACAGATAATAAACTGATGTCCACGGGCATGATGAATTAAGACCCTTTGAAATAAACAGGATCCTTCTTGATCAGTTAATTTTTTTTAAACAACAAAAACTGAAAAAAACCCCCACAAGTAAACTCACTATCAACAGCTTAACACATGCCCTTTATAATGCTCTGTTTATTTGATTTGCTGTATCTTTGGAGGATGATATAAATCTATGCAAGTATATAGGAGGTATGATTTAACAGATCTTTTATTTAACAGGTGTATCCCTTGAAAACCCTTCCTAAAAAGCAGCCTACAGTTTTGATCATTTGTGGACCGGAGCAAAATGGTGCTATTGGCCTTGTCTGCGCCCGAAATCTGCGTGCACTCGTAAGTGATCTTCCAAATGATTAAATGTACATTATCATCTATACACAACCATTAAGTAAGTTAGTGGGGACAGGGAGGACTACCAACTAGTTCACTAATATTTACTCACAGCTATATCCTTGTACTGACACATCATCTAATGTCTTTCGGAAGTAGGTGGCTCATACTTCCTTTCAGACCTAGATCCAAATTTCTGAGGATAACTTTGACTGTGCCATATAATATTTTCATAGCTGCTGAACATTATGTATTTTATGTAGAACTATAGGTGCTTTATATTTGCATATCAATAAAATACATGAAAATGGGGCTCTGCATGGTAGTGTGATTAGGATTATAACTAATTTTCTGCTTACAGACTCCCTTTAACAGCAGGGCCAATTATAGAGGGTAAAGAGAGTGTAGTCAGATATTTGCCCTGAGGGAGCCCACTCAACCACTCTGCTCGGTCGAGATTATTGTACTGTGACCACAATGTAATTATTATTATTATTGTTTTGTTATTTCACTTTAGTTATTTTCTATGTTTTGGGGGTCCCATTTCAGATTTTGCTTCAAGAAAGGCTTTGACAGACTTTAAACCAGCAGGCACTATTGGGAGTTCTGAGCTATCTGTAATTAGAAAGACACAAGGTGAATTCTGCTTCTACTGTATGAAAATGCAAGGCTACACGCACACAATCGCGTGCAGTATATGGGTTCAGTAAAAATGGCACAGATGTCACATAGATGATGACTTATTTTTGGCAAGACAAATTGTACTTTGTAGTGGTACCATTTGATATTCTATATGATGTACTGAGAAGCTGGAAAAAAAAAATCACAATGTAGTGAAATTAGAGAAAACTGCGACAGGGACTTCTGTGGGATGAAAACAGCAGAGCAGCAGGACCGGACTGTGCAGGGAGACACCGGAGCACTGGGGACAAGTGAGTATGGGTTTTTAAAATTTGTTTCACCTTCCCCAGCCTCGTATAAAAAAAAATAGTTATCCTGGACAACCCCTTTAAGTCTTTAAAATTGCCTTATATGAAGAGCCTGTTCCCTATAATCACCCAATACATTCTGCTTTTTCACATTTTGTCCTTATTTTTCTCCTAAACATTTTGATAGTATACATGACTTGCTCTATTTACTTACATTGTATGGTTACCAGGGCTGTGAGCAGAATGGTTAAAAGTCTCATAAGTGTTGGAAATTATGGAGAGCAACACTGCTTGGCACAGTGTGAATGCTCTACACCCACCTGGGGTTTTAGGGAGCAGGTGCATTCTCCATGGGGTGCCACCTGGGAGATCTTCTTTTGTGCAAGTACTGCAGTATGTATGACACAGTACCCTGAATAACTAGGTTATTTCCATTAAATAATTTACCACATTATTATAATGGGCATTAAAGTGTGGTTTTAAACCTGTTTACCCAGACATTGTCTGAATTTTTTGGAATTTTCTTTTCATACATCACTTGACCTTAATAGATAGAATTTACAGAACTATGGTGCCTGCTTTAGACATTACAGGATCATCGATTGTGTTATTTTCTACTTTGCTTGAATAAGAGGGCATAATACAGGAATGTGTGGTTAAAGTGTTCAGAATCTCTGTGTTGACTCATACAAAAAATGATTTTCCTTTCGCATGATTCCTATTAATGCCTAATTTATCAATATAAGGCTAGGCAAATGGATTCCTGCTGTAACATTCACTACATATTTTTATTTATAAAAAAAATTATCAGACTAAACTATGTCTTTGTCTTTCGATTGTGATTATGTAGATAAATCCACAAAGTTTAAAGAACTAAATAAAGCCTTTGTTTAAAAAAATAAAATAAAAAACTAAGTTATAAATAGCGTAACAAATATGAATGATAACAAACAATAAACCATAATAAGGGGTGGACACATGCATTGACTATACAGTAAATATGTCACAAGGGCAGCACACAAGTCACATACACATACAGAAAACACAGTACACAAGTCATACAAGCACCGCATCACATGTCAAAATAGCACAACACATATCACACAAGCAGAAGGACAAGAGTCCAGCACATATGTCACACACAGCACACACCTCAGCAACTTGTCCCAGAAAAGCAGTACACATGACATAAGAGCTCAGCAACACAAGTACAGAAATCACAGTGCACATGTTATACAAACGCAGCAAAACACATCACAGGCACAGCAACATTTCATTTAAGCATAGCAAACCACATACAAGTGCAATAGCACACATCATAGAGGCACAGCAAACAGGTCACAAAAGCACAGTACAAAGTCAGAGAAGCACAGTGTGGCATCCCAGAGCTGGCTATGGCTGGGCTGAGGGTGATCTCTGTGCATTGTATTATTTCCTGTTGCTTCATAGCCTGTGTGACATAGCAGGGGGTCCTGAGTCTCACACAACACAGCGCCACCTAGTGAGCCTCACACATGCATTACACCTCCCATAGGATTGAATAGTAACCAAATGTCCAATGGGAGGACATCGCCTGGGAAAAGGGGAGGAGTCAGCTGATCACTGGGTCCCCATGGTAACACCCCTGCAGGAAGGTCCTGTATGTGAGGAGTTAGAAGTGTGGAGTGTTAGGAGGAGGAGGTGAGGAGATAAGTGTGATGTCCTGTGAAGAAAGCAGTGAGTTTAGTGCAGAAATCTCAAGTCCTAGACAGGCCCAGGAAGGTTGGAGAGCTGACATACTCCAGCTATTCAGAAGATCCTGTCCCCTGTCTGCCTAGCCATCGCCCTGAAGGAAGTCAAGCATCATTATCTTGTCAGCATGAGACTGTGGAGAGAACATTCTGGAACACGTGCTCCATAGCCAGTATCACAGGATCCAGGGGCCAAGGCCAGACCTGTGGAATATCCTGCCACCCTGACTATTGCACCCCGAAACTCTGAGCTATCAGGACCACATAACGTGAGTGGGGAATATTATGTACTAGTATCATGGTGGGCATCCTCCTATGAGCCAAATAGGAGCCCAGACGCACCTTAGGGCTGTAACACTGAAGTATAAGGGGCTAGGAACACCTTTCACTAAGTCTACCCTGCACCTCAGGACTTTGCTGTGTCACCAGGCGTACCCCGTTGTTTTGTATTGAAGAAACTGTTTAAGCATTTGTGCCTCCACACCCATGGAAGTAAAAGTTCAACTTTACAACCGTTTCTGTGTCTGACTCTGCACCGACAACATCAGGGCGCCCCAAACACCACCAGTCGGCACAGTATAGGGGAAGCGCCCCGGGGGAACAATCACCACCAACATTTGTGCAGCCCCCTCATCACCGGTACCAGTGGTGGTAACGTGGGACAGCACCAGCGCTGCGCCCTCGTGCCCAGAGACCGTGACAAGTCTGCGCTGTTTGCACCCCGCAATCCCAACTGCAGCGTTACCTTCCATCTGGTCACCGCAAGAAAAACTGGCGTCACGAACAGGATACGGGTGTGTGCCATTTTGAGAAAGTCGCCACGAAAAGTGCGCCAAATTGTCTCCAGAGCATCGGTCTTTATTGTGGACTTTGCTAAGATCAAGTTTATTCCCTGAGAGTGCTTGCCACAAAGAGGGGGAGCCCTAAACCCCTGAAGTAAGCCCTAAAGACTGTCCTCTCAGTGTGTTACAGCCCTGGAAGAGTTAAAACGCCCAGGACTTGTTTGCTGCGCCACATCGCTGTGTAAGAACGCCCACAAAGGGTTAACTGTACCTTGCAAAAGTGCGGGAGATTTTTAGCACTGCCCATGAGGCCAGGAGACCCATCTGCCACCATCTTAGGAGAGCCCAGAATGCTGAGCGCAATGCTCCAGCGCACCCATACAAGAAAGTGAAAGGCGAACGTGCCAGCGCCATTTCTGACTCTCCGGTGCCGCATCACCGTCCCTGCTGTGCACCGCTGATCTCTGGTCCACGCTGCAGTTGCTGTTAGTGAGTACTGTGCCTCCCTGTCCTTGTCTTCAGTCCTCCCACGGCCCCAGCGAGTGTTTTCCGTGTACAGTGTCCGTGGGGAGTGCCACCATTAAAGAGGGGGAGCACACCGTCAGCCTGCATCACAGTGACCCTGTTAATAGCTACAGCATTCTTAAAGGGACAGCATTCCAAGTTGTAGTCTCCATTCCCTGCCAGCAAGCAGTTGAGTTTCTTAAAGAGACGGCGACCTAATTTCAGTCATACCTGCAAACAACATGACTGAGCAAAGTGACATTGTGCCATCTGTTTCTAGTGATCCAGCAGTGCCCATGGCGAGCAGCCTACCATTCTCCATGCCATTTTACCCTGGCGCACCATGGCTGCCGCGCTACAAAGGGGAGGCGCATACCCTCAGGGACTTTCGTGAGAAGATGCTGTCTCTCTTCCAGTTCTATCCTCTGAATACAGAACAGCAGATACAGATCCTGCTGGGCCAGCTTGAGGGTGCTGCAGCTAGGGAGGTCAAATCCTGGCCTGCCTCTGACAAAAGAACCCCTGGGCAAATTCTGGACAAACTCCAGGTGAACTTTGACGTGCGATCTGTCTCCGAGGTAAAGATGCGCTTCTTTTCCAGACGACAACTACCTGGTGAGACCCTGCGGGACTATGCTTTATCCCTCCAAGAGGCGTTCAGAGCTGTGGTGCAAGTGGATCCACGTGAAAACGTGGACTCTGATAAAATCTTGCTTGACCGCTTCATAGAAGGGGCGGGTACCACATTGCTCCAGAGTCAGTTGCGAATGCTTGCTGCACAACATCCCAGCATCACGTTTGCTGACTTCAAGGCCCTTGCCATCCAGGTCTTGGGACAGGAGCAGCCCCAGCCGAGCCCAGTCATCTGTGCTCCCTCACCTGGACCCTCAACAAGCATTGCTCCAGTTGTCCTGCCACTACCTCTGGGTACCTCACCTGCTGCCCAAACTGCGCAGACTACACCAGCAGACTCCAGAGATGACCTTCTGGCCCGAGTGGATCATCTGACCCGTGCCATGGAACAGATCACCGTCCGTCTAGATCGTCTGACCCAGCCGTCTTCATCGTCCAGTGATCCTTTGCGAAGTCTCAACATCTCACCTGAGTCGCCACCCAGACTTCCGTCTTCAGTGAAACCTCCGCAGAGTGAGAGGCCATACTGTACCTATTGCCATAGATATGGACACAACAGGCCTCAGTGTTTTCAGTTAAACGGGCCACCCCCGAGGCAGCGGGCCGCCCCTCGGGAGGAAAGAAGAAGGGCCCAGGTGAATCTTCAGTGCCATTGTCACGCTTCGTCTCAGCCTGCCCACACATCACAATCCGGGTGAACGGCGTACCTCTGACAGCGTTGGTGGACACTGGATCTCAGGTAACAACCCTGCGCAAGCAGGTGTTCCTTGAACATTGGGACTTAGGTGTGTTGAATAGAACACCTGACACATGGATAAATCTGTGTGCCAGCAATGGACAGCCCATACCACAGCAGGGTTATTGGGAACCCACTATCCAGATTGGGGACTTGAAACTGCCTAGACAGGGTGTAATTGTCACTGATGTAGAGGATGATAGGTTTGCAGTTGTAATATTAGGCATGAATGTTTTACGCCATTGCTTTGCAGAAGTGTTGGATGCCTTGCATGCCTCTCTCCTTACAGCTTCTCCCAGTGACCAGCAGACCATTCAGCGGGCCATTCGTGTACTCAATGCCCAGCACAAGTTCGCCAACAAACAAGGTGAAATTGGTCGAGTTCGGATCCAAGATACCCGTCCAGTAACCCTACAGCCTGGAACAGAAACTATGGTGTGGTGCCGTGCCCGTCCGGGCATAGAAAATCAGGACTACGAGGCCTTGCTACAACCCATACAGATAGATGGCCAACCACTTGTCATGGCTGCCCGCAGCCTTGTCACAGTTTCCAATGGACGTGTTCCTGTCCGCTTAGTCAACTTGGGCGATGCTCCAGTGAACCTCCACAAGTTCCACTCTGTGGCCCTGCTACACCGGTTAGCACCAGAAGACATTCTCTCTGGTGATTCTACCGCCACACAGCGTTCCACCCAAGCTGCTGAGAACATTCAGAATGGAGCCACGAAGTCCTGGTGGGATGAATTGAACGTGGGAGACGCCAATACCCCTATAGAGCACATCAATGGGGTTCGCAATGTGGCCAAGCGTTACCAACAGGCATTCAGCAAACACCCATTGGACTTTGGTAAGACCACGACCATACAACATCGCATTCTGACTGGAGACCACCATCCAATCAAGGAGCGTCACCGTCCAATACCACCAGCGATGTACCAACCGGTGAAAAAGTTGATCCAAGAGATGCGAGATGCTGATGTCATCCGGGAGAGTAACAGCCCCTGGGCAGCCCCGCTAGTCCTTGTCAAGAAGAAAGACGGAACCCTACGATTTTGTGTGGACTATCGTAAACTCAACAACGTCACGCACAAAGACGCATACCCATTGCCGCGGATTGAGGAATCTCTAACGGCTTTGGGATCAGCTACCTGTTTCTCGACCCTGGACTTAACCAGTGGATACTGGCAAGTCCCTATGGCGCCTGAAGATCGTGAAAAGACTGCGTTTACGACCCCGATGGGACTCTTTGAATTTAATAGTATGCCATTTGGGCTATGTAATGCCCCAGCCACATTCCAACGGCTTATGGAGAGGTGCCTCGGCCATGAGAATTTCCAGAGTGTGCTACTGTACCTGGACGATGTTATTGTATTCTCCCGGACATACCAAGAACACCTTCGTCACCTGTCCGAGGTATTCAAGGTACTTATACAGCACGGCCTAAAGTTGAAGCCCTCCAAGTGCTACCTGTTGAAACCCCAAGTTCACTACCTTGGGCATGTCGTGAGCGCACAAGGCGTCCAACCTGATCCTGAAAAGATCACTGCAGTCCAGAACTGGCGAAGACCAACTACCGTCAAAGAAGTCCGAAGCTTCCTTGGATTCGCAGGTTACTACCGGCGTTTCATACCACACTTCGCCCAAGTAGCCGAGCCTCTGAATGAGTTGTTGCGCGGTTGTCCCAGAGAAAACTACAACCGAAAGCTTCCGGTAGACTGGACAGCGCGTCAAGAGGAAGCCTTTCAAGCGCTTAAAGCACTTCTGACGCAACCACCAATTCTAGCCTATCCCGACTACAGTCAGCCATTCCGCTTGTACACAGATGCAAGTCACCAAGGTTTGGGTGCAGTGTTGTCCCAGGTTCAGGACAACAAAGAGCGAGTCATCGCCTACGCCAGCAGGAGTCTGAGAGGCGCGGAGAAGAACGAGCAGAACTATAGTTCTTTCAAACTCGAACTTCTGGCGCTTGTCTGGGCCGTGACAGAGAAGTTTAAAGACTACCTGGCTGCCACACCCTTTACCGTGTACACAGATAACAATCCGTTGGCGCATCTGGACACTGCTCGACTGGGAGCCCTTGAACAACGGTGGGCCTCAAGACTCGCGAATTACAAGTTCTCTGTCAAGTATCGCAGTAGCAAGTCCAACGCTAACGCTGATGCACTCTCAAGGTTGCCTGTGGGAGAAGAACCACCCCGAGAAGACATCTGGGAAGAGGTGGAGATGCCACCGTTCTACAACAAGTTTGCCCAACAGGTTGCTATTGGTGTCCCTGTAGAAGGAGAATCTCTGACGAAAACAGCTGCCGAATCCCTCCAGGAGCCATCTCTGTGGAAAACGTTCCAAGAAGAGAGCAGAGTTTTAGGAGAATTGTCAGATTTCATGCTTACAGGAAGAATACCAACCCGTGTAAAGAGAGGTCTTCATGACGTGGAATTAAAACGCCTTTGGCGACAGAGGAAGCGCCTGTTTGTCCAACGAGGCCTTCTACATAGAAACACTCTTGATCCTGTCACAGGTGAAAGGCTTCATCAGATCCTCGTACCAAGAAGAGACGCACAGATGATACTTGAGGCGTATCATGACAGATCTGGTCACTTCGGGGTACAAAAGACCGAAGCTACCATCCGTCGTCGCTTCTATTGGGTTGGGATGAGGAGTGACATTGAGAGTTGGTGCCGAGAGTGTCCCGCCTGTAGTATCACCAAGGAAGGTCGAAGAGATCAGAAGGCCCCTCTACATCCAATTAAGACTCAAAAGCCGTGTGAAATTGTTGCTCTGGACCATGTGAAGTTGGGTCCCACACGTTCCGGCTACAGCTACGCTCTGACAATGGTGGATCATTACTCCAAGTTCCTTGTCATTGTGCCTGTCAGAGATCTTACAGCAAGAACTACGGCTGAGACCTTCTACGCAGAGTTTGTCCGCCATTACGGTTGTCCTGAGCATATCCTCACCGACCGTGGATCGGCGTTTGAATCCCAATTGTTCCGTGAGCTGTGTCAGTTCCAAGACTGCAAGAAGTTGCGAACCACAGCGTATCACCCTCAAGGGAATGGTATGTGCGAGAAGGCAAATCAAGTGATCATCGGCATGCTAAGAACAGCCGCAGTTACACCTGGTGTTGAGTGGCCTGAGCGTATCAAGGACTTGGCCTATATTTACAACAACACACCCCAAACATCTACGGGATACGCACCATTTTATCTAATGTTTGGAAGACAAGGTCAACTTCCTTCAGACTTAACCCTTGGTGTGAAGGTCCCTGACACCATCAATCCACTACCCATAACAGACTGGGTTGTTGAACACCGCCGACGTATGGAGGAAGCTAAAGAGATAGTTGAAACGCGCATGGATGAGGTTCGTAGGAGACAACAGGAGGATTACAACCATCACGCCCATGCAGCGCCCCTGAAAGTTGGCGACCGTGTATGGTTAAGGAATAACCATCGGAATGGGAAATTGGATCCATTCTGGGAGAAAGAACCATACAGTATCATCTCCATACCATATCCTGAATCCGACGTGTATGAGATCTCTAAACCTGGGAGACAGCCCCAAGTAGTACACCGAAACCGTCTGAAGCTGTGCCTTAAAGAAGGACTACCCACAGAGGTGCCCCCAGCTGAGACAACGAGTACAGAGATCTTGTCACCTTCTGAAGCGAAAGAGAGACCCCCAACGTTAACTGAGCTTATGTGGGCGCCTAAACTACTACCATTTAGCTGCTATCCACCAATTGCTCTAGTGCAAGAGAACCCTTCGACAGATGATTTAATTGATTTCAGTGACTCTGTTCCTGATTCAAATCTCGTTCCACTTAGGCGTTCTGAGCGTACCACAAAAGGCGTACCTCCAACACGCTATAGTGATGCCATGGCTGTCCTTGAGTAAAAGAGGTTAACTGTCTCTGCTTCTGTATATATGTTATTCCTGCTCTGATTACATTAATGTTTTTCCTGTGTGTATATACAGTATATATATAATATCTTGCCATGTAATATAGTATTTACATTTATATGCAACAATCCAAGCCATAGTGCCTGGCTCACCGAGCCAAGGAAGTTCTGTTACCCCATTGCGGTATGGACATTCGTGCTAGAGTGCCTACTCTTCCTTACAGAAAGGACTGTTTATTGTTTCTCAGAGAGACTCTCATGATAATGGACACTCACGAAATTTGTGCCAGAGAGCCTCTGGACCCATTTGCACTACTGTTGTTTCTATATGGACTGTCTGATGGTACCGCCAAAAGGTTCCATAAGTCTGAGTTTAATTATCTCTCCGTTACCCTTCAGACTTCTCATGGACATTCCAGGACTATGCCGGGAGGTCTTACCTCAAGTTTCTAAGTATTATATTTTTCTAAACTGTTAGTGACATTTGCACTTTATTCGTATTTATTAACGTTATGTTACATTTCTCACCTTCACCCCAGCCCGTCGCCGAGGTCGGCTCAGTGAAAGAGGGGGAGTATGTGGCATCCCAGAGCTGGCTATGGCTGGGCTGAGGGTGATCTCTGTGCATTGTATTATTTCCTGTTGCTTCATAGCCTGTGTGACATAGCAGGGGGTCCTGAGTCTCACACAACACAGCGCCACCTAGTGAGCCTCACACATGCATTACACCTCCCATAGGATTGAATAGTAACCAAATGTCCAATGGGAGGACATTGCCTGGGAAAAGGGGAGGAGTCAGCTGATCACTGGGTCCCCATGGTAACACCCCTGCAGGAAGGTCCTGCGTGTGAGGAGTTAGAAGTGTGGAGTGTTAGGAGGAGGAGGTGAGGAGATAAGTGTGATGTCCTGTGAAGAAAGCAGTGAGTTTAGTGCAGGAATCTCAAGTCCTAGACAGGCCCAGGAAGGTTGGAGAGCTGACATACTCCAGCTATTCAGAAGATCCTGTCCCCTGTCTGCCTAGCCATCGCCCAGAAGGAAGTCAAGCATCATTATCTTGTCAGCATGAGACTGTGGAGAGAACATTCTGGAACACGTGCTCCATAGCCAGTATCACAGGATCCAGGGGCCAAGGCCAGACCTGTGGAATATCCTGCCACCCTGACTATTGCACCCCGAAACTCTGAGCTATCAGGACCACATAACGTGAGTGGGGAATATTATGTACTAGTATCATGGTGGGCATCCTCCTATGAGCCAAATAGGAGCCCAGACGCACCTTAGGGCTGTAACACTGAAGTATAAGGGGCTAGGAACACCTTTCACTAAGTCTACCCTGCACCTCAGGACTTTGCTGTGTCACCAGGCGTACCCCGTTGTTTTGTATTGAAGAAACTGTTTAAGCATTTGTGCCTCCACACCCATGGAAGTAAAAGTTCAACTTTACAACCGTTTCTGTGTCTGACTCTGCACCGACAACATCAGGGCGCCCCAAACACCACCAGTCGGCACAGTATAGGGGAAGCGCCCCGGGGGAACAATCACCACCAACATTTGTGCAGCCCCCTCATCACCGGTACCAGTGGTGGTAACGTGGGACAGCACCAGCGCTGCGCCCTCGTGCCCAGAGACCGTGACAAGTCTGCGCTGTTTGCACCCCGCAATCCCAACTGCAGCGTTACCTTCCATCTGGTCACCGCAGTGCCAGTAAATTGGAATTCCCCAAGAAGTGACCCCATTTTGTAGGGGCAATTTTAGAGTCTCTACAAATGTGACATGGTGTCCAAAAACCAACAATCTTAATCAGTGGTCCAAAAGCACATAGCGCTACTTCTTATCTGCACCCTCCTGTGTGCCCAAACTGCAGTTTATGTCCACAAGTATGACACTGTTGTACCCAGGATAATGTACTTAATGTCATATGTGGGTATAAACGGCTGTTTGGGCACAGCCGGGCACAGAAGGGAAGGAGCGCTATTTTGTTTTTTGGAGCACAGTTTGGTTTTTGGACATCATGTCACTTTTGCATGGCCCCTGAATTGGCAGTTAAGTAGAACCCACAGACACATAACCCCACTTTGTAAACTACACCCTTCAAGGGATTTATCAAGTGGGTTAGCGAGCATTTTTAAACTGGAAACGAGTCAAGGGAGCACCAGACGCATGCACCAGAAAAACCTCAGCTGTAGTATGGCTGGTGTCAAAATCCCGAATAATACGTACCAGACAAAAAACAGACCCCAGTGCTCTGATTGTGATCCTGCTACCCCTCCCAAAAATGTCCATCTTAGACCTGCGAATACAGACTTTGACCCCATCGTCCAACACTACTACATCGGCTTCCCGCAAACCACCCGGACACGAACGACTCTTACTGAGCAATTCGCCCACATGCAAAGCCGCAAAAAAGGCAAGTGCAAAAGCCGCCCGCAGTAACAAAACCTCCCCCCGCATCACAACAAGCCAATTCCAAGACGGCACTAAGGCGAACCAACAAACTGAAAGAGACCGGACGGTGACTATCCCCACCCACAGTCTCCTTTTTCCAACCTTTGAGGACCTGATGAATAATGAAATGCTTGGTAACATCTCGCCACCCAAAAAGCTTCAACATGAAACCCATCCCAGACAAATTTTTAAGGGCCACATTAGCCGAGGCCCGACGATCCCGCAACTGCAGTAGGAAATCCATGGTCGTATCCAACAAGTGACTGTCATCTGCGGGTAGAGACAGAGACCGACAACCACGAAGACCAGGCAGCCCCGTGGCTATACCACGTCGCCTCGGAAACCGAGCCATGCACCAACTCAGCTAAGCGTTGTCGACTAGGCTCCATAAGCACGCCGGGCAAGCTGTACCGACCGCTTCTGCTGGAAATTTGAACGGGACAGGACGTCAGTAACATAGTTCTGCACTCTCAGCACATGTTTTGCCCTAAACCAGATATTATGTTGTAAACAGGAGAACTAAGTTCTGCAGCAAAGCCAAAACCGGAAGAGAAGAAGAGGACTGACTATTGATGACCTGAACCACAGCAATATTATCCATCCAAAAACAAATTCTGCTATTAGCCATACCAGAACCCCGAATCTTGACAGCTACTATAATCGGAAACAATTCCAAAAGAGCCAGATTCCGCACGAAACCTGCATGTGCCCAAGCTACCGGCCAAACACCCGTACACCAAGAATCACCAAAACCATCGCTACCAGTGGCATCAGTAAAAAGATGCAAATCCGCACTAAAAATCTCCTCATGTTGGCAAAGCGCCCAACCATTAAAAGACACCAAAAAGGACTGCCAAGTCAAGAGGTCATCCCGAAGAGGACGGGTAATACGAATAAAATGATGCGGCATTTGCACCCCTTTAGTAACCAACGACAAACGCCTACAAAAGGCCCTGCCCATTGGCAGAATCCTGCAAGCAAAATTCAACAAACCGAGTAAACTCTGCAACTGTTGCAAGGTAAGTTTTTTAGCCTGTACACACTGATCTACTGAAGACGCCAAGCGCTTGACCTTGTCGTCGGACAACCCGAAAAACCATATCTAAAGTATCTAGTTCAATACCCAAGAATGACAACTTAGTGGTCGGCCCCTCTCTTCTTCTCAGACATAGGCACCCCAATGCTATTCATCAGAACACGAAATGTATGCAGAAGGTATGCACAAACCGGCAAACCACCAGGGCCAACAAATAGAAAATCATCGAGATTACAATACCGAAGGGATGCCCGTCTCAAAGCGCACCATCCATTCCAAAAAGGAACTGAAAACCTCAAAATAAAAACAAGAGATGGAGCATCCCATAGATAAGCACATGTCGACAAAAAACTTATCAGCAACCACACGACCTAACAAATGAAAATAGGACGGGTGGACGGGTAACAAATGGAAGGCTGACTCAATATCTGATTAGGCCAACAGCGACCCCCGGACCCGCCCACGCAGCCAACTGAACAGCCCGATCAAAGGAAGTGAAGGAAACCGCCACATCTGCCTTGGATATTCCATCGTTGACGGAAGAACCAGGCGGATAGGAAAGATGATGTATGAGTCGGTACTTCCCAGCCTCCTTCTTAGGCACTAAATCCAAAGGGGATACCCACAAATTGGGCAGAGGCGGGTCATCAAACGGTCCCGCTATACGACCCAAAGCAACCTCCTTCAAAACCTTCTCCCAGGCCAGCGCAATATTATCCCTAACAAATTTTAAATTGGGCGACAACAACAAAACAGACGATTGTTCATGCGGTATATAGAACCCATGGAAAAAACGTCACTAAGAAGGCTTGCCTCCTGCCCCCTCGGATATCTGTTTAGCCACTGCTGCAACCGCTGGCCTTTCACTGCTGTTCTCGACGCCGCGGGCGACACCCACCTTGGCAGGCTGCCGCTGGCACCGGAAATACCACAAGGCAGAGTGCGTACCTCCACAGATGGAGCACTCATGTTTAAACCGACATGTGGCATGGAAGCAGCAATGCCCTTCATTAAACAGCCAACATGCTTCGTTCGGCTTGGGGGCCGCAGAGCCAGGTTGGGAACCTGACCCGGCAGCTCCACTCGGAAACGGCCACTGTGGCTGCTGAGAAAGAATTAACTGAATCCACACGTCAAGGCCTTAGAGGCCCAACCAACGGATGGACTCAGCGCCAGGCACCGACGAAATTCCTCATCGTACCGCCACCACGCCAAACCACCATGCAATTTGTGAATACTGTAAATCGTATCCAGATAAACGAACAACTCAGGACCTTTATACGGACAAGATTGAGAAACAATATGAGATAACGTAGCAAAAGCCTGAAGCCTGAAGCCAATTGCCAAAAGTTTTGGCAACCCTCGGCTTCTTCTCTGCACCCTTCTCAAAAACCCGCTCCTTGTCCACGGTAACATGTTCCGTGGACAAGAGAGACCACATGTCAACATATTCGCCTTTCACAATGTGATCCCTGACATCCGCCAGCACATGCGTACCCATCGGAGAAAATCGAATCGCGAAAGGCGAACCCAGAATGTACAGGAGAAACCAAAGGAGGGGCAGCGGCTCTAGAGGACCCCGTCTGACCCTCCAAAACCTCAAGCATACGTTTAAGCACAGAAGCAAAATTACCAGATCCAGTAGAAACGGGGAGGAGGTGCCACAGCCGGGAGGCAGGCGTACTCACCACCCTTCGTCGCATCCGACTTCTACGTTGGCGGCAAAGGAGACAGCGCCACGTGGGGAGGCCGATCCATCAAGCACTGTACCGACTTTGAAGAGGCCCTCCTGGAAGGTCCCGCCACATCCTCACCTGGCCGTGATACGAGATGAAGAACGAGACCCACCAGGCAGACGCCCGTCTCTCCGAACATGAGACCGATGACTTGCAGACCGAGAAGAGGACCGACTGCGCGGGGAACGCCAGTGGCTGTAGTCCCTCCTCCTGCGGCGGCCATCCCCTCCATGGGAACGCCGGTGCATACCTCCTCCTGTTGCGACGACGGTAGCTGCCATCTGAAGAGGAAGACTCAGAAAGAGAAGACGTGTTAAGCTTAGCCCTCATGGAGCACCCAGAACGCTCCCTAGATCTAAACTCCCTGGGAGTGGAGCCCCCACCCCCAGAAACAGGCAAGGGCACAGCAGTGGGGCAGGACACTTCTAAGAGTGCAGCAGCAGGCATCCCTCCAGACACATGCAGGGAGGACAGAACCCCAGGGGACTCCCCACTCCCATCCTGAGGGGGAGGACCTGGTAGGGAAGAAGCATCAGGAATGTTGCAGGGCTGAGCAGGCACCATAGAAACGCTCAGCCCTGAGTCACTGGACCAGAGATCGCGCTGGCCATCAGACAGCGCCGCCGCCCGGCCAGACTAGGGGGAGCATGCCAGCAGAGACAGGGCCCTGGCCTGCTCCCCCCCCCCGCTGCCGGGAACCAGACAGGGGAGAGAGACCCTAGCCGGGTGCCGAAGCGCGCGCATCTGGTGCCGCCATGTTTTCCTCTTGCGCGGGCCATGCAGCTAACTATGCGGCCCTGCGGGGAGGGGGGGGTGGGGTAGACTGGAGCCTACATAACAGACTGGCCAGGAAGGAGCTGGGCAGCAGGGGAGGAACCCCGTGGAGGCCCCCGCGGCGGAGGGCTAGGGCTGGGCCTAGTAGGAGGACAAGACTCCCTCTGCGGCCTGCAACGCTCTGGACGTCGTGCTGCCCTGCTCCGGGCCAGGACCGCCTCGAGCCGACCGGAGCCTTCCTCAGCGATGTGGGCCAGAATCATCCTCTCCATTTGGTCCGCCATGCTTCGCCTTGTACTTCTCACCGGACGGGCAGAAGGTAAGACCCCACCCATACTCTGACACTTATACAGTAGGATGTCACCTATTTCAAAAATAAATCTCATTTTCCCACCCCTCAGTCTATGGCCCTTTCCTTAACCACTTCAGGGCCTACAAAACCAAACCATATGTGCCCCAAATCCAAAATAGGGTTCCTTCCCTTCTGTGCCCAAACAGCCATTTATACCCACATATGACATTAAGTACGTTATCCTTGCCGCAACCCAGTCACAGGAGACCAGAGGATGGGAGTAGTAGTGGCGGATACTGTGCCACCTGGCAGGCCGAGCACACTCCCCAATCTCTCCAGTCCCACTCCTAGGTCGGACAAAGTCGAGGGGGGTCCTGCAGCACTATCGGATGGTGGTGCTAGTAGTTCCTTCCCCCAGGGCACTTCCAGTTGAAGAGGGGGACCTCTCCTACCTGAGCCGGTGTGGTGTTGGTCGGAAGAGCCCTGATGGTAAAGAAGGCATGACTCAAGATTCAGCGATGCAGGTAAACCAAACAGCCGTTTATTAAGGCAACTGGAACAGAGAGTCAACAGCAGCTTCCAGATGGGGGTAGTAGTCCTATAGTGTCCAACCCCTAGCCTTGGTTCTAGGAGGGCGCCCAAAGGTGGCATAGGCTCCACAGGATGGCTTCCTCTACTTCTCCTCTGTGCCTCTCCCAGCCAGTACTCTGGGGATAGAGTTACAGGGAGTCCTGACAGGGATCTGGTTACCTGGAAACTAGGCCCGAATTTGACTCTCCTGTCAGGGTCCTCTCCTGCTCCTCCTGGCACGGCACCGAATGAATCAGCCACTTGTAAAACTTTACTCCCTTGCTCTGGGCTGACTTCAGATGAGCCTGAGGCTGGAGATATCCCTCCTGAGGCTGTGAGAGCGGCGGTTGGCCTTCAGTCCAGAGGCTGGTGGCAGGTCAGCTCTGCACACCTCGTCTGGTCTACAGCATGCACTGAACGAACTTCCAACCGTCACCGGGGAGATTATATCTCCTCACAACCCCACCCAGTGGCCTGTGATAGGCCAGGGCTGAACCAAGTCTGGGTCCGAACATTGCAGGGGGAAACATATAAGGGGAAAGCTGCATATAATTACACTTAACATAGAACAGAACTTACAGACATAGAACCCAGAGGCACACAAGACAAACACATAAAAGCAGTGGCACTCTGGGATGCTGCATCCTGAGTACAAAAGTGTCATACATGTGGGCATAAACTGCAGTTTGGGCACACAGCAGAGCATAGTAGGGTAGGAGCGCTATGTGGCTTTTGGAGCGCAGATTTAGTATCTGGTTTGGTATCTGGACGCCATGTCATGTTTGCAGAGCCTCTAAAGTACTATTAAAGTGGAATCCCCTAGGGAATAACCCCATTTTAAAAACTACACCCCTCAAAGAATTTATCAAGGGGTGTAGTGAGCATTAGTGTCCCAGACGTGACTGCACAGCAGATGGTGAAGAGTGAATATGTAAACTGTTCGGAGTACATTTGGAACACCAAATTCCCTACTACCAGGGGCGTTACTACCGGGGTAGCAGTGGTAGCGACTGCCACAGGGCCAGGAACATTACGGGGCACGGAGCTCTGTGGCAGTCGCTACCGCGAACCCCACAATCACTGCTATTGTTATACTCCGGGGTCTTTTGAGACCCCAGAGTATAACGATCGGGGGCCCAGGGGAGGTGAGCGAACATAAAAAACACTGTAACTCACCTATCCGCCGCTCCGCAGGCTTCGGGCCTGTTTGGTGACGTCCCAGACGTCAGCCAACGTCATTATGCGTCGCGACGCCGGCCTGGATCGCGCGAGATCCGGTCCGACTTTGAAGTTGGCCGAAGTAGCGCACGGGAGTGCACCGGAGCGAGGAAGAGGTAAGTTGCAGTGTTTTTTATGTTTCTCTCCTCCCCTGGGTCTCTGATCATTATACTCTGGGGTCTGAAAAGACCCCAGAGTATAATAATCGTTCATGGGTGGTCCACTATGGGGCATAATACTGTGTGCAGGGGCCACTATGGGGCAAACTACTGTGTGCAGGGGCTACTATGGGGCAAACTACTGTGTGCAGGGACCACTATGGGGAAAACTACTGTGTGCAGGGGCTACTATGGGGCAAACTACTGTGTGCAGGGGCTACTATGGGGCAAACTACTGCGTGCAGGCGCCACTATGGGGCAAACTACTGTGTGCAGGGGCCACTATGGGGCAAACTACTGTGTGCAGGGGCCACTATGGGGCAAACTACTGTGGGCAGGGGCCACTATGGGGCAAACTACTGTGTGCTGGGGCCACTATGGGGCAAACTACTGTGTGCAGGAGCCACTATGGGGCATAATATTGTGTGCAGGGGCCACTATGCTGCATAATACCGTGTCCAGGGGCCACTATGGGGCATAATACCGTGTGCAGGGGCCACTATGGGATATAATACCGTGTGCAGGGGCCACTATGGGGCATAATAGTGTGCACAGGAATGCGGTTTGTGTGTGTGGGGGGGTTGGGGGCGGCGGCTTGGGGGGGTTGGGGGCGGCGGCTTGGGGGGGCCCCATGTCAAATGTTCACCTTGGGGCCCAGCCATTCCTAGTTACGCCACTGCCTACTACTATATCCCCAGTAGCTCCTATGATTGAGTAGGGGGTCAGTTCTGGTTTATTTTCCCTCGTAAACTCTAAATCTTGTTTGTCCCCTGATACTCTCACACAGCTTATACATTCCCTTCCTGCCGCAGCTAGTTCTAATGATTTGGCGATTTTGGGGGGTTTTGTCTTCACATTGTACAAGCTATATACAGTGGGGAAAAAAGTATTTAGTCAGCCACCAATTGTGCAAGTTCTCCCACTTAAAAAGATGAGAGAGGCCTGTAATTGTCATCATAGGTAGACCTCAACATATCTTGAAAATCACATTGTCTGATTTTTTAAGAATTTATTTGCAAATTATGGTGGAAAATAAGTATTTGGTCATCTACAAACAAGCAAGATTTCTGGCTCTCACAGACCTGTAACTTCTTCTTTAAGAGGCTCATCTGTAGTAATGGCACCTGTTTGAAATTGTTATCAGTATAAAAGACACCTGTCTACAACCTTAAACAGTCACACTCCAAACTCCACTATGGTGAAGACCAAAGAGCTGTGGAAGGACACCAGAAACAAAATTGTAGACCTGCACCAGGGTGGGAAGACTGAATCTACAATAGGCAAGCAGCTTGGTGTGAAGAAATCAACTGTGGGAGCAATAATTACAAAATGGAAGACATACAAGACCACTGATAATCTCCCTCGATCAGGGGCTCCACGCAAGATCTCACCCTGTGGGGTCAAAATGAACACAAGAACGGTGACCTCGTGAATGACCTGCAGAAAGCTGGGACTAACGTAACAAAGGCTACTGTCAGTAACACAATACGCCGCCATGGACTCAGATCCTGCAGTGCTAGACGTTTCCCCCTGCTTAAGCCAGTACATATCCAGGCCCCTCTGAAGTTTGCTAGAGAGCATTTGGATGTTCCAGAAGAGTATTGGGAGAATGTCATATGGTCTGATGAAACCAAAGTAGAACTGTTTGGTAGAAACACAACTCTTCGTGTTTGGAGGAGAGTGAATGCTGAGTTGCATCCAAAGAACACCATACCTACTGTGAAGCATGGGTGTGGCAACATCATGCTTTGGGACTGTTTCTCTGCAAAGGGACCAGGATGACTGAACCATGTACATGAAAGAATGAATGGGGCCATGTATCGTGAGATTTTGAGTGCAAACCTCCTTACATCAGCAAGGGCATTGAAAATTAAACGTGGCTGGGTCTTTCAGCATGATAATGATCCCAAGCACACTGCCAGGGCAACGAAGGAGTGGCTTCATAAGAAGCATTTCAAGGTCCTGGAGTGGCCTAGCCAGTCTCCAGATCTCAACCCCATAGAAAACCTTTGGAGGGAGTTGAATGTCCGTGTTGCCCAGCGACAGCCCAAAAACATCACTGCTCTAGAGGAGATCTGCATGGAGGAATGGGCGAACAAACCAGCAACAGTGTGTGCCAACCTTGTGAAGACTTACAGAAAACGTTTGACCTCTGTCATTGCCAACAAAGGATATATAACAAAGTATTGAGATGAACTTTTGTTATTGACCAAATACTTATTTTCCACCATAATTTGCAAATAAATTCTTTAAAAATCAGACAATGTGATTTTCTAGATATGTTTTCTCATTTTGTCTCTCATAGTTGAGGTCTACCTATGATGGCAATTACAGGCCGGCCTCATCTTTTTAAGTGGGAGAACTTGCACAATTGGTGACTGACTAAATACTTTTTTTCCCCACAGTATATATTTTTTTTTCTGGTGATGTAGCCATATGAGGGCTTGCTGTTTGCGGTATGAGATGTATTTTGTAATAACATTTTTGGGTGCCTATAACTTTTATTAATTCTCTTGGTGGATTAAAAAAAATCCCCATCAATTCTGGTATTGTGTTTTACCTTTCAATTTTTTTTCCACACAACGTACAACATAAGTAACATATTACCTTTATTCTGCGGGTTGGTACGGTTACGGCGATACCTCATTTATATATATATATATATATTTTTTATGTGTTACTAGTTTTGTAGAACAAAAATCCATTTGGGGACATAAATCAATTATTTTTGCATCACCATCATCTGAGATGTGTAACATTTTTATTTTTGGGTTGACAGAGTTTGTTGATGGCTTATTTTTTTAGGGAAAACCTGTGCTTTTTATTGGTACTGTTTTGGGGTACATGTGACTTTTTGATCACTTTTTATAGCATATTTTGTAGGGTAAGATGGTGAAAAATAATTACTTCTGGCGGATTTTTTTCCTTTTTTTGTTTCTGACATTCACCGTGTAGGTTAAATAATGTTTCAGTTTTATTGTACAGGTTGTTACGGACGTGACGATACTAAATATGTATTTTTTTTATTAATTTTTAGATTTTTGTTTTATATAACTCATTTGATATAGGAAAAGGGAATTTTGGGGCTTTATTCATTTATTTATTAAATTTTTTTTGCACTTTTTTTTTTTTTTTACATTTTTTTATTTGTCCTATAAGGACACCTGAACCAGTGATTGCTGATTCAGTATTATAGACTGCAATACACGTGCATTGCAGTTTATAGAGGAAGCCAGCCTATGTGGCTGACTTCCTGCATCTTGGCAGGATCAACCAGGTTCTGGGGGCACCTAGCAGCCTCGGGTCACTGGCCAGACCCCAGGCTGCAGAAGACACATATGGGCACCCCCTGATCTTGCCGGGGGGGGGGACATTTGGCATCGCTGAACCCCTTGGATGCCGCAGTCAAGTTTGACTGCGGCATCCAAGGGTTAAACCTCCGGTCAGAGCCCAGCTCTGACAGGAGGTTATGGAGCAGGGTGTTAGCTGTCAGATACAGCTAACACCCGCTCACGATGTTGCCCAAGTTTTTGATTATTTAACTTGCTCATCTCACAGGAGGATATTACATCTGAAAGTGATGCTGTGTGGATGACCTTGAGTCAGGTTTGTGTGTTCCTCCTCCTCCAATGTTGTAACACGTAATTTACTGCAGGGCCTTTCTGGACTGTCAACCATGTCTTCTTCATCTTCACTAACACAGATTGTTTTTAGTGATATAGCGCCTACTAAGAAAGATACTTTTCCTAGTCCAAGTGAGTTGGATGAGAACAGTCAGCATTTTTTGAAAAAGAGGAGGCAGAGGTGGAGGAGGAAGACATGATAGTAGAGGTAGTAGTGGCGGGTGTGTGGTACTGGTAGTCGTGTTGGTAGGGGCAATCTCGAGGTGGAAATTATGAGGGTGTGCATGAATCCTATGTCTATGATGAGTCAGGGGAAGCAGCTGACAGTGCTGATGATGATTCTATATCGGATAGGATCTAGCAACAGGGTCAAAGTGATAAGGTGACATCAGAGAAAGAGGATGGTGGCAGTGGTGATAGTAATGATTCCAGCCAATACATAGCCAAAAGTAATAAAAAAAACCCTGCCCCTGGCAGACCTAAAACAAGTGGTGGCACTAGTGGTGGCACTGGCAGACATGTTTCCAACAATGCTGTTGGCAGCAGCAACTTCATGCAGTCATCTGTGACAATTTTTTTTGTACATTGCCAAATGAAAAATCTATGGCAACCTGCAAAATCTGCAAGCAGAAAATTAGCCGTGGCCATGCAGGAACAAATGTAGGAACTACATCTCTCCGCATTCACATGAAAAGGCATCACCATCTCATTTGGCAAAATAGAATTGACAGTGGCAGTGACCAAGACCATCATACTCCTCCCCGTGATCTTCTTTGCAGGCAGGCCACATCCATACACCTAGCACATGGTCATTGTTATCATCATCACCATATGCTTCTCCTTCTCCTCCATGCCAACATCAGTCATCTATAAGGGAATGTGTGCCCAGGGAACAGTCTTTGTGCAACTTAACTCACACCTGGCCACGTTGCTGGCAGTGCAGTCGCTTCTATTCCACTTAGTGGATTCCACTTTGTTTTATGAACTGATGGCATGCGCTGAACCTAGCTGCTATTATTTCTCTAGGAAAGCTGTCCCTGCTTTATATCGCCATGTGTCTGAGAATGTGGTTCATTCCTTGGATATGTCAATGTGGGGAAAGGTGCATGCCACCGTCGATACATGGAGCAGCAATTCTGGACAATACATGGCTTTCACAGCCCACTGGGTAATTGTTTTGAGCGGCAGTGGCCACAGTCCAGAAATGCAACAAAGCCAGGTGTTTTACCCCTTTAGAGTAGGCCCATTTCCAACACCAGGCAGGGTACATTTGCCTGCTCTGTATTCTCCTCACTGGACCATTTCCTGCTTCCAATTTCACAAGGGCACACCATTGCTTCCACTGCCCCTCCCTCATTTAATGGGTGTAAGGTGAAGTGCTGACATGTGGTTTACAGCTAATGAGCCTGGATCAGAGGAGTCACACAGCAGAGGAGCTGTTCCACAGTATCCTACAAAAAATCCCAGTATTTGTGCATTGTAGCTGTTCTTATATGGCTAAAAACACCCTTCTGGACTACCAACGACAAAATGGTCTGCCATTGCACCACCTCATTTGCGACATTCCAACTTGCTTGAATTCCACATTGCACATGCTGGTGCGTCTCTGTGAGCAGGAGAAGGTAGTGAATAATTGAATAAAAAATATAACAGACCTCAGGGACAATTTGTTATGTTGAGATCTGCCATTGGAAGCTCATGAGGGAAGTGTGTCACTTTCTGAACCCTTTTGAGGAGGCCATCATTTGTCAGGGACAACTGCAGCATTATTAATGTCATCCCTTTATTATATAATCTCACAGGAAACACTTACACTTATGCAATGAGGGATGGAAGAAGAAGAACAGCTTCCACCTCTTGGACACTGTTATCACCATGAGTTGATGTAAGAGGAACTAGAGGAGGATGAAGAACTGGGTCAGAGTCATCATGGAGGAGGACCTGGTACTCCTATACTAGAGGAGGAGGAAGAGGAAGAGAAGTCTTCTTTGGATGTACAGGGAGGCCTTGATATATTACAGCCAGGGTAGGAGACTGACCCTTATTTGTTTCAAGATGATGATGATGACAACCACACTGGCTAAGAATACCAACCATGGAAGTCCCTTGGGTCCATGCACACACTTGCAAGAATGGCATGCTGTATGCTTTGCTGCTTACATAGTGACAAGTGTATTGTTAACATAAATCAGAGGGATGAGTAGTGGATCGCTGTGCTTGTAGACCCCTGCTTTAAAGACAAAATGGGGGAACTCTTCCCTGCCTCTCAAAAGAAGACAATATTGGCATAATATCAAGAAAGGCTCTATACCCAGCTTGCCACAGCTTTTAGGGAAACCACTGCCAGTGCCAGTCGCATGTGTGCCCAGGAGGCCTTTGGCTTCTCCCATTCCACCTCTTTGAGTGCCACAGCTACAAGTAGCGGGAGGAAAAGCAGCAGAAGCAGCCAGTACAGTATCTGGAAAATGATGAATCAGAAATTTTTCACCTTGCAGGGCCAAACAGACCCACAGCTGGCAACTGACACCCATTGCCTGTATGCGCAGGTATAGTTGTACCTAGCATGCTCCTATATTCCAGCAGATAACTTTAAACTACATGAAATTTTGGGTCAATGGGTCAGAGCAGTGGAAAGAGCTGGCCCAGTTTTCCATAGTTTTATCTTGTCCAGCTTTAAGCGTGATGGCTAAGAGGGTGTTCAGTGCTGCCGGTGGTGTTTTAACACCTAGGCAGACCGAACTGTACACCACAAGTGTGAAAAAAAATGATTTTCATAAAAATGAATCCGGCATGGATCCGTAAGGATTTTCACACATCCCCAGCTGATGCCACTGTTGGGGGTTAAGTTCCCCCGGGATGGATGTCACCGTAATCCTAATTAAATAAATAACCAGTTTCGAGCGCTCGGGAAACAAGACGTACATAGTTATCGTGTATGAACCGTTTCTACTTTATTACGTAGTTCAATACAGTTTTAAAAGCAAGCTCAATTACATAACAGTCATGTGATCAATATACATATATGGTCTTTCCAGTTCTGTTATCACACAAATTTGTTCATTTACCCATCACCCCAGATGTTTTCCTTTTCACCTTATCTAAATGTCCTCCCAAGAATACCAGTTCTGCTGAAATCAGCAGAACTGTTGATATCTCCCCCAGACTCCAAGTCTGTCCTTATCAACTATGCAGTCTTGTTTACAGAACATTCCACCCTCTTGTGCTTTCTGTATAGAATATAGTGCAAGTTATGTTTTAACCCTTACAATTCCCCCATTTTAGTACTTTATTTTTAATCAGTATTCAATGAATACATTCACACTATCTGTGTGCCATCTGTGATGGATTCTCCATTGAAAATGTTAAAAATAATGATCCTACCTTACATACTGAGTATTGTCCCTCATGAGATTGCATAGCGAAGGAATACATTGGATACAACAACATCCTAATATCATAAAAATGATTACACAAAGGATTATACCTACGATTTGTCGAAGGTATCCCAAGTCAGGTAGGAAAGCTAACAGCCAGTCCCACCATCCTTGGTTGACATCTTGTTTAATATGTGTTACCATTTCCTGCAACTGTTTCAACTTATCATGCACATCTTCTGAATGGTCAGACAAATTAAAACAGCACATTCCCGCAAAAGTGTTGCACCCATAACCATGTTTAAGCAGTAAATAATCTATAGCCGCTCTATTCTGCAATATTGCTTTTTTGTGTGATTGCAAATCTAATACAACATAATAAGGACTTATCCAGTCTGCATGCACATGGAGATCAGCTTCCATACTGCAACAGAAGTCGGCACTGCAATCAAACAAGTTTCTAACACATTACTGGAATATGCATTTCTCAAACAAAATTCTGTCATGTTTAATACTCGGGCCAAATATAACCACATATTCTCTTTTGTTCTCCATATGTGTTCCTCCAGCTCCCTTACTCCCCGATTTGGGCTGTCTTTTCTCCTGTAAAGTTCAAGAGACTTCCTAGTGTGTCTTTTCACGACCACTCAATCACCAGGCTGCAGGCTATGCGTTCCTGAAAAATCAGAAGGGTCTGGAATAGAAGAGAACACTTGTTTATGTGTTTCTCTCAATTTCTGGCACAAACTCTGCACATAGCTAAAAATACTGTCATAGTTAAGCTGTAACGTCTGAGGGAAGTATAACCCTGTTTTGGGTGCACTTCCAAACAATATTTCAAATGGTGACAACCCTGTCCTCCTGTTAGGGGTGGTTCTTACTGAGTAAAGGGCTAAAGATAGACACTCAGGCCAGGGCTTCCCTGTCTCTGCTATCGCTTTTTGGATCTTTAATTTGAGTGTGCCATTCAACCTTTCCACTTTGCCTGAACTCTGAGGATGGTAGGGTGTGTGGAAAGCTTGCTCAATCCCTAGTGCAGACATTATTTCTTTCATTATCTCACCTGTGAAATGTGTACCTCTGTCAGACTCAATCACCTCGGGCACTCCAAACCTGCACACAAGCTCAGACATCAGTTTCTTGGCAGTTGCTTGTGCGGTTGCTTTGCTCACAGGGTAGGCCTCAGGCCATCCTGAAAACAGATCCACACAGACCAATACATACTCGTATGTTCCAGACTTAGGCAACTGTATGTAATCTATCTGTACTCTCTGAAATGGGTACAGGGATTTTGGTGTACACTTGGTGGGTGTTTTAACTACCTGTCCTGGGTTGTGTAGAGCACATATGTGACATGCTTTTACGTGGTTACTAGCAGCTCTTCCAAAACCTGGGGCAAACCATAATTTACCCACTAATGACTCCATGGCATTTCGAGAGGCATGCACCTTACCGTGGGCCAAGCCAGCCATCTGGGGGTAGACTGCTGCGGGCAGACATAATCGATCCCCCATTTTCCACATACCATCACCGTCTGTAGCACCTGCTTTTCTCCATCTTTCAATTTCCACACTGGTGACCTTTGAGTACAGCCCTTTTGGGTCTGCTAGGTCAATGTCCATTTTGCTCACCTGGTTGGGACCCCTTCTGGCCAGTAGTGCTGCAGCCTTGGCTGCTATGTCAGCTCTCTCATTTCCACAGCTTTCAGGGTCCCTTCCTTTTGCGTGAGCTCTAACTTTCACAATTGCCAGCTGCTTTGGGAGCAGTATGGCCTCCATCAGTCGACTTACCACATCTCCATTCTTAATTGGCTTGCCCTGGGCCGTTAGGAAGTTCCTTGCCCTCCATATTGGACCATAATCATGTGCAATGCCAAAAGCATACCTGGAGTCAGTATATATGTTAGCTGTTCTACCTTTGGCTATCTTACAAGCCTCCATAAGGGCTTTGAGCTCAGCTTCTTGGGCTGACGTGTGGTGGAAGAGCTTCCTGGACTATGATGTCATGTTCAGTGACTACAGCATACCCTGTAACAAATTTGCCTTCATCTGTCAGATACCTTGAGCCGTCCACAAACATCTCATAATCAGGATTTTGTAACGGCACATCCGTGACATGGTCAAATCCCACTGTTTCCTGTGACATAAGAGCCACGCAATCATGTTCATGCTGGCTGTCAAACAGTTCTTCTTCAGAGAGGGAATTTAAAAATAACTCATCTTCCACTCCCCCTTTTGAATCATGAACTCCTACAGGAAGAAGAGTTGCAGGATTCAAAGTTAAACAGCGTTGAAAAGAGATGTTTGAGGAGGACTGCAGAGCAAATTCCATTTTGCACTGCCGTGCCAAAGAAAGGTGACGTCTGTCTACCTGTGTGAGGATAGCATGGATGTCATGAGGTGTATACACAACCAGTATATGATCTAGGACAATGTCTGAGCTTTTCTCAAGCAACGCTTGTACTGAGAGGACAACCCGCACACAGGAGGATGTCCCCCTGGCTTACAGCATCTAACCATGAGCTGTAATGTGTTGTTGTGTGAGAACTGCAGTTGCATGCCCTATCATCTCAGTCACGTAGAGCTGAAAAGGTTTCTGATAGTCAGGTAGGCCTAGGGCCGGAGCACTGACTATCTGCAACTTCAGCTGATAAAACGCATCCAAGGCCTCAGGTGTGAGGCTGAATGGCTTTGAGGAGAGGCTATCGTACAGAGGTTGCATGGTCAGAGATGCAGATCTGATCCATGGCCTACAGTAGGATACCAATCCCAAGAAGGTACGTAGCTGAGCATGAGAGGCTGGCACCTGCATCTCTCTCACCACCTTGGTCCTCTCATCTGACAGGTGTTTGGTACCCTGGCCGAGACAGTGTCCCAGGAACACCACTTTTTGTTTGCAAAATTGCAACTTGTCCTTGTTGGCCTTGCAGCCGTTCTGGTAGAGGAAACACAACAGGCTGATGGTTGCCGCTTCACAGGTTGGTTTGTCTGGAGCACAAAGAAGAAGATCGTCAACATATTGTAACAGAACAACATCATCATGTGGAAAATACCAAGTACTCATAATAAGTGTAAGACACCTTGTGAATTGGTTAGGACTGTTTTGCGCCCCTTGTGGTAGTACTGTCCAAGTGTACTGTTTACCCCTGAATGTAAATGCAAACAAATACTGGCAATCGGGGTGTAAAGGCACAGAAAAATATGCATTGGAAAGATCTATACAACTGTACCAGGTGGTACCTGTGGGGACAGCTGACAGCAAGGTGTGTGGGTTAGGTACCACTGGGGTTTCAAGTAGTGTTACTTTATTCAATTCCCTAAGATCATGAACCATACGGTATGTGTCTGGTTCTCCCTTTTTGCCCTTTTTCTTCACTGGGAAAAGAGGAGTGTTTGCTACAGAAGTGCATTCCTTCAATGCCTCTGCTTTCACTAATTCCACTATTGTTACTGCTATGGCATCCTCTTGGGCATGGGTCAGAGGATATTGTTTAATCCTGGGTGGCTGAGCACCAGGTTTCAGGGTTACCATAACAGGGGGTACATCCAATTTACCTAAGTCTGTTTTCCCACATGCCCATAATGCTGTTGGCACTTGTGATAACAGTACATTTTCTTCTTCAGTGAGGACAAAAATACAATTTGGTGTACTTAACTCGGCAGATAACAAACACAAAATCTCATGGTTAGTATGTGTGACTTTTACAAATGCTTCTCCTGATGAATGCAACATGATGTTACAACCTAATACTCCCATCACATCTGTACCAAGAATGTTATCTGATGTGTCAGAGACTAAATACCTAGTGAGTATCCTGCAACCCTGAAATGAGGTTTCTACAGGATCAGTTTGATCTAAAGCATCCACCGTTTTAGTGAGAAGTCTTCCATAAACTTCCACTGATTCACCTTTCTCTCTTTTAACAGATACCTTACTTCAGATGATAACAGGCAAGACAATAAATTCACATAACATAGTACAAGACATAATTTCATATGTTTGAGTATGTTCTTGAATATTTTACACATATATATTGTCATTGTACCTTACTTTCCATTTAACCTTAGGCTAACACTTTTATCAAAATATTTTCCCTTTGGGCATAAATAGTCATCATACACAGGCTGCGGACCCCGGAGGCCCAAAGCCAAGTTTCACTTTGTAATAATTGACATGTAACATTACTGGGTAACACAGTATCATGTTCAGCTTGTGATTTTCTGCGTGCGCATCATATCAGATACAACGTCCTTGGAGCTACTTGGCAGTCAATTAATGTTTTGGTTATTCCCTGCAGAACATCTGCAGAGCGCTACAACAGAATACAGGAATACAATTCAAGCAGATAGCAGTTAATACTGACACCAAAATTACATATTACTATTTTTGTACAATTTTCAAATATTTCCCAAACCCCACAGACTTTAGAATTTTCTTCACTGGATTCCAACCAAAAGTTGAACCCCTGTGGAACATCACAATATCCTAGTTTCTTCTTTTTAGGGGACATTTCCTGAAAGCGGATTTAATTTTACAAAAAGCATAAAAGTTGAATCCTGGCATTGATATAAACAGAATGAATATTACAAATACAGGTTGACATATATATATATATATATATATATATATATATATATATACAAACATAATCCAATAAACATCATACCGATGGTGGACAGTTTTTCTCTTTGCACTATATCAGATTCTCTGAGTATTTTGTTAAAGTAGGTAATATTTCATACAGAAATGGGAGATAAGATGGGTTATATTAAACAATAATACTGAGAAGGGGGATGTCTCCCTTCAAGCCTGATTCTCGGAGTGAGGTGGGGGTGATTCATTATTTCCTGAACTATCATCCCCTTATCCTATTCTATTGCTTCCTTTCTTCCATATATGCCTCTTTGCAATTTACTGTCCTGAATCAATCCCGCATGATCTAATCTCCACTGATCCCAAAACTTACTGTCTACTAACCCAGTTTTGTGTATTCCTGCTCTTTTTAGGATTTTCTTTACCTGTGGGGCTACTTCTTTCCCTTCCCCTATCTCTATTAGTTCACATGGGGTGTACCATATCTTAGATGGTCCCTTCCCCATCTTGGCTGGTAGCTAATCAGCCGATGAGTCTCTCACTCCTCTAGGGCAACCTTTGAGACAATAGAGGGTCACTTATGACTACTTAGTGAGAACTCCCAGACAGACTCTTCTGTCTTCTATGAACTACTCTACTTGTGCAAGTTCAGGAGTAGTGCTCAGGGCAATGCCTCAATTGGCTTCCACAGGCTCAACTTTCTGCCTGTGTCCCCTTACCAAAACACTCCCAAATCACTACACGCACTTCTTCACGCGGATTCTACTAAGTCCTTCGTGCTACTACTCAGGTCCCATTCGACCTTGACCGTCCAGGCACGGCTGGAGGCTAGTTTTCCAAAACAAGGACTTTTCAATCACTCTGTGCTTCTCAGTTCGGAACCTTGTCCGCAACTCTAAACTCTAGGGGTTAAGAATAGAGAACTTTTCCCCATTCTTTGCAGCCTTATATCTTATAACACAGGTAACATGCAAACATCAGTAGACAGGTAAACAGGTAAGACAAAAAGCAAAGAAAACAATTTCCATATCATTTACAGGTGACATGTCCCTTTTATGTTCTTCCGTACTATACAATTGGCATCGAGATGTCATATAAGCATGCAGCAGCTTACCTCACTCATCGATACAGAGAATAGACACACAGGAACCTCAGATATACTAATTGGCAAGATCAAAGGCTTACCTTCACAGTACTGTTTTTATCTATCTGAGGTCCTCTGGTCCCGTCCTCAAGTCGATCGGTGAGTGGGTCGGCACTCTATCGGCTGCACATCAGATGATCTCGAGGCCCCACGTCATTGGTCGCCAATTTCTGTTGGGGGTTAAGTTCCCCCGGGATGGATGTCACCGTAATCCTAATTAAATAAATAACCAGTTTCGAGCGCTCGGGAAACAAGACGTACACAGTTATCGTGTATGAACCGTTTCTACTTTATTACGTAGTTCAATACAGTTTTAAAAGCAAGCTCAATTACATAACAGTCATGTGATCAATATACATATATGGTCTTTCCAGTTCCGTTATCACACAAATTTGTTCATTTACCCATCACCCCAGATGTTTTCCTTTTCACCTTATCTAAATGTCCTCCCAAGAATACCAGTTCTGCTGAAATCAGCAGAACTGTTGATATCTCCCCCAGACTCCAAGTCTGTCCTTATCAACTATGCAGTCTTGTTTACAGAACATTCCACCCTCTTGTGCTTTCTGTATAGAATATAGTGCAAGTTATGTTTTAACCCTTACACCACTAAATAGATTTGCCACTGCCTCTGTCATTCTGTATAATGTTCAATTTACTGTACTGCTGATGTTGCCTGCTCCTCCTTTCCCCCCACACATATTCTCCTGTGCCCCCCTCTGTCACATTTTTTTCATACTGTACTGCCACTCATGTTACCATAGCTACCACAACAACCATCACTCAGTTAGACTTGTCTTGGACCATCACCCCATTTTTTTTTTCTCTCCTCCCCCCCCCCCTCCCTCACCCACCACCACAAACACACACCACCATCACACACACCCACCACCATCACAAACAACCACCAAAAACAAAACCACAAAAAAAAAAAAAAAAAAAAAAAAAAAAACAAAACAAAAAAAAAAAAAAAAAAAAAAACAAACTTTTTTTTTTTTAAAAAAAACACTTTATTCCCAATACCCCCCCCCCAAAAAAAAAAATTAATTTTTTTTTTTTTTAATATAAATTTCTTTTCTCTTTTTTTTTCAACACACACCACAAATATTCCCCTATTTTTTTTTTTTTTTTTTATTAGTCCCCCCCCCCCCCCCCCACCACAAAAAAAAAAAAAAAAAAAAAAAATTGGGTTTTTATACCATGTTGGGGCGCCCCCCTCCCCCCCCAAAAGGATAATTTTTTTTTTTGTTTTTGGAAAGCCACTTCATCACTTTTCAACAAGGCACACTGCTACAATTTTTTCATCAAAAATAGGCTAATTTTTATCTAAAAACATTGCTTTTTCCAAGTACTTTTCCCCCAAAACAGGCAAATTTTGGAGCATTTAAATGTTAAAAAGTGTAAAAGAAAGTGGTAGTGCAGTGTATGATTTACCTAGCAGTTTGTATCCAGTGCATACTATCTGTTTTCTCATAGACATACATGTAACATATTTGTCTTTGAGAGTTAGAAATGGGATAGATACATTTCCAGGAGGCCCAACAATGATATTCACTATGTTTTAATCAAATTGAGGTTCACACCTGTGTTCGGGTTTCCGTTCGGGGGGGGTCTGTTTGGGGACCCCCCCTGAACGGAAACCTAATCTGCTTAAAAAAGCGGTTACCCGCGGAAACCTAGACTATAATGAGGTCCGCCGGGTTTCCACCCCGTTCCCCTAAGCCCCGAAAAGGGCGAAGGGCGTTCAACATTTTTCAAGCAGAATGGGGAACGGAATCCCCAGCAGAGAGCAGGTGCAGGTGTGAACAGGGGCGCACCGCACCGCTAATGAGGCGAAGTGAGGCGGCCGCTTCAGGCGGCAGTGTCCGTCACTGTCTGGGGGGCGGCAATTTTTATTGTCTATTTAATGTAAACCAGCCCAAGACAGGACGCTTAAAAAAAAAAAAAACAAACAAAGCTGAGCGGGGCCTGTCCTGGGCTGGTCTACGAGACCTCTGCATGTCAGTGCAGGCGGCGATACAATGACGTCATCGCGCCTCCTACGCTGACACACAGACGTCGCGGACAAGAAGAGGAGGAGGCGGCGGCTGCATCAAGGCATCGGAGGTAGGTGAGGATAAGTTTTTTTATATATATAAATAGGCCGTTGCCTGCTGGAGTATCCCCGGCACGTAACGGCCTATTTACTTATCGATCCCCACTGCTGGTCGTGGCCGCCCCACTTCCCCTTCTGCTATGGGACGCAGAAGCGGCGGCGAACCCCATCAAATACTACTATTATTCTTTTCAGACCCCGGAGTATAATCATCAGAGACCCAGGGGAGGTGATAAACATAAAAACCAGTGTTACTCACCTCTCCGGCAATCCGATGTTACTCCCAGCAGGCTTCGGCCTTCTTTGGTGACGTCCCAGGCGTCACGTGCGCCAGGCCGACATCATTATGTCGCGACGCTGGTCTGTGCGACATTGAAGAAGGCCGAAAGCAGGGAGCGCACCGGAGCCCAGGTAAGTAACACTGGTTTTATGTTTGTTACCACCTGGGTCTCCGATCATTATACTCTGGGGTCTGAAAAGACCCCAGAGTATAATAATAGTTCATGGGTGTGTTACTATGGGACATAATACCATGTGCAGGGGCCACTATGAAGCATAATACCGTGTGCAGGTGCCACTATAGAGCATAATACAGTGTGCAGGGGCCACTATGGAGTATAATACCGTTTGCAGGGGCCACTATGGAGTATAATACTGTTTGCAGGGGCCACTATGGAGCATAATACCAATGCAGGGGCCACTAGGGAGCATAATACTGATAGCAGGGGCCACTATGGAGCATAATAACGTGTGCAGGGGACACTATGGAGCATAATACCGTTTGCAGGGGCCACTATGGAGCATAATACTGTGTGCAGGGGCCACTGTGGGGCATAATACCGTGTTCAGGGGCCACTATGGAGCATAATACCGTTTGCAGGGGCCACTATGGAGCATAATACTGTGTGCAGGGGCCACTGTGGGGCATAATACCGTGTGCAGGGGCCACTATGGAGCATAATACCATGTGCAGGGGCAACTATGGAGCATAATACCGTGTGCAGGGGCCGCTGCGAGGCATAATACCGTGTGCAGGGGCTGCTGCGGGGCATAATACCGTGTGCAGAGGCAACTATAGAGCATAATACCACGTGCAGGGTCCGCTGCAGGGCATAATACCATGTGCAGAGGCTACTGCGGGGCATAATACCGTGTGCAGGGGCCATTGCGGGGCATAAAACCTTGTAATACTGTGTGCAGGGGCCGCAGTGGGCCATAATACCATGCAATACTGTATTTAAAAAAAAAAAAAAAACACCTACTCACCTGTCCCTTGTGCTCCGATGTCTCCTACCGCGGTCTGGTTCTGCTGCTCTGGTGTTTTCTTCTGGCTGAAGACCCCACCGCACATGACCGCTGAGGTCGCTGACACGGGTCATCACAGTGCTGTGGGGAAGAAAACACCGGATTAGCAGGACTGGAACGCGCTGGGTGACACCGGAGCACCTTCCCCAGCCTCATATTAAAAAAGTGGTTATCCTGGACAACCCCTTTAAGGTGGCACTTGGGCTTTATTAAAGGGGCTTTCCAGCTCATTTTTATTGATGATCTATCCCTAGGGCAGATTATCAATAAGAGATCAGTGGACCCCTCTTCTGATCAGCTGTATGAAGGGGCTATGGCGCCTGTTTATATCATACGCTGTCTGTTTATAGTGACCGTGTGATGTAAATATAGTCTTGTCACATAGACGTGTATAGGACGAGGCTGTAGTTACATTACATGGCCGCTATGAGATGAATGATACTGTGTAAACAGAGAAGCGGTCACGGCGCTTATACAGGTACCACAGTTCATTCAAACAGGTGATCAGTAGGGGTCCTGGAAAACCTTTTAATTAGGAAACCTATGGGGCATTATTAATAAGGGGCACTATTTATACAGGGTACACACTGACATTATTAATATAAAGATGTACTTGGGAGTATTATTCATTATGGGGGGTTATATCATATATTTTATAATTGGGGTAGCAGCACGATGGGTGTGCAGGTGAGGACAATGTGGGTTGGTGCCTGGAAAAGTGAGGAGCCAAAGATGTCTGTGTTGTAAACTTTACAGAGACAAGTCACAGCTGGAAGAAGTGGTCATGGTGGTCCAAAGGGAAGAGAAGGGAAAAGTGAAGGATTAGTCAGAGACGTCACCTGTAAGTCACAAAATGTTACTGCCCTGTATTCACCTAAATGATAGAGGATAAATACCTGATTGATAGGGGTCTGTCTGCTGAGTCCCCCACTGAGCCTGAGAATTGTTTTTTTTTACCCCCACTGGGTGGGAATTCAGCCTGACCGCAGCCATATATACTGTATAGGTGTGTCACTTGGTGGATGGAGGAATCCGCGTGACTCTCATTCAACTTTGATGGGAGCGCCAAAGATACCCGAAGTCCAGTACTCAGCTATCTGCAGAGCTCCTATTATAGAGAATGGGGGCCATGTGGGCTCGTCCATCCACCAAGCAGAAGATGTGTGAAGTTACTTTCCTTGTTAATGCCGTGTTGTTGATCTGAAGTAACTGAATTGTTCTGAAGTAATACAGGAAGAAGAATTCTTAAAAACTGTTTTATTACTTTGTGTATATTGTGCGACGATAACAGCGTGTGAAGCTAGTAGCATGTAAACACAATTTTATATATATATATTTTTTTTTTTTTTGGGGGGGGGGCATCTTTCTATAGTCTGCCTTAGGCAGCAAAGAGGCTAGGTTCACCACTGGGTGTGAACCTAGCCTAAGTTTTGATTTGAAACAAGCTTATTCAACTCCTAATGAATCTTTGGAGTGAACCACCCAAAGCGGAAACGAATCTTCAGAGGTTCGCCCTATTCCTAAATAATCACCCTTTATTCTTTACACTTTATTTTTGTTTTGCTGATGTACCCGTTGTCCTTTACCCAGCAATGTTGCCATCATCATTGTGTGACTTAATTTTATTCCAGTTTTGAGATATAGTAGTCAATAAATATCATGATTTATTTTAAGTTTATTGATGTTTGTTTTGTTGACGTTTTTGCACATAAAAATATAGTACAGCTATATTTCATACATTAATAGTAATTAATCACTGATATGTGAAACACTCAAACACATTACATATACAGTAGCTTTATACACATTAAAAGCACATATATACAGACAAGTCCATGACATGTTAAAAGGACTTTATCTGGGAAAGTTATGACCTCCATTATAGTCAATGGGGTCCGTATGGATTCAATTGAGTCCATCATATGATGAATCTGTCCCTGTCCAGATGTCAGTTTTTCTCTTCCTAAAACAGAACTGAAATTATAAATACCAACAGGGATATGAATAGGACCTTAAATAGTGACAATACCCCTAGACCCGTGATGGCGAACCTATGGCACGCGTGCCAGAGAGGGCACGCAGAGCCCTCTCAGTTGGCACGCGGGCTGTCGCCATGATCGCTCACTAACGGGGAATCCGGTACAGGATTCCCTATTAGTGAGCGATCTCGTCTTTCAGCTGAGCTGTCAGTAAAGGCCGCGGTCTGATTGCAGAGTGTAACCTCTGCCCCGACGCAGGCGTGATGACGTAAGTCATCAGCGCACACGAGCAGAAGGAGGAGGACACTCTTCGTGGGACTGCAGCTCTTCCTGGGACTAGATAAGTAACATAAACTACCGTGTGTGAATGTGTGAATCACATGACCCAAACTATCTAAAGAAAAGGGCAAAAGGTTTTCTAATTCCCAGGTGATACAACAAAGTGTGAAGTTAAACCAATAATAATATAAACCAAACAATGATAACAAAAGGGAGTATAGAAAGGAGCAGGGGCGTAGCTATAGGGCCCACTATAAAGCATAAACTACTGTGTGGGGCCCCACTGTGAAGCATATACTACTATGTTGGGGCCCACTGTGAAGCATATACTACTGTGTGGGGGCCCACTGTAAAGCATATACTACTGTGTGGGGGCCCACTGTGAAGCATATACTACTGTGTGGGGGCCCATTGTGAAGCATATACTACTGTGTGGGGGCCCACTGTGAAGCATATACTACTGTGTGGGGGCCCACTGTAAAGCATATACTACTGTGTGGGGGCCCACTGTGAAGCATATACTACTATGTGGGGGCCCACTGTGAAGCATATAATACTGTGGGTGGGCCCAAAGTATAGCATATAATACTGTGCAGGGGCCACTGTGGAGCGTATAATACTGTGTGGGAGCCACTGTGGGCATATAATACTGTATGGGGGCCACTCTGGAGCATATAATACTGTATGGGGGCCACTCTGGAGCATATAATACTGTCTGGGGGCCATTCTGGAGCATATAGTACTGTCTGGGGGCCACTTCAGAGCGAATTGTACTGTCTGGGGTCCCTTCACTATTTATATCACACAGTATCTGTTTTATAGCAGACGTGATATTATTACAGGCTGTGATAACATTGCACGGTCACTATAAAACAGATCCTGGTTAATTTAAGGTTAAATTGCCGTGTTGGTACTTTGCGATAAATTAGTGGGTTTTGGGTTGCAGTTTGGGCACTCGGTCTCTAAAAGGTTCTCCATCACTGCCCTAGATGTATATTTGCAGTACAAATTAGTGATACTGTTGCATGCTTTCTAATAATAACACAATTCTCATATTACTCCTAAATTTGTATATTATTTTATATACATAGCAATCTGGTATGTCATACTACCCCTGTGACTCACAGTGACCCAGGGGCGTAACTACCGGGGTAGCAGTGGTAGCGACTGCCACAGGGCCCGGAACATTACGGGGCCCGGAGCCCTGTGGCAGTTGCTACCGCGAACCCCACAATCACTGCTATCGTTTATACTCCGGGGTCTTTTGAGACCCCGGAGTATAACGATCGGGGGCCCAGGGGAGGTGAGCGAACATAAAAAACACTGTAACTCACCTATCCACCGCTCCGCAGGCTTCGGGCCTGTTTGGTGACGTCCCAGACGTCAGCCAACGTCATTATGCGTCGCGACGCCGGCCTGGATCGCACGAGATCCGGTCCGACTTTGAAGATGGCTGAAGTAGCGCACGGGAGTGCACCGGAGCGAGGAAGAGGTAAGTTGCAGTGTTTTCTATGTTTCTCTCCTCCCCTCGGTCTCCGATCATTATACTCTGGGGTCTGAAAAGACCCCAGAGTATAATAATCGTTCATGGGTGGTCCACTATGGGGCATAATACTGTGTGCAGGGGCCACTATGGGGCATAATACTGTGTGCAGGGGCCACTATGGGGCAAACTACTGTGTGCAGGGGCTACTATGGGGCAAACTACTGTGTGCAGGGACCACTATGGGGCAAACTACTGTGTGCAGGGGCTACTATGGGGCAAACTACTGTGTGCAGGGGCTACTATGGGGCAAACTACTGCGTGCAGGCGCCACTATGGGGCAAACTACTGTGTGCAGGGGCCACTATGGGGCAAACTACTGTGTGCAGGGGCCACTATGGGGCAAACTACTGTGTGTCGGGGCCACTATGGGGCAAACTACTGTGTGCTGGGGCCACTATGGGGCATAATATTGTGTGCAGGGGCCACTATGCTGCATAATACCGTGTCCAGGGGCCACTATGGGGCATAATACCGTGTGCAGGGGCCACTATGGGGCATAATACCGTGTGCAGGGGCCACTATGGGACATAATACCGTGTGCAGGGGCCACTATGGGGCATAATAGTGTGCGCAGGAATGCGGTTTGTGTGTGTGGGGGGGTTGGGGGCGGCGGCTTGGGGGGGTTGGGGGCGGAGGCTTTGGGGGGTTTGGGGCGGCGGCTTGGGGGGGGGCCCCATATCAAATGTTCGCCTTGGGGCCCAGCCATTCCTAGTTACGCCACTCGCAACAACATCTGTTGCATTATTGATCGTATAGACGTGGCTTCTCGATCTGAAACATCTATACTCCTTCTGAGTTTGGATGCCTCAGCTAGCCTTCTATGTCTGCTAGACTGACAAATCTGGGCCCTGCAAGGTCTATACTCAACTCCTACATCAGCTGTAAAACTTACACACGATTTTTCCATCTTTCTCTATTTTTAATGGACCCCATCAAGGTTGCACCATTTCCCTACTAATCCTTGCTCTTTGCATAGAACCCCTCATCGTGGCAATATGCCATTCTCAGGACATATACGGTACGAGGGTTTTGGATAGAGAATTTAAAAATGCACTTTATGTGGACAAGTTTCGCTAGAGATGGGTGAATCGGTTGGTAATGAAATGGATTTAACCCAAATATATCAAATTGTTAGGTTTTTAACGAAACTGAACAAATGGCGATTCGCTTCAAACAAACAAAAATGACCGCACTACGAGAAAAGGGTCGCAGCCATGTGTTTGATCAGGAAATACAGAGCATTCACGTGTGCAATGACTCAGACACTGTCCCTGAGTCACTGTGATGTTGTATCAAATTTGATACAGATATGAAATTTGTATAGTATTTGTAATGTTTTGATACCTTTAAAAAAATGTAAAACTTTGCAAAAATTTTTATAGGAGGCAAAAAGCTGAAAAAACAGCTATTTGTTTATTTAGTTTTTTCCCCCACTACGCCGTTCACTGTATGGTATAAATATTTTAATAGTTCAGACATTTTGGAGCACGGGGACACCTAAAGTGTTTATTTTTACTTTTGTTTATTTTTATATGTGATCTAGGGAAAGGGGGGTAATTGGAACTTTTATATTTTTGTGTTTTTTTAATACTTTAAAAAAACTTTCTTTTTCTTTTACTTTTATTTGTATTGCAGTGAATAGTAAAATCCCATGATTTCTATTACACGCTGCCTCTGGTAATAGGGCCAAACTAATGCCAAGCCTGGGAGCCTTCAATAGGCTCCCAGCTGTCATGACAACCAATCGCCACCCTCCGAGGAAGTTCTGTAGGGCGGTGATCAAGTAAAGATGGCGGCGCCCATGTCGCCTGCGCACTTTAGATGCCGCAATCGTGTTTGATCTAAAATGTTAACAGCTGCGATCGGTGTCGTGTACTTGGCACTACTTCATTTTTCTCCTCTCCTTGGAGGGAGAGCGGTCAAGGTTCGGTCTGACAGCAGGACGACTGTAATGTACCTAAACAGACAGGGAGGCACCAGATCATTGTCTCTCCTCAGAGAGACAGATCTGATTTTTACCTGGGCAGAGGAAAATCTGACCCACTTATCCGCAGTTCACATCAAAGGTTCCCTCAACATAGTAGCGGGTCAGTTGAGTCGGGGTCATGTCGTATCAGGAGAATGGTCTCTCAACCCAGATGTATTCCATCAGATTACCCTGAAGTGGGGTCTCCCAGAAGTAGACCTCATGGCGACCAGACTCAACGCCAAGGTAGAGATGTTCTGCTCACTGTATCAGGAGGACTATCCCTTGGCAGTGGATGCTCTGTCCATCCCTTGAAGGTTCAGGCTGTCATACATCTTCCCTCCACTTTCCATGATACCAAAAGTATTGATGAAAGTCAGACAGGACCAAGTCTCTGTGATAGCCATCATACCATTGTGGCCAAAAAAGGACTTGGTTTGCCCAGCTCATGTACATGAGTCAAGGGACATATTGGAGGCTTCCCCCACCCAGAACCTGGTTTCCCAAGGAACTCAGAAGCACCAGGATCTGAGGAGATTCAACCTGACAGACTGGAGGTTGACCAGTCCCTACGGAGATTTAGTGGACTGTCAAAAGCCGTCTTGAAGACCCTTTCCTGTGTCAGAGCAGATTCTAGCAAGAAAAGCTACCATAGGATAGGTAACATCTTCAAGCAGTGGTGCTCCAGAAGAGGAGCTGATAGTTCAAACCCTACTATGGCAGAAATTGGGGTTTTTCTTCAAAGCGGCTAGGATTCAGGCCTTTCTCCTGCTACACTGAGGGTACAGGTTTCAGTCTTATCTGCCTGTTTAGGCAGATGATTGTCCCAGGATTCCCTTATTGCTGGGTTCCTTAAGGGCGCTACCAGACTTAGACCGGTGGTCTCAGCTCCGGTTCCCCAGTGGGATCTCTCAATTGTTCTTTCAGGTCTTTGTGGTCCTTCTTTTGAACCTTTGGAGGATGTAGATCTTAAATTTCTTGCCTTTAAAACCACCTTTCTATTAGCCATCACTTCAGCCAAAAGGGTGAGTATGCTCCAGGCTTTTTCTTCCAAGGAACCTTATATATCATTTTTTGCGGATAGGGTCCAACTTAGGTTTCTTCTTGGGTTTAACCCTAAGGTGCCTTCCCATGCCAATATTAACCAATTAGTCTTTACCCGTGTTTTTTCCAGAAAAAAAAAAAAAAAAAAAAAACAACTTCACACAGTAGTTGTGAGATGTCTCCAGATTTGCCTCTTGCATACACATTCCTTTAGGAGAGCCGGGAATCTCCTTGTCAACATGTATGGTAGAGACAAAGGTCTCAGGGTTTCCAAACCTACCTTGTCTAGGTGGATCAAGGAGGCAATCGAGGTCTCTTTTTTTTTGCTCAGGGGTTAGCTCCACCTGAATCTTGTACATCCCATTCAACCAGAGCTGTATCAACCTCTTGGGCTGAGAACCGGTCCTTACCGCTGGATCAGATCTGTACAGCTTCTTCTTGGTCATCTCACCTAACCTTTGTAAAACATTATCGACTAGATGTTCGAAGTTCTGTGGCGACTGCCTTTGGACAGTCAGTCCTAGGTGTTGTAGATCAGGAAAACCCTCCCTAAGGGAATTACTTGCTATATCTCCATATTGTGCTACTGTAGGATGTAAGGGAATTGTTCATTATGATGTTAATCTGTTTTCCCTTAGTCCTAACAGCAGCACAAGCTTCCCTCCCTAAACTTAGAAATTTTTACTTTACACAAGGGGGAGGTCCCTTTGCCCTCTTATAGGGTAGCATAGTCATGCATAATTTATGTTAATTAAAAGTTCCGCCTGTCCTACCAACACATAGGGGCAGGAATACCCTATATTGTGCTGCTGTTAGGACTAAGGGAGAACAGATTAACATCATAATCAATGAGTAGCACTTGCAAGCCATCAAACCAGGCTCATTTTTCTACCAAACCATTGCTTTTTGCAATATAATCACCACGTGTGTCTAAAAATCCAATGTTAAAATATGGAAAAGTGAGTGTCAGTGCAGTGTATAGTTAAAATCAGAGTTTGTATTCCCTGTTTACCATCCATTTTTCCATAGACATACATGTCACTTTCACATTGACATAACTTCAACTGTGTTTGCCTTAGAGAGCTATAAATTGGATAGATAGCTTTCTAAGTTTCCTATGTTTTAAGCCAGTTTAGGTCAACGCCCCACGTTGCGAAAAAAGCATTTTTGCCACTGTGGAAACGCTGCAGCAAAAAAAGGCTGCATTTTACAGTACCTGCAAAGTGAACAAGATTCAGACTAATCTCATCCACACATTGCAGATAAAAATCTGCTTTTTTGTAAATCGCAGCATGTCAGTTATACCAGCGGAAGCGCTGGCGTTTTCCCTATAGGTTTAATAAAGGAAGAAAATCCGCTGAGAAAAATTCAATGAAAAATGCTGCAGAAAAAAAGCATGATGTACGTTTTTTTTTATCTGCCTTTTGTTACGTGGGACCTTAGCTTTAAGGTGTGGTTCATACTGAACTTGCTCGACCCAAACCACCCAAACCCGAGACAAATCCCGTCTCTAGGTTTTACCATTACCCAGCCACTGGTCCCTTGCCCCATTCTTCACTTGCTTATATCTGAATATGGCCACCTTTCTGGCTATAAAATTAACACAACCAAGTGTTAATTTTACATGGTGATCTTCTCATCTGAGATACAGTACAGACCAAAAGTTTGGACACACCTTCTCATTCCAAGAGTTTTCTGTATTTTCATGACTATAAAAATTGTAGATTCACACTGAAGGCATCAAAACTATGAATTAACACATGTGGAATTATATACTTAACAAAAAAGTGTGAAACAACTGAAAATATGTCTTATATTCTAGGTTCTTCAAAGTAGCCACCTTTTGCTTTGATTACTGCTTTGCACACTCTTGGCATTCTCTTGATGAGCTTCAAGAGGTAGTCACCTGAAATGGTCTTCCAACAGTCTTGAAGGAGTTCCCAGAGATGCTTAGCACTTGTTGGCCCTTTTGCCTTCACTCTGCAGTCCAGCTCACCCCAAACCATCTCGATTGGGTTCAGGTCTGGTGACTGTGGAGGCCAGGTCATCTGGCGTAGCACCCCATCACTCTCCTTCTTGGTCAAATAGCCCTTACACAGTCAGGAGGTGTGTTTGGGGTCATTGTCCTGTTGAAAAATAAATGATGGTCCAACTAAACACAAACCGGATGGAATAGCATGCCGCTGCAAGATGCTGTGGTAACCATGCTGGTTCAGTATTCCTTCAATTTTGAATAAATCCCCAACAGTGTCACCAGCAAAGCACCCCCACACCATCATACCTCCTCCTCCATGCTTCACGGTGGGAACCAGGCATGTAGAGTCCATTCGTTCACCTTTTCTGCGTCGCACAAAGACACGGTGGTTGGAACCAAAGATCTCAAATTTGGACTCATCAGACCAAAGCACAGATTTCCACAGGTCTAATGTCCATTCCTTGTGTTCTTTAAAAAAAACAAGTCTCTTCTGCTTGTTGCCTGTCCTTAGCAGTGGTTTCCTAGCAGCTATTTTACCATGAAGGCCTGCTGCACACAGTCTCCTCTTAACAGTTGTTGTAGAGATGTGTCTGCTGCTATAACTCTATGTGGCATTGACCTGGTCTCTAATCTGAGCTGCTGTTAACCTGTGATTTCTGAGGCTGGTGACTCGGATGAACTTATCCTCCGCAGCAGAGGTGACTCTTGGTCTTCTTTCCTGGGGCGGTCCTCATGTGAGCCAGTTTCTTTGCAGCGCTTGATGGTTTTGGCCACTGCACTTGGGGACACTTTCAAAGTTTTCCCAATTTTTCGGACTGACTGACCTTCATTTCTTAAAGTAATGATGGCCACTCGTTTTTCTTTACTTAGCTGCTTTTTTCTTGCCATAATACAAATTCTAACACTCCATTCAGTAGGACTATCAGCTGTGTATCCACCTGACTTCCGAACAACACAACTGATGGTCCCAACCCCATTTATAAGGCAAGAAATCCCACTTATTAAACCTGACAGGGCACACCTGTGAAGTGAAAACCATTTCAGGTGACTACCTCTTGAAGCTCATCAAGAGAATGCCAAGAGTGTGCAAAGCAGTAATCAAAGCAAAAGGTGGCTACTTTGAAGAACCTAGAATATAAGACATATTTTCAGTTGTTTCACACTTTTTTGTTAAGTATATAATTCCACATGTGTTAATTCATAGTTTTGATGCCTTCAGTGTGAATCTACAATTTTTATAGTCATGAAAATACAGAAAACTCTTGGAATGAGAAGGTGTGTCCAAACTTTTGGTCTGTACTGTATATGGGGGTCTATTTCACACCCTCTTACTCCTCTATATATAAATATAATTCCCATTAATATGTTAATTAAATGGAAATCGCTCCACTTATCCTTAATGAGTCATATTAATGCTCTCAAGATGTCAGTGTTGACAAAGGTCCCTTGTCTTATATAATGTTTTAATGTTCTGGTATCATACACCACAGGTCCTACATACTTTTAATCATACCATCTTCAATAGATGCTGGAGATTTAACAACCACAAAGGATCTCAATATCATATATTCTGGTCATTGTCCTTTAATTACTCCCTATTGGACTGAGGTGCTTGGGCTAGTCTGGGAGGTCCTGAATGTTACTGTCTCCATGGACCCCCTTTAGGGGTTAGGTTGAGTCTCCATCTCTTGACAGCTGCCAAGTGCGTATTTGCAGTACTTTAGAAACAAACATCTCCCCCACCCCGGCTGATCTACACTACAGCATACAAGACATTTTCACCATGGAATATATGATGATGAGTCTGATTAATCAGGTTCCATGGGACGATTACTGGGTAACTCATTTGATGCCTTCTTCGTGGTGGCCTTGCTGGGATTTCTTTATGGCAAGGAACCCCAACCACCGGACCGGGACCACGGGGCGGCGTGCTGGCCTCTGTCAAGACGGCTCCAAACACATTATGTGAGGTGGGTCGGCGATCTGGCCACAGTGTTGTGGCTCCTAGCATAGCTAATGGCGCGGGACCTCGGTGTACAGTGCTGTAGACCAGGTCCCCACCATTAGCTATGCTAGGAGCCACAACACTGTGGCCAGATCGCCAACCCGTCTAGTCTAAAGCGCTGTTTTGTGTATAGCCCCGCCCCTATGTTTATTTTTGTCAAGTGCAAAAATAAACATTTAAAGAAAAAAAAAAAAGTGTGTGTCCTTATTCATTTCTGCATATAGTGTTTGTGTGGTCCGTAAAAAGAAATAGCACATGATTATTTTGTCCAAGAATTGTACAAAGGACCAGGAGACCTGCTTTACGAGTGCATAGAAAAGGGTTCTTTACAGCTAGGGAAGTTAGAATATGGATTAGCATTCCCAAGGAGGTAGTAATGGCTGATACCATGTTAGAATTAAAAAAGGGCTAGATACTTATCTAATGACATTTGAGGGTTATACTTAATCTAACTACACAATATTGGAACTGGATTTTTTTAAGATTAGACATTGAGCCAGATATTTATTTTATTGCCATATTTGGAGTATGAACTCTTCTGACATGGTAAGTTTATTTTTGATGTACTTATTAAATATGATTCATGTTAGTGCAATTTAATTTCTTTAAAGGGAACCTGTCATCCTGATGATGCAGTGCAATCAGCAAGCAGGATGTTATAGAGCAGGAGGAGCTGACCAGATTCATGTATAGATTGGTGGGGAAATATTCAGTATAATTTATGTTTTATTCTCGTTATGCACAGTCATAGAAGGGATGCTGTCAGTCAGTGATAGGACCGCCTCCTTGACTTTATAGCAAAGAAAGAGCAGAGATTTACATGAATCAATGACAGGTTATACTGAATCTTTTTCTCACTAAGCTATATATCAATCTGTTCAGCTCCCTCTGATGATGATGCCTGCAGATCAAAAAGCATTTTTTCTGGTGACTGGTTCCCTTTAAGGATACAGAATTACAGGTGAGGACATATTTTTTTTGTGTGCAATTTTCCGAAAATTGCACAACTGATAGACTCGCCAAACTGTATCGGATATAGAGGTTTACATTTGTCAATATACAGGCTGGTTTATGTGTTTTCATACATTTGCTTGTATCTACCATTTACCATCTATTATCCTCTAGATTTTCATCATAGTATGGATGTAGTAAAATTCCACAATAATAGCATTTCCAGAAGACTAACAGAATAGACAGGAATGTTGTGTCTACAGAACATTTGCCAGGTGGAGCGTCTGCGTCTTCAGTTATTTTTTAACATAGAAAACTAAAACAACTTTTGAAGAGAAAATTGTTAGCACATAAAATGTGGCAGCAAAATCCTTATAAACAAAAACATAGCTATTCTGATATGTCTCTTGTCATAGCTACCAACAGTGTTTGTAAGGTTTCTGGATTTCTATTTTTTTTTGTCATACCATTGTTTTCCAAACAGTAAAAAAGTTAACCGGACTCACAATTAGATAGGTCACTGCAGTGGCGTAACTAGGAATGGCTGGGCCCCAAGGCGAACATTTGACATGGGGCCCCCCCCCCCAAACCGCTGCCCCCAATTGCCCCCCCCGGACCGCCCCCTCCAACCCCCCCCCCCCAAAAAACGCATTCCTGCGCACACTATTATGTGCCATAGTGGCTCCTGCAGACAGTATTATGCCCCATAGTGGCCCCTGCACTGAGTATTTTGCCCCATAGTGGCCCCTGCACACACTATTTTTCCCCATGGTGGCCCATGCACACACTATTATATGTCCCATTGTGGACCACCCATGAACAATTATTATACTCTGGGGTCTTTTCAGACCCCAGAGTATAATGATCGGAGACCCAGGGGAGGATAGAAACATAAAAAAACAATGCTGCTTACCTGTTCCTCGCTCCGGTGCATGCCTGTGCGCTACTCCGGCCTTCTTCAATGTTGGACCAGGCTGGCGTCACGTGATGCGGACAAGGTGTCGCGACGCAAAATGACGTCGGGGACATCACCAAACAGGCCCGAAGCCTGGAAAAGCGCAGGAGAGGTAAGTACATTGTTTTTTATGTTCCTTCACCTCCACTGGGCCTCCGATTATTATACTCCGGGGTCTGAAAAGACCCCGGAGTATAATGATAGCAGAGATTGTGGTGTTCGGCCCGCGGCCTCACATACCGATCCCCGCTCCTGCTCACAGCCGCCTCCGCAGAATTGGAAGCGCAGGCGGCCGTGAGCGGGACCCCGGGGAATGGTAAGTATATAGGGCCCGTTACCTGCGTAATGTCCCGGGCCCTGTGGCAGTTGCTACCGCTGCTAGCCCGATAGTTACGCCCCTGATGGAGCCATAGGGGGACAGCTCCTGAGCTAGCCCAAAACCACAGCCTCCCAATCACAGCAAACCTTGTCACCTCTCCATCCAGTCAGCGAAGAATGTGGCCTTTGGGGGAACATGTCCAATAATGCATTACAAATAAGTAGCATTCTGCCACTGGTCATATAAAATCATAATAAATGATATTAGTGTAAGACCCTGTGACAATCTGGGGGTTAAACAGCTCACGGGATCGCCATCTCCAGCCTAAGATGGTTAGCACATCAGAACTTCAGTTCCACACAGGCACTTCAGGTTCAAAACTGACCTTAGCAGCTTTATTTCTCCAACCAAAGCATGCAGAGATACAACACAGGTTCACAAAATAGTTTTAACAATAAAAGAAATCCTGGTCTCCTGACCACTAACTACACAGTATAGTGTCCCTCACTATCAGGGTGTAGGCCTCACGCCTAGAACCTCAAAACGTAACATTTTTCACACCCGAACTTGTGAGTGTAGCTCTCCAGGCCCTTGGCTCACTCAGCCTGTCTTCCTCAGAGTCAGCCATATCTCAGTGATGATCTCCTTTTCTTTAGGAGTCCTATCAACTAACACCTAATGAGGTTCATTAACCCCTTAAGGACACAGCCCAAAAGTGCGTTAAGGACCAGGACTCATTTTTCAAATCTGACATGTGTCAGTTTATGTGGTAATAACTTTGAGACGCTTTAAGTTATCAAAATGAGTCTGAGAATGTTTTTTCGTGACACATTGTACTTCATGTCAGTGGTAAATTTTGGTCGATATATTTTGTCTTTCATTATGAAAAATTAGGAAATTTGGTGAAAATTTGGAAAAAAATTCAGTTTTCAAGCTTTGAAATTGCATGCCTTTCATATAGAAAGTCAAACTACCCAAATTTCTTCATAAATACTCTATATTTTACCATGTCTCTGCTTTAAGTTGCACTCAAATTTTAATCACCCTTTCATTTTTTCAGATATTGTAGGGCTTACAAATCCAGCAGTAATTTTCCAAATTCTCAAGAATATTTCCAACCGGTTCAGTTCTGAAGGGGCCTTGAAAGGCCTCTCTAATAGAAACCCCCATAAGTCACCCCATTCTCAAAACTACACACCTGAAAGAATCCAAAACAGCATTTAGAATGTTTCTTAACCCTTTCAGCATTTCACAGCAATTAAAACAAAATGGAGGTAAAATTTACACTTTTCAAGTTCTGTCACTAATATATTCATTTAGCCCTAGAATTTACACATTTACTAGGGGTTAAAAGAGAAAATGCATTCCACAATCTGTAATGCACTTTGTCCCGAGTATGAAATTATCCCACATGAGGATGTAAACTGATGTATGGGCACATGGTAGGGTAAAAAACGGAAGGAGTGCTATTGGGATTTTGGAGGGCAAATTTTGCTGGAATTTGTTTCAGGCACCATGTTGCATTTGGAGAGCCCCTGAAGTGCCAGAACAGTGGAAACCCCCCCTCCCAAAATTACCCCATTTTGGAAAATAGACCCCTCAAGGAATTTATCAAGGGGTATAGTGAGCACTTTGACTTTACAGGTGTTTCACAGATTTTTTTTACAATAAAATGTCACTTTAGCCCCAAATTTTTCTTCTTCACAAGGGGTTAAAGGAAAAATTGCGCCCCACATTTTGTTGCACAATTTCTCCTGAACATGACAATACTACATATGTGCTGGTATCCTGATGTACGGGCACATGACAGCGCTCAGAACCAATGGAGCGCTAATTGGATTTTGGAGGCTAGATTTTGCTAGAATAGTTTTCAGGCACCATGTCCCTTTTGCAGAGCCCCCAAGGTGCCAAAACAGTGGAAACCCACAAAATGTGACCCCATTTTGAAAACTAGACCCCTCAAGGAATTTATCAAGGGGTATAGTGAGCAATTTGACCCTACAGGAGTTTCACAGAATTGCTAACCATTGGGATGTGAAAATGAAAAATTACTTTTTTCTACAATAAAATGTCACTTTGGCCCCAAATGTTTCATCTTCACAAGGAGTTAAAGGAGAAAAAGCATTTATTATTTGTTAAGCCATTTCTGCCGACTAAAGAAATGCCCCACATGTGGGTGTAAACTGCTGTATGGTCACACAGTGGGACAGAACAATATTTGGAGGGCAGATTTTGCTGTAATAGGTTTTAGTTACTATGTCACTATGTCATTTGCAGAGGCCTTGAAGTGCTGGAACAGTGGAAACTCTCCCAAAATGTGACCCCATTTTGAAAACTAGACCCCTCAAGGAAATTATGAAGGGGTATAGTGAGCAATTTGACCCAATAGGAGTTTCACAGAATTTTTAACCATTGGGATGCAAAAATGAAAAATTACATTTTTTACAATAAGAGACAGAACAATATTTGGAGGTCACATTTTACTGTAATAGTTTTCATGTACAATGTCTTCCCCTTTTTTTGCAGTTTGTGGGATTTCACCAAGAAAATGTTGCCCTGGTAAAATCAGGGGCGCACCTCTAATGAGGCGGCCACCTCAGGCGGCGCTATCTTTGCCAGTTAGGGGGGCGGCATTTTGACTGACCTAAACCAGCCCAAGACAGGCTGCTTTAAAAAAACATGCTGAGCAGGACCTGTCCTGGGCTGGCTTAGAGATGTAGGCAGGGGAGGAGAGAGGTAGCTGGGGGAGGCCGTGTGGAGATGGCGCTGTGTCAGCACTCACCTATTGGCAGCAGCGCTGTCATGACCCAGGACTTGGTTTAATTCACTGACATGTATCTGTGATACTGTGTTTGCCTGTGAAGTTTGTCCTTCCTCAGTCTCTGTACCCCTAGCTGTGATGCTGTAGCTCCTCCCCTCCCTCTTTGCTCTTGTTGACTTGTTTTTGTTGTAACATGTCTGCTCAGCTCCTGGAAATGCATTGTCATTTTTCACCTACTGCTGCTATTACTACTACTGTTATATGAGGTTTTACAAGATTTACCTGGATTAAAGCATCTGGAATCTTATCTACGCCTCCTCAGTTGAGTTGAACACTATCTGACAATATGTTTCTGGTGTAAGTACTTGTTTAATATAGAGACTACAGGACACTCTCACAACCTCACACTTGCAGCCAAGTTATTGAGTCAGAATAGTGAAAAATTAGGCATAAAGACTTCCAGATACATCTGTAAGACGGTTCACCAGCTTCTGAGATATAGTCAGTCACAGCAAGTTATCTGCAGAGCCAGAAGGAATCAGCAGTGGGTAATTTGCATCTGCAGCTCAGACCCCTCAGCATAGAAGCTTCTAGCAAGCAGCCATGTCACTCCAGCATAGTTCATATTTATCCTTCTTGTGTTGTATCATGGCTGAAGGATACCCTGAAGCACAAGGCAGCATGGACATCAGTCTGCAGCCCAGTGAGAAGGCTAAATGCTCTATTAAACCTACGTGGAAAATTAAAGAGAATCTAGAAAGTTTAAAGTATGAACTTTCCTGTGAACTCTCAAAATGGTGTCAGAAAATACAGACTAAGATATCTGCCATGGGCTTGCCTGCACACCATGTATCACCACTAGAGGGAGCTCTGCGACAGCTTTGTTCTATGCATGGACATTATAAAATGAAAGCTGAGGAGTATGAAAGAATATTGAAAAAAATAGCTACAGACGATTCTTTAGAACAATTGCAAAGCTTCCAACATCTCAATTCAGAACGAGCCAGCTTAGTACATGAAACTAAGTTAAGGACAGAGACAAGAATTGCGCAACTGCAGGAAATGGCATCCCACGTTTCTGAGTCTACCAGACGTTCAAAACATACATCTAATTCACATTCCTCAAAAACTTCCACACTCAGTGAGCAACTTATAAAAGCACGTGCAGAGGTGGAAGCTACTAAGATACAGACAGCCTTTGCACAACAGAAAGCAGAGATGGAAGCTAATGCAGCTCAAAAGAAAGCAGAGATGGAAGCCAATGCAGCTAAAAAAAAAAGGCAGAGATGGAAGCTCTAGAGAAACGGTGTGAGAACACTACAGCCATAAGAGTTAAGGGTTTTAGAACAGGCCATCAGTGTAAGTGAAAGCGACAGCACCAGTTTGTGTGATGTGGAAGCAGAGAATCCCCTCAAGCGTACAAGAGACTATGTACTAAGCCAAAAACAGTGAACCCCTATTTGCCACAAATGTTCCTGTCAGGAATTACATCTCTCCAGAGTGACAGGGCACAGCATCTTCTGAAGCACACCACATTCAAGGTCAGTACAATGCCCTGCCTGTCCAGCATTCAGTTTCTTCTTCCTTCATGGATCAAGCCTTGTACCTTTACAAATTCAATATACCGATACTCAGGTAAACACTAATGTGCCACCATACCATCAGACTGCAAGTAACCATCCAGTTTCACACCCATATGTGACTAAACCTATGGACTTTAAGCTAGCTCCTAGGCTGAATGCCTACGAAGCCCCATTTCTACCTACGTCTGTTAACCAGAACCCCACTAACAAAGTAATCACGCTACTCAGCCAGCAAGTCAATATGTAAAGTCAGAGAGAACAGACATGTCAGAGTTTGCAAGGTACATGGTTCGCCGTGACCTTACTAAGACTGGGCTCACAAGGTTTGATGACCAACCTGAGAACTACAGAGGCTGGAAATGTGCCTTCAAAACCGCAATTAGTGACCTCAGCATTACTGCAGCTGAAGAACTAGACTTGCTTATCTGGTGGGTTGGCCCACAGTTCACAGAACGTGCTAAAAAACTCAGATCCGTCCACATTCACAACCCCACAGCAGGACTTACTGCTGCTTGGGAAAGACTGGAGAAAACCTATGGCAGTCCTGAAGCAATAGAGAATGCTCTATTCAAACGATTGCAAGGGTTTCCAAAGATATCTGGTAAGGATCATCAGAAATTTCAAGAACTTAGTGACCTACTCATGGAGCTCCTACTGGCTAAGGGGGACACTCTCCAACCGGGCCTCAGTTACCTGGACACTGCTCGTGGGGTAAACCCGATAGTCTCCAAGTTGCCATATAATATTCAAGAAAGGTGGACCACAGTTGTGTCAAGATACAAAAGTGAGAATCAAGTCTCCTTTCCTCCATTTTCCTACTTCTGTGAGTTTATCAAGAACATTGCAGAAGCCAAGAATAATCCAAGCTTTTCCTGTGGGGAACCCAGTGTTTCTGGTTCACCTCCTATTAAGTACGAAGGCTCACATTCTAGCTACAGAAATCGCAGAAGTCCAGTTTCGGTGAAAAAGACTGATATTCTTCCTACACCTACAGCAGCTCCAGCTCCAGAAGAGAGCAGTTGCAGGAACAACCAAGACGAAAAGGTAGAAAATCCTAACCATCTGTGTCCTATTCACAAGAAGCCTCATCCGCTCAAGAATTGTATTGGCTTCAGGAGGAAACCAATCTAGGAACGTAGAGAGCTTCTAAAGAAGCTTGGGATATGTTTCAAATGTTGTGCCTCTACTGAACATGTTGCTAGAGACTGTAAAGTTGCTATTAAGTGTACAGAGTGTGGCAGTGAGGACCATGTACAAGCTCTTCATCCATCCCAGCCTAGTGCCACGCCACCTAGAGGTCCCCCTTCCCCAACAAAACATGGCGGGGAGAACACAGATCAAGCAGCAAATACTACCACAGTATCTTCCTCATGTACAGAATTCTGCAGAGAAGACCTTTGTGACAAGTCCTGTGCAAGCATATGCCTAGTCAATATATACCCCAAGGGTCAGCCAGAAAGGACTCTGAAGGTGTGCACCATCTTGGACGACCAGAGTAACCGATCACTTGCAAGGTCTTCGATCTGTTTAACTTAAAGGGTGATACTTATTCATATACCTTGGGTACGTGTAGTGGCATATCAGAGGTTTCTGGTAGAAGAGCCAGTGGACTCATAATAGCCAAGGAAATACCAGCCCTTGACAAAAATGCAGACATTCTACTTCTGTTAGGTAGAGACATTCTCAGACTGCACAAAATACGCCAGCAAATTAATGGACCACATGATGCACCATTTGCCCAGCGCCTTGATCTGGGATGGGTTATTATAGGCAAGGTCTGCATAGATAGGATGAAAAGGCCCACCAAGATTACTTAATTTAAGACGCATATCTTACCAAATGGTCGCAGCACTTATTTTCAGCTATGTCCTCATCACTACCAAGTGAAAGAGAAGATAAGCAACAGTAAGTGGCTGCATAATCACCAAGACAACTTGAATACTTTCCTGCCAGGGGACGACACCCTTGGATTAACAGTGTTCAGTACAACAAGTGACGACAACAAGCTAGCACCAGCTATAGCAGATAAAGAATTTCTCAAACTTATGGACAAGGAAATCATTCAAGATGATTCCAACAGCTGGGTAGCACCTTTACTCTTCCGCTACCCGAGATCAAAATTACCAAACAATCTGAAGCAAGCAGTTTCTAGATTTTCCTCTCTAAAACGTACCCTCAAGAGGAAACCAGAGATGGAGAAACACTTTGTAGGTTTCATGCAGAAGGTATTTGAGGGAGATAATGCAGAACCTGCACCTCCACTGAGAGAAGAAGAATGCTGGTACCTTCCATAATTTGGTGTGTATCACCCTTGCAAACCTGACCAAATCAGGGTTGTGTTAGATTCTAGCGCACAGTATGAAGGTGTCTCTCTCAAAAACCTGCTACTCACTGATCCTAACCTAAACAACAGCCTCATAGGAGTCCTAATCTGCTTCAGACAAGAACCTGTTGCAGTGATGGCCAACATCCAGCAGATGTTTCATTGCTTCATTGGTAAGGAAGATGACAGAAACTCTCTCAGGTTCCTATGGCACAAGGACAATGATGTCAACAAGGAATTCATAGATTACCGGATGACGGTACATGTCTTTGGCAATAGCCTATCTCCTGCAGTAGCGATCTATGGACTGAAAAGGACTACCCATGAAGGTGAGTAAGAGTGTGGCTCTGACGCTTGTCAGTTTGTTGAAAAGATCTTCTATGTTGATGATGGTCTTAAATCCTTACCTACAAGCGAAGAAGTGATTGATCTCCTCTCCAGAACACAGGAAATGCTGTCTGTAGCAAACCTCAGACTTCACAAGATCATCTCCAATAATCTGGAGGTAATGAAAGCATTTCCCACTGATAATCACGCAATCAACTTGAAGGATCTAGATCTCAGTTCTTATACTCCTCCTATGCAACGCAGCCTAGGATTGCTGTGAAACATTGAACAAGACACATTCACATTCTAAGTGTCAGCTTGTGACAAACCTTTCACCAAGCGAGGAGTTTTACCTTTGAGAACAGCATTTATGATCCCCTTGGTTTCATTGCTCCCATCACCATTCAAGGCAAGCTACTACTAAGACAGCTTACCACTGAGAACATGGACTGGGACACTCCACTGCCTGCTGAGAAACAACAAAGGTGGGGAAAATGGAAAAGCCATTTGGAAGTATTGGAACACCTCCAGGTTACATGTTGTTATGTACCCAGATCCCTTTCAGCTGCAGCAAGGAAGGAAATCCACATCTTCTCTGATGCGTCGGTGGAAGCTATAGCTGCAGTGGCCTATCTGAGGATATTAGGAGCCAATCATGAGCCACAGTGTGGATTCGTTCTAGGTAAGGCCAAACTGACCCCAAAACCTGCACACTCCGTTCCACGACTCAAACTTTGTGCAGCTGTGCTTGCAGTAAAAATTGCTGAAGCAATAAGAGACGAAATGGACATTGCTGTTGAATCATTTACATTCTACACTGATAGCAGAGTTGTCCTTGGCTATATACACAATCAAACAAGACAATTTTATGTGTATGTTGGCAACAGAGTAGAACGTATCAGAAGTTTCTCTGCCCCTGATCAGTGGCATTACATCTCCACACAATTTAACCCAGCTGACCGTGGTACAAGGCCTGCACCGACAGCACAACTTCTAGACCATATGTGGCTGTCACCTCCAAGTTTCCTGTATGAAGATCCCTGCTTGACTCTAACCAATGCCGTCTATGATTTAGTGGATCTTGAGTCTGACAAGGAAATCAGGCTTATGACCTCCACGCTCTACACTTCTCTGATTCCAAAGGCGAAGCTGAAGTCACATCGCTTTGAGTGTTTTCGACCTGGTCATCCATTGTGAGAGCTGTCGCCCGACTGTTTCACATCGCTCAGTGATTTGTGAAGAACAGATTGACAGAGTGTCATGGCTGGCATATATGTACGGCGCACTGTACAGCAGCGGACATTGAGCACGCTGAGAAAGTCATCATCTGGAGTGTTCAACAAGAGGTATATCATCAAGAAATTGACAGTATCTCTCGGAACATTGATCTGTCCAGGAACAGTGCACTTTACAAACTAAACCCTGTAATCGATCACCACAGCTCATGGCAGAGAGCATTCCTCCATGAACTAAAACCGTGTCGTACTCCTGACATTCTTGTGGATTACAGTGTGGGTTGGTGGAAGTGTTGGCAAATCGCAACTTCCCCGATCTGAAGATTGGTTTATTTGGACCTTATGTAAAGTTCTTAGTTGTGGCCTACAAATTCAAAACTTTCAGTCTCAAACTTTGAACTAACTGTTGATTGTTGTGTATTTTGCATGTTTCTTTTTTTTTTTTTTTTTTGATACAAACGGTTTTTATTTTTCAAACAGAAAATACAGATACAATCCATACATTGCAGCATAACAATGCAATCTACATAGAGATAACAGTGATCCCGAAATAGGCATGTCACATACAAATAGGTAGAGGTAAACCTCTCCATATAAGGAAAATGCAAAGGTGCAGGAAATACAAAAAAAATATGAGGAGGTATAAAAAATATGAACCGATATCTTACGTAGCACATACATAGTAACACCAGACAAGACAAACAGTATACGAAACAAAGGGAAAATGGGATACAAATGTGTGAAGAGGTGGCATGTTGAGTGGGAAGGAGGAAAATGAGTGGGGGCATAGGAGGTTAAAAAGGAGGAGGAAGAAAGGGAAGAGAGAAGAAAGAATGAATAGATAGAGAGAAGAAGAAGGGAAGAGGAGAAGAAGAGAAGAGGAGGTGGCCGCTGAAGAAGGAGGGGAAGGAGTTCCCGGAAGGCCTCACCACCGCTTCTTCAATTCTCAAGAGCACCTGTATGTGCTCCGTCTATTTGGCCGCTGGGTCCTCAGGCCTGGGGCAAACTTAGCCACTTAGACCAGATACGAACAAACTTGGGATGGGATCTCCTGGTCCATCTGAGCAGCTACTCAAAACGAGATATCTGTCGTACTTTAGCTTCCCATTAGTGTCCAGCCGGAGGAGAGCTCTGTAACCAATGTAGAGGGATTAATAGCTTCGCCGCCTCTAATAATCTGGTGATGAGGATGTCTTTCCTGGGGTTATAGTGTTGCGAAGGCTACGCCAAGAAGATCATGGACGGTGAGAGGGTAAAGTCCGGTGAGGAAATCAGTCTAATACGGTTCTCCACGTGGGACCAGAAAGGAGCAATCAGGGTGCAATCCTACCATAGGTATAGGTAAGTACCTGGGCCATTATGACAGCACCAGCACACATTGGAAAGGGTGAGTCTTTTGTGGTATAACCAGTCCGGGGTTCTGTACCATCTAGAGATCAATTTGTAGTGATTGTCTTGTATGCGAATGCATGTGGAGGAGCCATGTGAGTTGCGAAGAACAGTGCGAACTTCGTCAATAGAGAGTGTGATCCCCAACCCCGTCTCCCAAGCAGTAAGAAAGGCGGGTTTGTCAATTGTCAGTTCGTCTATAAATTGGTATAGAAGATGGGAGGTTTTACACAGTAGTCTGGGAGTAGCGGAAGCCAGATGCTATTCAAACTCAGTCAGATTAGAGCGTGCCACGGTGTTCTTCCAAAAGGTAGATAAGCAATGTTTGAAATGCTTGAAATGCAGTGGAGCAGGTTTAAAGTTCGGTAGGAGCAGCAGAATGTCCTCCAAGGCCATAGGAGCTCCATTCCGAAAAATATCTCTTAGTTGCAGCTTGTCTACAGTGGGGCCCACATTGAGTGACAAGGAGGCTGTTTCAAGTCAATGAGATGTGGAATAAAGCTTGCTGGCATGAGTGGAGATGGGAAGGGAGCCAGATCTTCAGAAAGGTTTCTCCAGACTTCTGCACAACCTTTCAGAACAGAGTCCCGGAGTAAGGATTTGCACGATGGTAGATGGGGCGCCCACAATGCTATACGCGATGAAGGGGACAGGATACCCCCCGTCCAGGCATCCGAGGGGATAGAGGAGGCACTTCGGGCCAATTTCGTCCACCAATCAATCTGGACTGCTTTATAATATTTGTGAATATCGGGCAGGCCTATACCACCAGGTGACTTCTTTTTCACCAACTGTGACCAAGCAATGCGCGGCATCTTCCTTTTCCATATAAATGACAAGAAGATACTACGGGCACTCTTGAAGAAGGTAGAGGGGAGGTGAATCGGAAGCATAGTGAATTGATACAATAACTTAGGGAGAACGTAGGTTTGCAGGAGATTCTTCCTCCCTAACCAGGACAGTGATAACTTATCGTATGTAGCTAGGAGATTCTTCATTTCCCTCAGAAGTGGCACGAAATTCAGCTGATATAAATCGTCCATTTCTCTAGAGAGGACTACACCTAGGTACTTGATGTGCGATGTGGCCCATGTAAAGGGAGTTGACCGTTGCAGGGAAGATCTCTCTTTTGCAGGGAGTGTGATGGGGAGTATCTCTGACTTGTCAAAGTTGACCTTGTAGTTGGACAAGCTGCCATATCGCTCCATCAGCTCCACCAATGCCGACAAACCCTCCTGAGGATTGGTCACAACAAAAAGCACATCATCAGCAAACGCAGTAGCGTGGATAGTGTGATCGTGTATGGTCAGCCCCTGAATGCCTGGATGTTGGCAGACCGCATGTAGGAAAGTCTCTAAGACTAAGATAAAAAGGGCCGGTGAGAGGGGGCAGCCCTGGCGCGTGCCGTTGTGGATATCTAAGGAGGCAGAGAAAGTGCCATTGACCTTGATGCGAGCATAGGGCTGCACATAGAGAGTGAAGATAGCAGCTGTGAAGACTGGCGGCAGACCAAATCTCTCCAAGGTAGCCTTCAAGAAACTCCAATCCACTCTATCGAACGCCTTTTCAGCGTCGACTCCCAATAAGATCAATTTTTGTTTGGTTCTGACAGCAGAGGAGATGAGAGGGAGCAGTTTGGCAGTGTTGTCGCGACCTTCTCTGCCGGGGACAAACCCAGACTGTTCCACGTGGATCAGGGAGGGCAGGTACTGTCCCAATCGAAGCGCCATGATCTTCGCCCAGACCTTAACATCTAGGTTCAGCAGCGAGATTGGTCTGTAACTCCCACATAGAGAGAGGTCTTTGCCATCTTTCGCTATAAGAGCAATATGAGCTTCTTGCGCTTGTTTAGGAAGTTGTGCTCCATTAAGCAGGGCGTTGCACATGGAAGTCAGCTGTGGAGCCAGAACAGACATGAATCTACTATAGTACAGCAATGGGAGGCCATCTGGGCCCGGTCTCTTCCCAGGGGGAAAGCTGCGTAGCATCCGTTGAACTTCTTCTAATGTGACGGGGGCCACCAGTATGGCCGTAGACTCAGCGGGCAAGGAAGGTAGAGATAGCTCGCTCAAGAAATTCTGGATCAAAGCTAGCTTGTCAGGCCAGGGTGAACAGGGAACAAATTCTTCTGCTATGTCTCGGGTATCTGTCACCTGTGCTCCAGACGCAGGTAGTCTAGAGTAGTCTATTAGTGTTTCGTTCAGACACCAATTCCAAACTTTCGTGGGAAGATGTTGTAAGCGGATGGTGGTGGATACCGGCGCATGATCCGATACTGAAACAACAACTATATCAAATGATAAGAGATAGTTCAGCATGCCCACAGAGCAGAAGATATAGTCTAAGCGGTGATGAGAGTGACCAGCAGGAGAGTAGAAGGTATAGTCTTTGGAGGAGGGATGGAGAGTGCGCCACGTATCCAGTAAAGTTGCCTCTCGCAATACTGCCATGAGTTTGCCGAGTAGCTTCTGAGAATGGGGGTTAGCGGAGGAGGTGGAGACCACCAGGGGGTTTAAAGCCATGTTGAAGTCTCCACTCAAGATTATCTGTCCTTCAGCACATGTCGTTAGAAGTCGTATCATTTTAATGAGCCAACCTATTTGACCTCTATTGGGCGCGTAGACTTTGGCGAAGGTATATTTGACTGTGGCAATAGTGCCTTTCAGAAAGATAGCTCTGCCGTCCGGATCCAGATATTGCTGGTGGCATAGGAAAGGTACTGTGAAAGAGTATTGAGACACCTCTGGTCGACTGATTTGTGTTGTGGAACCACTGAGAGAACTGCCTAGTCGGCAGTGCTGGAAGTTTAGAACTTCTGAAGTGTGTTTCTTGCAAAAATGCCACCCCAGTACGCGATTTATGAAGTAGATGTAGGATATGATGGTGTTTAATAATATAATAATTAATAATTTTTATTTATATAGTGCCAACATATTCCACAGAACTGTACAATTTGTAGGGTTCAAGTACTGACAAAAAAGATACATTACAAATAAATATTCAATTCACATACTGGGACTGAGGGCCCTGCTCACAAGAGCTTACAATCTATGAGGTAGAGGGGGTGACACAAGAGGTAGCAGGGGCGGCAACAGACGTAGCATTGCTTGTACAATGGTCAGACAATTTTGTGATAGAGGTTACTGTCATTACACATATATAAAGCTGTATGAGCCGTCACCAGTCGTGTCCTTTAACGTGCAGATGGTGCCTGGACATATAAAGTTAGTCTGATACTCATATCCTGTGAGGTAATGTTGGAGCATCAACAGAGGAGGGTATGTTTTAGGGATTCTAACTACGGAAGGGGAAGCTGTGGAAATTGGGGGTTAATCTAATAGGTCGGAATAGAGCATTCCAGAGAAGTGGTGCAACTCGGGAGAAGTCTTGTATACGAGCGTGGGAGGTTCTGATAATAGAGGATGTTAGTCTTAGGTCATTGAGTGAACGGAGAGTATGGGTAGACAGAGATAAGGGAGGAAATGTAGGGAGGTGCAGCATTATGGAGAGCCTTGTAAATGAGGGTGATAAGTTTATATTGTATTCTGTATTGAATAGGCAGCCAATGTAGTGACCGGCACAGACCGGAGGCATCGCTGTAGCGTCTAGACTGATAGATGAGCCTGGCCGCCGCATTCAGAATAGATTGTAGAGGGGAGAGTTTAGTAAGGGGAAGACCAATTAGTAAGGAGTTACAGTAGTCAAGGCGAGAGTGAATCAGGGCAACAATAAGTGTCTTTAGTGTATTTGTGGTAAGGAAAGGGCGGATTCTGGAGATGTTTTTGAGGTGGAGATGACATGAGCGTGCAAGTGATTGGATATGGGGGGGGTGAAGGAAAGGTCTGAGTCAAACAAAACCCCGAGCAGTGGGCATACTGCCTAGGAATTATGGTAAGGCCAGAGACTGCAATGGAGATATCAGGGACAGATCTATTAGATGGTGGAAACAGCAGTAGTTCAGTCTTTGAGAGATTCAGTTTCAGATAGAGCGAAGACATGATATTTGAGACAGCAGAGAGGCAGTCACTGGTGTTCTGTATTAGTGCAGGGATGATGTCACAGGATGACGTATATAATTGGGTGTCATCAGCATAAAGATGGTACCGGAAGCCAAATCTAGTGATGGTTTGTCCAATGGGGGCTGTGTAGAGGGAGAAGAGCAGGGGACCTAGGACCGAGCCCTGAGGAACCCCAACGGCAAGGGGAAGAGGGGAAGAAGCAGAGCCCGCAAATGATACACAGAAAGTGCGGTCAGAGAGATAAGAGGAGAACCAGGAGAGAGCATGGTCTGTGAGGCCGACAGAGCAGAGCATAGTGAGGAGGAGTTGATGGTCAACAGTGTCAAATGCTGCTGAGAGATCTAGAAGAATAAGAAGAGAGTAGTCACCTTTGGATTTAGCCGTCAGGAGATCATTGGAGACTTTTGTGAGGGCCGTTTCAGTAGAGTGGAGGAAGTCTGCAGGTGTACGTGATTTTCTCCACAGACGTTCAGCACACCTAGAGCACCGCTGAAGAAAACGTGTCTGTGGCGTGTGCCAGGGTTGCTGCCTCCTGCGTCTAACCTTTCGAGTGGAGGGGGGATCCGCCTCATCCAATGCACTCTTAAGGGTTTCATTATAGTGACTGGTGGCTAGATTGGGGCAGGACAGTGAAGAGATGGGGGACAGAGAGGACTGTAAAGTATCTGAGAGGTGCTGGGTGTTAATAGCATGTAAATTCCTATATGTATAATGAGTAGGTGTGTCCTGTGAAGAAGAGAAAGCACTGATGGTGAGAGACAGAAGGTTATGGTCAGAGAGTGGCAGAGAAGAGTTAGTAAATTTAGAAACTATGAGGAGTCGATGGAAGACAAGATCAATGGTGTTGCCATCTACATGTGTAGCAGAAGAGGAAAGTTGTGAAAGACCAAAAGACGTGGTTATTGAGAGAAACTTTGAGGCAGCTGGGGAGACAGGGGTGTCAGTGGGGATGTTAAAGTCACCCATGATGAGGGTAGGAATTTAATTGGATAAAAAGAGGGGAAGCCAAGAAGCGAAGTGATCCAGAAATTGGTAGGGTGAGCCGGGTGGACGGTAGATCACAGCTACACGTAAGGAGAGTGGTCGGAAAAGTCTGATAGCATGCACTTCAAATGAGGGGAATGTGAGTGAGGGTACCGGTGGAATGGCCTGAAAAGTGCACTGCGGTGACAGAAGTAACCCTACCCCTCCACCCTTCCTGTTGTCAGGCCTGGAAGTGTGTTGAATTGTAGGCCACCATGAGACAGTGCAGCATTGGAGGCTGTATAAGACTGCTGGATCCAGGTTTCAGTAAGGGCAAGCATGTTGAGAGATTTACTGAGGAATAAGTCATTAATATATTCTAGTTTGTTACACACTGAGCGGGCGTTCCAGAGAGAACAGTTAAAAGAGACAGGGGAAAGATAAGGAGAGGGAACACGGTAAATATTGATTAGGTTTGTAAGATTCCTGTGTGTGTAGGAAGAGGAAAAATTAGGGAAAGAAGGAGGGCCAGGGTTTGGAGAGATGTCCGCAGCAGCTAGGAGGAGCAAAATGAACAGAGACAGAAGGTGGTTCAGTGATTTATGTGGATGTTTATGTTTGGTTTCGCAGCTAAAAGCAGTATAGGGATTAGGGTGGTTGAAGAGAGTGAAAAGTATGTGAGAGCTGTACATGGGAAAAGGCAGAAAAGAAGGACTGATATGGATAGTGTGCACTGCTGGTAGAGATGGAGGGGAGTTCTGCAGGAAGACAATTGCTAACATAGTAAGTGACAGTGCAGCTATATCATACCATGTGATAAAGCTTGTTGTTTTGGTTTTAAGTTTACCTGGTGTTCTTCCATGGTTGACCTGTCTTGTGCCCTAAGTGCCATGTGTAAGTGAACTTTGGTTAATATGGATTCTGCATTAGAAAATTCCCCCTTGCATTGGAAATGCTTCCCCCATAAGCTGTATCTAATTATATAGGGAAGCAGATCTTCAAAACTAGCACTAATTTAAGTCCTTAACCAATTAATCAACAAACTGTGACACATGAGGAGACTGGCCTATGTAGTTACAAATACACTGACCAGGGAACTACCATAAAATCACTGAGCATCAAAAGACTGACACTAGTGCAGATAAGGACACATGGGATTGCAAAAAATACAGCCTGGATGAAATTCTAGGATAGGGGTCAGAGAACAGCCATGTAGAGATATATGTACTATTCAAAGTAGCAGGATGAGCTGAAGGTAGACACAGCAAGCAGAGATGGGTTCAAGAGAATATGTACCTGTATGATGAGAAGAAGAGTGGGGGAGTTAAATCCCTTCACATTGTATGAGGTGCAGATCAGCTCCGACATTTTCTTGATGTAAGTTCGGTAAGGTAGATGCAGGAGCAAGTCGTTCAAATTTGGTGGGAGAAAGGTAGCACGGGGTAGAGGGAGGCCAAGAAAGAGGAAGGAGTAAGGAGGAAAAGGAAAGGAAGAGAGAAAAAGGGGGTAGAGGGAGAGGCAAGTGACGATAGGAGACGGAGGGTTAGTATAAGAATACACAGGATATGGGACAAGACAAACGAGTTAACAAGGACAACACTAGACTACAGACAACAATAAACGAGGTATCAATGAAAATTGACACGGTGTATAATAGTACACGATGCAAACAGTCCTCAGTGGAGTAGACCTGCAAAACCACTAGAGAACATGCATGCAAGTGCAATAGTAATAATGAGGAAACGGAGTAGGTCCTGATCAGAGTCAGGCCCTGTGATACACTAAAATATACAGTGCCTTGCGAAAGTATTCGGCCCCCTTGAACTTTTCAACCTTTTGCCACATTTCAGGCTTTAAACATAAGGATATAAAATTTAAATTTTTTGGTGAAGAATCAACAAGTGGGACACAATCGTGAAGTGGAATGAAATTTATTGGATATTTTAAACTTTTGTATCCAATAAAAGGGGTTGCGCCATTTTGCCACCCACCCTGGCTCTCTGCAGCCAATAAATAGCTGTTTTAGGTTCGCAATTCGATGCAATTTAATTCGGATCGAATAGAATCATATCGTGAAATTCGGCGAAGTTGCCGAATTGAATTTTTGAATACTTCGCTCATCTCTAGAGGGCATATAAGAGCAGTGTGGGGCATAGCGGTCTGGTCCAACAGAGCCACCCTTGCTGCTCCAGACTGCTCACTTTGATATTGTGAAAAAATGAAAATCTCGTCAGTGGAAGCTCATGTTTTCATGGAGGAAAAGGTGTTACAGTCAGATGAGCCTAACCTATCTAACTGTTGCCGGTATAATATGATTCCCTGGTGACAAACTCACTTTAAAGGGCTGCTTCTAACAACGCCAAAATGTTAGAAGGGTCACCCCAAAAATAACTGATAGTAGGATAACCCACTGCTGGAACCATCAGTATTCAGTTTAAACCACAGTACAATACCAAATGAGTATTGTAAACCAGACAATGCCTGTAAAGAACAAAACCAGTGACTGATAATAGTAACCACAATATCATTGCGAACTTGTAAAGTGGTGGCCAAAACCACATATGTACGAGTCACCTTAACAGTTTCCTGTCTGGGAATGGCAACTGAGAACTGATGACCCATGGCAGGTGATAACCAGAACCAACATAGACCAAGTTGCAGAAAAGTACGTCAGTGGAACAATGGACCGACTGGTCCTTTGCGTCCACACTACAGACCAGATTAGATGATGACTAGACCAGACCTGACAGACCAATGGTCATGCCACAGGTAAACACTAGGCTTAAGGCAGTGATGAGGCTTAACAGATAATGTGGAATTGTGTATACGTTAACAGACATCATTTTGATTGAGAGACTGTCTAGAGACGTTATGCAACATTTTAGGGAAGTTTGACTGTGAAGTGAGGCCTGTAAATACTTGTACAGTACGCATTTTGTGCTGCAAATTTTCAAGTGTGACCATCTTATTTTGTGACATCCATTACCTGCTGAACAATACAAGCATTACAAGATAATAATAATAATAATAATAATAATAATAATAATAGTCCTTTAATAGTCCCACAGTGGGGAAATTCAGTACACTCAGTAATGATGACAGTACACTCAGTAATGCTGTTTGTTTCAGGGCAAATGAATGGCAGAAGGACACTCACAATGATCTTCTCACATATCCTTTTCAGTTTGATGCCAAGCAATGTACAATTACAGCCTCCTTTAACTCTTTTCCATGTAATATATCCTACTAAGGAGAGTTGTGTCATAAAATTTCAGGCAACCAAGGAGCTGAGTTTGGCAGAATTCCAAGCAACATTCCATAGGACCAATGTCTAAATGTAAATAAACTTCAATACATTACCATAAGGCTTTAAAAAAAATAAATGGCTCTATATTGGCTTAGAACATCTAATTTTGACTCTTTATTGAAAAAAAGGAAATTGGACACCAGCAGGGATTGAAACTACTGTGTTTGTATGGTCATGGTTGTGAGAAGGCCATGTGGGCACAATACATCATTTGTTCTGGGTTTTTTTTTTTTGTTTTTTTTAATGAAAATCCTACTTTTACTTGCAAAACCATATAAACATCTTTTTTTTTTTTACTAGGACTATGAGCCAACAATTTTCTACCCCAAGAGATCAGCAGATAGTGTCTTCAAGGATTTGACAACTCAGTGTGAGAAGATGGACATTCCTTTTCTGTCTTACCTTCCAACAGAAGTAAGAAATTAGATGACTAATTCCCAATTTTCAAGTTTAATTTAACATTCCTAAACAATAATCATGTGTTCAGTTATATTATTAACATTAACATATTTATTGACACTTATCTCCACTTTTTCATTATGGTTTAAAACACTTTCATTGCTTTAGTCATCTGACATAGATTTTGTTCCGTTTTTGTAAATTGCAGCATGTCAAGTATATCAACGGAAACGCTGGCATTTTCCATATACCGTATTTTTCGGCCTATAAGACACACTTTTTTTTCCACCAAATTTGGGAGGAAAATGGGGGTGCGACTTATAGTTCGAATGTGGGGGCGTTTTGGAGGGGGGGCAGAGGAGCGGCGTCGAAGCATCGCCCCACTCCTGCCACCGCTGGCTTCCTGCAGCTGGAGGAGTGGGGGCGATGCTATGGGCCTTGGGCTGAGAGGGTGTCCCAGCGGTGTGAACCTCCCGGAATCCGCCATACTGTTACGGCGGATGCCAGGTCTATGAAGATGATGGCGGCCGCTCTGCTGCAGAGCGGTCGACATAGCTACAGGGTCTCCACTGTAATGCGGAGACCCAGAGCTAATACCCACGATCAGAGTCTACTCTGATCACGGCATTACTACCTGTGAGCCCCCCGGGGCTGATCCTCACCGGCCCCGTACCTTTCTTGTTGCGGGAGCCGTCCTGTTCCTGTGACAGCCAGGAGCCTACTGCAATACACTTGTATTGCAGTCTATGGGACTTGCAATCAAATGATTGCAGGTTCAAGCCCCCTAGAAGTTCTAAATCACCCCCTTTCCCTAGAATACATATAAAAGTAGAAAATTACTGTGAAACACATACAGTGGGGAAAAAAAGTATTTAGTCAGCCACCAATTGTGCAAGTTCTCCCACTTAAAAAGATGAGAGAGGTCTGTAGGTAGACCTCAACTATGAGAGACAAAATGAGAAAACAAATCCAGAAAATCACATTGTCTCATTTTTTAAGAATTTATTTGCAAATTATGGTGGAAAATAAGTATTTGGTCAATAACAAAAGTTCATCTCAGTACTTTGTTATATATCCTGTGTTGGCAATGACAGAGGTCAAACGTCTTCTGTATGTCTTCACAAGGTTGGCACACACTGTTGCTATGTTGGCCCATTCCTCCATGCAGATCTCCTCTAGAGCAGTGATGATCATTGTCATGCTGAAAGACCCAGCCACGTTTCATTTTCAATGCCCTTGCTGATGGAAGGAGGTTTACACTCAAAATCACACGATACATGGCCTCATTCATTCTTTCATATACACGGATCAGTTGTCCAGGTCCCTTTGCAGAGAAACAGCCCCAAAGCATGATGTTGACATCCCCATGCTTCACAGTAGGTATGGTATTCTTTGGATGCAACTCAGCTTTCACTCTCCTCCAAACACGACGAGTTGTGTTTCTACCAAACAGTTCTACTTTGGTTTCATCTGACCATCTGACATTCTCCCAATACTCTTCTGGAATATCCAAATGCTCTCTAGTAAACTTCAGATGGCCCGGATATGTACAGGCTTAAGCAGGGGGACACGTCTGGCACTGCAGGATCTGAGTCCCTGGCGGCGTAGTCTGTTACTGACGGTAGCCTTTGTTACGTTAGTCCCAGCTTTCTGCAGGTCATTCACTAGGTCCCCCCGTGTGGTTCTGTGATTTTTGCTCACCGTTCTTGTGTTCATTTTGACCCCACGGGGTGAGATCTTGCGTATAGCCCCTGATTGAGGGAGATTATCAGTGGTCTTGTATGTCTTCCATTTTCTAATTATTGCTCCCACAGTTGATTTCTTCACACCAAGCTGCTTGCCTATTGCAGATTCAGTCTTCCCAGCCTGGTGCAGGTCTACAATTTTGTTTCTGGTGTCCTTCCACAGCACTTTGCTCTTCACCATAGTGGAGTTTGGAGTGTGACTGTTTGAGGTTGTGGAGAGGTGTCTTTTATACTGATAACAATGTCAAACAGGGGCCATTACTACAGGTAATGAGTGGAGGACAGAGGGGCCTCTTAAAGAGGAAGTTACAGGTCTGCGAGAGCCAGAAATCTTGCTTGTTTGTAGGTGGCCAAATACTTATTTTCCATCATAATTTGCAAATTAATTCTTAAAAAATCAGACAATGTGATTTTCTAGATATGTTTTCTCATTTTGTCTCTCATAGTTGAGGTCTACCTATGATGTCAATTACAGGCCTCTCTCATCTTTTTTAAGTGGGAGAACTTGCACAATAGGTGGCTGACTAACTAAATACTTTTTTTTCCCCACTGTACACATTAGGTATCCCTGTGTCCGAAAATGTCCGGTCTACAAACGTATAAAAATAATTTTCCCGTAGTGTGAACGTCATAGTGGGAAAAAAAAATCAAAAGTGTTGGACCGGCGTTTTTTTCGCTGTTTCGCTTCTGATTTGAATAAAAAGTGATCAAAGCAATAGACATTCCTCAAAATGATATAACTAAAAAGTACATCTGGCCCCGCAAAAAAAGACACCCTATGCATCCCCGTACAACTACAGGGACACCTGTCAATGTGGCTTTGCAGCTGTTGCAAAACTACAACTCCCATATATTAAATATTTTACCATATTTTTTTGCTTCAAAATTTTTTTCCCCATTTTCCTCCTCTAAAACCTAGGTGCGTCTTATAGTCCAAAAATATGCTAGGTATAATAGGGGCAGAAAGTCCACAGAGGAAAACTCTGAGGACTTTCTGTGAAAATGTGTTTACGACGCGGTCTTTTCCGCAGCGTTTTTTTGCAGCGTTTCGCCTCGTGGGGCCTTAGCCTAAAAGGGATTATTACTTGGGAAACCATTAAATGGCCTTGCATTAGTGCTCTGAATAATGTGTATGTAAAGGGTTATATTTTGAGCATACCCTTTAACTTGTTAATGACCAATGTATAGACTATTTACATCAGTCACTAATGGGCCTTGTTCTAATGTAATTAGCTTTTTACGTTAATTGCATCGGAATGCTCCTGCACTATGTAAAGTGGGTGCTAAGTTGTGTACTCACAGTAAGGCACCTGCTTTGAAGTGGAAAACTGATGATTCTGGTCATTAACCCTTTAGATGTCACAATCATTAGTGACCATGGCATTTAAATGGTTTTAGAGGGAGGGACTTCCTCCACCTGGCTTGTGTTTACACCAAATAAACTGTCTCTCAATTTGCAACAGACAGTATAATATATTGCACTAGATATGTAGTTCAATGTATTTTGTAAGCAATCAGAAGGTCACCAGTTCAAGTCCCTTAGGGAGGTGTGATGTTGTTATAAGTATTCTGTATGTTCTTTGCTGCTTATTCATTTTGCTTTGTCTGCCTAGCAACAGTGAGGTAGTAAGGGAGGAGGAGCTGAGCTAGGAGGCAGATGCTAGACAGGAAGCTTGAAGGGAGCATGGAATAAAGACGTCTGATCCATAAAAGTCATTATCTCATAGTGGACTTATTCCAGGTGACCTGCATCATCACTACAACACTACAATTGGCGACGAGGATTAAGAATCATCAACTAAAAGTATTTCACAGCTACAGCAAATTGTATACAAGGCTACAATACTAGCACCAGCCATGGCCTGCTTACCCTCTTTTGCTGCATTTGATGTGCACCAGCCCCAAGCAAACTTGGCAGTATGCTGGAATAAATGGCTGAAACGCTTTGAGATATTCCTGCAAGCACTGAACATTACTGACAATGCAAGAAAGAAAGCAATGCTATTTCACTATGCAGGGGAGCAAGTATATGATATCTTTGCAACTCTGCCTAATACAGGGGAGGACAGTGACTATGTGCTATGCAAAGCAGCATTAAAGAGGACCTTTCATGTCCTCATGTATATGCTGTTTTACATACCGCTAGAAAGCCGACAGCGCGCTGAATTCAGCGCACTTCCGGCTTTCCCGGTATGTGCCCCGGGGCTGGAGATATCGATGGTCTTAGTTTCACGGTTTACCATCAGAAGGGTGTTCCTGACAGTCTAGCTGCACTGTGAGGAACGCCGCCCATAGACTTGTACTAGGGGGGGCATTCCTCACAGCTCAGCGTCATCGCTGGGCTGTAAGGAACGCCCCCTCTCTCTGTACTCATCTATAGCGCTGTACTGTCAGAGGGGGCATTCCTTACAGCCCAGCGATGACGCTGAGCTGTGAGGAATTCCCCCCCAGTACAAGTCTATGGGCGAGTACTGTTAGGGAGGGCGTTCCTCACAGTGCAGCTAGACTGTCAGGAACGCCCTTCTAACGGTAAACCGTGAAACTAAGACCACCAATATCTCCAACTCCGGGGCACATACCAGGAAAGCCGGCAGTGCGCTGAATTCAGCGCGCTGTCGGCTTTCTACCGGTATGTAAAACAGCATATACATGAGGACGTGAAAGGTCCTATTTAAGTAAGTACTTCTCTCCATACATAAATGCTGCCTTTGAAATTTTCAAGTTTAGACAGGCAAAACGGTCACCAACAGAAAGCAGTGATACATATCATGTCCGCTTAAGACAACTTGCAGCTTACTGTGAATTTGCAGATACAGACAAGAAAATTCTGATGCAAATCATATAAGGATGTGTCTCATCTAAGTTAAGGAGACAAGCACTCAGAGATCCCACCATGACTTTAGCAAAGCTACTGGACATTGCACGTATTCATGATGCAGCAGAGAATCAAGCTAAACTTATAGAGAACACAGACTGTATGCCAGAGCAGCCATCTTCTGTAGCAAAGCTCACTCAGAAGCAGGGTCGGACTGGCCCACCAGGGAACCGGTGAATCCACGGGTGGGCCTCGAGCCCCGACTATTAGTCCTCATGTCATGGGGGCCCGATCGGGATCCTGACCATCCCGATCGGGCCCCTGACCAGTGGCGTTACGATTGCAGTCGCAGGGGGCACGACCGGACCCGGCAGGGTACGGGGCCCGCGGCCAGCTGGAGATGGCCGGGGCCCTGGACCACTATGGTAGCGGTCGGGGAAAGCCTGGTTCCCCGACCGCTATACATACTGTTATTGGAAAGGAGTTCTGGCATATTACAGGCCCCTTTCCAATAGATGGCAGCCCAGGGGAGGTGACTGAAAATAATAAACACATATTCTCACCTCTCCTGGGCACAGCGTCCCCTCCGGCGCTCCTCCGTCATGTGACTGAGGCCTGTGATTAGGCCCCGGCGGTGACATGGGGCGCGGCCGCGTAATGACGTCAGTGCGCCCCCACGTGACCGCTGAGGCCCAATCACAGGCCTCAGCAGCGTCTTCGGAAAAGGGCCTGAAGACGCTGAAGACGACAGGATAGAGCGAGGATGCCAAGGAAAGGTAAAGCAAGGTGAGTATGAGTGTTTGTTATTTTTTTTAACCACTTCCCCTGGACCTCCGATTATTATACTCTGGAGTCTGAGGAGACCCCAGAGTATAATAATAGCACTGAAGCGGAGCGGAGGGGGCTATTGGGCGCAATAATACTGTGTGGGGGCCACTGTGGGGCTTATAATACTGGGTGGGGGCCACTGTGGAGCTATAATACTAGGAGGGGGCCACTATGGAGCTTATAATACTGGGTGGGGGCCACTGTGGAGCTTATAATACTGGGTGGGGGCCACTGTTGAGCTTATAATACTGAGTGGGGGCCACTGTGGAGCTTATAATACTGGGTGGGGGCCACTGTGGAGCTTATAATACTGGGTGGGGTCCACTGTGGAGCTTATAATACTGGGTGGGGGCCACTGTGGAGCTTATAATACTGGGTGGGGGCCACTGTGGGGCTTATAATACTGTGTGGGGGCCACTGTGGAGCTTATAATACTGGGTGGGGGCCACTGTGGAGCTTATAATACTGGGTGAGGGCCACTGTGGAGCTTATAATACAGGGTGGGGGCCACTGTGGAGCTTCTAATACAGAGTGGGGGCCACTGTGGAGCTTATAATACTGGGTGGGAGCCACTGTGGAGCTTATAATACTGGGTGGGGGCCACTGTGGAGCTTATAATACTGGGTGGGGGCCACTGTGGAGCTTATACTCCATACAGTGGCTCCTTCTTTTTTTTTTTTAATTACGCAGGGGCAGGTGAAAAAAACAAAACAAAAAACCCCCCCACAAACTTTCTTTCCTGTCCCCAGTGTCTCCCAGAGCAGTTCCGTCCTGCAGTTCTGTTGTTTTCTTCCAGCTGACGTTCCCTCTGCATGTGACTACCTGTGACGTCACGTGACCCCTGAGGCCAATCAGTGGACTAAGGGAAGGGACCTGGGACGTCACAGCCATTGAGGAATTCCGGCAAAAAGAAGACAGCGGAGCTGCAGGACCGGACCGTGCTGGGAGGACACCAGAGCACCGGAGACAGGTGAGTATGTTTATCATGTTTTTTTTTGGGGGGGGGGGTAGGGGGGGATTCACCTCCCCCAGACTAATTATAAAAAAGAAAAAAATTATACTGGACAATCTCTTTAAAGTGTGGTGCATTAGGGGTGTATATTAAAGGGGTTGTCCATGCATAATTTGTTATGGTTTATCTTCAGGATAGGCCACAGATACCTGATCTGTAGGGGGCTGACCCCAGACCGATCAGCTGTATGGAGCCACTTCTGATGCCCGTACTGTACACAATACAGGGCCAGAAGCAGAAAGCTCTGTCCACTGTATAGGGGCTGGGCACTTTCACTGTATTTCAGCACTTATTGAAGTCAGTAGGAACTGAGCTGCAGTGAAGGCGCCGGGCTGCTATACAGCGGATGGAGCTTTCTGCTTCTGGCCCTGTGTTGTGTACAGAACAGGTGCCGGAAGTGGCTCCGAACAGCTGATGGGGCCATGTGTCAGCCCTCTACCGATCAGGTATTTATGGCCTATCCAGAGCATAGGCCATAAAAAAGATTAACCCTGGACAACCCCTTTAATATGACCCACACAGTTTAATGTCCCCCCCACAGGATGTTAGCCTCCATCACTGCTCCCACACAATATAATGACCCCATCACTGTTCCCCTACAGTATGGGGGAACCAGTGAAGAGGCCACTATGTGGGGGGACCAGTGACGTGACCATAGAAAAATTTGGCCCAGACAACCCCTTAAAAGAGGTTGTCCATAAACTGGAGCGACCACTGTGTCGGCCGCCAGGGAGGTGTAAAAATAAGAAAATTTTTAAAAAAGCATACTCACCTGTCCCCAGCACCCCGTTGTCCCCTGCCTGTGTCTGTTCGGTCTCATGGCGGCGCCTCATTTCTGGAAATCCTGTACCTAATTGGTCTTAGCGATCACATAAGGTGCAGGACTCTCAGCAAGGAGTCGCTGGCACGAGACTGAATGGACACTGGCAGCGGACAACAAAGCGCCGGGGACAGGTGAGTATGCTTTTTTAATTTACTTATTTTTTACTTTACACCTCCCGCCAGCTACATGGGTTGCTCCAATTCCTGGACAACCTCTTTAAAGGATTTGTCCATCTTCCTAATATTGATGGCCTCTCCTTAGGATAGGCCATCAATATTACATCTACGATGATACATCAGCCAGGACCTCTGCAGATCAGCTTTTCCAGGACAGTGCGGCTACAGGTAAAGGTAACAATTCTAGGAGCCACGCTGTTCACTTGCCATACAAGGTGTAGCAGTAGGTTTAGGTAGTGCACTGGTGCACATGGTATAGTGGGTGAGCAGCACGGCTCCCGGCATATTACCTTTAGCCGCCCTGTCTTGGTACCGCTGATCTGCAGGGGTTCTGATGGTGGGCCCCTAGAAACAATTCTACTGGTGGGCCCTAGACATCCCAGTCCGACACTGCTCAGAAGCCACATGTGCCTCACACACAGCCTGCAACCTGCTACAACTGTGGAGGTCCTTATCCTCATCAGAAAACCTGCCCAGCAAAAGGAGTAACTTGTCATAACTGCGGGAAACAAAATCACTTTGCAAAAGTTTGCAGATCAAAATCACAATCTTCTCTCTCTGCAAAACAAGCCATGCCACGCCACAGAAAGTGCAGTCAGTGCCCCCTGCTGATGAGCCCAGCAGCACCTACTTATTCTCAGTGACTGAAGAGGGGTCTCAAAATGTGCATGCAATTCCTAATCCCAAACAAGTCGTTTTAATAAATGGCACTCCGGTGGAGACACTGGTAGATACAGGGGCGTCTGTCAACGTTATTATTCACGCAACCTATGACCAGCTAAAGAACAAACCTGCTTTGCAATGTACTAACCTGAAGGTATATCCTTATGGTTCAGCTACTGCATTACCCCTGTGTGGCAAATTTCAGTCAGTACTAATGTCTGATGGGAAATCCATTGGACACTTTCTATGTAGTGGAGTGTTCTGCAGACACTCTTCTCAGCTGCAGTAGTACGGTATCTCTGTGCCTAGTGCAACTGGTAAACAGCGCATCAAACTCTTCTGTCCAAATATTATGCAGAAATATCCTCAACTCTTTCAAGGCCTAGGACAGCTGAAAGACTTTCAAGTGAAATTACACATTGACCAGTCAGTACAGCCTTCAGTTCAACCTCACAGGCGCATCCCATTCCATGTCCGCAAACTTGTGGAGAAAGAACTTCAAGACCTGGAAACATCTGATGTTATTGAACGTGTGGAGGGCCCAACTCCCTGGGTCTCACCAATTGTTGTTGCACCTAAACCTAAGCAGCCTGGTAAAATCAGATTATGTGTGGATATGCGACATGCCAATCGAGCCATTCAAAGAGAAAGGCACATTACGCCTACTATTGATGACATCCTCGCAGATCTAAATGGTGCAAAAATATTTTCAAAAATTGATCTAAAATCTGGTTATCATCAGCTTGAATTGCACCCAGACTCCAGATATATAACAACTTTTAGCACTCATATTGGTCTGAGAAGGTTCAACAGGCTGATCTTTGGCATTTCATCGGCTGAAGAAATATTTCAGAACGTTATCAGGCAGGTTCTTTCAGGAATACCTGGAGTCCTCAATGTCAGTGATGACATCCTTATCTTTGGCACAACCCAGGAGGAACATGACAATCACTTAGAACAAGTCTTTCAGAGACTGCAAACCTGCAATCTAACCGTAAATCCGTCAAAATATGAGTTCAACCAGATGTCATTAAATTTTTTTGGGCACATTTTTTGTGAAAATTGCGTTTCTGCAGACCCTGAGAAAATAGCTGCTATAACCTCTGCTAGCCAGCCTCAAAATGTATCAGATGTTCGGAGTTTTCTTGGACTGGTCACATACTGTGGACGTTTCGTACCTGATCTGGCTACTGTTTCTGAACCCCTACGACACCTCACTAAAAAAGATGCTCCTTGGTCATGGACGCTTGAACATCAATCAGCATTTGACACACTAACGTCCAGTCTGACTAGTGACACAGTCATGGCCTATTTTGACCCTCTAAAGTCTAATGAGCTCATTGTGGATGCCAGTCCTGTAGGCCTTGGTGCGATTTTAACTCAGGTGTCAAAAACTGGCAGCCTTTCCACTGTCTCCTATGCCAGCAAGGCTTTAACAGAGACGGAACAGCGCTATTGGCAAACTGAGAGGGAAGCTCTTGCAGTTGTTTGGGGATGCCTTCATTTCCATCTTTGGTCATCCATTCACAGTGGTAAGTGATCATAAACCACTCATTCCAATCTTCAATAAACATTCGTCAAAGCCACCCCCACGACTTGAACTCTGACTACTCTGCCTACAGAACTACCACTTTCATTTGAGATATGAGGCAGGAGCTGGGAACCCTGCATACTAGTTTTCAAGACAGCCTTCACCACAGTCTACCAAAGATGACTTGCCCACCACTGTCTTAGCTGAGGAGCATGTAAATTTCATTGTTACACATTCTGTGCCAAGAGCAATGACCATAAAAGAAATTAAATATGCGGTGAATTCTGATCCCCATCTCCAGTTAGTTATTGACGCTGTTTGATCTACGAACTAGAGCTCTTTTCTAGCTGAGGCTCGCCTTCAACCACAGGGTCAAACAGCATATTTGCAGGCCTTCTTTCATGGAAGACACTCCCTCTCTGTGTCTGACTCAAACATACTACTGCGTGACAACCGCCTGGTCTTACCTCAGAAACTTCAAAGTAGAGTGATCGATCTGGCTCATGAGGCTCATCAAGGTATAGTTAAAACAAAACAATTGCTTAGGGAGAAAGTATGGTTTCCAGGACTAGATAAACAAGTGGAAGCACTTATTAACACATGTATACCTTGTCAAGCAACTACGGTGGACCATACCCGAGCATCAGTACAAATGTCACCTCTGCCAGAAAGTCCGTGGACTGCCGTTAGTGTTGATTTCTGCACTTTGCCAGATCATTCCTATTTACTGGTTGTCATAGATGATTTTTCTAGGTTTCCAGTGATTGAACCTTTTTTCCGCCACCTCTGCAAGCGCCGTCATGCCAAAACTGGACAAGATTTTCTCTGCATATGGCATACCTGAAACAGTAAAGACCGACAATGGGCCACCTTTCAATAGTGCAGATTTTCAGTCTTTTGCGACTTATCTTGGTTTCACCCACAGGAAAATAACTCCTTACTGGCCTCAAGCCAATGGCGAAGTGGAATGCTTCATGCAATCAATCAAGAAAACTCTTCGGATTGCTACCATGGAACACAAGGATTTTCAACAAGAATTATACAGATTCCTTAGACAGTACAGAGTCACCCCACACTCTATTACAGGAACTGCGCTTTTTGGCAGGCCTTTGCGCATTAAGCTTCCGAACATCCCTGTAGTTTCTGTCAAGACTCCATTGGTCCTCAATGATTCCCTTGCCAAAGGCAGGATGAAAAGATATGCAGATAAGAGCAATCATCGTTTCAAACAGCTGGTCGTGGGAGACTGGGTCCTTGCTAAAAGGCTGAGGCCTAGTGACAAATTATCATCCCCTTATCATCTGGAACCCTTTCAAGTCATGCACGTCAAAGGTACCATGGTTACTGCTCAACACCAGGGTCATCGAGTCATAAGAAATGTGTCCCATTTTAAAAAGCTTCGTGGCTATGAACCAGGATCAAGTACAGAGGAGACAGATAATGAGGAACTCCCGCCAGATGCAACTGGTTCTGCAACACCAACAAGAGATGCCTCCGAAAATTCACAGACTTTATCTGATAAAGAAATGTCACAACGCTACCTGACAAGAATGAGTTGAAGGCCACCAACGCACCTCATGGATTATATTCTGCAGTAAAAATTTCCTGTCAATCTGGACATTTGATTTATTGTCCATTTATAATGGTTGCAATTTTTTTTTTTTTTTTTTTATAAGAAGGGGAGAGATATGATGCTGTTATAAGTATTCTGTATGTTCTTTGCTGCTTATTCATTTTGCTTTGTCTGCATAGCAACAGTGAGGTAGTAAGGGAGGAGGAGCTGAGCTAGGAGGCAGATGCTAGACAGGAAGCTTGAAGGGAGCATGGAATAAAGAAGTCTGATCCATAAAAGTCATTATCTCATAGTGCACTTATTCCAGGTGACCTGCATCATCACTACAACACTACAGGGGGGATTAAAAAATAGTATTAAAAAATGTTTTATATAAAAAAAAAGTAAAAAAAATTGTAAAAAATTAATCTCCTATCCCACAATAAATAATAAAAAATAGCTAAAACATAACACATAACATAATATGTTGAGTATGGCTGGGTCTGTAATGACCCACATGGTAAACAGTGTAAAAAAAAATCTTTAAAAAACAATGCCAGAATTGATATTTTTTTGTCTGTCGGCCACCAAAAAAAAAATTTTGTAAAAAGTGATCACAAAAATGTTATGTTTCTGAAAATGGCATCAATAAGAATGTCAGATATTCCCATTAAAAAATAAGGCCTCACACATTTCCATTGACAAAACATATTTAAATTATAAGTCTTGGAAAGTGTCGATACAAAAAAAAAATATTAGAAAAAAAGTTTTACTTTGCAAAAAATAGTAAAACTTTAAAAAAAAAACTATACATATTCATTATCAATGTATTCACTCAGGGTATTTAAGCTGCACAGAGACTGGTACAAAATTTATAGCTTAACAAGACAGTAGTAGAATTGGTGTTTTTTATATTGCTTCCTAGAAATATATAACAAAAGTTTTTCAGTGAGATATATAAACCCCAAAATGGTGCGATTAAACACTACAACTTGTCCTGCAACAAAACAAAATCACATACAATTGCATTGATGGAAAAATAAAAAAATTTATAGTTCTCGGTATGTGACAGTGGAAGAATTCAAAAATGGTTTGGTCATTAACCCCTTCCCGCCAGTGACATTTTTCGTTTTTGACTCCCCCCCCCCCCTCCAAACCCAATAACTTTTTTATTTTTCTGTTCTCAGAGCCATATGAGGTCTTAATGTTTGTATTCTGTACAATGTACTGGCAAGCTGGAAAAAAAATTCAGAATGGGGTGGATTTGAAGAAAAAGTGCATTTGCGTGACTTTCTTACGGACTTCGTTTTTACGGCATTCGCTCTACAGCCAAAATGACATGTCATCTGTATCTTATGTTTCGGTACGATTCCGGGGATACCAAATTTATATGGTTTTATTTACATTTTAACCCCTTAACAAAAATCCGTGTACGGGGATGCATAGGGCGTTTTTTGGCGGGACTAGGTGTACTTTTTAGTTATACCATTTTGGGGAATGTCTATTGCTTTGATCACTTTTTATTCAAATTTTTATCAGAGGCAAAACAGTGAAAAAATGGCAGTTTGGCATTTTTTTTTTTTTTTTCCCCGCTTCGACATTTACCATAGGGGAAAAATATCTTTATAGATTTGTAGACCACGTGTTTTCGGACACAGGGATACCTAATGTGTATGTTTCTCAGTATTTAAGTACTTTTATATGTGTTCTAGGAAAGGATGGTGAGTTGAACTTTTAATATTTTTTATTTTTTTAATATTTTTTTGTACTTTTTTTTATTTTTTATTTTGCATTTATTAAAGCCCCTAGGGGTCTTGAACCCCAGGGGGTCTGATCACTAATGCAATGCATTGCAAAAAAACAACGCTTCTATTGCAGGCTACATATAGTAGCCTGCAATAGAAGTTAATGAAAGACAGACCTGGGAGCCTTCACAAGGCTCCCGGCTGTCATAGCAATGGGATGCTGGCCCCGGAGCTTGCTCCAGGTGCCGGCGACACCTGGCAAAATGGTGGCGCCCGCGTTCCACCGGTAAAATGGTGCCTCGGTCAGCTTTGGCTGAGGGGCCAGAGGGGTTAATGCCTGTGATCATTGCGGGCACTGATCGCGGGCATTAGCACCGGGTGTCTACTATAGAATACAGCAGAAACCTGGCAGCTATGGCGGCTGCTTGGGTCCCGGCATCCACCGTACTATTACGCAAGATGTCGGAAAGGGGTTAAAGGGGTTTTCCAGGAAAAAAATTTAAAAAAGGTCTGTTAGTGCTATTCATGAGTTAATAAATGCACCCATATACCTTTAGCAGTGTTTTGAGTGATTTCTGGGTGTCTCTGGGAGCTCCTGGCATCTTCTGCATTTGTTTACATGGTTCAGCTTCCTGCTATGTAACGTCCTCACTAACTGCCTCTCACCTCACTCCCCCCCTTCCTATCACCTCACTCCCCCCTTCCTCTTTCCCTCCCATACACTCCCTCCCTGTCTCTCCAGCTATCCTGTCCACTACTAGCTCTTCCCAACTTACTCAGCCCAACCCCCGGCCCCATTATATACTTAACTCTCTTCTACTTCCTGTGGGACAGCCCATCCTTCATTTCTGACTGCCCCTGCGCGCTACAGTCTCAGCGCTGGTCTGTACTCTGCAACGACGATCCAGCTCTATATTTTTGATTAATTATGTCATTTAGAAAGTAGGAGGGTGTTGGGTGTTTAGATTAGTATAGGGATTTCCATTTATCCCGGACAACCACTTTAAGTCCTAAAAACAGGCTGGTTACCATGGAGTTTTCTATATTATACAGACATTCTGTATCAGCTAAAGCCACCTCTAAACATTAGATAGCAATTGACCAAATCCTTCATCATTCTTCAGTTACTTCAACCCCACCAGAAACATTAGCTGTAGAGTTGGCTGACTCTACTTTTTTAACCTCTTCCCGCTCAGCACCGTACTATTACGTCGCACTGAACGTATAGTTAATGCTCAGTGCCGTAACAGTATGGCGCTGTAATGCTGTGGAGACAGAAGCTGTGCCTGCGGCATTACTTCTGGCACTTGGCTGTTACACAGCCAAGGTCCTGGACCAGCTGCCAGAGTTGGAAGATACTCCAACTCTGGCGGATTAACCCCCTGGATGCCGTGATCAATAGCAAAATCACTCCCCTTCCTGTCACCCCTCGGACCTCCCTGTGATAAGATCTTGGGTTCCAAAGGGTTGCCATGGAAGCCAGGAGGCCAGGCCATGGTCTCCTGACTGCCTATGTACAGTGGCTTGTAAAAGTATTTATACCCCTTGAACTTTTTCACATTTTGTCACCTTACAACCACAAACTTAAATGTATATTTTTGAGATTTTAAGACCAATACAAAATAGCACATAATTGTGAAGTGGAACGAAAATGATACATGGTTTTCAAAATTGTAATCAAATAAAAATCTGAAAAGTGTGATGCGCAAAAGCATTTAGCCCTCTGTACTCTGATACACCTAAATAAAATCCAGTGCAATCAATTGCCTTCAGAAATCACTTAATTAGTTAGAGTCCAGTTGTGTGTAATTTAGTCTCAGTATAAATACACCTGCTCTGTGAAGGCCTCAGTAGTTTGTTAGAGAACACTAGTGAACAAACAGCATCATGAAGACCAAGGAACTCTCCAGACAGCTCAGAGATAAAGTTGTGGAGAAGTTTAAAGCAGGGTTAGGTTATAAATCTTTATAGAAGAGTGGCAAGAAGAAAACCATTGATGAAAGAAAGGCATAAGAAGTGCCTTTTGCAGTTTTCCACAAGTCATATAGGGAACACAGCAAACATGTGGAAGAAGGTGCTCTGGTCAGATGAGACCAAAATTGAACTTTTTGGCCTCAATGCAAAGCGCTATGCGTGGCAGAAAAGTAATACTGGTCATCCCCCTGAACACGCCACATCTCCACTGTGAAACATGGTGGTAGCAGCATCATGCTGTGAGGTTGCTTTTCTTCAGCAGGGACAGGGAATCTGGTCAGAGTTGATGGGAAGATGGATGGAGCTAAATACATGGCAATCCTGGAAGAAAACCTGTTGGAGGATGCAAAAGACTTGAAACTGGGAAGGAGATTCGCCTTCCAGCAAAACAAAGACCCTAAATATATAGCCAGAGCTACAGTGGAAGGGTTTAGATAAAAGAATATTCATGTGTTAGAATGGCCCAGTCAAAGTCCAGACCTAAATCCCATTGAGCATCTGTGGCAAGACAAGTCTACCAAAAAGGAGTTCCTATCTCTGTTACTAACTAATCTTTTGGCTCTTTCTAGAGACCATCTAGGGAAACCTCTTTCTTTAAGTCTGGTACAAGTGATTCTACTCTGTTCATAAAAATCACTGTCCTTTGAAACAAGCTCTCCTAACTCTAGTAAGCTTCCCCACAGGTATAGATTTAATGGTGTGTTTTGGATGTAGACTAGTTGCATGCAGAATAGTGTTCCCTGATTCTTTTTTTTCTATAAAGTTTGGTGAACCCTCTGCCTTTTTCCGCATCACCTGTAAGGGTAACATCTAGGAAATTCACAAAGACACTATCAATGTTGTGTGTAAATCTGAGATTGATGCCATTCCTGTTTAAATAGTTGACAAACAGTGGTATGGCCGCCACATCGCCCACCCACACCAACAACAGGTCATCAATGTAGCGGCCATACCACTGCAAGTCCGAAGCAAATCTGTTTTTCTCTCCAAAAATGACATCCTCCTCCCACCATGCCATCACCAGATTAGCCAGAGAGGGGGAGAATCTCGCCCCCATGGGAACTCCACATATCAGTAGATAGTATTGTATATCAAACATAAAATAATTGTGTTTTAATAAGAAATCCACCACTTGGATTATATATTCACATAGATCTTCCGTAAAGACCGAATAATTATATAGATGGTGTGCCAAGGCCACTATTGCAATGTGATGGGGTATGCTGGAGTATAACGCACCAACGTCACATGTGATCCACGTATAATTATTTTGCCAAACAAACGTATCAAAAACTCTCAATATTTCCTTGCTGTCTCTTATGTAACCCGGTATTCAGGTGACCAAAGGTTGTAATAATTGGTCAATCCATTTACAAATATTTTCATTTAATGACCCAATTTCAGATAAGATAGGGCGCAAAAGTGGTGGTAAGACACCTTTCTGAATCTTCGGTAAACTGTGGAATATCGGCGTTACCGGAAATTCAACTTTCAAGAATTTAGCTTGATTTTCATGAATAATATCTTGGTTGATTCCTTCGGCTATAATCGAATCTAGACCCAAGGAAAAAATCTGTGTAGGATCCTCATTGAGTTTTTTATAGGTGGATTCATTATCTGATATCTGTGACACACTCCTGTGATAGTCATCTCTATCTTTATGATGATATTACTATCCTTTTGTAATTTATTAAGGGCCAGTCTTTCTTTTCTCGTTAAATTAAAATCCACATTTTTCCCGGTGATTGAATTAAACTATTTAACCAAATCACGTTCAGTTGCTACTTGAAAATGATCAAGTGCTGGCACTCTAGATGAAACTCTAATCAAAACAGTATACGTACCCCAAAATGGAGGCAACTGAAAAAAATAACTTGTTACGTAAAGAATAAGCCCTCACATAGCTATTAGAGATGAGCGAATTTCTCAAAAATTCGATTCGGCACTTCTATTCGAAGTTCCAAAAAAATTTGCTTCGATCCGAATTACTTCGTGGCAGAGGCATAGCTAGGGGTTCAGCACAGGGGGGCCCCCAAGTGGGCCCCCAACTCAGGTATACCAACACTATCAGTATACGGTGACCGTATAGTGGTAGATAGTGGTTCTACACAGGGCTGTGAAGACCAGTTACATAAATACAGTACAGGAACAATGTTGTGACTTACAGGTGACGTCTCTGACTGTTTACATTTATTGTCTCTTCCATCTGCGCCGCTATGACCACTTCTTCCAGCTGTGACTGTAAAGTTTGTAACACAGACATCTTTGGCTCCTCACTTTTCCAGGCACCCGACCCACATTGTCCTCAACTACATAAACTCTCCATCCTACTGCTACCCCAATTATAAAATATATTATATAAAATCCCCTGGAAATGAATAATAACCCCATGTGCCTTTTTAATTTAATAATGCTCCTATGTGCCCCATTTATTTAATACTGCCCCTCAATTAATAATTCCCCCTAATTAATAATGCCCTGTGTACCTCCTTAAATCCTCCTTAATTTAATGCCTGAGTGCCACCTAAAATTAATATTGCCTAATTCCCCTATTATTAATTATACCCTCTTATGTCTCCTTGTATAAATTATGCCCTCTTACATAAATACCCCTCTGTATTAATAATGCCTATTAATAACCCCTTTGTATTAAAGACGACCTTTCATGTCCTCATGCATATGTGGTTTTATATAACACTAGAAAGCTGACAGTGCACTGAATTCAGTGCACTGTCGGCTTTCCCGTTATGTGCCCTGGTGGAGGAGATATCGGTGCCGTTAGTTTCGGCACTGATCACTCCCCACCGTTAGAAGGGCGTTCCTGACAGTCTAGCGTCATCGCTGGGCTGTGAGGAACACCCCCTCCACCCCAAGACTTGTACTGGGGGAGGGGGGGCCTTCCTCATAGCTCAGTGTCATCGCAGGGTGGTAAGGAACGCCCCCTCTGACAATACAAGGCTATGTTAGAGTACTGTCGGGGGGGGCCTTCCTCACAGCCCAGCGATAACACTAGACTGTCAGGAACGCCCTTCTGACAGTGGGGACAGATATGTGCCGAAACTAATGGCACCAATATCTCCTCCACCGGGGCACGTAATGGGAAAGCCAACTGTCGGCTTTCTAGCGGTATATAAAATCACAGGTTCATGAGGACATGAAAGGTCCTCTTTAAAGGGGTTGTCCAGGAAGTGGACAAATCACAGTGGAGGTGGGGTAGGTGATAAAAAAAAAAAATCATACTCAGGCTAGGTTCACACCAACAGTTGAACCCTGTTGAGGGATTCTGTCCCCCATTCCGTTTGAAAAATGTGGAAAGAAAAGTCCTACAAGCAGGACTTTTTTTCTCTGCATTTTTCAAGCAGAAACCGGGCAGAAACCCAGCAGACCCCATTATAGTCTATGGGGTCCACGGGTAACCGCTTTACAAGCAAATTGGGTTTCTATTTTTCAGGTCCCCAAGTGGACCCAAATAATGGAAACCGAGCACTACTGTGAACTCAGCCTTAACTGTTCCCAATGCTCTGGTGTCTGTCGCCATTGTCTGTTCAGACACGTGCCAGACACGTGCAATATTGGCTGGAAAGGACCCAATCATGTATATGAGTGACATCACAGAGTCCTTTCCAGCCACCGCTGAGGCCAATCACGTGCAGTGGAGGACTTGTGGCAGGGAAGCGGCGAGCGTGTGCCTGGACAGACAGCAGCAGAAAGCTGTGGACATCGGCAGCCCGGGGACAAGTGAGTATTTTTTTTTATGTTTCACCTTCCCCACCTCCTCTCCAATTTGCCCAATACAATCCTTACCAGTAAACTTTATTATTCCCTAGAAAACCTCTTTAATACTGCCCTAATGCCCCCTAATATTATCTCCCGTTACATTCATACAGCCCCCACTGACCTTTCACTATAATTTATATCCTCTTTTATTAAAGCCCCTTAATACCCTTATATTAGTTATGGCCTCTTATCTAAATTCCCAATGCTCCCAATTGACCTCTTATACACACGTGGACAAAATTGTTGGTACCCCTCGTTTAATGAAAGAAAAACCCACAATGGTCACAGAAATAATCATAAAAAAAGCCAGACTGGAATTTGCCAAACTACATGTTGACAAGCTACAAAGATTCTAGGAGAATGTCCTATGGACAGATGAGACAAAAATTGAAATTTTTGGCAAGACACATCAGCTCTATGTTCACAGACGGAAAAATGAAGAATATCTTGAAAAGAACACTGTCCCTACTGTGAAACATGGAGGAGGCTCTGTTATGTTCTGGGGCTACTTTGCTGCATCTGGCACAGGGTGTCTTGAATCTGTGCAGGGTACAATGAAATCTCAAGACTATCAAGGGATTCTAGAGAGAAATGTGCTGCCCAGTGTCAGAAAGCTTGGTCTCAGTCACAGGTCATGGGTCTTGCAACAAGATAATGACCTAAAACACACAGCTAAAAACACCCAAGATTGGCTAAGAGGAAAACATTGGACTATTCTGAAGTGGCCTTCTATGAGCCCTGACCTAAATCCTATTGAGCATCTTTGGAAGGAGCTGAAATATGCCGTGTGGAAAAGGCACCCTTCAAACCTGAGACAACTGGAGCAGTTTGCTCACGAGGAGTGGCCAAAATACCTGTTGAGAGGTGCAGAAGTCTCATTAACAGTTACAGGAATCGTTTGATTGCAGTGATTGCCTCAAAAGGTTGTGCAACAAAATATTAAGTTCAGGGTACATTCATTTCTCTCCAGGCCAGTTTCATGAGTTTTCCTCTTTTAAAAAATTATGTTGAAGCATGGTTTAAAAGCAATGTCTGACTTTCATTTGTTCATTTTCATAGAATTTTTATATATTATTACTTTTGTCAGATTCAAGTTATTTCTTTGACCACTGTGGGTTTTTCTTTCATTAAACGAGGGGTACAAACAATTTTGTCCAGGTGTGTATGTATTACCCCCCTCACCCCCACCCCCAATTACAATGCCCAAAGTGAGTTAAAAAAGAAAGTCGATGCTACTCAAATACCTCCGATCCCCCGAGGAGGAGTCTCCACCGCTGGCACTGCCGCCGCTTACTGAAGAATTAGGACCTGCGTCCTGGTGGAGACGGCGCAGGACAATGACATCATCGCGCAGACGTCTGTGCCAGGACGCAGACGTCTTAGGGCAGCTCGTAGGCCACATGCCTGAAGTGGCTTGTGGCTTATAAGCTACGTACGAGTAGAGAATGTATTTCAACTGTATCGGTGTCATGCAGACGCTGATGTAGTTAATATATGAGGGTAACCTGTGTTGCGGCGGCCCTGAGATTTTGGGTGGACAGGTGAGTTCTAGGGGTAACTATGGCCCCTGCCACACTAAACACCCGCTCTGATGCCACACTACTGGCCGGGCCAGACAGCTTTTCAAGGGCAAACTCAGCCAGTTGCAGCCACAAATCCAGTTTGGCTGCCCAGTAGTCCAGCAGATCTTCGATGACGGGTGGCAGGGTGCACTCTAAGTATGCCACTTCCTGCTGGTTCAACTTCTGCTCTGTGTCTAGCTGCTAATAAGCAGCTTCTTCACTATGTGGCTGAAGAAAGCTGCTTATCAGCGACTCTAGGCTCAGGCTGCTGCTGATGGAGCCGATACTGCTCCTGCCATCCCCACTCCCTCCCACAGCTGCCATGCCAGTGCAAGTTGAGTGCTCAGGGCCCCCCCCGGTCGTTACGAACATGCGAGAGGATGGACGATGGCGCAGGTAGTCAGCGGCCAACTTGCTACATAGCATGTCTCTATAGTAGTTCAGTTTGTCCTCCCTCTCAGCGGGTGTAAAAAAGGCCCCCATTTTTCCCCAGTAGCAAGGGTCCAACATGGTGAAGAGCCAGTAGTCATCCCTCTGCCGAATGGTGACAATTTGGCTGTCACTGTGCAAGGAAGTCAGCATGCATCGGGGCATTTGCACAAGTGACTCTGAGGGACTCCCTGTATCCATCTCCACTGCATACTGCCAAGGTGTGTCTGGGTCATCTGCCTCATCCTCCTCATCTCCCTCTGGCTGTTCTGGTTGCTCCTGCTCCTCCTCTCCACCCATTTGACTACACATTGTTTGTGCTCCAATGTCCTCCTCATCCTCCTCCTCCTCCAGTTCAGATGTTGAGATGTAGACGCCACATATCCAGTCCGCTGATCAGCCAGATTGATAATCTTCTTTTCCAGGATGTGAATCAGTGGAATGATGTTCATCCCGTAGTCCTGGCAACTGACTAACAAAGTGGCCTCCTCAAAGGGAACTAACAAACGGCAGGTGTCACGCATGAGCTGCCACTGGCTAACGTTAAAGTTACACAGGGGAGTACCTCTGTCCGCTTGGATCATCAAGAAATTGTTTATGGCTTTTCTCTGTTCATATAGTCGATTCAACATATGGAGGAGACAGTGGAGAATGAGGAGGACATTGTTGCAGGACCAACGGCGTGAGAACATGGAGGCAGAAGCTGCGTCACCTGTCCAAGTTGCTGGTGTGTCTGGGCAGGCACCACATTAACCCAGTGGGCCGTAAATGACATATATTGTCCTTGACCGCAGTTACAGCTCCACATGTCAGCGCACCTTCTCTTCTACATATTTGTGCAGGGCTGGTACTGCCTTCTTGGCAAAGAAATGACGGCTTGGGACTCTCCACCTCGGCTCGGCGCAAGACATCAGTTCTCTGAAAGGTGCAGAGTTCACCAAGTGGAAAGGGAGTGACTGCAGGACCAGCAACTTGAACAGGAGCACATTCAGCTTCTGCACTGTTGGATGAGTGCACACATACTGTTGTCTCTTAGATATAGATTCTGTGATCGGTTTCTGACGCAATGACTGACTAGGAGGAGAAAGAGCAGGAGCATCACGACCAGCAGATGATGGGAAGGACACACCGCTTCCTTCAGCTGAGGTGGTGGAGCTTTGACTGTCTGAAATGGGGTGCATGCCACTGGGTTGCTGCGACAGGCTGGACCACCACATTGGAGCCATGGCTCTCCCAGGCCACGTTATGGTGACGATGCATATGTTGGCGCAGGGCTGTGGTGCCAACATTGGCACCCTGGCCACGCTTCACCTTCTGCCCATAGATTGAACATATGGCCATGTTCACCTCCCCCGGAGCCTTTACAAAAAACTGCCACACCACCGAGTAGATGATTTTACCCCCAACACTCCGCAATAACTGACTGCTAACGCCACTGCCCCCGTGAACCCCTGCACCACTGCTTTCCGGGCAGGTAGGCTGCTGCTAAGCGGGTGGTCTACCCCAGGCACGTTTAGCTCCAGACCTCACACTGCTGCCACCCTGCTGACTCCCCTGCTGCCTCATGCGCAAGCTGCAACCCTCTTTTCGTGATGACGATGAGGCCCCATCGTCACCCGGCTCCCAATTACGATCGGCTACATCGTCATCCACTACTGTCTGCAGGTCACTGATGTCCTCCTCAACACCAGCTCCCATACCACTCTCCTCATCACTACTTGCCCGCCTACTGCAGGAAGTGGCGGATGTCTCCTCCACATCTTGGCTGAGCAGTAGCTGCTGACTTTCTTCTAGTACCTCCTCCTCACAGTACAGTGGATCTGAGCCCATAGCATAGAGTAGTTCTCTAGCTGAGGGAGCAGAAAAGGACAGAGGCAGGTTGAGGACAGGTGAGGGCACAGGGTGTGCTGCCGGGCCATGCCAACTAAGGGTTGTGTCTGATGAACCCACCAACTCTTGGCTGGGGGTGTCTGATGTGACTTGGGATGAATTGGATTACCGAGTCAACCAGTCTACAACCGGTGGGTTGCTGGTCAAGACACGACCACTACTTGACACTGGGAGCTTGGGGCTCTGTAACTGACCCCTGCTGCCATGCCCCCTTACTATGCTGCGACCTGTGCCTGCACCAGAATCATTTAGGCCTGTGGCCCTCCCCTGTGCATGCCCTCTCGCTTCTCTGTCTGACATACTGTTCAATGAAAAAACGTAATTGTAAAGGGCAAAAAGGCCTGTTATTTTCTACTTTGAAGAGAATGGCAAATATGCCCCTTATTTCTTCACTCACTAATGAACAACAATAAAAAAAAAAAAGCGTGATAAAGGCAGAGATTTGTGGCTCAGAATTATTGAATTATTGACAATACTATTTATAAATGGCCAGCAACTTTATACTGGTAACAAAATGGCGAATATGGTCCTTTTTATGTGTTTTGACACCAATAAAGACCTTTAAATAAGTGATAACCACTAAGAATTATTGAATTAATATTGACAATACTGTATTGAAAAATGGCCTGCAACTTTATACTGGTAACAAAATGGCGAATATGGTCCTTTTTATGTGTTTTGACACAAATAAAGACCTTTAAATAAGTGATAACCGCTAAGAATTATTGAACTATTGAATTTTTATTGACAATACAGTTTTTAAATATTGTCTGCAACTTTATACTGGAAACAAAATGGCGAATATGGTCGTTATGTCTTTCCCCACGTTAAAGGCATTTATTACTGATAAGTGCAGATATTATTGGATGATAATTCAGTTTTCTTTGGCACAATAGTACTGAATAATGTTATGCCTTGTAAGAACAGTGAATAAGCCCCTTATAATAAACGCCTTTAAAAAGGCTTTTTTTTTTACAGATGCGTGCAGATATGGCTTTGGCACAATAGTACTGAATTATGTTATGCCTTGTAAGAACAGTGAATAATTCCTTATAATAAATGCCTTTAAAAAGGCTTTTTTTTACAGATACGTGCAGATATGGTTTTGGCACAATAGTACTGTTTAATGTTATGCCTTGTAAGAACAGTAAGAACAGCCCCTTATAATAAAGGCCTTTAAAAAGGCTTCTTTTACAGATACGTGCAGATATTAGTGTATGATATTTCAATTTTTTTTTTTGCTGTACTGCACTGCAAAAGACTTGTTGTGTTCCACCTTGATGACACAGATATGAGTATAGGAGTATAACGGCAGTGAGTGCTGAAATGTGAATTATTCTCCAAATTCTTGCTGTAAATGAGCCTGCAACCACCCCAAATTCTTCTCTCAATTCCTCCCTATGCTTTCCCTACAGTTCTAAGGCTCAGCCTCTTTCCCTGAACGTCTATATGTTTTCTAAGTCTTTCCCTAGCTCCTGCCGACGTCTGTCCCTACAGTAAGAGCGATGTGGAATGACTGTACCTAAAATGGCCGAGGGTTTTTATAGGGCTGTGACATCACATGACCTGCTGGCTGCTGAGTAGCTGCACGCTTGGCATTGTGGGTGATCCCGTGCTCCCAGAGTCCCTTCCCCCTTGTCCTAACATGTGCGGCGGCCATTTTAAAAAATTTATAAAAATAATGCGATTCGATGCATCGAAGCGGGAGAAAATCCGGAATCATAGCGAATCGAAGATTTCCTGAAATTCAGATCGAATTCCACTTCTGCAGAATCGATTCGCTCATCTCTAATAGCTATGTCGACAGAAAAATAAAAAAGTTATGACTTTTGGAAGACGGGGAGGGAAAATATGAAAAAGTCACTGAGCATTAACGTACAAACGTCCTTGCATCCAGAAAGGGTTAAATAGGGTAGGACAGATAAGCTGCGGCGAGATAACTTTGATAATAGTTTATCTCCATACAGAACAAAAGATTAGTTAAGTGTATATCTTATATTACAAGACCATACTATTTCTTTGCTATCATGTTTCTCCAAAAATAAGACAGGGTCTTATATCGTGTTTTGCTCTGAAAGATTGGTTAGGGCTTATTTTCTGGGGATGTCTTATATTTTTTCCATGAACAACAATCCATTCACCAGACCCCCTTACATCCAAAATAATGAGAATTGGCAAGTGCCAATGGTGGATGGCCTCTCACACACAGATCTGCGTTATTCCTGTCAAAGGCATGTCACTGTCAGATCCCTTGCCATTGCATCAGCATTCCACTGCAGCCAGGTGTAGCAGTTGGCTCCCCCTGGTGACCGGAAACACCCACAACTCTGGAACTCAGGAGTGGAGTGATGCCAGCGGGATTACCTGATCTGTGTGTGAGAGTCTGGCACTACCAGTAATCAACCCTTCTTGTTGTGAAGAACTATCTCACTAGTGTCATCTTGTACAGATAGCTTCCTCAAGGTCAATGTCCAATTCTTTTGGGGGTGAGATTCTTTTGGGGGTATCTGATTTCCTTGATGAAGGGTCTACGTTATCTGTCCTGCTATATTCTTTTTACATGTATAGCTGCCTGGACATTATTTTTAATGAACTGCAACTAGGGCTTATTTTTGGAGAAGGGCTTATATTTCAAGCATATTCCAAAAATCCTGAAAAATCATGCTAGGGATTATTTTCGGGGTAGTTCTTATTTTTGGAGAAAGAGGATAGTGGATCTGACATAGAGAGAGTTTTCAAATTTTTATTTATATTTCAGGTGCAGCTAATCAATGATGCATACAATTTGGTGGTGGATGCCGTACTGGGTGTTGAAGAAGACATCAAGGAATTGAAAGAACCATGGGCAACAATTTTGGCAACAATGAAGCAAATAAAGATACCAATCATTAGTCTTGACATTCCATCAGGTGAAAAGCTGCGTTACACATAAGTATTTTAGTACTTAAAGGGGTTGTCCACTTTCAGACCAATATTGAGAGATAAATGTTATTGTTTGTATAATAAAAATTTGTAGAATTTTCCAATATACTTTCTGTATCAATTCCTCACAGTTTTCTAGACCTCTGCTTGCTGTCATTCATTCTACTTACTTCCAGTGGATGATAACCATAGTCATGTGATATAAAGTCTATAGTCATGTGATAGACACACAGGTGTGGAGCTCATTACCAGGCAGATGTCTGATTACTGTTCTGTAACTGTAGCAATCTGTGCACCTGTAATCATCACATGACCATGGACTGATTTTTATCCACTGGCAGTAAAATGACAACAAGTGAATGACAACAAGCAGAGATCTAGAAAATTGTGAAGAATTGATACAGAAAGTATATTGGAAAACTGTATAACTTTTTATTATACAGACAATAACATTTGTCTCTCAATATTGGTCTGTAAGTGGCAACCCCTTTAAGTGTATTATATCAGTGATGAAGTAATTGCATGGTAAGTGCTCTAGTAGATCTAAAAAATAGACAATGTGAAAAAAAATGAAATCCTACAAACATTAAAAATAACCCATCTTGTTCCCATTAACCATTTAAGGGTACGTTTTACATTAGAGTTATTCCATAGCATGTGGACCAGGGGTCCCCACCTCACCATCTCAGATTTTGATGAAATTTGGTACATAGTTTCTCTATGATATAAAACTAAGCTGTGCAAAATTTTAGTTCAAAAGACTAAAAATTGGAGGTTCTAGGGGACCTCAAGTAAAGGATTTCAAAACGTCACCTGAGCATGTTGTTTTCATTTTGGAATCTCTTCATATAAGGATTGAAAAAATGCCCTCAAATGTTTGCGGGCAGTAGCCTGTGATTTCTTCACTTGATACAAGCGTAATAAAAGTGATTCTTCTTTCAATAAACACCAATTTTTTAAATAAAGAACAAAATATGTTATAAAACTGTATTCAAGAAGACGAAAAAACAGGAATGTTTTTTAGGATGTGGAAGGATGAGGCCTGGTTTCATAACAGGTTTAAAGAAAACTGCAGTCAGTTAGGATGACCGACTTGGCCAATTATGATTGGTGGACCCTGTTGAAAGGTGGAATTGTTTGTTTCATTGCCCAATTGCACGCTTCTGGTACCTCCTGCCTCCTGAGTGTCTGTTGCTGTGTTTCTTCACTGCACCCTTGCTACAGTTTTACCTTTTAGTGAATTGTAGGCATCAAAGTAAGCCTAGCAACAGACACTCAGGAGCCATATTCTGATAGAAGGAAATCTGCTGTTTCTAATGGTGCTAAAAGAAGACGATTGAAGCTGTCCCACTGGAGATATAGGGCATCAAAGATAGCCAAAATTAGGTAAAAATGCTTTTTATACCAACTTTGAATGCTTATATTTTTTCAACCACTTGAAGGAAAGTGCTGCAAATTGGAAGGCCTCGTTACAGCCCTATATTTAGTACACCTACCAAAAATCAACCTGAAAAGCCAACTAGTTTTGACACTACAGCAGCCTCAACATCGCTGTAAATTCATTTTTGCAGTTTTTTGAGCCTAAACCATGCAAAAATTAAGAGGACTAGGAACATGGGGTTTTGCCAGTTCATTAAGCCCTAAAAGTTGTGCAGGTTCTCCAAATATCCCCCTTATACTACTAAAAATTCCATGTTTACAGCTTCTGGAAGTTGGCCCAAAATGTCATTTTTGCTCAGGTGACGTTTTCCAACCCTTTACTTGAAGTCCCCGAGAACCTCCAATTTTTTATTCTTTTAAACTAAACTTTTGCACAGCTTAGTTTTATATCATAGAGAAACTATGTACCAAATTTCATCAAAATCTGAGATGGTGAGGTGGGGACGACCTTTAAAATTGGTCCACTTGAAACAGAATGACTCATTACCTGCAAAGTGGATGGATTCTGGCTTATCCCATCCACACATTGCAGAAAAAAATCTTCAGCAGAAATGCAACGTAACAGTTATACCTACGGAAACGCTGGCATTTTCTGTATAAGTATAATAGGGGCAGAAAGTCTGCAGAGGAAAACTGTGAATCGCGAGGAAAAGTGAATTGCGTTTTTTTCCGCCGCTGTCTTTTCTGCAGTGTTTTGGGGATTATCTGATGCTTTTTATTCAATTATTTGAGGGAGGCGAAATGGCAAAAAAAAAAAAAAAAAAAAAAAGTGCTCCAGCTATAAATATTTTTATAGTTTGGACTGGTTAGTTTCTTTATTTCTGGTTACTGTGATATCTAATATGTTAGTTTATTTTATTTGGGATCTAGGCAAAGGGGGTGATTTTAATTTATTTATTTTTTTTAATATTTTTAAAACTTTTTTTAATTATATTTTAGACTCCCTAGGGGACTTGAACCATATGGGGTCTGATCACCAATACACTATACTGCAATACAACTGCATTGCAGTATATTGTAAAGACTATTTATTTCTATTACTGACAGCCCAGAATAGAAGTATGCATATGCCTTCAATAGGCTCCTGGCTGTCATGGAAAAAGATTGTCACCCTCAGATCTCATTCCAGGGTACAGCAATCATCTTTATCATGGCAGGACCCACATGCCACTGGTTAACAGATGCCATGGTCTCATTTGACCAAGGCATCTGAAGCATTAATGCTTGTGATCAGAGGAGATTGATTATTACAGGCATTACTTCCGGGCGCCATCAGCTACTGAGTGTGTACCATACTTAAGGTGCCAACCAGTGGCGTAACTAAAGTCTTCTGGGTCCGGGTGCAAACTTTTGTACGGGGCCCCCTCCCTAGTGCAAATTCTTGATAGCGGCGGTTATGAGTTCTGCAGCGATACTTCAAAGGGATACATCAGTAGTACCCACAACTGCAGTTATCAAGAATATGGTGAGTGAGCAGTGCAGCACCCGGCATGTAAACAATACTGGGACAGTATAATGTGCTCCACAGTGGCCCCCACATAGCATTATGCACCCCACAGCGGGCCCCCACACAGCATTATGCACTCCACAGCAGCCCCCTCACAGCATTATGTACTCCACAGCGGCCCCCACACAGCATTATGCGCTCCACAGCGGGCCCCCACACAGCATTATGTACACCACAGCGGCCCCCACATAGCATTATGTACTCCACAGTGGGCCCCCACACAGCATTATGTGCTCCACAGCAGCCCCCCACACAGCATTATGTGCTCCACAGCGGCCCCCCACACAGCATTATGTGCTCCACAGCAGCCCCCACACAGCATTATGCGCTCCACAGTGGCCCCCACAGAGTATTATGAGCTCCCAAGAGGCCCCCCTCCTAGAGCCAGTGCTATTATTATACTTTGGGGTATACTTTGGACCCCAGAGTATAATAAGTAGAGGCCCAGGGGAAGTGATTAAAAATAACAAACACTTATACTCACCTTATCTTACCTGTGTATCCTCGCTCCTCTTCTGTCTTGTGACTGAGGTACTGCACTCCAGACGTCACTGCTGGGGCCTGTGATTGGGCCTTAGCTGTCCCGTGGGGCGCCATGATGTTATTACGCCGATGTGCCCCCATGTGACTGCTGGGGCCCATCACAGACACCAGCAGTGACGTCTGGAGTGCAGGAAAAACTCAGAAACCGGCCAGAAGAGCCCCGGACAGGTGAGTATAAATATTTTATTTTTAGTCACCTACCGTGTACTGGCATTTATTACCATGGTGGTCCGGGGCCCCAGCCATTTCCAGCTGGCCGTGGGCCCTGGGTCCCGGGCCCCGTACCCCTCCGGGCCTGGTCGCATCCCCTGCAACCACGATCGTTACGCCACTGGTGCCAGCATCTGCCATACCATTATGGCCATGTCTGCAAGGGGTTAAATGTGAGTTACCTATGTGTTTCCAATTAAAGCAACTGACTTGGAAATACAGAAGTAAGCCACATTCAACAATAATACTTTCTTTCCCACATCACCAAATCAACCTCAACTTGACAGTGCGGTGTTTGCATTCTGCGGAAAATAAAAGCATATGTAGGTGGCATATGCACAGGCAACAGTGAGCTAAGTGTACAGGACAATTAACTTGGGACAAGAAATGAAAACTAAGCTTCATGTCACATGGGAGAAAATGCACAAGCAGTAATAAGAACAGTGTATAACAATAAACAAATGATAATAATAAAACATAGTAAAGAACTGTATCCCTATAACCATAAGGAAATAATAACATTTCCTAGTTTGGTTGAAAAAGGCACATGTCTAGAGTTGGACGAACCTATCAAGAATGGTTCGGGTGGTTTGATCCCAAGATTTGTTTTGGGTTAAACAAGTTTGGTATGAACCACACCTTAAATTGGATTAAAACATAGTGTAGAACACCGCTAGGGCTCTTAGGAGGTTATTTATCCAGTTTCTAGCTCTCTAAGGCAAACACAGCCGAAGTTATGTAAAAATAAAAGTGACAAGTATGTCTATGGAAAAAAAAAAACGAATGGTAAGCAGTGGATACAAATTCTGACTTTAACCATACACTGTGCTGACATTCGCTTTTATGTATTTAATAGAAAGATCTGGGAATCCGGCACTCCAAGAAGACAACCAAATATACAGTATGTAAATAAGACTTAAATTTTAATTAATCCATAAAAATCATATGTACAGAATTTTATACATATACAGTGGGTACAGAAAGTATTCAGACCCCTTCTTGGATTGCCGGATTCCCAGATCTTTCTATTTTTTGCTGTTTGTCTCCAGCCAAGGAGACTGAATTCCGTGCATCAGAAGCAGAAGCTTTACATGCCAAAACTTTGGAACATGTGAGATTGGGCTGTGTATCTCTCCAATTTTTTATGTATTTAACACTTAAAATACTCCAAATATTGCCCTTTTTGGGGGGAAATGGAGCTTGCCGTGTTTTTTTAGACACATGTGGCGGTTAGATTGCAAGAAGGAATGGTTTTGTAGAAAAATGAGCCTGTTTTGATGGCTTGTAAATACTACAGGGGTTTATTGTTATTTGAAAGACACATTGGTGGCAATGAGCCACTTGAAAAGTGATGAAGTGATGAAATAAGCAACCAAAAATTATCCCATGATGGAAACAAGTGTGAAATCAAAATATTGTTTTTTTTTTGTATACCAACACTGTGGCACCAACAGTGTGGTATAGTAGAATGTGATGGTGGACCAAGCTGCAGGACATGTCTTGCTGAGTGGTGGCAGTGGTGGTAGCTGTTGCAACATGTGTGGCAGTGACTAATATGATGGACCAGGCCGCAGGACATGTCTGACTAAGTGGTGACAGTGGTGGTAGGCCCTAGGCAGCTGTGGCAACATATGTGGCAGTATGGCAGGGCATAATATACAGTAATGTATCAGGCAGCAACACATGTCTGTCTGAATGGTGGCAGTGGTGGTAGGCACTAGCCAGCTGTGGCAACATATTTGGCAGTGCAGAAGGGCACAATATGATGGACTAGACTGCAGGACATGTCTGCGTAAGTGGTGGCAGTGGTGTTAGGTACAAGACAGCTGTGGTAACATGTGGCAATGCAGCAGGATATAATATGATGGACCAGACTGCAAGACATGTCTGACCGAGCGGTGGCAGTGGTAGTAGGCACTAGGCAGCTGTGGAAACATGTGTGGCAGTATGGCAGGGCATAATATATTGGACCAGGCCACAGGATATGTCTGCCTGATTGTTGGCAGTGGTGGTAGACACTAAGCAGCTGAGACAACATGTGTGGCAGTGCAGAAGGGCATAATATAGTATACCATGCCGCTGGACATGTTTGCCTGAGAGTGGTGGCATTGGTGGTAGGCACTAGGCAGCTGTGGTAACATCTGTGGCAATGAAGCAGGACATAATATGATGGCTCAGGCTGCAGGACATGTCTGTCTCAGTGTTGGCAGTGATGCTAGCTGCTTAGGAGTAGCAGCCAGCATCAGCAGCTGTACAGTAAATGGAAGATGATGATAAAGGGAGACGTGTCTGACCTGGCAGCAGAAAAAGCTAGAATATTTTTTGAAAAAGAAAGGATTCTATGACCCTGTGAACAACACTTGTGAGCCAGAAAAGAACCTGTATGATCCTGCTGGTTATCCCTGTATGGGAGAAAATGCCACATCAACATCATGTTGGCGGAGTGAGAATAGACAAAATTTCCAAACAAATTTGGGGTGCGCTATCGGCGTGCCTGGCCTTGCTGCCAGCTGAAAAAGCCGGACTATCATTGTGCCTGTGGTGTGCTACATGCAGTAATCATATACTGATGCTAAAACTGATGCTCCAGCATGTACACCACTGTCACACAATGTGCACTTCACCTTCCAAGCAAGTAGTATAGTGACAGTGAATGAGTGACAATTGACATAATTTCAAGAAAAGTTTGGGGCACGCTATCAAAAGTGCAAAAGTACCACTTAATGTGCACTTCACCTTACAACCATGAAATGAGGGATGGGGAATAGTGAAGTTGGGGTGGCAATGGATGCTGTTGAAACTGTGCCTGCCCTGCACCTGTGAGGTGATGTCAGTACTAGAAAGCATCGGGCCTTGCTACATTTCTAGACTTTGGCCTCTGATGCTTAAAACATTGGGCCAGTGGGCCATGACAGCTAATGTATTGTCCCCTGTCCATAATTTATGCTCAATGTATTGAGGGTGGCATGCACCCACATGGACATTTACAAGGAGAGGTTACATGGTCATCAAGCAGGTTCAACTTTCCTTGAGAAATAATGGCAGCTAGATATCTGCCACGGAAACTGTGCGCTGCCATCAGTTGGCGAAGCACAGTGGAGTCCTGTGGCACAGCAGCGACTGCACTGCCAGTAACTTGGCCAGGTGGGAGTTATACAGGTGCATCTCAATAAATTAGAATATTTTTGAAACGTTCATTCATTTCAGTGATTCAGTAATACAATCCATAATCAGCGTCTTCCATGATTGTGTGTCCTACTGAACCAGACTGAGGGACCATTTAAAGGCTTAGGTAACCTTGGCAGGTGACACACTGAATTTACAATACTGAACTTTTTTACAATATTCTAATTTTCTTAGATTTTGGTTTTCATTACCTGTAATCCATAATCAATATTTACAGAAATAAAATACTTGAAATAGAACACTCTGTGTGTAAAGAATCTATAAATATAAAATATAGGTCACTTTTTAAATTTAATTACTGAAATAAATAAACATTTCAAAGATATTCTAATTTATTGAGATGTATTTGCAGACCAGCCGAATGACTGGGTGCAGATTGTGTGGAGAAGGAGAAAGAGAAGCAGATGAAGATGAGGTTAATAATAATAATGTGATGTTGCCCACCATGTACTAGGTGTGGAATGATGTGGCCTTCCTACAAAGACGATCATGGGGAGAAAGAATGAAATGGTCTTGCTACCTTAGTGCCACTGCTAATTCGACTTTGCCAAATATGCTGGTGACACCATTATATGTGAGTACAGAGAAACCTAGTTCCTAGATGTGTGCCTGCATGCCCATGGTTAATTATCTGTTTGCATATCTACCTCCTCTACATCAAAAAAATACTGACAGTTCTCATCCAACTCATCAAAAAGAGGAGGAAGAAGAGGAAGTCTTGGCCTATGAGAAATTTCTCTCTCAGAGAGAGATTCCACATGACTACTAGAGAATGGGATCTGTGTCAGTGAAGATAAAGGTGAAGACATGGTTGACAGTACAAAAGATAGCATGGTAAATTACATTTTGAGGAGGAACCCTCACTCAATATTTGTGGCTTACTGCTTTCAAAAAAATATTTTTCTCAGGAAGTATGATAACACTGCGGCTACTGGTGAGGCTATCAAGACCAGAAGTAGTGTTGCTGTTGCTAGCCACATTCTTGTTGTTAAAAGTAGTAGTACTTTCACAAGTGTTTCCTAGTCCCCCTCCTTTTCCTGTGCACTGCTTAATGATTTGGGAACAATTCTGAAAAATATTTCACAAAAAAAATTGCAAAGCACTATAAGGGTCACCTCTTCATTGAGTGAGTTTACTAGAACTGTGTCAGTCAGCTTATATTAAATAACATTTTTTTTGTTCAGATAAGTGCAGGCTTTTTTTTCAGATTAGCACAGGTTAGACTGTATATTGGGTAAACACACCAAAGAAAACGCTGAATTAACAGAATTTTTTTACATCAGTGGATGATGCATTACTACTGTACTACTACTACTACTACTGTGTTTAATGTATATATATAATTATATATGTGGACTTGTGCATACAGAAAAACACAACATATTTTGTGAACAAGAAACTGCTTTATATAACTGAGTTTTTTAATATTTGCGCAGGCAAAATCAGGAGAACTTGGTGTAAAAATGTTCAGTCATTATCATCAATCTTTATCATTTACACCACTTAAGTGATATAAATGACTGCAAAATCAATGCCAGCAAGGAGATGCTGTAAGCTTATTTGCCTAGGCATTGGGACACGGATAGGATGTGCATAACTCATGACAAGGCATAGCCTCATTGTAAATTAAGCACATCTTAACAATATTCCTATCTTTAAGAATCCTCCAACTGTGTAAACAAAATGGGGCAGATTTATTTAACCCCTTCAGGTCTGAGCCCAAAATTGCGTTAAGGACCAGGCCTCATTTTTCAAAACTGACATATGTCACTTTATATGGCAATAACTTTAAGACGCTTTAACTTGCACAAGTGATTTTGAGACTGTTTTTTCGTGAGACATTGTACTTTATGTTAGTGGAAAACATTGATCAATATTTTTGTATTTATTTATAAAAAAAATAGGAAATTTGATGGAAATTTGGAAAAAAAAAATCGCAATTTTCAAAATGTGAAATGCTCTGCTTTTCAAACAGATAGTCATACCACCCAAATAAGTTAATAGATATTATCTTTTTTTTATATGTCCCACTAGGATACCTGAACCAACGATAGTCTAATCGCTGATTCAGCACTATAGACTGCAATACACGTGTATTGCAGTCTATACAGGAATTCAGCCTATGCAGACATAGGCTGATTTCCAGAGGTCCCGGCAGGATCAACCAGGTACTGGGGGCTTCAGGCAGTCTGGGGTCACTGGCCAGACCCCGGGCTGCATATTATAGATATCGGCACCCCCCCGATCTCTCCGAGGGGGGGGGTGCCGGGGGCGGCAACATGGCGGAACCCCTTGGATGCCGCGGTCATGTTTGACCGCGGCATCCAAGGGGTTGGAACCCCGATCGGCGCTCAGCGCCGATCAGAGGTTAAGAAGCAAGGTGTTAGCTGTCAGTTACAGCTGACACCCTCTCCCGATGCCGCCCGCGGCAGTCAGTGCCGCTAGCAAACACTTAAAATGCCGCGGTCGCTATTGACCAGTTCCATGTTCCTCCCAACTGCCAGTTCACCTCTCTCATATGCTTCTGCTGTCCTGCTCCTCTCCACGCCCATTGGGCCTCATGCTTTGCTGCTGCAAGTGGGGTGCGCACCGTCCTTTTTAAAGGGCCAATGCATGCACCAGTAATTGTGTCCCTACTGGTCCTACCATACATAAGTGTGCTCAGCTCTCTTCTTGGCGCCTGAGCAATAAGGTTCTTAACATGCTCAACAGGTGTTCTTATTATCTGACCTCACCTGTGATTTGACCCTTGGGTCATTCCTGACGTACCTGTCTGATGTTGCTTTCCAGCCTGTTAATTAATTAATTAGTTAATGCCTGTCCAATTTTGGCCTGATTCTAACTTCTGCACTTTTGCTGTCTCTTGTCGGATCCTTGATGGTTCACACTGGTGTCTCCTGGCATGCTGGGCCAATACTTGGTCCACTTTAGACTTGGACCAGTTAGTCGCTGGACTTTTTCTTCTGTCGATTTCAGTTTTAAAATGTCAGAGACCCGACTGACCCTATTATAGTCTATGGGGTCCACCGGGCCCCATGTATAACTGCTATTACAGTGGTCCGATGGACTAGAACAACAGAAAGGCAATGCTAGTGTGAACCTAGCGTAAACAATAACAATAAATTAGTAAAACTGAATTTGCAAAATTAGGGAAAATTAGTAAAAAAAAAAAAAAACTTACAATATATACTGTATATAATTTGATTGTAGATATGTAGTTTTTTCTTTTTCTTTTTTTTCTCTAAATAATTCACATATCATCATGTGACTTTGAAGGCATGTTCACTTTTACAGATGATGTGTGTTGAGCCACATCTCCATTTCTGGTACTACAGATTTTAGAAACAAATTGTGCAGGGCTTGATAAATAAAGTATTCTATTGGAAAATCATTTTTATCAGTGCAGTTGAAATACACAGTTATCACAATTGCACTGATAAATATGCCCACTAGTAACTGTCTCATATAGAGAATATGTGGCTGATTAATCTATATGTCACTTATGTTAAACTTATACCATAGCAAGGGGTATTAATAAGAAATAGAAACATAGTTAGAGACAAGACAAATCCTCTTCATAAGCACCATTAGGTCTTATGGACATCAAATGAGCCAGAATGGTGAGTTGTTCAGCTAGAGCACCTCTTGCCCTGGTGGATCTGCCTGCTTTGTATTACGTGGAAATTTGCATTTCTGTGCTACATCCCCTGAGGATAAATGTATAGAAATGTACATCTTAAACCGTAACTAAGCCTTAGAACAAAATTTTTGACAATAATAAATAGTTTAATAACAGATTTTTGCACATTTCCGTGAAATCCTGAGCTGAAATCCACTTCTGTCTCTTTTGTATTCTTTGCATTGAGAAGCTTATTTGCATGTGAACTATCGCTACTAAAGATGAGCGAATCGAAGCTGATGAAGTGGAATTCATTACGAATTTCAGGAAATATTCGACTTGCGTCGAATCCGGATTTCCTCACGCTTCTCAGTAACAAATCGCATTTTTTCCTAAAATGGCTGCTGCACATGTTAGGACATGGGGCAAGGAACTCTGGGAACGCGAGATCACCCACAATGCCATGCGTGCAGCCAATCAGCAGCCAGCCAGCCAGCCCTGAGATGTCACAGCCCTATAAATACCCTCCACCATCTTAGGTTCAGTCATTTTCCATTGTACTTACTACAGGAAGAGACATCAGCAGGCGCTAGGGAAAGTGATAGAAAAAACAAAACTCCGCAGTTATCTGTTATAAAGCAATTATCTGTTAATTTACACATTTGATCTAACGGTATGTCAGACAGAGAAGCGACAGGCCCTGCACAGGGGAGGGGCGCAGACACAGGTCGCAGCAAAGTAAGGGGGCATGGCAGCAGGGGTCGCTTACAGAGGCCTGAGCTAGCGGTCAGCTAGTGTCAGATAGCAGTCGTGTCTTGACCAGCAACCCATCGATTCTGGAATGGTTTACTTGGTCATCCACTTCATCCCAAGTCACATCAGACACCCCCAGCCAAGAGTCGGTGGGTTCGACAGACACAACCCTTAGTTGGCATGGCCCGGGAGCAGGCCCTGTGCCCTCACCTGTCCTCAACCTGCCTATGTCCTTTTCTGTTCCCTCAGCCAGAGAAGTACTCTATGCTGTGGGCTCCGATCCACTATACAGAGGACGGAGGACGAGCTACTAGAGGACAGTCAGCAGCTACTGCCCAGCCAAGATTTGGAGGAGACATCCGCCGTTTCCTCCAGGAGGCGGGCAAGTAGTGATGAGGAGAGTGGTGTGGGAGCTGGTGTTGCGAGCTGTCAGGCTCCTGACTCAGAGACCGTTGAGGAGGACATCAGTGACGTGCAGACAGTACTCGATAATGATGTAACCGATCACAATTGGGAGCCGGGTGACGAAGCACTGCACAACTGTAGAACAGAAGGTGGTCCAGTCCTTGAGCCTGTCGGTGTCTGCCAAAGTGCATGGCAGCGCCAACGTGTGGAGCTGTAACTATGGTCAAGGACAGTATATGTCCTTTACAGTCCACTGGGTGAATGTGGTTCCTGCCCAGACACACCAGCAACTTGGCCAGGTGACACCACTTCTGCCTCCACGTTCTCACACCATTGGACCTGCAACAATGTCCGCCTCCTCCTCCACTGTGTCCTCAGTCTCCACTGCAGTGACAATTCACAGTGCTCCTCCAGTATACCACATGTGCAGGGCACAGCAGTGTTGTGCTGTTTTACACCTCATTTGCCTGGGTGAACGGAGTCACACGGGTGGAACTGCTCCGTGTTCTTCATCAAGAAATCGAATCCTGGCTTTCTCCACCACAACTCAAAATCGGAACCATGGTGACCGACAACAGGAAGAACATGGTGTCAGCACTGCGTCAAGGAGGGCTGAACCATGCGCCCTGTATGCCACACGTGTTCATTCTGGTTGTCAAACGTTTCCTTAAGCGTTCCACCCATCTGCAAGACAACCTAAAAATGGACAGGAAACACCGCCAAGCACACCCTCCTTGAGCTGCAGCGGCAGAACGACGTCCCCCAACATAGGCTGATATGCGACATTTCTACCCGTTGGAATTCCACCCTCCATATGTTGGACTGACTGTACGAACAGAGAAAGGCCATAAACTATTTCTTGATGATCCAAGTGGACAGAGGTACTCCCCTGTGTAACTTCAATGTTAGCCAGTGGCAGCTCGTGCGTGACACCTGCCGTTTGCTCGTTCCCTTTGAGGAGGCCACTTTAGTTGTCAGTCGCCAGGACTACGGGATGAACAACGTCATTCCACTGATTCATATCCTGGAAAAGATGCTGGTAAGTTTGGCTGGTCAAGGGACTGGAGACGTGGCGCCTACATCTCACAGCCACAAGAGCCCTTTAGAGGCTGAACTGGAGGAGGAGGACATTGAAGCACAAACAATATGTAGCGAAATGGGTGGTTATTCTACACAGGTGACAGGGAAGGAGGAGCAGGAGCAGCTGGAAGAACAAGAGGGAGATGAGGAAGACGAGGCAGATGACCCAGACACACCTTGGCAGTATGCAGTGGAGATGGATGCAGGGAGTCCCTCCGAGTCACTTGCGCAAATGGCCCGATACATGTTCACTTGCTTGCATAGTGACAGCCGAATTGTCACCATTCGGCAGAGGGATGACTACTGGCTCTCCACCATGTTGGACTCTCGCTACCGGTCAAAAATGGGGGCCTTTTTTACACCCGCTGAGAGGAAGAACAAACTGATCTACTATAGAGACATCCTATGTAGTCAGTTGGCCGCTGCCTATCTGTGCCATCGTCCATCCTCTGCTATGGCTGTTGTGGTGGGGTGGGGGGGCAGGAGCAGTATCAGCTCCATCAGCAGCAGCCTGAGCCTAGAGTCACTGATGAGCAGCTTTCTTCACCCGCATAGTGAAGAAACTACTCACCAGCAGCTAGACCCAGAGCAGAACCTGAACCAGCAGGTGGTGGCATACTTGCAGTGGACCCTGCCACCCGTCATCGAAGATCCGCTGGACTACTGGGCAGCCAAACTGGATTTGTGGCTGCAACTGGCCGAGTTTGCCCTTGAAAAGCTGTCCTGCCCGGCCAGTAGTGTGGCATCAGAGCAGGTGTTTAGTGCAGCGGGGGCCATAGTTACCCCAAAGAGAAATCACCTGTCCGCCCAAAATGTGGAGAGACTGACCTTTGTGAAGATGAATCAGGCGTGGATCAGCCAGGATTTCCACCCACCAATGCTTGATGCATCAGATTAAATCATCCATGCTGCCTCACCCAAACCTTAACAAAAGAGACCGGTTTCTTCTGGCTACCTGCCTCAGCTACTATTCTGATGCTGCCACGTGTGTGATGCCACACATCTGATGCCAAGTGCTCCTTCTTACAGCAACCATCATCAGCGGGTACTGTTTATGCCACCCACCTCCCCACTCTGTCACCGGGTCACTCTATGGCCTCATCATGCTGCTGACACCTCCACATTATGTTGTCTTGCCACTCTGTTGCCACCTAAGGCTGCTGCCACCTCCATATTATGTCACCTTGCCACTCTGTGGCCTCCTCATACTGCTGCTACCTCCATATTATGTCACCTTGCCACTCTGTGGCCTCCTCATGCTGCTGTTACTTCAAACTACTGTATGTCACTTCTCATGCTATTCCCACCCTCCCCACTCCATGACTGGGCCACTATTTTGCCTTTTTGGCCTGGTTGACATCATCATTTATTCGACCCTTCTTCTGATCTGTCAGAAGGAAGGAAAAATGAGATGCACAACGGATCCTGTCTGTGTAGCAGCTGTAAGGCCTGTATGGTCCCATCAGAATCGGCTTATGATCTGGTAGCCAAAAGTAGGAGTGGGTACAAAACACAGAAGACATGCAAATATTCCATTCACGTGTCACCTCTGTTTTGGATCCACTCCTGTGTTTTTTTTTTGTTTTGTTTTTTGGCATCAGCAATACTGATGGATTACTGACCAAATCCTGACCGAGTGAAGGCGGATGCTCAACAGACAGGATCCGTCTTTTTTTTGGGGTTATTGTTCTGATGGATCAGAGGAAGGGCAAAATAATCAGTGACGTCAACACAAACTTACTGCTGACACCCTCTCCACTCTGTCAGGGGGGCTCTACTTGTATAAGTGTTTAATAGAACAGGTTCTGTAGACATCTATGTGGAATCAGGAGAGCGCTCTTTCACGCTACAGTAGGATCTTGGGTCTCTGCACCGTTCTTTATACTTGGTACTGACATCGACCTGTAAGGCTGAGTTCACACTTGAGTGAGTTGGTCAGTTTTGGCCCCGTAACTGGCCAAATAAGTGAAGTGTGCAGTGGTTCTAAGAGCGACGCCTGTCATGTGCGTGTCATACTGACACACAGTATTGTTTGACTACCACAGTAGGCTCCCTATGCGTGTTACTGCAAGGCACAGTGTTCTACACCACTATACAGGCTCTCTGTAGCCAGTAAATAGCTGCTTTTTTAACCCGATTCGCTGCAAATTAATTTGGATCGAATCGTTTGGGAAACTTCGGCGAATCAGCCGAATCGAATTTTTAAAAAATTCGCTCACCTCTAATCGCTACCTTAAAAAAGTAAGCTGGATTAAAATACTGTTAACCATGTAAGAACATAGCAGCTAATGCCTACTCTGTCCACCATGTTTTCCTGTAAAGCAAAGATAAACTAGCTGTTTTGTTGTGTGACATAAGCTGGAATCATTTGATGTGTACCAATTTACTTATTTAGAAGAGTCATTATCAGAAGATCATTTCTTCTTATGGCTTTGATGGTACTCTCTAGAGTATGGAACTATGAGATGCGAAGCAGCAGACATGATGTCATGTGAAAACCGTCTGCCAGGCTGCATCTGGAAATTCAATCAGTAGCAGGAAGAAAGGTTGGATCCATAGAATCCTAGGGAAAGAGAGGCTTGTTAAATCTACCTGGCAGAGGCGTAGCTAGGGGTTCAGCACAGGGGGAACGAACATGTCCAAGTGGGCCCCCAACTTGGACTTGTTCGTATACCGATACTATCAGTATACGGTGAGCGTATAGTGGTATATAGCAGCTCTACACAGGGCTCTGCAGACGATTTAGGTGAATACAGGGCAGTAGCATTTAGTGACTTACCGGTGACGTCTCTGACCAATCCTTTACATTTCCAATCTGGACGGCCATGACCACTTCTTCCAGTTTCTGTAAAGTTTGCAACACAGACATCTTTGGCTCCTCACTTTTCCAGGCACCTGACCCACATTGTCCTCACCTGCACAAAGCCCCCATCCTGCTGCTACCCCAATTATAAAATATATAATATAACCCCCTATAATGAATAATACCCCCAAGTGTATCTTTAAGTTAATAACTTCCCTGTGCACCCCTTTAAGTAGTGCCCCTTATTAATAATGCCCCAGATGTTTCCTAATTGAAAAGGAAAAAAAAGGGGAAAACAATTATTGGGGTTCCAATACCCCCGGACCCCCAGGATCAGCTGTTTGAATGAACCATGGTACCTGTGTAAGCGCCGTGACCCCTTCTCTGTTTACATAGTGTCATTCTTTTCATAGCGGCCATGTAATGTAACTACAACCTCATCCTATATACGTCTATGTGACAAGGTTGGAATTACATCACACGGTCACTATAAACAGACAGCGTGTGATATAAACAGGCGCCATAGCCCCTTCATACAGCTGATCAGTGGGGAATCACTTATCTCTTATTGATGTTTTATTCTGAGGATAGACCATCAATAAAAATGAGCTGGAAAACTCCTTAAAGAGGACCTTTAATGTCCTCATGTATATGCTGTTTTACATACAGCTAGAAAGCCGACAGCACACTGAATTCAGCGCACTGCTGGCTTTCCTGGTATGTGCCCCGAGGCTGGAGATATCGGCGGTCTTAGTTTCACGGTTTACTGTCAGAAGGGCGTTCCTGACAGTCTAGCTATTCTGTGATGAACGCCCTCTCTGACAGTTCTCGTTCATAGACTTGTACTGGGGGGGGGGCGTTCCTCACAGCTCAGCGTCATCGCCGGGCAGTAAGGAACGTCCCCTCTGACAGTACAGCGCTATGGGCGAGTACAGAGAGGGAGCGTTCCTTATAGCCCAGCGATGACGCTGAGTTGTAAGGAACGCCCCCCCCCCAAGTCTATGAACGAGAACTGTCAGGGAGGGCGTTCCTCAAGAGCGCAGCTAGACTGTCAGGAACGCCTTTCTGACAGTAAACCGTGAAACTAAGACCCCTGATATCTCCAGCCCTAGGGCACATACCAGGAAAGCCGGCAGTACGCTGAAGTCATTTATTGGCACAGCAGTCACATGACCGCTGAGGCCAATCAGCATCCTCAGCAAGAAACCCCAGGACGTCACAGGTAGTGACGTAACATGCCAATCAGCAACCTCAGCAGTGACGTGCGACGGGGACTTCCACCTGAAGAAAACAACGGACCGGGAGGACTATATCGCGCTGGGAGGCACCGGGAAAAGGTGAGTATGATTTTTTTTTTTTTTTTTTTTTTCACCACCCCTGGCCGATTTAAAAAAATTTTTTTTTTGCTTGGTCAACCCCTTTAATTTGGTATTTTACACTGCACTGTCGAGAAATTGCAGAAGGTCTGAGGCAAAATTTTAGAAACTACTCCCCTTAAGGAATGTATCAAGGGGCATAGCGAGAATTTTTACCTTTCGAGTATTCCATTATTTTAATTTCTAGAAATAAATGCACAGTGAAGAGTTAAATTTGCAATTTTTCCAAAGATACGTCATTTTGATGCCTGTTATGTTGCGCCCAGCATGTGACAGCAGAGATACACACTGCAAAAGGTAGAAGTATAACTGTTTCCTATATATTCCCCATTCCTTTTGTAGCCATTCTTTGGCTTTGGCTCAAAAAAACGCAACAAAATCTGGAACAAAAAAAGCTGCATTTCTGCAAAGTGGGGCCTCAGCCTTAAGCGGGTTATCCTTGGTACAACAGCCTTTGGAGTATTCGTCTGTGATACAAGCTGGGCACAACATATTGTGCAATCACTTGTGGTCTTAGAGTGTAGGAAAGATTCATTAAAACGCCAATGGCAGCATCTAGTAGGGACTGAAGTGGAGGACAGGGAGACAGTAACTTGGGTATGATTAGATCAGGAGATTGGAGCTGCAGACCTGATCAGGTGGCAGAATTCCATGGCAAGTCAAGGCTGGGAGGCACTCATTGAACTGCCGCTAAGCGACAATCTGTCCGCATATTCAGAGAAAATCATGTCAAAATCGCCACCTAACAGCCAGGCCGAACCTGGGAAAGTCCAAGCAGCCTCTCAGGATCCTCTTGAGGAAAGGGACCTGAAAAGTATTTGGGGTGTAGACATTACAGAGGATTATGGGTTGTTCATACAGAAGGCCTTCTAGTATGATGTACCAGCCTTTGGAATATAAGTAAGAAGCAGAGACTGTGATGGGACATGTACGGAACAGCAGAATAGCTACGCCGCCCCTTCCGGTGATTGTGATAGGGTGTGGGGAAGTAGTGTCTAGCGATATTAAATGTACCTGTATGTTTGTAATGGTTTTCCTGGAGGAAGGCAACGTCCGCCCGGAGAACCAAAGCTCACGCATAAAAATTTGGTGCTTAGAGTTTGAGCCCAGACCCTTGACATTCATAGTAACGCACTTAGCCATGGGAGGTAAAGTAGTTAGTACAGCAAGTACAGAGGCAGGTCTCACCCAGTAAGCATCAAGCCAGGAAGTATCAAAATCAGGGTGAGGCAAGCAAGTAGGCCACACAAGCAGGTCCAGACAACAAAGATCTCTAATCCTAAGGAAAAAAAGGGAGGGAAGAGGGGGAAGGGAAGAGACAAAAACAAGACAAAAAACAAAAAACAGTGCAATATGGACAGGACTAAATATCCTGACTGGGAACAAGGTGCGGGTGGAAAATCCAATGTACACGAGGAAGACCAAGTGCATCCGTATCACAGGTGCACTGCCGGTCAAGGCCCCCAAAGTAGATGGACAGCTAAACAACATCGCTGTTGCAGGTAATGAACCCTGTCATGGAGGAAGGCGAAAAGGAGGACAGTGAGGGAACAGGCATCCCACCCTGCCTGCCAGGATAAGCACAAATTATCAGCAAAGATAGAGGGAACCTAAAACAGTGAGTGCAAACTGAAAAACCATGGAAACAGGCGGTAACAGCATACGAGTCCTAGGAAGGGCAACAGGGATCTAGAAGAGGAAAAAAGATTAGTAAAGAGGGGTCACTGAGGAGGCAGATTAGCTCATGGCCTCCTGACAGAGGATCCTGGAGAAGGTAGTTGTCCCCTTTTGGACTTTTGTTGATGGCATACTTGAAAGAGAGGTGGAGTAGGGGGGTTGAACTCCCAATCTGATACATCCGGTACAGGAATGTCCAGTGAATCACAAAAAGGCTGCAGGTCTTCATAAGAACATAGAGTAGCAAAGCAGCCATCATTTCTAGCAGTCAAGATAAAAGGGAAACCCCAGTGGTAGAGGATTTAATGATCTCTCAAAATTTGTAGAGGGAGAAGGTGTCGCCTCTTCTGGAGAGTGACCCATGATAGGTCTTGATATAGCTGGATCTTTGCTCCATCAAAGTCAAAATCCTTAGGTCTTCGGCCTTTAGACAGGATAGTTTCTTTCAAGACAAAGTCATGGACGCAGCAGATCACGTCTCAGGGTGAGGAGCCCATACTCTTAGGGCGTAGGGCTCTGTGAGCGTGGTCAAGCTTGATTTTGTATGTGGCAGTGTCCTGCAGAATAGAATTGAAGATCGCTTTGAGGGTGACAAGGTGGTCTAATCCTAATGTTATTGCGCCTCCCCCTTATCCAGATCCTCAAGATAGCGCTGCATGTCTCTATCAAGCTGACATCGGGAGTGTAGTTAGGTGACATAAGAACGGGTCTGGTCAGGATCCTCCTCTAAGGTTTTCACTCTGGTCGCAATATGCTGAAAGTCTTTCCGCAGGCTAGAAATCTCTGAGCGACATGTTTTGGTGACTTCAGCAACTAAGGATTGAAAGTCCTGCCTGGAAGGCAGGTGAGCAAGTAGCTGGAGCCATTGTTGTGGAAGTGAAGAGGAAGGCAGTGCAGGATCCTCACAGGCTTAAGATAGGGGAGGATGACCAAGAGCATTAGTCTCTGGAGCAGCATAGGGGGACATTGATGGGGTCGCCCCAATATCTAAATCACCCACATAGGGGGGTGAAGGTGAAGGCCTAGCATGGTCTATGTTGATGTCAGTGCAGGAGGAGGCCTGTAACTGATGTGGAGCCTGAGGAGGGGGTGCGGGGCCCAAGGTGGTGAGGGGGTGCACCCCAGGAGGTATAGGGGGTGCAGATTGAGCAGGACTGACCTGTGAAGCCATTAAATGGGCTTTGTTCCTATCTAATGAGGAAGCCAGAAGGCCAGATGAAGGCACTGGAGGTGCCGCACCACTGGGTAAAGAAGACGGCTTTACCTGGGCAGTAGGAGCCCGGGAAGAAGCCAAGCCGGCAGAAGCAGGTGTCCAGGGAAGCTGGAGGTGCTGTGTCGGCACTGGGACAGAGCGTCGTGAAGCTCCAGAATCCGGCGAGAAAGGCCGGGGCAACAGAACTGCAAACATGCCTGGGAGATGGAGCGCAGCCTCTGAAGACGCGGCTGACCAAGATGGCTGCAAGGGGGATCAGAGCTGCAAGGGAGCCGAGAGGAGGTAGGAGGACAGGGATGGCTGCTGGATACTGTCCTGAGAGGAGTGGGGTCCCTGGAGCCAGGGGCGTAACTATCGGGGTAGCAGCGGTAGCGGCTGCCACAGGGCCCAGGACATTAGGGGGCCCGGAGCCCTGTGGCAGATGCTACCGTGAACCCCACAAACCAGTAAAGATCGTGGTCACAGGGGGTGCGACTGCGAACGGACCCGGCAGGTTACGGAGCCCACGGCCAGCTGGAGATGGCCAGGGCCCCAGACCATTATGATAGCGGTCGGGGAAAGCCTGGTTCCCCGACCGCTATACATACTGTTATTGGAAAGGAGTCCTGACATATTGCAGGCCTCTTTCCAATAGATGGCAGCCCAGGGGAGGTGACTGAAAATAATAAACACATATTCTCACCTCTCCTGGGCACAGCGTCCTCTCCGGCGGTCTTCTGTCATGACTGAGGCCTGTGATTAGGCCCCGGCGGTCACATGGGGCGCGGCCGCGTAATGACGTCAGTACGCCCCCATGTGACCGCTGAGGCCCAATCACAGGCCTCGGCAGCGACGTCGGAAGAGGGCCTGAAGACGCTGAAGACGGCAGGATGGAGCGAGGATGCCAAGGAAAGGTAAGGCAAGGTGAGTATGAATGTTTGTTATTTTTAATCACCTTCTCTGGGTCTCCGATTATTATACTCTGGGGTCTGAGGAGACCCCAAAGTATAATAATAGCACCGAAGCGGAGGGGGGCTGTTGGGAGCTTATAATACTGTGTGGGGGCCACTGTAGAGCTTATAATACTGGGTGCGGGCCACTGTAGAGCATATAATACTGGGTGGGGGCCACTGTAGAGCCTATAATACTGGGTGGGGCCCCCTGTAGAGCATATAATACTGTGTGGGGCCCCCTGTAGAGCATATAACACTAGGTGGGGGCCACTGTAGAGCATATAACACTGGGTGGGGGCCACTGTAGAGCATATAACACTGGGTGGGGGCCACTGTAGAGCATATAATACTGGGTGGGGGCCACTGTAGAGCATATAATACTGGGTGGGGGTCAATGCAGAGCATATAATACTGGGTGGGGGCCACTGTAGAGCATATAATACTAGGTGGGGCCACTGTAGAGCATATAATACTGGGTGGGGGCCACTATAGGGGGCATATAATACTGGGTGGGTACCACTGTGGGAAGCATATAATACTGGGTGGGAACCGCTGTGTGGAGCATATTATACTGTGTGGGGCCACTGTGGGTAGCATATTATACTTTGTGTGGGGGGAGAAATGTAGAGCATATAATGCTGTATGGGGGCCACTGTGGAGCATATAATGGTGTGTGGGGGCCACTGTTGAGCATATAATACTATCTGGGGCCTCTGCTGAGCATATTTTACTGTTTGGGGACCCGCAACCGGTTCGGGGGGGGGCCCATGTCAAATGTTCGCCTTGGGGCCCAGCCATTCCTAGTTACGCCACTGCCTGGAGCGTTCTTCTTAAGTAATTTTCTGCCCAAGAGATGCAAGTGGTAGGTGGTTCCCTGGTAGAGGTAGGCAGAGCAGGAGCACAGCACAATGGGTCCTACTCCATCGGTGCCGGAAGTGGTAGCCACACTATTTAGTTTTTGGAGCACAGTTTGGTATTTGGCTGTCATGCCACTTTTGCAGAGCCCCTAAATTGCCAGTAAAGTGGAATCCGCAGACACGTGACCCAATTTTGGAAACTACACCCGTCAAAGGATTTATCAAGTAGCTTAGCGAGGATTTTTAACTCTTGAGTGTTGCATTAATTTAGTTTCCAGAAGTGAATACGCCCCTGGGGTGCCAATAAAGTGGAATCCCGTAGGAAGTGACCTCATTTTGAAAACTGCACCCTCAAAGAATTTATCAAGGAGCCTTAGCTTCCTAGATGTGAATGCACAGACATGAATATGCCAAATTCCCATTATTTTCCCAGCAGAGCCTATGATTTGGTCACTCTTGGGTGTTACTTCTCGTGTCTTTTCCCTTGTAAGCTCTAAATCTAGGGTGTACCAAGATATATGCTCACACAGCTTATACATTCCCTTCCTACCGAAGCCAGTTTTTTGGGACTTTTGTCATCACATTGTACAGGCAATATTTTTTAAAGTTTTCTGGTGATTTACCCATATGAGGGCTTGTTTTTTGTGGGATGAGATGCATTTTGTAATGTCACTATTCTGGGGTGCCTATAACATTTTGACTAAATTTTTATGAACTCTTTCTTGGTGGATTAAAGAAAAACATCAAATCTGTAAAAATTTAAGCTCTTTTGCTGTAACTTTGAGATGCAGCTTTAAAGGTGAAACATAAAATAAATGAGTTTCACCTGTATAACTACAACCATATGAAAAACCTACAGCAAAACCTTAGTTTTGATGCAGTTTCAACCACAACTCCACTGTACACTCTTAGTCTGTGATTGGGCCCCAATGGTCACATGAAGCACGCCGGCGTAATGACGTCATCGCGCCCCCACGTGACCGCTGAGACCCAATCACAGGCCCCAGCAGTGACATCTGGGGCACGTGACCTCAGTCGTCAGGCAGAAGAGCAAGGAAGATGCCGCAGACAGCAGGACGGAGCGAGGATGCCCAGGAGAGGTGAGGCAAGGTGAGTATAAGTGTTTGTTATTTTTAATCACTTCCCTGGGCCTCCACTTATAATAGCATCGGCTCTAGGAGGGCTCTTGGGAACATATAATACTGTGTGAGGCTCACTGTGGATCATATAATACTGTGTTGGGGCCACTGTGGATCATATAATACTGTGTGGGGGCTACTCTGGAGCATATAATACTTTGTGGGGACCACTGTGGAGCATATAATACTGTGGGGGCCACTGCAGAGCATATAATACTGTGTGGGGCCACTGCAGAGCATATAATACTGTGTGGGGCCACTGCAGAGCATATAATACTGTGTGGGGGCCACTGCGGAGCATATAATACTGTGTGGGGCCACTGTGGAGCATATTATATTATCCCAGTATTGTTTACATGTCGGGCGCTTCGCTGCTCACTCACCATATTATTGATAACTGCAGTTGTGGGTACTACAGCTACAGTGGGGAAAAAAAAGTATTTAGTCAGCCACCAATTGTGCAAGTTCACCCACTTAAAAAGATGAGAGAGGCCTGTAATTGACATCATAGGTAGACCTCAACTATGAGAGACAAAATGAGAAAACATATCTAGAAAATCACATAGTCTGATTTTTAAAGAATTTATTTACAAATTATGGTGGAAAATAAGTATTTGGTCGCCTACAAACAAGTAAGATTTCTGGCTCTCACAGACCTGTAACTTCTTCTTTAAGAGGCTCCTCTGTCCTCCACTCATTACCTGTAGTAATGGCACCTGTTTGAAATTGTTATCAGTATAAAAGACACCTGTCCGCAACCTCAAACAATCACACTCCAAACTCCACTATGGTGAAGACCAAAGAGCTGTGGAAGGACACCAGAAACAAAATTGTAGACCTGCACCAGGCTGGGAAGACTGATTCTGCAATAGGCAAGCAGCTTGGTGTGAAGAAATCAACTGTGGGAGCAATAATTAGATAATGGAAGACATACAAGACCACTGATAACCTTCCTCGATCAGGAGCTCCAGGCAAGATCTCACCCCATGGGGTCAAAATGATCACAAGAACTGTGAGCAAAAATCCCAGAACCACATGGGGGGACCTAATGAATGACCTGCAGAAAGCTGGGACTAACATAACAAAGGCTATCGTCAGTAACACAATATGCCGCCAGGAACTCAGATCCTGCAGTGCCAGACGTGTCTCCCTGCTTAAGCCAGTACATATCTGGGCCTGTCTGAAGTTTGCTAGAGAGCATTTGGATGTTCCAGAAGAGTATTGGGAGAATGTAATATGGTCAGATGAAACCAAAGTAGAAGTGTTTGGTAGAAACACAACTCAACGTGTTTGGAGGAGAGAGAATGCTGAGTTGCATCCTAAGAACACCATACCTACTGTGAATCATGGGGGTGGCAACATCATGCTTTGGAGCTGTTTCTCTGCAAAGGGACCAGGACGACTGATCCATGTACATGAAAGAATGAATGGGGCCATGTATCGTGAGATTTTGAGTGCAAACCTCCTTCCATCAGCAAGGGCACTGAAGATGAAACGTGGCTGGGTCTTTCAGCATGACAATGATCCCAAGCACACCGCCAGGGCAACAAAGGAGTGGCTTCGTAAGAAGCATTTCAAGGTCCTGGAGTGGCCTAGCCAGTCTCCAGATCTCAACCCCATAGAAAACCTTTAGAGGGAGTTGAAAGTCCGTGTTGCCCAGCGACAGCCCCAAAACATCACTGGTCTAGAGGAGATCTGCATGGAGGAATGGGCCAACATACCAGCAACAGTGTGTGCCAACCTTATGAAGACTTACAGAAAACTTTTGACCTCTGTCATTGCCAACAAAGGATATATAACAAAGTATTGAGAGGAACTTTTGTTATTGACCAAATACTTATTTTCCACCATAATTTGCAAATAAATTCTTAAAAAATCAGACAAAGTGATTTTCTAGATATTTTTTCTCATTTTGTCTCTCATAGTTGAGGTCTACCTATGATGTCAATTACAGGCCTCTCTCGTTTTTTTAATTGGGAGAACTTGCACAATTGGTGGCTGACTAAATACTTTTTTTCCCCACTGCATATCCCTTTCAAGTATCTGAGATAACCCTGCAGCAACTGTAACCGTCACTATCAAGAATTCGCTCTAGGGTGGGGTTAGGGGGCTCCGGACAAAAGTTTGCACTTGGGTCCACAAGATTTTAGTTACGCCACTGGCAGGCACATTTTATCATCTATATTATAGAAGCAACACCTGAGGTTCAGCTGATGTGAACTCAGATCATCATAATTATGATAGTAGTTTGGTTCAGTTGAACTGTGTGAGGTTCAGGTGATCACAGTTCAGTTGAACTTGAGAAAGCCAGGTTGTTGCAACCATAACAAAGAAGCTAAAATGGGGTCTTATTACAGCTGTCTGAATAAGGCCACAGACTAAAATTAGCTATACACGACAAATTTTGTATGGCTGTCATGCAGCTATTCATTAGATGATAGGATTGTTCTTAGGAACCATCCCACCATCAACATAAAAAACAAAAAAGGCCCAATCATGGGGAGGTTTAGTTGTTAAAAAAATAAAAATAAGTACATGAGTCTGCGCAATATGGCTCATGATAAGGCAAAAGTTGGCAATTATGCTGAATATTGATATTTTCAGTCGACCATTGACCAAAAATATCCAGCATGGCTAATCTTCTTTTGACAGACTAAAGTCTTCCGTTGCCCATTTGAGAACAAATGTTTGCCGCATATTGGCCATTTCAGCTGACTAAACTGTAATGTATATGACCAACTTACCCTGAAACTACATGATTAAACAGCTCTGTAAATTCTCAGACCCCATACATACTGACCTATTGGCTATGATTGTGTTACCAAGTCCATGGCATCTTTGTTGCTAAAACTCCATAGATATTACAACATGGTCCCTCTAAGGCTATCAGCCTACAAGGCTGCACAGAAGTTTGGTGGGCATCTTCTGCTTTGTTTTAAAATGGCATATAGTGACTTTAATATAATGAATCTTCATTATGTACATGTATGTTTGTTACTAATACTAAGCTGTCTACCTGGCAGGCTGGGATTTAGAGGCTGGCAATTCTGAAGGCATTAATCCTGAAGTGCTCATTTCACTCTCTGCTCCAAAGTTGTGTGCCATTCATTTTTCTGGGAAACACCATTTTGTTGCTGGAAGATTTTTGCCTTATGATATACAGAAGAAATTTGACTTGAACCTACCAAAGTATTCTGGAACAGAATGTGTGGTGGAGCTCTAGAAAAGACTATCTGCTTTCAAAACTTTTCTCTGTCAATAAATGAATACAAATTTCTGTACTATTGTGTGTATGGTGTTTTTGTTTAATACAAATTAAGCTGTGATGTTCAGAATACATACAGTACAATAATCAAAGGAAAATGTATAAAGTAATACTGGTTTTAGATCACTGATAATGGCCTGCCTGCTACCCAGGGTCTACATGCTGCCATTCTGTAATATATCTGTTGTTGCTGGCCTTGAAAATGAAATGTGAGTAAGGCTAAGGCCCATGTGGCGTCCTGCAGCAAAAAAGTGCTGCAGGAAAAACCATTGCGGCAATGCATCACGGTTCTTCCTGCAGCACTTTTGACAGAAAGTTTGCAGATTTTTCCTCTGCGGACTTTCTGCTTCAATTGTACCTATAGGGAAACCACTGGCGTTTCCGTAGGTATAATTGACATGCTGTAATTTCCAAAACTGCAACGGTTTTGAAAATTGCTGCGTGTCTACAGCGTGTATTTTAACACAAAGTAGGGATGGGATTAGCTAGAATCCCATCCACTTTGCTGTGACTGTAAAACGCCACATTTTTTTTCCGTGGCATTTATGCCAGGTGGGGCCCCGGCGTAAAGGTTGCTAGAAAAATAGTGAAAACAACAGAGTATAACTGGTTGGATTTGACCACAGGGATCCTGATTGTTCACTATAACAGGGTGGTAGGTTGCATTTGTGGATTGCCATTATATTCAATTTTATTCTAGTTCAATTCAGAATTTCCATAGAGATGAGTGGAGTGGCAGTGCACATTCTAACAGCACCATATCTTAACAAAATCCCCTATATAGATGGATGGTTAAGAGACACTAGGACAACATCATACTTGCCAATGACAGGCCAGTAACCTAAATTTTCCTCCTGAATAATATGTGAACTGTGAACCTAGTATACAGAACTGAAAATTAACTTTTATTACATCCCTTTAAAGATTGCTAAGATCCAATCCTAAATGGAGAAAACTGACTGATAGGCCAGGGCCCCATGTGGCGTAAACTCCGCAGAAAAAAAAACACAGTGTTTTACAGTCACAGCAAAGTAGATGGGATTCTAGCGAATCCCATCCCCACTTTGCAGAGAAATATGCACAGAGGAGACGCTGCGATTTCCAAAACCATTGCGGTTTTGGAATTCACAGCATGTCAATTATACCTATGGAAACGGTGGCGGTTTCCCCATAGGTATAATTGAAGCAGAAAGTTAAAAAATTGCTTGGCTCACTAAGCTGCTTCTCATGTGATGATTCTCTGTCAGTGGGACATCATACATGAAAAACATCACAACATTGCCTATCACTACTGTTGTCCAATCTTCTATGCCTGATTTAGATAAAATAAGATAAGATACGATAATCCTTTAATAGTCCCACCATGGGGAAATTCAGTGTGTTACAACAGCATAGATAATGCAATACAAATACAATATATACAAAAGCTCCAAGGTAGAGGCATCACAGTGACAGTAGGTACAGATAAAAAGGTACAGGTAAAAGAGTAGTAGAAGGGATACCACAACTTAAAGATCTTTCAGTTTTCTGTATGGAGTGATCTCCGCTTAGGTTGGTGTTGGTTGTACAGCCTAACCGCAGCGGGGAGAAAAGACTTCCGATAGCGCTCCTTCTCACACTTAGGGTGAAGCAGTCGGTCATTGACAGTACTGCCCAGTGCTATTACGGTCTCATGCATCGGATGGGAGTTATTCTCCCGCATGGAGCTCTCCATGGACAGTATCCTTCTGTCACCCACCACCTGCACTGGGTCCAGGGGGCTCCCCAGGACAGAGCTGGCCCTTCTAATCAGCTTGTCGAGTCTATTCCTATCCCTGGTTGATATGCTACTCCCCCAGCAGGCCACTCCGAAGAAGATGGCTGATGCCACTACAGAGTTGAAAAAGGCCCTAGGAAGTGCCCCCTGGACTCCAAAGGCTCTCAGCCTCCTAAGCAGGTAGAGCCTCCTGTGGCCCTTTCTGTACAGTACATCCAAGTGCTCTGCCCAGTCCAGCTTATTATTGAGGAGCACACCTAGGTACTTATAGGTGTTGACTATCTCAAAGCCCGTCATATGTGATATGAACTCAAGTGTCATATGTGATATGATTACCTGGAATAAAAATTATTTTGTATGCAGAAAATACGTAGAGTGCTGTCCCAATTTTCTGTTTTCACTGAAGCTACTTGGGGTACTGGTCAGCCCCCGTGTTGATCGTGCAACCACTTGTGAAGCACCAACAGAGTGTTGCCCTATACATGGATATCTGCATACATGTCTACAGTCTCACACTAGCAGCAGCAAGAATATCAAGAATAGAGTGATTCCACTAATAACAACATATTAGGGAATTACTATTTTAGGAACTCTGATAGTGCCTGTAAATTGGCAACTGGAAATTAGGAGCTCTCATACAGAAATAAGAAAATGATGGCATGCAAAGCAAGGAGAAACTGAAAATATGTTGAAAAAACCTGTCTACAGCAAGTAAATAGAAAAAAAGGTCACACACATAAATGGTTAGTGTTGTTTTACATTTTGAGTTGACTCCAGTTCCCTTACACTCTAGTTGGGTTCCTATTTCATCTCCTGCAAGTAGACCCCTCTTCTTGGGGCTGAAAAAAAGGCTTTATATTCAGCTTGCTCTAAGATTACTACCTGTTCAGCATCAGCCAGAGAAGTAGATCCAGATCCATGTGTGTTATGAAAGGCAAACATGCCAGCCTGCCACCCTGTTCTGCTGCTTGCTGTGCTTTTGAATATCTCTGCTACTTTTGGTAAGTAGAATAAAACATGTTATTCTTTTTTCAATTTCTTTATGATCTTTCTCGCACCCACTCACCCCCAGAAAGATCTGCTATATATCACTTGTAATGCAGGATTACCTTGCTCTACAGATTAGGCAAGAAACAGAAATAAATATGAATATCAAATCAAAATAAAAATACTTAAATTTAGCAACTAAAAAACAAGCTACACCTTACAAGATCACTGTATGTTCAGTGTAGGTGTTTACTAACAGTTTTGCAGCTGCATCTGTAAGGGTAGGTTCACATATATCAGTTGCATCAGGCAAAAATGCATCAGTTGTCTTCAGGCTTTTTTTTACAAATTGCTACTCCAAAACCATCAGTTGTCATAAGTTGTCATCAGTTTTTACTATCAGTTTTTACCAAGATGGTCCACAAGGAATGATGGGCTGCCGAGGCCAATAGAGTAGGGGTACTCAACTACTTTTAGTAAATTTCCATTGACCGGGATCCGCCATCAAGTAAAGGTCCAAGCCGAACACATCCAGTATTTACGGTATTTTTCGGACAAAAAGACACGTCTGACTATAAGACGCACCCCAGGTTTAAACAAGAAAAATAAGGATTAGATCGGGCACGACTAACGTGGCATTATACTGTGCGAGTAGTGACTAACGTGGCATTACACTGTGTGGGGTAACTAACATAGCATTATACTGTGCAGGGGGCACTAACGTAGCATTATACTGTGCAGGGGGCACTAACGTGACATTATATGGTGTGGGGTACAACTAATGTGGCATTATACTGTAGGGGGACATTAAGGAACATATTGTGGGTACTGACATTAGTGCCCCCACACAGTAAAATACATTATTGTTCCTCCTCAGTATGCTCCTTAGCAGGGCTGTTTTAACACATTGGTGGGTCCAGTGCAATGGTTTCATAGGTGGGCCCCGCCCATCACCACCAGTTAGGAATATCCGATTTGCACAAATTATAATGTCCCGTTAGAGGCCCTAACACAGTATAATGCCTCCCTAGTGGTGCCTTACACTATAATGTCCCCCTCCAGCTATCCCCACAGTTAATGTCCCCATCCATCTGTCCCCAGTTTAACCCTGTGCATGCAAATTAAATAGGAGTTTGCATAAGAATATAATTTTCTATCCCCCTATAAAAATTGTAACTCTAATGAATAATTATAATCCCTATACCTAACTAATGTGATAACTAGGGCCATGTTCAGATTGGTGTAACACGACCGCTTTATTGCTCACGTATTATGCACACAACCTTTGAAGTTCCTGCGGTTCATCATTACTGGTGTTAGAGAGTCTGATGACCTACTGGAGATGCAGGGGTTTCATTTCTACTGTGGATGCAAAAAATTTTTTTTAAAAAAGCACCCATCTGAAAACTGCCAAAAACTGGGATTTTATATGGTGCCATTTAATGGGTAAAAATGTATTATCTGACTGATGGAACTGCCGTTTGTCAGAAATGTTTTCTATGTTCATCGCTAGTGATAGTCGTTATTGTTATTATTTTAGCGTGTAACGGATATCACTAGAGAGGCGGGTGGTGTATTTTACTCTATAAAGATCAGGTATGGACAGGATAGGGACAGTGAAAAAATGTGAACTTTATTGATGACTTTCTGTATGTGTTCTGTAAGTGTTTGGTGTGACTCTTTTGGTGCTGCAACCTGGACGATGGTAAACGTCTGGGTCACAGCACCAATAGCTTCCTGGTTAGGTTCAGAGGGGTATTACATAAGAATACCATTCTAGTAAGGCTCAGAGGGGTATTAAATTATCCCTCTATGTGACAATCAGAGAGCAAAATCATGGATTCATTTTAAAGATGAGAATCTCATCCTTAAAAAGATCGCCATGATAGACCTTACAGATTCAGAGCTATTCACTGTTAAAACAATGTCGGGAATTGAGATCTGCATTGGGATTTCAATGCCGAACATTGTTTTCACCAACGAATCACTCAGGATGTGTAAGGACGATCATGGTGATCTTGGTATCTTTTTAAAGATGAGATTCTCATCTTTATAATGAAGCCAAGTGTTTCTTTATACCTTTAACCAATCCTGAGCAATTCACTCAGGTACAGTAGTGAAGCCGGCAATTACCAGCTTCACTACTGTATATAGACTGTGCAGATGCCGGGTGCTGCCGCATCCATCTTCAGGCAGCACCCGGCGGCATCCGGCGCTAATGCAATTTTAAGGTAGCTGGATGGAAAAATGCTGCAGGTAGCGTTTTTCCATCCAGCTGAGGTACAGATCCGAGATCCGTCACCATACGGCGTCAGAACTAATGCCTCTTGTGCCAGAACCGATCCCATAGAAAACTATGGGATCCGTCCTGGCATCAGTTTCTCTCTGGCTTGTGAGCACCACGCTGGAGGGAAACTGACAGCTTTGCCGGATATATGTGAACACACCCTTAAGTATGTTCACATATATCAATTGCATCAGTATCAGTTTTTTTGTCCCTTAGACATTACAACTGATGCCAAAACTGATGCGAAAATGCATCAGTTGTCATCAGTCTTTTTTTTTTTTACAAATTTTTACTCCAAAACCATAAGTTGTCGTCAGTTGTCATCAGTTTTTACCATCAGATTTTAACATGATGGTCCACGAGGTATAATGGGTTGCTGAAGCCAATAGAGTAGGGGTACTCAACTACTATTAGTAAGGGTCCGTTGACCGGGGTCCACCATCAAGTAAAGGTCCGAGCTGAACACGTCCAGTATTCACGGTATTTTTCGGACAAAAAGACGCGTCTGACTATAAGTCGCACTCCAGGTTTAGACAAGAAAAATAAGGATTAGGCGGGGGAGCGACTAACATGGCATTAGACTGTGTGTGTGGGGCGACTAATGTGGCATTACACTGTGCGGGTTGTGACTAACATGGCATTATACTGTGTGGGGGGCACTAACATGACATTACACTGTGTGGGTGGGCTAACATGGCATTATACTGTACGGGAAGCAACTAAAGTGGCATTATACTGTGCAAGGGTGACTAATGTGGCATTATACTGTGCGGGGGCTAAAATGGTGGGTTTTCCCGCAGCCATTTTTTCCTACAGCCATTTTTTCCTTCCGGACGCCACGTGGAGCCATAGACTAACACATGCTGATTTTACTCATGTTAGTGCATGCCATTTTTGAAACCACACACATGTTTTGCATTTTTTATCAGTGTTAGGCTGAGGCTGTTATAGAAAACTGCTTTTTTCTGTTGGGGTTTTTTAAACCAAAGCCAGGAGTGGATTTAGCAGAAGAAAGAAGTATACGTGTTTTCTTTATATCTCTTTCTAAGCAACTCTTGACTTTGTCTCAAAAAACAACAGCAAAATCTGCAACAAAAAAGCAACATGTGCCCTCAGTCTCTTGGTGGGTTCATACTACCATTATTATTATACAGACATTAACTATAGCTGAGTAACGTATATAGACAAGCCCCCTCCGTCTGTGTCCGTTCATATTGATTTTAATGTATACATCATGATGGACGCTATCTTGTGACATGTTTGTATACCTTTGTAATGGAAGAAAAAGTCCTGTGTGCTGAAAAGTGAAAAACATGACAGATTAGAGCAACGGACATTAAATAACGGTAGTGTGAACCTACCCTTGGTCATTTTTATTGCTGTAGGAAAAACAGCACATGTCAATTGGAATAAAAACAGCATGTGTAATATATCTACGGTGTATGTATACAGATGTAGTAGGATTAAGGCTAAGGCACCACGTAGTGAGCGGCAACCAAAAAGCACAGCGGAAAAGACCATGGCGGAAACACATCTTATTTTTTTCCACATCACTTTTCACAGAAAGTCCACAGAGTTCTCCTCTCCAGACTTTCTGTCCCTATTATAACTATACTGAAAACACCAGCATTTCTATAGGTATAATTGACATGCTGCAATTTACAAAAACGCAATGATTTTTTAAATTGCAGCACGTCCACTGTGGATATTTTTCTGCAATATGTGGCTGGGATTAGCCAGAATCCCATCCACTTTGCAGGTACTGTAAAATGCTGTGTTTTTTGCCACGGCGTTTCCCAAGTGCCTTATTGTGACTTTCTTCGGCATGATAACTTTCTACACCAGGAAATCATTTCACAGAAGGGAACAAAAGCCACTGAAACAGTTGAGTTAACATTCTGTGCTACAATGTTGTTAATGTGTTAAGTTTCAAGTTAAACATCTGTACATAATAGTGTAATATTGTATTATTATGTTATAATTATTATTATGTTAGTAATATACTAAAAATAATAATACTAGTAATATACTCACTTTTATTATATATATATGATTTTGTCAGTACAACATCTGTTTTTCCTTTTTACATTCCTTTTTGGCTACCTGTATATCAATCAGGATGAGAAAATAGTTTGGAATAATAACATTTTTCACCTTTAGCGAGTTGGCATAATGCGTATTTTTAACACCAGTGAAGAAAATAATTAGATTCCATGTGGAAAGTGAATTACATAAAATTAAGTCCTTGTTATTAGTTCCACACCTTATATAGTGCTTACATAATCCTGTAACTTCGAGCCTTATAAAAAAATATATAACACATGAATTCCTTTTATTTCACTCTTATTAACACTATTCATCCTGCTGAAGTAATAGATTTACTATGAGAGTGTATATAAGGAGCAATAAAAGAGGTATAATAACTTACTAAATAATCACTAACAGGATAAGTGAGCCACTTAAATGCCTTGCATGTAGTAATAATGATCAGATGACATAGAAAGCATCATTAGGCCTTATCCAGGCGGGGTTTATACAGTGCATTTTTGCTCAAAAATGTATGCTTTCTTAGAAAAAACAGCATGAGAAACGCATGCATTTTTAAAATCCACACGTGTTTTTAAAAACACGTTTTTATTATAATACGCATGCATTTTATGTGCAAAATTGTACTAAGTAAACCCAGCCTCACACGCAGAGGCGTAGCTAGTGGGGGGACAGAGGGGGCGGCTGCCCCACACCCACTGAGTCTTTGGGGCCAACCCTGGGGCTGCCACTAATACATGCTTCAGACACCGATCTTGTTAAAACTCATCCTGCAACTACCATGTTTCTCCGAAAATAAGACAGGGTCTTATATTATTTTTTGCTCTGAAAAAAAGGCTAGGGCTTATTTTCGGGGTAGGTCTTAATTTTTTCCATGAAGAACAATCACACATTTGATCGCTTTTTATTTCAACTTTTATCAGACGTGAAACAGCGAAAAAACAGCAGTTCGGCAGTTTTGATCTTTTTTTTTTTGCTACGGCATTCACTATAGAGGTAAAATATTTTTATAAGTTTGTAGACCAGGAGTTTTCAGACACAGGGATACCTAATGTGTATGTGTGTCACAGTAATATTTTATTTTTATATGTATTCTAGTGAAAGTGGGAGGGGGGCTTGAACTTATTATTTTGTGTTTTTTATATTTTTTACTTCTCCTAGGGGGGCTTGAACCTGCAATCATCCCATAGACTGCAATACAACCTATTGCAGTCTATGGGAGATTATCTACATTACTATTGAGGCAATAGTAATATTCCTATGACAGGCCTGGGAGCCTTCATAAGGCTCCCGGCTGTCAAAGGAACAGGTCGGCTCCTGCGATCTCACCCGCGGCAGCCGGCCTGCAACTTCAAAGGTACGGGGCCGGTGAGGACCGGCCCCGGGGATAGATTATCTGCTTTGGGGGGTCGATTTGGAGGGGGGGTCACGGACTGGCACACTTAACAATGCCCGCGATCAGCGGACTCTGATCGCGGGCATTAACTGCGGGTCTCCACTGTACAAGGAGACCCGGTATAGCAGATATATGTGGTGGGGACCGGCCATGGGGACTGCGGGGGGGGGAAGCACGGAGGTCACACAATACCCGCGGTCAGAGTCCATTCTGATCGCGGGCATTAACTCCGGCGGTTCTACTACTTTGGTGGGCAGAAGAGGGGGTCACGCTGAACAGTGACCGCGATCAGGGTAGACACTGACCACGGGCATTAACTCCAGGTCTCCGCGGAGACCCGGTACGGCATCTATGGTAGCCGCTCTGCAGCAGAGCGGCCGCCATCTTTAAGGACCCGGCATCTGCTGTAATCGCACAGCAGATGTCGGGAAGGGGTTAAATTAGCTAGGGCTTATTTTTGGAGTAGGGCTTATATTTCAAGCCTACTCCAAAAAACCTGGAAAACGTAGCTAGGGCTTATTTTCGGGGTAGGTCTTATTTTTGGAGAAACACGGTAACTATCTTGTAAACCGCAAGCTACTTCAGGCCTGTAGTTTACAAGGCACCGAAACCACAGACAGAAGACGTCTGCTTCTCGGCACAGGCAGGCGTGATGACGTCACAGCATCGCGCCTCCTGCACTGAGACAGAGACGTCCTGTGCATGGACAGGGATCGCAGGCGGGTGAGTATAAATTTTTTTATATTTAGCACAGTTGTGGGTATTTTCATAGTATAAGGGGGTCGTTAGGAGGGTGAATTATAATTATAAGGGAGGATTCAGTAGGGGGCATTATGACGATAGGGGGGGATCATTTTCATAAGGGGGCATTATGAACATAAGGGGGGTCATTTATATAAGGGCTATTAGGAGGCATTATGAACACAATGAATACAAGTTGGGGAGGTTAAGGGGCCATTAGGGGACATCATTTATATAAGGGGTAATTAGGGGTGCAGTATTTATGTCAGAGGGAATCAGGGGCATAATATAAGAGGGCAATTCATTTAATTAAGGTGGCACTTGGGCTTTATTAAGGCTAAGTCCCCACGTAGTGGGCTGCAGCAAAAAAGCGCTGCAGGAAAAACTGTGTTGGTAACGCATCACAGTTTTTCCTGCAGCGCTTTTCACAGGACTTTCTGCTTCCATTATGCCTATACAGTAAAGAAACCGCTGGTGTTTCCGTAGGTATAATTGACATGCTGCGATAAAAAATAACTCATTTTTTTTACCTTTTAATTAGGAAACACCTGGGGTATTATTAATAAGGGGCACGATTTAAAGGGGGTACACAGGGAAGTTATTAATTTAAGGATGCACTTGGGGGTATTATTCATTATGGGGGAGTTATATTATATATTTTATAATTGGGGGGTAGCTGCAGGATGGGTGTGCCGGTAAGGACAGTGTGGTCAGGTGCCTGGAAAAGTAAGACGCCAAAGATGTCTGTGCAGATGAAAGAGACAGGAAATGTGAATGATTAGTCAGAGACATCACCTGTAAGTCACTAAATGTTACTGCGCTGTATTCACCTAAATCATTTGAAGAGCCCTATGTAGAGCCGATATATACCACTATATGGTCACTGTATAGTGATAATATCGATATACCTAAGTTAGGGACCCACTTGAACATATTCTCCCCCCCCCCGTGTTGAACCCTTAGCTACGCCTCTGCTCACACGTTAGTATTTTGGTCACTTGTTTGCATCAATCATAGGGTGCTAAAACCAGGAGCAGGTTGAAAATATAACAGGCGCAAATATTTCCATTATACCTCTGTGTAGTCTCCACTACTGTTTTTGGCTCACATCACTGACCAAAGCACTGACACGTAAATAAGGTTCCATGCACAAGTCCGAGTGTGCCATCCGAGGGTGCGTCAGTTCCATTCCAATGAAAATAGAGCAGGTTCTATTCTGTTCCGTGTCATCGAAACAGAATGGATCGGAAGCCCCCATATATACATGTGTACAAAATTGTTGGTTTGTACCCCTCGTTTAATGAACGAAAAACCCACAATGGTCACAGAAATAACTTGAATCTGACAAAAGTAATAATATATAAAAATTCTATGAAAATGAACAAATGAAAGTCAGACATTGCTTTTCAACCATGCTTCAACAGAATTTTTTTTAAAAAGAAAACTCATGAAACAGGCCTGGACAGAAATGATGGTACCCCTGAAAATAATGTGACCAAAGGGACATGTTAAATGAAGGTGTGTCCACTAATTAGCATCACAGGTGTCTACAATCTTGTAATCAGTTAGTGGGCTACAGATACTCACTGAGCTGTTTGGTGACATGGTGAGTACCACACTCAACATGGAACAGAGGAAGAGAAGGAAAGAGTTGTCTCAGGAGCTTAGAAAGAAAATTATAGACAACCATATTAAAGATAAAGGTTATAAGACCATCTCCAAGCAGCTTGATGTTCCTGTGACTACAGTTGCACATATTATTCAGAAATTTAAGATCCATAGGACTGTAGCCAACCTCCCTGGACGTGGCCGCAGGAGGAAAATTGATTACAAATCAAAGAGAAGGATAATACGAATGGTAACAAAAGAGCCCAGAAAAACTTCTAAAGAGATTAAAGGTCAACTTCAAGGTCAAGGAACATAAGTGTCAGATCGCACCATCTGTCGTTGTTTGAGCCAAAGTGGACTTCATGGGAGATAACCAAGGAGGACACCATTGTTGAAAACAAATCATAAAAAAGCCAGACTGGAATTTGCCAAACTACATGTTGACAAGCCACAAATCTTCTGGGAGAATGTCCTATGGACAGATGAGACAAAAATCAAAATTTTTGGCAAGGCACATCAGCTCTATGTTCACAGATGGAAAAATGAAGCATATCTTGAAAAGAACACTGTCCCTACTATGAAACATGAAGGAGGCTCTGTTATGTTCTGGGGCTGCTTTGCTGCATCTGGCACAGGGTGTCTTGAATCTGTGCAGGGTACAATGAAATCTCAAGACTATCAAGGGATTCTAGAAACAAATGTGCTGCCCAGTATCAGAAATCTTGGTCTTAGTCACAGGTCATGGGTCTTGCAACAGGATAATGACCCAAAACACACAGCTAAAAACACCCAAGAATGGATAAGAGGAAAACATTGGACAATTCTGAAGTGGCCTTCTATGAGCCCTGACCTAAATCCTATTGACCATCTTTGGAAGGAGCTGAAGCATGCTGTCTGGAAAAGGCATGCCGCTGCCCTTGGTTCACAGTATGTCCTCCTCATGCCACTGCCACTGGGTCACTGTATGGCCTCCTCATGCCACTTCCATTGGGTCACTCTGTGTCCTCCTCATGCTGCTGCCACTGGGTCACTCTTTGTCCTCCTCATGCTGCTGCCACTGGGTCACTGTATGGCCTCTTCATGCCGCTTCCACTGGGTCACTCTGAGTCCTTCTCATGCTGCTGTCACTGCTGGGACACTCTATGGCCTCCTCATGCCGCTGCCACCGGGTCACTGTATGCCCTCCTCATGCTGCTGCCACCGGGTCACTGTATGCCCTCCTCATGCCACTGCCCTTGGTTCACTGTATGTACTCCTCATGCTGCTGCCAACTCCACATTATGTCGCCTTGACACTCTGTGGCCTACTCATTCTGCTGCTGCTGGGTCACTGTATGGCCTCCTCATGTTGCTGCCACTGGATCACTGTATAACCTCCTCATGCTGCTGCCACTGGGTTACTGTAGGGCCTCCTCATGCTGCTTCCACTGGGTCACTGTGTCTTCCTCATGCTGCTGCCACTAGGTCACTGTATGGCCTCCTCATGCCGCTTCCACTGGGTCACTCTGTGTCCTCCTCATGCTGCTGCCACTGGGTCACTGTATGGCCTTCTCATGCCGCTTCCACTGGGTCACTCTGTCTCCTCCTCATGCTGCTGCCACTGGGTCACTGTATGGCCTACTCATGCCGCTGCCACTGGGTTATTGTATGGTCTCCTCATGCTGCTGCCACTGGGTCACTGTATAGCCTCCTCATGCTGCTGCATCTGGCACAGGGTGTCTTGAATATGTGCAGGGTACAATGAAATCTCAAGACTATCAAGGGATTCTAGAGAGAAATGTGCTGCCCAGTATCAGAAATCTTGGTCTTAGTCACAGGTCATGGGTCTTGCAACAGGATAATGACCCAAAACACACAGCTAAAAACACCCAAGAATGGATAAGAGGAAAACATTGGACTATTCTGAAGTGGCCTTCTATGAGACCTGACCTAAATCCTATTGAGCATCTTTGGAAGGAGCTGAAACATGCCGTCTGGAAAAGGCCCCCTTCAAACCCAAGACAAATGGAGCAGTTTGCTCATGAGGAGTGGGCCAAAATACCTGTTGAGAGGTGCATAAGTCTCATTGACAGTTACAGGAATCATTTGATTGCAGTGATTGCCTCAAAAGGTTGTGCAACAAAATATTAAGTTCAGGGTACCATCATTTCTGTCCAGGTCTGTTTCATGAGTTTTCTTTTTTTAAAAAATCTGTTGAAGCATGGTTGAAAAGCAATGTCTGACTTTCATTTGTTCATTTTCAAATAATTTTTATATATTATTACTTTTGTCAGATTCAAAGTTATTTCTGTGACCATTGTGGGTTTTTCTTTCATTAAACGAGGGGTACCAACAATTTTGTCCACGTGTGTAGGTAAGTGCATTACAGAATGCATTGGATGACACTCGAATGTCACTCCAAAAAGGCCACATCTTGAATGCACACTCGGTCATGTGCATGGGATCGTAGGCTTTAGGTTAAGCTCACACATTGCAATCTGTTGTGTTTCTTGCTGCAGATCTATTGCATTTTTTGCTGAAGTACTTTTTTATGGGGGTATTTCCAGACTATTTCTCATTATGTACCTAGATGCACTCAGTCCTAGGCTATTTCTCATCATTGAGAAAGTTGAAGTTACTTTGAAGTTTTGCTGCTAACGAAGCTGGTAATGAGAAATAGTCTGGAATTAATTAGTGTGTCACTTACTTATAGTGGGTACGAAAAGTATTCAGACCCCTTTAAATTTTTCACTCTTTGTTTCATTTCAGCTTTTTGCTAAAAGCAAAAAAGTTCATTATATTTCTCATTAATGTACACTCAGCACCTCATCTTGACAGAAAAAAACCAGAAATGTAGATATTTTTGCAAATTTATTAAAAAAGAAAAACCGAAATATCACATGGTCATAAGTATTCAGACCCTTTGCTGTGACATTCATATTTAACTCACATGCTGTCCATTTCCTTCTGATCCTCCTTGAGATGGTTCTACTCCTTCATTGGAGTCCAGCTGTGTTTAATTAAACTGATTCGACTTGATTAGGAAAGGCACACACCTGTCTATATAAGACCTCACAGCTCACAGTGCATGTCAGAGCAAATGAGAATCATGAGGTCAAAGGAGCTGCCCAAGGAGCTCAGAGACAGAATTGTGGCAAGGCACAGATCAGGTTACAAAAGAATTTCTGCAGCACTCAAGGTTTCTAAGAGCACATGGCCTCCATAATCCTTAAATGGAAGAAGTTTGGGACGACCAGAACTCTTCCTAGACCTGGCCTTCCAGCCAAACTGAGCAATCGTGGGAGAAGAGCCTTGGTGAGAGAGGTAAAGAAGAACCCAAAGATCACTGTGGCTGAGCTCCAGAGATGCAGTAGGGAGATGGGAGAAAGTTCCATAAAGTCAACTATCACTGCAGCCCTCCACCAGTCGGGGCTTTATGGTAGAGTGGCCCAAAGGAAGCCTCTCTTCAGTGCAAGACATATGGAAGCCCGCATAGAGTTTGCCAAAAAACACATGAAGGACTCCCAGACTATGAGAAATAAGATTCTCTGGTCTGATGAGATGAAGATTGGACTTTTAGGCGTTAATTCTAAGTGGTATGTGTGGAGAAAACCAGGCACTGCTCATCACCTGCCCAATACAATCCCAACAGTGAAACATGGTGGTGGCAGCATCATGCTATGGGGGTGTTTTTCAGCTGCAGGGACTGGACGACTGGTTGCAATTGAAGGAAAGATGAATGCGGCCAAGTACAGAGATATCCTGGAAGAAAACCTCTTCCAGAGTGCTCTGGGCCTCAGACTGGGCCGAAGGTTCACCTTCCAACAAGACAATGAACCTAAGCACACAGCTAAAATAACAAAGGAGTGGCTTTGGAACAACTCTGTGACCATTCTTGACTGGCCCAGTCAGAGCCCTGACCTCAACCCAATTGAGCATCTCTGGAGAGACCTGAAAATGGCTGTCCACCAATGTTCACCATCCAACCTGACAGAACTGGAGAGGATCTGCAAGGAAGAATGGCAGAGGATCCCCAAATCCAGATGTGAAAAACTTGTTGCATCATTCCCAAAAAGACTCATGGCTGAACTAGCTCAAAAGGGTGCTTCTACTCAATACTGAGCAAAGGGTCTGAATACTTATGACCATGTGATATTTCAGTTTTACTTTTTTAATAAATTTGCAAAAATATCTACATTTCTGTTTTTTTCTGTCAAGATGGGGTGCTGAGTGTACATTAATGAGAAATAAAATGAACTTTTTTGCTTTTAGCAAATGGCTGCAATGAAACAAAGAGTGAAAAATTTAAAGGGGTCGGAATACTTTCCGTACCTACTGTATAAGGGAAAGCTCCTGTGACCCCTGAATTGTGTGCAGTTATAACTACATCCAGGCATACATCCCAACTTTCAAAGGACAGAAAGTGGTACAGAATGTGTGATGCTGCTGCAAATTTAGCTCCACCCATTTCTTCTTTGGCTCCGCCCATTCCCATCCATACACCTATTCCCATAATGCCCCTACAGTCACCCTAGCATTATATGACCTCACTTTATAATGTCCCTCTCCAATTGCCCCCATAGTATAAAGTGCCTCTCCTGGTGCACCCACAGTTTAATATCACACTCTAGCTACCCCAGTTTAATGTCACCCTCCAGCTGCCCCATAGTTTAATGTCCCCCTCCAGTTGTCTCCAGTTTAATGCCCCCCTCTAATTGACCCCAGTTTAATTTCCCCCTCCAGCTACCCCAGTTTAATGTTCCCCTCCAGCTATCTCCACAGTTTAATGACCCCTCCAGCTACCCCCACAGTTTAATGTCCTCCTCCAGTTGCCCCCAGTTTAATGTCCCCATCCAGCACCCTCCACAGTTTAATGTCTCCACCAGTTGCCCCCAGTTCAATGTCCCCGTTTAGCGACCCCCCACAATTTAACATCCACTTCAGTTGCCCCCAGTTTAATGTCCCTCTCCAGTTGCCCCCAGTTTAATGTCCACGTCCAGCTGTTCCCACTTTGATGTCCCTGTCTAGCGAGCTTCCTCTGGACGCAGATGAGTTGAAGCCAGAACATTAATTCAGCCGACCGGGACAAGACCCAGCATCCAGGACTGTCCCGCTGAATCTGAATCTGGTTGGGTGGTATATTCAGGTACATAGTGAGTCATCCCTTTCAGGGATGGTAAATAGCCTGGAACTATTCAATATGTCGCTTATTATTATTATTATTGTTTATTTATATAGCACTATTAATTCCATGGTGATTTACGTTTGAGGATTTACATACGGTACACAAGATATACAAAACAAATATAAAACTAACAGTGACCAACTGGCACAGTGAGATACAGGGCCCTGCCCACAAGGGCTTGCAGTCTATGAGGGAAGGGGATAGAGACAGAAGGTGAGGGTAGAGACTGTACAGGTGGTGGTGTGGTGATAGTAGCGTTATTGGAGGTTGTAGGCCTTCCTGAATAGGTGAGTCTTCAGGGCCTTCTTGAAGCTTGTGACTGTGGGGCACAGTATGATGTGTCTTGGTAATGAGTTCCAGAGTATGGGGGATGCACAGGAGAAGTCTTGGAGACATTTGTGTGAAGAGCAGATAAGAGCAGAGCGGAGTAGGAGGTCTTTGGAGGATCGGAGGTTACGTGTGGGCAGATACATGGAGGGGACAGGTTGTGGATGACTTTGTATGTCAGCGTTAGTAGTTTGAACTCTATTCGCTGGGCAACGGGTAGCCAGTGAAGAGATTGGCAGAGGGGAGCGGCCGATGAAGAATGAGGGGAGAGGTGTATTAAGCGAGCAGAAAAGTTTAAGGTGGACTGGAGGGGGGTGAGAGTGTTAGCTGGAGGCCATGGAGAAGGGTGTTACAGTAGTCTAGGCAGGAGATTATTAGGGCGTGGACTAGCATCTTTGTAGTTTCAGGCGTGAGAAAGGAGCGGATTCGATGGATGTTCTTGAATTGGAGGCGGCAGGAGGTTTTGAGGGTTTGAATATGCGGCTTGAAGGATAGGTTAGAGTCTAAAGTTATCCCAAGGCAGCGGACCCGTGGGACTGGGGTGAGTGTGGTTTCGCTGACTTTAATAGATGGATCAGGTAGGGGGCCGTGCGAGGAGGGGTGAAGATTATGAACTCCGTTTTCTCCATGCTGAGTTGCGGTTTTTCCCGCAGTGCTTTCCACAGAAAGTCCGCAGAGGTTTCCTCTGCGGACTTTCTGCTTCAATTATATCTATAGGGAAACCACTGTCATGTCTGTAGATATAATTGACATGCTGCGATTTCCAAAACCGCAGCGATTTTGGAAATCGCAGCATTTCCACTGTGCATATTTTTCTGCAATGTTAATCAGTGTGTCACTTACTTATAATGAAAGCAACTGTTGCCCCAGAATTGAGTGCAGTTATAACTGTGTTCGGTGCATAGTGTGTCACCATCCTCCAACTAGAAGAAGCTTATGGAATATTGATGCCAGGAACATCTTTTCTTATTAAACATGCCTTGAGTACAGCACTTAACATTCCAAGCCCATTTAGAAGTAGGAGTACTGTTATAAGGCATACACACATGGACAAAATTGTTGGTACCCCTCGTTTAATGAAAGGAAAACCCACAATGGTCCCAGAAATAAGTTGAATCTGACAAAAGTAATAATATATAAAAATTCTATGAAAATAAACAATTGAAAGTCAGACATTGCTTTTCAACCATGCTTCAACAGAATTTTTTTTAAAAAAGAAAACTCATGAAACAGGCCTGGACAGAAATGATGGTACCCTTAACTTAATATTTTGTTGCACAACCTTTTGAGGCAATCACTGCAATCAAATGATTCCTGTAACTGTCAATGAGACTTTTGCACCTGTCAACAGGTATTTTGGCCCACTCCTCATGAGCAAACTGCTCCAGTTGTCTCGGGTTTGAAGGGTGCCTTTTCCAGACAGCATGTTTCAGCTCCTTCCAAAGATGGTCAATAGGATTTAGGTCAGGGCTCATAGAAGGCCACTTCAGAATTGTCCAATGTTTTCCTCTTATCCATTCTTGGGTGTTTTTAGCTGTGTGTTTTGGGTCATTATCCTGTTGCAAGACCCATGACCTGTGACTAAGACCAAGATTTCTGATACTGGGCAGCACATTTCTCTCTAGAATCCCTTGATAGTCTTGAGATTTCATTGTACCCTGCACATATTCAAGACACCCTGTGCCAGATGCAGCAGCATGAGGAGGCTATACATTGACCCAGTGGCAGCAGCATGAGGAGACCATACAATAACCCAGTGGCAGCGGCATGAGTAGGCCATACAGTGACCCAGTGGCAGCAGCATGAGGAGGAGACAGAGTGACCCAGTGGAAGCGGCATGAGAAGGCCATACAGTGACCCAGTGGCAGCAGCATGAGGAGGACACAGAGTGACCCAGTGGAAGCGGCATGAGGAGGCCATACAGTGACCTAGTGGCAGCAGCATGAGGAAGACACAGTGACCCAGTGGAAGCAGCATGAGGAGGCCCTACAGTAACCCAGTGGCAGCAGCATGAGGAGGTTATACAGTGATCCAGTGGCAGCAACATGAGGAGGCCATACAGTGACCCAGCAGCAGCAGAATGAGTAGGCCACAGAGTGTCAAGGCGACATAATGTGGAGTTGGCAGCAGCATGAGAAGGACATACAGTGACCCAGTGGCAGCAGCATGAGGAAGACACAGTGACCCAGTGGAGCAGCATGGGAGGCCCTACAGTAACCCAGTGGCGCAGCTGGGGGTTTACGTGATCCAGTGGCAGCAACATGAGGGGCCTACGTGCCCAGCGCGCGTGGTGGCCACAGAGTGTCGGCCTATGTGGGTTGGCAGCAGCATGAGGAGGACATACAGTGACCCAGTGGCAGCAGCATGAGGAGTACATACAGTGAACCAAGGGCAGTGGCATGAGGAGGGCATACAGTGACCCGGTGGCAGCGGCATGAGGAGGGCATACAGTGACCCGGTGGCAGCGGCATGAGGAGGCCATAGAGTGTCCCAGCAGTGACAGCAGCATGAGAAGGACTCAGAGTGACCCAGTGGAAGCGGCATGAAGAGGCCATACAGTGACCCAGTGGCAGCAGCATGAGGAGGACAAAGAGTGACCCAGTGGCAGCAGCATGAGGAGGACACAGAGTGACCCAATGGAAGTGGCATGAGGAGGCCATACAGTGACCCAGTGGCAGTGGCATGAGGAGGACATACTGTGAACCAAGGGCAGCGGCATGAGGAGGGCATACAGTGACCCAGTGGCAGTGGCATGAGGAGGACATACTGTGAACCAAGGGCAGCGGCATGAGGAGGGCATACAGTGACCCAGTGGCAGCAGCATGAGGAGGACATAGAGTGACCCAGCAGTGCCAGCAGCCTTAGGAGGTCATACAGTGACCCAGTGGCAAAGTGAGGAGGTTGCAGCAGCATGAGGAGGCCATACAGTCACCCAGTGGCAGAGTGTGGAGGTGGCAGCAGCGTGAGTAGGCCACAGAGTGGCAAGGTGATATAATGTGGAGGTAGCAACAGCCTTAGGAGGCAATAGAGTGACCCCGTGACAGACTGTGGAGGCGGCAGCAGCGTGAGGACGCCAGGAGGCCATATAGTGACCCATGGACAGAGTGTGGTGAGGCAGCATGAATCTTTTAATCTGCTGCATCAGGCATTGGTGGGTGGAAATCCTGGCTGATCCATGCCTGATTCATCTTCACAAAGGTCAGTCTCTCCAAATTTTGGGTGGACAGGCGAGTTCTCCTTGGGGTAACTATGGCCCCCGCCGCACTAAACACCCGCTCTGATACCACACTACTGGCCAGGCAGGACAGCTTTTCCAGGGCAAACTTGGTCAGTTGCGGACACAAATCCAGTTTGTCTGCCTAGTAGTCCAGCGGATCTTCGATGACGGGTGGCAGGAAGTACTCTAAGTATGCCACCACCTGCTGGTTCAAGTTCTGCTCTGTGTCTATCTGCTGATGAGCAGCTTCTTCACTATGCGGGTGAAGAAAGCTGCTCATCAGCGACTCTAGGCTCAAGCTGCGTCTGATGGAGCCGATATTGCTCCTGCCATCCCCACCCCCACCCACAACTGCCATGCCAGTGCAAGTTGAGAGCTCAGGGCCCCCCCAGTCGGAAATGCGAGAGGATGGACGACGGCGTAGATAGGCAGCGGCCAACTTGCTATATAGCATGTCTCTACAGTAGTTCAGTTTGTCCTCCCTCTCAGCAGGTGTAAAAAAAAGGCTCCCATTTTTCCCTGGTAGTAGTGAGGGTCTAACATGCTGGAAAGCCAGTAGTCATCCCTCTGCCGAATGGTGACAATTCGGCTGTCACTGCGCAAGGAAGTGAGCATGCATTGGGCCATTTGCACAAATGACTCGGAGGGGCTCACTGCATCCATCTCCACTGCATACTGCCAAGGTGTGTCTGGGTCATCTGCCTCGTCCTCCTCATCTCCCTCTTGCTGTTGCGGTTGCTCCTGCTCCTTCTCTCCACCCATTTGGCTACACATTGCTTTTGCTCCAATCTCCTCCTCATCCTCCTCCTCCTCCAGTTCAGCCCACACAGGGCTCATGTGGCCGTGAGATATAGGCGCCACATCTTCAGTCCCCTAACCAGCCAGATTGAAAAGCATCTTTTCCAGGATGTGAATCAGTGGAATGACGTTGTTCATCTTGTAGTCCTGGTGACTGACTAACAAAGTGGCCTCCTCAAAGGAAACGAGCAAACGGCAAGTGTCAAGCATGAGCTGCCACTGGCTAACGTTAAAGTTACACAGGGAAGTACCTCTGTCCACTTGGATCATCAAGAAATCATTTATGGCTTTTCTCTGTTTATATAGTCAATTCAACATATGGAGGGTTGAGTTCCAACGGGTAGAAACATCACATATCAGCCTATGTTGTGGGAGACCGTTCTGCTGCTGCAGCTCAAGGAGGGTGCTTGGCGGTGTACGAGTGGCTGAAGTGCACGCAAAGTTTCCTTGACATTTTTAGGATGTCTTGCAGATGGGTGGAAGACTTAAGGAAACGATTGACAACCACATCAAACCCTCCTTGACGCAGCGCCGACACCATGTTCTTCCCGTTGTTGGTCACCATGGTTCTGATTTTGAGTTGTCGCGGAGAAAGCCAGGATTCGATTTCTTGATGAAGGACACAGAGCAGTTCCTACCCCGTGTGACTCTGTTCGCCCAGGCAAAAGAGGTGTAGAACAGCGTGACGCTGCCGTGCCCTGTACATGTGGTATGCTGGATGAGCACTGTGAAATGTCCCTGCAGTGGAGGCTGAGGACACAGTGGAGGATGAGGCAGACATTGTTGCAGGACCAACGGCATGAGAACGTGGAGGCGGAAGCGGCGTCACCTGGCCAAGTCGCTGGTGTGTCTGGGCAGGAACCACATTCGCCCATTGGGATGTAAACCACCTCCCCCGGTGGTTTAACAAAAAACTGCCACACCGCTAAGTAGGTGATTTTATCCCCAACACTCCACACTAAATGACTGCTACTGCCACTGCCTCCGTGAACCCCTGCACCACTGCTATCCAGGCAGGTAGGCTGCTGCAAAGCGGGTATTTTACCCCGCACACTCCTGACCTCCCACTGCTGCCACCCTGCTGACTTTTGCGCAAGCTGCCACCCTCTTCTCCCGATGACGATGAAGCCCCTTCGTCACTCGGCTCCCAATTGCGATCAGCTACATCGTCATCCACTACTGTCTGCAGGTCACTGATGTCCTCCTCAATGGTCTCTGAGCAAGGAGCCTGACCGCTCGCAACACCAGCTCCCACTCCACTCTCCTCATCATTACTTGCCTGCCTACCGGAGGAAGAGATGTCTCCTCCACATCTTGGCTGGGCACTAGCTGCTGACTGTCCTGTAGTAGCTCCTCCTCACTGTATAGTGGATCTGAGCCCACAGCATAGAGTACTTCTCTAGATGAGGGAACAGAAAAGGACAGAGGCAGGTTCAGGACTCCTGAGGGTACAGGGCCTGCTGCCGGGCCATACCAACTAAGGGCTGTGTCTGAGAAACCCACTGACTCTTGGCTGGGGGTGTCTGATGTGACTTGGGATGAAGTGGATGACCGAGTTAACCATTATGGGTTGCTGATCAAGACAAGACTGCTAGCTGACACTGGGAGATCAGGCCTCTCTAAGTGACCCCTGCTGCCACGCCCCCTTACTCTGCTGTGACCTATGCCTGCGCCAGAAACATTTAGGCCTATGGCCCTCCCCTGTGCATGGCCTGTCACCTCTCTGTCTGACATACTGTTAGATGAAAAAACGTAATTGCAAAGGAAATAAATACAGGATAAAGGCGTGATAAAGGCAGAGATCACTGGATAAGAATTATGATTTTTTGGCAGTACTGTACAGTCATGGCCAAAAGTTTTGAGAATGACAAAAATATTATATTTTCACATAATCTGCTGCCCTCTGGTTTTTATGTATGTTTGTCAGATGTTTTTATCACATGCAGAAATATAATTGCATTCATATTATGAGTAACTGAAGCTTATATTGACAGTTAGAATGAGTTAATGCAGCAAGTCAATATTTGCAGTGTTGACCCTTCTTCTTCAGGACCTCTGCAATTCTCCCTGGCATGCTCTCAATCAACTTCTGGACCAAATCCTGACTGATAGCAGTCCATTCTTGCAGAATCAATGCTTTAATTTTGTCTGAATTTGTTGGTTTTTGTTTGTCCACCCGTCTCTTGATGATTGACCACAAGTTCTCAATGGGATTAAGATCTGGGGAGTTTCCAGGCCATGGACCCAAAATCTCTATGTTTTGTTCCCTGAGCCATTTAGTTATCACCTTTGCTTTATGGCAAGGTGCTCCATCATGCTGGAAAAGGCATTGTTGAGCGCCAAACTGCTCTTGGACGGTTGGGAGAAGTTGCTCTTGGAGGACATTCTGGTACCATTCTTTATTCATGGTTGTGTTTTTAGGCAAGACTGTGAGAGAGCCGATTCCCTTGGCTGAGAAGCAACCCCACACATGAATGGTTTCAGGATGATTTACAGTTGGCATGAGACAAGACTGGTGGTAGCGCTCACCTCTTCTTCTCCGAATAAGCTGTTTTCCAGATGTTCCAAACAATCGAAAAGGGGATTCATCAGAGAAAATGACTTTACCCCAGTCCTCAGCAGTCCACTCCCTGTACCTTTTGCAGAATATCAGTCTGTCCCTGATGTTTTTTCTGGAGAGAAGTGGCTTTTTTGCTGCCCTCCTTGAGACCAGGCCTTGCTCCAAGAGTCTCCGCCTCACAGTGCGTGCAGATGCACTCACACCTGCCTGCTGCCATTCCTCAGCAAGCTCTGCACTGCTGGTAGCCCGATCCCGCAGCTGAAACACTTTTAAGAGACGGTCCTGCCGCTTGCTGGTCTTTCTTGGGCGCCCTGGAGCCTTTTTGGCACCAATGGAACCTCTCTCCTTGAAGGTCTTGATGATGCGATAGATTGTTGATTGAGGTGCAATCTTTCTAGCTGCAATACTCTTCCCAGTTAGGCCATTTTTGTGCAGTGCAATGATGACTGCACGTGTTTCTTTAGAGATAACCATGGTTAACAGAAGAGAAACAATGATGGCAAGCACCAGCCTCCTTTTAAAGTGTCCAGTGGTGTCATTCTTACTTAATCATGACAGATTGATCTCCAGCCCTGTCCTCATCAAGACCCACACCTGTGTTAATGGAGCAATCACTGAAACGATGTTAGGTGGTCCTTTAAGGCAGGGCTGCAATGATGTTGAAATGTGTTTTGGGGGATAAAGTTCATTTTCTAGGCAAATATTGACTTTGCAAGTAATTGCTGTTAAGCTGATCACTCTTTATAACATTCTGGAGTATATGCAAATTGCCATTAGAAAAACTGAAGCAGTAGACTTTGTAAAAATTAATATTTGTATCATTCTCAAAACTTTTGGCCATGACTGTACTGCAAAATGGCCTGTAATTTTATACTTGGAACAGAACGGTAAATATGCCCCTTAATTGTTCCCCCACTAATAAACACTTTTAAATGAGTGTTAGAATAACAGCTAACTGCAGAGATTAGTGGCTAATAATTATTGATTTTTGCCACTACTGTATTGAGAAATGGCCTGTAATTTTATACTCTGAACAAAATGACGAATATGGCCCTTATTTGTTTCCCCACTAATAAACACATATAAATAAGTATTAGCTGTTATTCTAACTGCAGAGATTAGTGGCTAATAATTATTGATTTTTGCCACTACTGTATTGAGAAATGGCCTGTAATTTTATAGTCTGAACAGAACGGCTAATATGCCTTTTTCCTTGAACTTCTATCTGTTTTCTAAGTCTTTCCCTAGCTCCTGCCGACGTCTGTCCCTGTAGTAAGAGCGATGTGAAATGACTGAACCTAAAATGGCCAAGGTTTTTTATAGGGCTGTGACATCACAGGGCCGTCTGGCTGCTGATTAGCTGCATACATGGCATTGTGGGTGATCCAGCGTTCCCAGAGTCCCTTGCTCCTTTTCCTAACATGTGCAGCAGCCATTTTAGTAAAAAATGTGATTCGATGCATCGAAGAGTGAGGAAATCCGGAATCAAGGTGAATCGAAGATTCCCTGAAATTCGGATCAAATTCCACTTCTGCAGCTTCAATTCGCTCATCTCTAGTTCTGATCCATCCGTCTCCATTCACTGTAATTCTTTCATCTGTCTTGTTTGTTTACTTTCATAACAAAAGAAAACGTTTTGTAGGTAGGATTTTCTCTTCTTAGAAAACTAAAAGAAAGCTTCCATTTTGTTTACAACATTACAGTCTTCACATCAGTCTTTGTGTCTGCTTTTCAGTCCATTGTTCTGATCTTATGATAGATCATAACAACAGACTTGAACGACAGCAGTGTGAACTTAGCCTCAGAGTTCTGTTAAGGATGATACTCACTGTATTGCCTTTCACATTGTTGTCTTCCTATAATTTTAATAAAATATAGTCTCAGTCTATCCCTAGGTGACATGTAGGGTGAAGTTTTTGTTCAGGCCTGCAAAATGAATATCATGGAGTAAAATGCGTCTTATAACAAATGCACTGTACAATAACCGTTAGATTTAGGAATCACGCAAAGGACTATATTATGGCTTCTTACAACCTCTAAATTATACAGAGCTATAATAATGCTTAGAAACTTGTGGAAAGGAAAAAAAAAAAAACTGTCTCTTTGGTATGTACATCTTTGCATTAGGCTGGATTTTCTTGGTGCTTTTTTACCAAAATACTGCTTGCAGTATTGAATTGCAGTTATGAGTATCCCATGTTACTATACCAGTAACCAGAGCTTTTCAATTTAACCCCTTAACGACCTTGGATGTACTATTACGTCCTGGGTGCTAGGTAGTGAGCGGGCGGGTGGCATCGGAACCGGGTGTTAGCTGTAACTGACAGCTAACGCCCTGCTCCATAACCTCCGGTCAGAGCTGAGTTCCGATCGGAGGTTTTAACCCCTTGGGTGCCGCAGTCAAACATGACCGCGGCATCCAAGGGGTTCTGCCATGTTGCTGTCCCCCGCGGCGAGATCGGGGGGTGCCAATATCTATAATCTGCAACCCGGGTTCTGGTCAGTGACCCCAGGCTGCCTGGAGCCCCCAGTACCTGGTTGATCCTGCCGGGGCCTCTGGAAGTTAGACTGACTTTATGTATAGACTGCAAGACATGTGTATGCGCCTGTCTTGCAGTCTATAGTATTATTTATTTATTTATTATGCTTACTTATATAGCGCCATCATATTCCGCAGCGCTTTACAGACATTGACAGTCACTGTCCCATATAGGACTCACAATCTACATTCCCTATCAGTATGTCTTTAGAGTGTGGGAGGAAACCGGAGTACCCGGAGGAAACCCACGCAAACACGGGGAGAACATACAAACTCCTTGCAGATGTTGTCCTTGGCAGGATTCGAACCCAGGACTCCAGCGCTGCAATGCTGCAGTGCTAACCACTGAGCCACCATACTGAACAAGCAATCAAAGCATCACTGATTCAGGTGTCCTAAAGGAACTCATGAAAAAGTAAAAAATAGTGAAAAAAAAAATAAAGTGTGTGAAAAAAAATAATAAAAGAATAAAGCCCCCCAAACTCCCTTTTCCTATATATTTACTGAGAAAAGTAATACACTAAAACATAACTTTTACTAATATATTCAGATAAAAATAGAGCTCAGCTCACACTTTAAATGAAAGAAATGCGCCAGCTGAAATAAAATTATTGTTCCTCAATGCGTTTCACGGTAGCTCATCAGGAGGATATTACATGAGTACGAACGTAATGCATAAATGCATTCATTTTGCCATTACTCAACAGAAAGATGATATATGAGTATGAGCGTAATGCAAAAATACACTTATTAGACCCCAGATCAATCCCTTAAATAGTGTTAGTTTCACACTTCAAATGGCTACTGCCTGGGCTGATAATGCTAGAGAATGCTCTGTTCAAACGATTGCAAGGGTTTCCAAAGATATCTGGTAAGGATCATCAGAAATTTCAAGAACTTAGTGACCTACTCCTGGAGCTCCTACTGGCTAAGGCGGACACTCTCCTACCGGGCCTCAGTTACCTGGACACTGCTGGTGGGGTAAACCCGATAGTCTCCAAGTTGCCATATAATATTCAAGAAAGGTGGACCACAGTTGGGTCAAGATACAAAAATGAGAATCAAGTCTCCTTTCCTCCATTTTCCTACTTCTGTGAGTTTATCAAGAACATTGCAGAATCTAAGAATGACCCAAGCTTTTCCTATGGCGATCCCAGTGTTCCTGGTTCACCTCCTATTAAGTACGACAGCTCACATTCTAACTACAGAAACCGCAGAGGCCCAGTTTCAGTGAAAAAGACTGATATTCTTCCTACACCTACATCAGCACCAGAAGAAAGCAGTTGCAACAACAACCAAGATGAAAAGGTAGAAAATCCTAACCGTCTGTGTCCTATTCACAAGAAGCCTCATCCCCTCAAGAAGTGTATTGGCTTCAGGAGGAAACCAATCCAGGAACGTAGAGAGCTTCTAAAGAAACTAGGGATATGTTTCAAATGTTGTTCCTCTACTGAACATGTTGCTAGAGACTGTAAAATTGCTATTAAGTGTATAGAGTGTGGCAGTGAGGACCATGTACAAGCTCTTCATCCATCTCAGCCTAGTGCCACACCACCTAGAGGTTCCCCTTCCCCAACTAAGCATGGCGGGGAGAACACAGATCAAGCAGCAAATACTATCACAGTATCTTCCTCATGTACAGAAGTCTGCGGAGAAGACCTTTGTGACAAGTCCTGTGCAAGGATATGCCTAGTCAATATATACCCCAAGGGCCAACCAGAAAGGGCTCTGAGGGTGTACGCCATCTTGGATGACCAGAGCAACCACTCACTTGGAAGGTCAGAACTCTTTGATCTGTTTAACTTAAAGGGTGATACTTATCCGTATACCTTGGGTACTTGTAGTGGCATATCAGAGGTTTCTGGAAGAAGGGCCAGTGGTCTTGTAATAGCTTCTCTCAAGGGCAATCTGGAGATGCCTTTGCCCACACTTGTTGAGTGCAACCAGATACCATCAAACAGAGAAGAGATACCCACACCAGAGGCGGCTTTCCAGCACCCTCATCTAAGGGCTATAGCCAGTGAAATACCATCCCTTGACAAAAATGCAGACATTCTAGTTCTGCTAGGTAGAGACATTCTCAGACTGCACAAAATACGCCAGCAAATTAATGGACCACATGAGGCACCATTCGCCCAGCGCCTCGATCTAGGATGGGTTATCATTGGCAACGTCTGCATAGGTAGGATGAAAAGGCCCACCAATATTTCTTCATTTAAGACGCATATATTACCAAATGGTCGCAGCACTTGTTTTCAGCCATGTCCACATCACTACCAAGTGAAAGAGAAGATAAGCAACAGTAAGTGGCTGCATAGTCACCGAGACAACGTGAATACTTTCCTGCCTGGGGACGACACCCTTGGATTAACAGTGTTCAATACAACAAGTGATGACAACAAGCTGGCACCGGCTATAGCTGATAAAGAATTTCTCAAACTTATGGACAAGGAATTCATTCAAGATGATTCCAACAGCTGGGTAGCACCCTTACCTTTCCGCTCCCCGAGATCAAAACTACCAAACAATCTGAAGCAAGCAGTTTCTAGATTTTCCTCTTTAAAACGTACCCTCAAGAGGAAACCACAGATGGAGTAACACTTTGTAGGTTTAATGCAGAAGGTATTTGAGAGAGATCATGCAGAACCTGCACCTCCACTAAAGGAAGGAGAAGAATGCTGGTACCTTCCATCATTTGGCATGTATCACCAAATCAGGGTCGTGTTCGATTCTAGTGCTCAGTATGAAGGCGTCTCTCTCAACAACTTGCTCCTAACTGGTCCTAACTTAAACAACAGCCTCATAGGCGTCTTAATCCGTTTCAGACAGGAACCAGTTGCAGTGATGGGCAACATCCAACAGATGTTTCATTGCTTCATTGTTAAGGATGATGACAGAAACTATCTCAGGTTCCTATGGCATAAGGACAATGATGTGAACAATGAAGTCATAGTCTTTGGCAATAGCCCTTCTCCTGCAGTAGCGATCTATGGACTGAGAAGGACCGCCCATGAAGGTGAGAAAGAGTATGGCTCTGATGCTCGTCAGTTTGTTGAGAGGAACTTCTATGTTGATGATGGTCTTAAATCCTTACCTGCAAGTGAAGAAGTGATTGATCTCCTCTCTAGAACACAGGAAATGCTGTCTGTAGCTAACCTCAGACTTCACAAGATCATCTCCAACAATATGGAAGTAATGAAAGCATTTCCCTCTGATGATCATGCAATCAACTTGAAGGATCTCGATCTCAGTTCTGATACTCCTCCTATGCAACGCAGCCTAGGATTGCTATGGAACACTGAACAAGACACATTCACATTCCAAGTGTCTTCTTGTGACAAACCTTTCCCCAAACGAGGAGTTTTATCTTTGTGAACAGCATTTATGATCCTCTTGGTTTCATTGCTCCCATCACCATTCAAGGCAAGCTACTACTAAGACAGCTTACCACTGAGAACATGGACTGGGACACTCCACTGCCTGCTGAGAAACAACAAAGGTGGGAAAAATGGAAAACCTCTTTGCAAGTATTGGAACAACTCCAGGTTCCACGTTGTTATGTACCCAGCTCCCTTTCAGCGGCAGTAAGGAAGGAAATCCACATCTTCTCCGATGCGTCAGTGGAAGCTATAGCTGCAGTGGCCTATCTGAGGATATTAGGAGCCAATCATGAGCTACACTGTGGATTTGTTCTAGGTAAGGCCAAACTGACCCCAAAACCTGCACACTCCATTCCGCGACTCGAACTTTGTGCAGCTGTGCTTGCAGTAGAAATTGCTGAAGCAATAAGAGATGAAATGGACATTGCCATTGATTCATTTACATTCTACACTGATAGCAGAGTTGTCCTTGGCTATATACACAATCAAACAAGACAATTTTATGTGTATGTTGGAAACAGAGTGGAACGTATCCGAAGTTTCTCTGCCCCTGATCACTGGCATTACGTCTCCACACAACTTAACCCAGCTGACTGTGGTACAAGGCCTGCACCGACAGCACACCTTTTAGAGCATATGTGGCTGTCGCCTCCAAGTTTCCTGTATGAAGATCCCTGCTTGACTCCTAACAATGCTGTCTACGATTTAGTGGATCTCGAGTCTGACAAGGAAATCAGGCCTATGACCTCCACACTCTACACTTCTGTGATTCCAAAGGCGAAGCTGAAGCCACATCGCTTTGAACGTTTCTCAATCTGGTCATCCATTGTGAGAGCTGTCGCCCGACTGTTTCACATCGCTCAGTGCTTTGCGAAGAACAGATCAACAGAGTGTCATGGCTGGCATATGTGTACGAAACACCCTACCGCAGCGGACATTGAACACGCCGAGCAAGTTATCATCTGGAGTGTTCAACAAGAGGTATATCATCAAGAGATTGACAGTATCTCACGGAGCATCAATCTGTCCAGGAACAGTGCACTTTACAAACTAAACCCCATAATCGACCACCACGAATTATTGAGAGTGGGCGGCCGGATTGGAAAGTCTGACTTGTGTAGCAAGGAACAGAACCCAGTGATCATTCCAGGTGGACATTACATTTCTGCTCTGCTGATCCGACATTACCACGAGAAGGTAACCAAGGGAGGCTCAGTGCGAGTTTTCTTCCGCCCAATTAATGAACGGGTGCTTCTTCTTCCAGGAGGAGACATCACATAAAAGAAGATAAGGACACCATTCACAGCTCATGGCGGGGAGCTTCCTTCCATGAACTAAAACCGTGTTCTTGTGGATTACAGTATGGGTTGGTGGAGGTGTTGTCAAATTGCGGCTTCCTGATCTGAAGATTGGTTTATTTGGACTAACTGTTGATTATTGTTTGTTGTGCATGTTTCTTTTTTTCTTTTTCAGGTTTGAAGAGGACTTTATGGACATTTCAGGACATTATTTAATGTTTGTTTTCATTGAAATCTAAAGATTTCAGGCGGGGAGTGTCATGTCCCAGGACTTGGTTTAATTCACTGACATATATCTGTGATACTGTGTTTGTCTTTGTAGTTTGTCCCTTCTCTCTCTCTGTATCCTTAGCTGTGATGCAGTAGCTCCTCCTCTCTCTCCCTCAGTTTAGTTTCACTTCTTTGTAAGCAACATGTCTGCTCAGCTCCTGGTATTTCATCATTTTTCACCTACTGCTGTATGAGGTTTTACAAGATTTACATGGATTAAAGCATCTGGAATCTTATCTACGCCTCCTCAGTTGAGTTGAACACTATCTGATAAATATCTTGGTGTAAATTGCTGGTTAGCATAGAGACTACAGGACATTCTCACAACCTCACATTTGCAGCCAAGCTATTGAGTCAGAACAATTGTCTGAAAAGGTTGTGCAACAAAATATTAAGTTAAGGGTACCATTATTTCTGTCCAGGCCTGTTCCATGAGTTTTCTTTTTTTAAAAATTCTCTTGAAGCATGGTTGAAAAGCAATGTCTGACTTTCATTTGTTCATTTTCATAGAATTTTTATATATTATTACTTTTGTCAGATTCAAGTTATTACTGTGACCATTGTAGGTTTTTCTTTCATTAAACGAGGGGTACCCAACAGTTTTGTCCACATGTGTATGGTACAAATCATCCTTTCTGATTAAATACAGAATCAGAAAGGAGGATTTACAGAATACGGGTGAGTTTTTTAAAAAAGACTGGATGGCTGGAAAATCATCTGCTACTAGTGGCCACAGTGAGTGGATAGCAATAATAGCATACCATCCACCATCTAGTGCTATAATGCTAATGGCCACTGAGCATCATCCTCACAGTTCACAGATTTGCCTACACCCTACTCTGGAGATTACTACTTTCATGCATGAACAACCCACTTCTACTATAACTCCAAAACTGACCCTTTTAAGAGAGATGGTCATGGCAATAGACTGCAGTAAAAACTGCACTTCCCAGCACCCTGAAGGTGGGTGCTGACCATTTGCAGTACAGCACTAGATGGGGGATGGTATGCTATTATTGCTATCCACTCACTGTGGCCACTAGTAGCGGATGATTTTCCAGCCACCCAGTTTTGAAAAACTCACCTGAAATCCTGCATGTATCTAATCAAAAAGGAGGATTTGTACCATATGTACTTAAAGAACAAAATAGTTTTACATATGGGGTAGTATGAGACTACAATGATTTGATTTGGAGAATATGCATGTTTGAATAGCTATGAATGGTGTATTTTACTCCAGGCGTATCCACTAGCAACCCCTCCACTTCTCCAAAATATCAGCCCAGGCAGTAGCCATTTGAAGTGTGAAAATAACACTATTTAAGGGATTGATCTGAATTGTTAGATTATTTGAGTAATCTTTCCCACAGTGAAAATTTACTTTTCCTATATAAAATGAATTATATATATATATAAAAAAATAAAAACAATACATATTTGGTATCGCCGCGTCCATAACAACCTGTACAATAAAACTGAAACAATATTTAACGTATACAGTGAACGTCGGGGAAAAAAATGGAAAAGAAACACCGGAAGTAATGATTTTTCGCCACGTAACCTTACAAAATATGCCATAAAAAGGGATCAAAAAGTAATATTTACCCCAAAACAGTACCATTAAAAAGCACAGGTTGCCCCGCAAAAAATAAGTCCTCGACCAACTCTGTAAACTGCAAAATAAAAATGTTACGCATCTCAGAAGATGGCAATGCAAAAATTATTGATTTATAACCCCAAATGGGTTTTTGTTCTGCAAAATTAGTATCGCATAAAAATACAATATATATGAGGTATCACTGTAATCGTATCGACCCGCAGAATAAAGGTTACATGTTACTTATGCTGTGCGCTGCATGGCGAAAAATTTAAAAGGTAAAACGCAAAGCCAGAATTGATGGATTTTTTTTTAAATCCACCAAGAAAGCGTTAATAAAATTTATTCTATAAGTTATAGGCACCCAAAAATGATGTCATTACATCATTTGAGGGGTGCACTTTTCAAAATGGGGTCATTCCCTAGGGGATTCCACTTTACTAGTACCTCTGGTATATCTGAATCTGCGCTCCAAAAGTCACATAGCACTCCTTCCCTTCTCTGCCCTGCTGGGTGCCCAAACTGCAGTTTATGTCCACATGTACGACACTGGTGTACCCAGGATAATGTACTTAATGTCATATGTGGGTATAAACTGCTGTTTGGGCACAGCTGGGCACAGAAGGGAAGGAGCGCTATTTGGTTTTTGGAGTATAGACTTGGATGGTTTGGTTTTTGAACGCCATTGCACTTTTGCAGAGCTGAAATACCAATAAAGTAGAATTCCCTGACACGTGACCCCATTTTGGAAACTACACCCCTAAAGGAATTTATCCAGGGGTACAGTGAGAATTTTTAACCCCCAAGTGTTGCTATAATTTATTATCCACAAATGAATACGCAGCTGATTGTGAAATGTGAAAATGACAATTTTTCCAGGAATACGTCATTTCAGTGTGTAATATGTCGTGCCCGGCTTGTATCAGAGGCAAATGCTCCAAAAGCTGTTGTGCCCGGGATCCCCGCCTAACAGTTTTTGGAGTGTGTGTCTCTGCAGACATAAGCTGGGCACAACATATCAGGCACTGATACCAGTGCAGTGTCATACATGTGGGCATAAACTGCCGCTTGGGCACGCAGCAGGGTGCAGATGTGAAGGAGCACTATGTGCTTTTGGAGCGCATATTTAGATTGTTGGTTTTTGGACACCATGTCACATTTGCAGAGACCCTAAAATTGCCCCTACAAAATGGGGTCACTTCTTGGGGAATTCCAGTTTACTGGCACCTCCAGGGCTCTGCAAAAACAACATGGCGTCCAGAAAGTCCCTCTAAATCTATACTCCAAAAGCTAAAAAAACACAGTGCTCCTTCCCTTCTGAGCCCTGCTGTGTGCCCAAGCAGCAGTTTACACCCACATATATAATTTTTTGTCCCCAGGATAGCCCACTTAATAGTTTTAGGAGCGCATGCCTCTGATATCACAAAGTGGCCGCAATGTAATAGGCACTGAAATTGGATATTTCTTTAAAAACTTCAATTTTCACTTTGTACATTAATTTTTGGAAAGCATTTTTAGGCTTAAAATGATAATACCCTTTGAAAAATTCTTTGAGGGGTGTAGTTTCTAAAATGGGTCACTTTTGAGGGGTTTCCATTGTATTGGTACTTTAGGGGCTCTGCAATTGCGACATGGCAGTCAAAAACTATTCCAGCCACATCTGCCCTCCTAAATCCAAATAGTGTTCTTTCCATTCTGAGCCTCACCATGTTCCCATACAGCAGATTACAACCACATATGGGTAATTTCTGTGTTCAGAAGAAATTGTTTAACAAACTGTGAGGTGTTTTTCTTCTTTAACCACTTGCAAAAATTAAAAATATGTCGTTAAATGGACGGTTTATTGGAAAAAAAAAGTAATTTTTCATTTTAATGTCCCAATGTTAATAAAATCTGTGAAGCAGCTGTAGTGTCAAAATGCTCACTATACACCTTGATATGATCTGTTAGAGGTGTCGTTTCCAAAATGGGGTCACTTTTAGGGGGTTTCCACTGTATTGGCACTTTGGGGGCTCCGCAAATGTGACATGGCACCCAAAAACTATTCCAGCAAAATCTGCCCTCCAAAAGCCAAATATCACTCTTTCCATTCCAAGCCCCGCCATGTACCCATACAGCAGATTACAACCACATATGGGGTATTGCCGCATTCATGAGCAATTGTTTTACAAACTGTGGGGTGCTTTTTCTCCTTTAACCCCTTGTGAAAATGAAAACTTTGGGGATAAAGTGACGTTTTAGTAATTTTTCATTTATACATCCCAATTAGTAAAATCTATGAAACAGCTGTGGGGTCAAAATGCTCACTATACTGCTTGATGAATTATGTGACGGGTGTAGTTTCCAAAATGGGGTCACTTTTGGGCCGTTTCCTTTGTATTGGTACTCTAGGAGTTTTGCAAATGAGAAATGGAACTGAAAACTATTCCAGCAAAATCTGCTTTTCAAACATCCAGTGTTGCTCCTTCCCTTCTGTGCTCTGCCGTGTGCCCAAAGATCAGTTTACACCCACATGTGGTGTATTTCTGTGCTCGGGAGAAATTGCATAACGAACTGTGAGATGCATTTTCTCCTTTAACCCTTTGTGAATTTGTTAATTTTAGGGCTAAATTAAGGGATTAATGGAAAAAATGAAATGTCTAAATTTCACTTCCATATTGTTTTAATTCTAGTAAAATGCTTAAAGGGTTAACGAACTTCCCAAATGCTATTTTGAATTATTTGAGGGGTGCAGTTTTGAAAATGGGGTGATTTATGGGGTTTTTTAATATATAGGCCTTTAATATCCCTTTCAGAACTGAAGTGGTCCCTAAAAAATTAGTTTGAGAAATTTTCTTGTAAATCTGGAAAATCGCTGTTACACTTGTAAGCCGTCTAACATCCAAAATAAATTACAGGGCGATTAAAAGAGAGAGGGGGCGTTCCTTACAGCCCGGCGATGACGCTCAGCTGTGAGGAACGCCCCCCCCCCCAGTACAAGTCTATGAACGAGAACTGTCAGGGAGGGCGTTCCTCACAGCGCAGTTAGACTGTCAGGAACGCCTTTCTGACAGTAAACCGTGAAACTTACACTGCCGATATCTCCATCCCCGGGGCACATACCGGGAAAGCCAGAAGTGCGCTGAATTCAGCGCGCTGACGACTTTCTAGCAGTATGTAAAACCACATGTGCCTGAGGACATGAAAGGTCCTCTTTAAAGCGTCTCAAAGTTATTGCCATATGTGACACATGTCAGTTTTGAAAAACGATGCCTGTTCCTTAACGCACTTTTGGGCTGGGTCCCTAAGGGGTTAAAGGCTTTTAGGAGACAGTATATAGGTGAATTCTTGAAGATTAGAGAAATGGGTGCCCAGGTTTCCAGACTCATCGGGACTTTTGACTACAGACATGATGACGTTATGGAAATTTTGAGGAAATACTGGAGGGTACTTACGAGAGAATGACCAGGGTATCGCCCAGTCGCACAAGCACCTCTTGACCTGTACCTGAAATAAAAACTCCACACCAACTTTTGGATTAAATTAGCCACAGCAGCCATTTTATTAAATAAAATAAATAACCATTTTAAAGTGCAAACAAAGCCAACAACCCCACCCAAACACTGTCAGTAACCCTGACCTGACGACGGAGGTCCTCGAGGCCCAAAACCCAAGTTTTTTACCACCAGTCCCCTGAGCACCAGCTCTTTTACCCCTAGCCGTTCCACACCAGCTCAGGGGCACCAATTTAATTAAGCTCCACTGTGCTCACTATCCCAAAGGGCCCTAAAGCCCTTAATACCCCTTTAACCATAACCAAAACAAAGCCCAAATGGTCTGGGGAGTCCAGCCCCTACCATGGGGCCCTCCCCACCACAACCATTTCCGATACCCAGCCTCGAGGACCCCCACCGCCATAGCCACTGTGACAGATAAAACTCCCCCACAGACCCATAAACCAAGAGGGTAGGTGAAACAAAGGGCGGGTGGGCGGGGGCTTCTCCTGCGTTCTGATGCGTGAACTGGCGGGAATATTCCCATGCTCTACTTTAAATACCCCCCCTCCCATGTCCCCCCCCTACCCCTCCCCATCCATTATCCACTCCTTAACGGCCTATTTAACCCTCTGGTGTCTCCTTCTGTATGTGCTCCAGGCTAACACCTGTCATGCAGGACTCCCCTTCCAGTCTTCGCCTTCGGTCCAGCCTCACTTTAGAACTGCATTATGGCTTACCCATCTGTTACATTTTGGCAGGTTAAAAATATCTAGGATCAAGTGGTCTGGAGTTAATTTGAACCACCAGTACATAGTAGTACACTGTGCAAAATCCCTGGCACATACAGGTGTGACAGCTGTACTGCATGCAAGTACATTCAAGTGGGCATAACCTTTAAAAGTGCCAATACACAAAAGGAATATTAAATCCAGGATTTTGTCAACTGTAAAATGGTGGATATCATCTCTCTCATTACATGCCCATGCCCTTTGAATTACTTTTTCCAAGCCCAATCGACAGTTCCATTGTCATATTAGGGAACAGAGATGGGCGAACCTCTCAAGATTTGTTTCATTTCAGGTTAGGGTGGCTCAGGCAAATCGTTTGTTTCGGGTAGAACAACCTTGGTACGACTCACACCTTAAATTGGCTTCAAACCAGAGGCGTAGCTAGGGGTTCAGCACGGGGGGGGGCCAACATGTCCAAGTGGGTGCCCAACTTGGACATGTTCGTATACCGATACTATCAGTATACGGTTAGTGTATAGTGGTATATAGCGGCTCTACACAGGGCTCTGCAGACGATTTAGGTGAATACAGTGCAGTAACATTTAGTGACTTACCAGTGACGTCTCTGACTAATCGTTCACATTCCCCATCTCTTTCATCTGGACGACCATGACCACTTCTTCCAGTCTCTGTAAAGTTTGCAACACAGACATCTTTAGCTCCTCTTATTGATCGCGATTTTTCCTGCAGCACTTTGCGCAGAAAGTTTGCAGAGGTTTCCTCTGCGGATTTTCTGCTTCAATTATATCTATAGGGAAACCACTGATGTTTCCGTAGGTATAACTGACATGCTGTGATTTACAAAACTGCGACTGATTTGGAAATAGCAGCATATCCGCTGTGCATATTTTACTGCAAATTGGGGATGGAGGCCCCATGTGGCGAAAACCCACAGAAAAAAACCGTGGCATTTTAGCAGATCCCATCCACACATTGCGGAAAAATATGTGCAGCAGACGCACTGCAATTTCCAAAACCGTTGCGGTTTTGGAAATTGCAGCATGTCAATTATACCTATGGAAATGCTGGCGGTTTCCATTTAGGTGTATTAAAAACAGAAAGTCCACAGGGGAATCCTCTGCAGACCTTCTGTGTAAAGCGCTGCGGGAAAAACCACATTGTTACCGCCACGGTTTTTCCTGCAGCGCTATTTTTTTCTGGAGCCCGCTACATGGGGCCTTAGTCTTAATAAAGCCCAAGTGCAACTTTCATTAAATTAATTGCCTCCTCATATTATGCCCCTGATTCCCCCTGACTTAAATACTGTACCTCTAATGACCTCTTATATCAATGACCACCCCCTTGTATTCATAATGCCCCCCAATAACCCTTATATAAATGAACCCCCCATTGTCATAATGCCCCCTAATGAATCCTCCCTTTATAGTTATATTTCCCCCTCCTAACCACCACTTATTACATATCACTTATCACTATTACATACCTTCCAACTTTCAAAGGACAGAAAGAGGGACAAAATATATGGTGTGCTATGCGCGCCGCAGCAAATTTAGCTCCACCCACTTCTATGTTGACTCCGCCCATTCTCATCTATTTTTCCATGTGCCCCCACACAGTATAATGCTCCTACAGTAACCCAAACATTATATGCCCCCACATTATAATGTTATCCTCCAATTGCCCCACAGTATTAAGTCCCTCTAATCGTGCCCCAGTTTAAACTGGCGGAAACTAGAGGGGGACATTACACTGGTGCAGCTGTAGGGTGACATTAAACTATGGGACAGTTGCAGGGTGACATTAATCAGTGGGGGTAGTTGGAGGGGGACATTAAACTGGGGGAAACTAGAGGCAGACATGTCCCCCTCCAGCTACTCCCCACGGTTTAATGTCCTCCTCCAGTTGCCCTCAGTTTAATGTCACCCTCCATCTGCTGCCCCAGATTAATGTCCCCCTTCATCAGCCCCCAGTTTAATGTCCCCCTTTATCTGCCACCAATTTAATTTCCCCCCTTCATCTGCCCCCAGTTTAATTGCCCCCTTCATCTGCCTTCAGTGTAACTGGCCCCTACATCTGCCCCCAGTTCCCCCCTCTTGCTCACACATGCTGTGTCTCTGTCTCTTCAATCACTCTCTGTTCCCAGCTTTCTGTGTAACATCACAGCCTGTCCCACAGTATCCAGAATAGCTCCACCCACTCAAGAATCTGATCACATGGTCATGACGTCATCAAAGGTCCTTTACCCACTAAGATTTAGCATCTACCCTTTACACTACCTTAATAAAGTTTGTTAACAGCAAAACACTTCAGGGGCATAGCGGGACAAACTGTAAGCTATGTGGGACCGCCGGACAGCTGTGTAAAATTGGGACTCCCCTACTGGGAGCTATGCTATTAATATACCCACACAAAAAAAAAAAAAAAAAGTCATACTCACCTATCTGCGATCCTGATGAATGGAGCCGCCGCTTCCTCCCTGTCCACACACAGGACGTCTGTGTCTGAGCGCAGGCGGCGCGATGTTGTGACGTCATCGCGCCGCCCGTGCTGAGAAGCAGACATCGGTCTGTGGTCTCAGCGTCTTGTAAACTGCAGGCCTGTATTGGCTTGCGGTTTACAATACTGTTAAGTTGCAGGAAGAGTTTTAACTAGATCGGTGTCTGCAGACACCGATCTAGTTAGAAATACAGGATATATTAATGGCGGCCCCGGGGTGGGCCCCACAGAGTCAGTGGGCCTGGGGCAGCCGCCCCCTCTGCCCCCCCCCCCCCCCGTTAGCTACGCCTCTGCTTCAAACATAATGCAGAACACTCTTAGGGCTCCTAGGAACCTATCTATCCAATTTCTAGCTCTCTAAGGCAAACACAGCCAAAGTTGTGTCAAAGTGAAAGTGTCATGTACAGTCATGGCCAAAAGTTTTGAGAATGACACAAATATTATATTTTCACATGATCTGCTGCCCTCTGGTTTTTATGTGTGTTTGTCAGATGTTTTTATCACATACAGAAATATAATTGCATTCATATTATGAGTAACAGAAGCTTATATTGACAGTTAGAATGAGTTAATGCAGCAAGTCAATATTTGCAGTGTTGACCCTTCTTCTTCAGGACCTCTGCAATTCTCCCTGGCATGCTCTCAATCAATTTCTGGACCAAATCCTGACTGATAGCAGTCCATTCTTGCAGAATCAATGCTTTAATTTTTTTCTGAATTTGTTGGTTTTTGTTTGTCCACCCGTCTCTTGATGATTGACCACAAGTTCTCAATGGGATTAAGATCTGGGGAGTTTCCAGGCCATGGACCCAAAATCTCTATGTTTTGTTCCCTGAGCCATTTAGTTATCACCTTTGCTTTATGGCAAGGTGCTCCATCATGCTGGAAAAGGCATTGTTGGGCGCCAAACTGCTCTTGGACGGTTGGGAGAAGTTGCTCTTGGAGGACATTCTGGTACCATTCTTTATTCATGGCTGTGTTTTTAGGCAAGACTGTGAGAGAGCCGATTCCCTTGGCTGAGAAGCAACCCCACACATGAATGGTTTCAGGATGCTTTACAGTTGGCATGAGACAAGACTGGTGGTAGCGCTCACCTCTTCTTCTCCGAATAAGCTGTTTTCCAGATGTTCCAAACAATCGAAAAGGGATTCATCAGAGAAAATGACTTTACCCCAGTCCTCAGCAGTCCACTCCCTGTACCTTTTGCAGAATATCAGTCTGTCCCTGATGTTTTTTCTGGAGAGAAGTGGCTTCTTTGCTGCCCTCCTTGAGACCAGGCCTTGCTCCAAGAGTCTCCGCCTCACAGTGCGTGCAGATGCACTCACCTGCCTGCTGCCATTCCTCAGCAAGCTCTGCACTGCTGGTAGCCCGATCCCGCAGCTGAAACACTTTTAAGAGACGGTCCTGCCGCTTGCTGGTCTTTCTTGGGTGCCCTGGAGCCTTTTTGGCACCAATGGAACCTCTCTCCTTGAAGTTCTTGATGATGCGATAGATTGTTGACTGAGGTACAATCTTTCTAGCTGCAATACTCTTCCCAGTTAGGCCATTTTTGTGCAGTGCAATGATGACTGCACGTGTTTCTTTAGAGATAACCATGGTTAACAGAAGAGAAACAATGATGGCAAGCACCAGCCTCCTTTTAAAGTGTCCAGTGGTGTCATTCTTACTTAATCATGACAGATTGATCTCCAGCCCTGTCCTCATCAACACCCACACCTGTGTTAATGGAGCAATCACTGAAACGATGTTAGGTGGTCCTTTTAAGGCAGGGCTGCAATGATGTTGAAATGTGTTTTGGGGGATAAAGTTCATTTTCTAGGCAAATATTGACTTTGCAAGTAATTGCTGTTAAGCTGATCACTCTTTATAACATTCTGGAGTATATGCAAATTGCCATTAGAAAAACTGAAGCAGTAGACTTTGTAAAAATTAATGTTTGTATCATTCTCAAAACTTTTGGCCATGACTGTATGTCTATGGAAAAATGGATGGTAAGCAGTGGATACAAACTCCAACTTTAACCATACATTGCGCAATGGTTTTGTAGAAAAAATAGCCTGTTTTGATGGCTTGTAAGTGAAAAGGGGCTTATTGTTATTTGGGAGACAAATTTGTGACTGTCAGTCGCTTGAATAGTGATGAAGAATTGGCTTTTCAAAAAAAAAATTATCCCATGATGGAATCAGATCTAAAATCATAATTGTGTTTTGTTTTTTTTTAAATATACCAACACTGTGGAACCAACAGTGTGCTATAGTGCAATGTGATGGTGGACCAGGCTGCAGGACATGTCTGGCTGGCAGTGGTGGTAGCTGTGACAACATGTGTGACAGTGAAGCAGAGACTAATATGATGGACCAGGCCGCAGGACATGTCTGCCTGAGTGGTGCCAGTGGTGGTTGGCACTGAACAGCTGTGGAAACACGTGTGGCAGTGCATCAGGGCATAATATGATGGACCAGGCCGTAGGACAAGTCTGCCTGTGTGGTGGCAGCTATTTAGGAGTAGCAGCCAGCAGCAGCAGTACAGAAAATGGAAGATGATGATAAAGGGAGATAGTGACACCATTATTAAGAGGCATCAGCCAGAGGTGTTTGAAAATCCTTACAGATCCATGTCTGATTCATTTTGATAAAAGTAATTTTTTCCATGTGTAGCCCTATTTGGGGGGGTATGAGTATTATCCCTCCCGCAACAGACTCTGGCGCTGACCTGTGTGTATAATGGGACCTGAAGCCTTCGCTGAAGGGAAGAGTGGGAACATATATGAAATATATCAGTGCCTCCACCCAGGATAGAGCCTCTGTATTCAGGGCCGGTTTTAGACAAAGTGGGGCCCTGGGCAAAATGAAAAGTGGGGCCCCAAATGCTGATATGCAAACAACACCATCGTCTTCCAGTGGCAACCCCTATAATAACGCCTCCTTTCTGCCAACAAAAAAGTAATAAGCCCCATTTTACCACACACAATTCAAATGAGCACCTTTGTACCCCCTAATAGATTTTTGCACCCAGTCATCAGTTATTATAGCGCCTCCTTATAAATAATAGTCTCTGCTTATAAATAATATTACACCTTTATCAGTAATAGCGCCCTTATAAATGATAAATAGTTCCCTGTATCAGTAATATTCCCCCTTATCAGTAACAGTCACCCTGTAAAAATAATACTGCTCCCTTATAAATAATAGTCCTCTCATAAATAATAGTTACCCTTATAAATAATAGTCCCCATTATCACTAATAGCCCCCTTTATAAATAATCCCACCTAACAATTATACCCCCCTTATAAAAAGTTCCCCTCTTATAAATAATAGCTCCCCCCTTATAATGGATGCCTTATACAGTATATAATAGTTCCCCCCTTATAAATAATAGCCCATCTTATAAATAATAGTTCCCCCTTATAATAGCCCCCTCATACTTAAGTTTCCCAATTATATATAGTAACCCATCCTTATATACAGTATAATAGTTCTCTGTTATACAGTGTCGGACTGAAGGGCCTTAGGCCCACCAGAGGATCTTGTTCTGGGGCCCCACCCAACAGCTTCCTGCTAATAGCCTACACCACGGCTCCTTCACTGAAGTCTTACATATGTGCTGACTATCTGATGTTACTGAGTATGTTCCCAGTATAGTCAGCCCCTATAATACTGTGCAGGCCCCAATAACTCCATGGCCAATTCATGCACAGTACTGTATGGGGAATGACATGGCTATGGAGCACTACACATATGTGCAAGATTATAGTGAGGGAGCTGTGATGCAGACATAGCACACAGGGCTACCAGCAGGAATTGTGAGCCCCCCCCCCCCACAGTATAATGCTCCACATGGTATATAATGCTCCACAGTATAAAATGCTCTCCTGAGCCCTCCAGTTTCCCCACATGGTATATAATGCTCCACAGTGACCCCACACAGTATAAAATGCTCCCCTGAGCCCCCCATAGTGGCCCCACATGGTATGTAAGGCTCCACACAGTATAATACTCCACAGTGGCCCACACAGTATACTACCCCTTAGTAGCCCCAGACAGTGCTATATGCTCCCCAGCAGCCCCACACAATATAATATGCTCCATACAGTATAATATGCACCCCACAATGCCCCCCAGTATAATGCTCTACAATGGCCCCACAGAGTATCATATGCTCCCAAAAAGCCCCACACAATATAATACAGTCCACAGTGGCCCCACACAGTATAACAGGCTCCCCACACTGTCCCTTCCCCCAGTATAAAGCTCCACAGTGGCCCATAGTATAATATGCTCCCCAGAGGGCCCCCGCTAGTATAATGCTCCACAGTGCCCCCTCCAGTATTTTGCTCCACAGTGGCCCCACGCAATTTATTATGCTCCCCAGAGCGTCCCCCAGTATAATGTTCCACAGTAGGCCCCACGCAGTATAATATGCTCCCCAGAGGGCCCCCTAGTATAATGCTCATTAGTTCCCACAGTGGCACCACGCAATATAATATGCTCTGCTGATGGCCCCCCCAGAATAATGCTCCACAGTGACCCCACTCAGTATAACATGCTCCAGAGATGGCCTCCACACAGTATAATATACTGTCCAGAGAGGTTTCCCCAGTATAAAACTCCACAGCGGCCCAAAACAGTATAATATGCTCTCCAGAGCCCTCCCCCAGTATAATGCTCCACAGTGGCCCCGCACAGTATAATATACTGGGGGGCCCCTCTGGAGAGCATATTATACTGTGTGGGGAAACCGTGGAGCATTATACTGGGGGGGGGGCTCTGGAGAGCATATTATACTGTGTGGGGCCACTGTGGAGCATTATACTGGGGAGGGGGCCCTCTGGAGAACATGTTATATTCTGTGGGGCCTCTATGGAATATTATAAAGTGGGGGGGCTCTGGAGAGCATGTTATATTCTGTGGGGCCACTTTGGAGCATTATACTCGGGGGCCCTTCTGGAGAGAATATTATACTGTGTGGGGCCACTGTGGAGCATTATACTGGGGGTCCCCTCTGGAGAGCATAATGCTCCAAAGTGGCCCCACATAATATAACATTATCTCCAGAGCCCCCCCCCCCCACATTATAATTTTCCACAGAGGCCCCACAGAATTTAACATGCTCTCCAGAGGGCCCCTTCCCAGTATAATACTCCACAGTGGCCCCACACAGTATAATATGCTATCCAGAGGGGCCCCCCAGTATAATGTCCACAGGGGCCCTACAGTGCTATTATTATATTATATTCTGGGGTCTCTTCAGACCCCAGAATCTAATAATCGAAGGCCCGGGGTAGGTAAGGTAAAATAACAAACAGTTATACTCACCTTGTCTTACCTCTCCCGGGCCTCCTCGCGCTGCTCCGCTATTCCCGCCGGCGCTGGCTTCTTCTTCTCTGCGGCTGACGTCACGCGTTGTGGGCGTCACCGCTGAGGCCTGTGATTGGGCCTCAGCGATTACGTGAGGCAAGCTGTCAGCACGCCCCATGTGATCTCTAAGGCTGAGGCCTGGCCTCAGAGGTGATGTCCGGGACGCCAGAAGATGACGCTGGACGCCAGGACAGGTGAGTAAAAATGTTTGTTATTTTTACTCACCTCAGGTTCCCCCCCCCCCCCCCCCCCCCCGCCCCCCCTTTTTTAAAAGGGGGGCCTCTTCCGAAAAACAACCAAAAAAAGAAAGTTAAAGACCTTAAAAAAATTTAATTTTATTTTTTCGGGGTTTGGGGAAAAAAAAAAGATACCACATAAGGTTTTAAAAGTGGCTTTTTAAAAATCAAAAGGGTAATAGTACATACATACAATATACTCAGAACACAGCAGTACTACAACAACCAGTAAGTCCACAACAGTCTTAGGTTATATACCCGGGTATATATATAGATAGATATATAGCAAGAGTCCGATGCACAATACCTCAAGGCAACAGAAGAGATGCAGGGGCCCCTGTGGATGACTGTGGATCCTCGGATTCTTCCAGGAGATGACAGACAGCCGATCAGGAGATGATGATGATGGTGAGATTCTTCACAGGCAGCAAACAGGGCGACAGTGACGGTAGTAGATGCAGGCCTGACTACCCTAACACTGAGTCCTTAACCTGCCAGCTAAACTACTAGTGCAACCGGGCTTCTAACTAGCTAGTTGGCCGTCGGAAGCCTAACCTATCACTGCCCTGAACTATATATATATATATATATTGATCCCTAACTACAGTTACTAGCTAGGTCCTGTGAGTATATAGGGGTAACACATACCGAACTATATACCCCTGAAGTAAACGTGGAACAGGTGGCTCACTTGCCTTAGACTCCCACAGACATAACATGTCTCCCCACAGCAGCTCTGCCTCACGTGTCTCTGACTCACTGTATTTACAAAACAAAACTTGCACTGAATGCCTGGGGTCTCTGAAAAAAAAAAAAACAGAGGGGCAAAAAAAAAAAAAAAATTAAAAAAAAAAAAAAAAAACCCCCCCCAAAAAAACCAACCGAAGAAAATTTCCCCCACCCTTTCAAATTTTAAAAAACCCAAAAACCCCCCAGAACCAAAAACCCCCCCTTGGCCAAAACACTTGAGGCCGGACAAGATAAAACTCCAATGGCAAACTGTGCCAGTTCATTCCACTGCTCTAACCTATTGGTCAAGAATTCCATGGCTCAGAGTTATCTGCAGGACCATAGGTGCACTCTAGGTATGACTGTATTTGCTGGTGCCCCCATGGGTGTCAGTTGCAGCATCCCAGAGGCTGCTGCTTCTAATGTTTGTGTCTGTGCCTCTGGGTTTTATGTTGGTATGTCCCGTTCTGTGTTAAGTGTTCTATGTCATTGTTATGCAGCTTTTTCCTCTGAATTTTCCCCCCCTGCAGTGTTCAAAACCTAGACTTGGTTCAGCCCTAGCCTATCACAGGCCACTGGGCGGGGTTGTAGGGAGATCTCATCTCCACAACGACGGTTGGTCTCCTCAGTTTAGTGCATGCAGCTAACCAGGGTAGGTGTGTAAAGCCTTCCTGCCACAGCCTCTGGACTGAAGGCCAACCGCTGCTTTCGCGGCCCCAGGAGGGATACCACCAGCCCAGACTCATCTACAGATAGCCCTGAGCAAAGGAGAAGTGTTGTCAGCATTCTTGGATTTATTTGGTGCCGTGTCAGGAAGAGAAGGAGAGGACCCTGACAGGAGAAACTTGTTTGGGCCTAGCATACAGGTAACCAGATCCCTTTCAGGACTCCCTGTAACTCGATCCCCAGTGTACCTGGCTGTGAGAGGCAGAGAGGACTAGTGGAGAACTTTACTGCAGAGCCGGTAACATCTTTGGGCACCCTCCTAGAACCAAGGCTGGGGGTTGGACACTGTAGGACTACTTCCCCCATTCGAAAGCTGCTGTTGCCTTGTTGTTCCTGATGCCAAATAAAAGGCTGTTTTGGTTTAGCTGCACCGCTGACTCCTGATTCGTGCCTGCATCACCATCAGGGCCCTTCCAATCAACACCACACCAGCTCAGAGAGAAGAGGTCCCCTCTTCAACTGGAAGTGCCTCGGGGGGAAAAAACTACTACCACCACCATCTGGTAGTGCTGTCCGGCCTAGGAGTGAGACTGAGTGGTTGGTAAGTGTGCTCGGCCTGCTAGGTGGCACAGCATCCACCACCACTACTACCATCCTCCGGTTTCCTCCATCTGGGTTGCGGCACAGTTGCCTATTGTGCCTCCGGTTGTGGCACTGCGAGAAGACAAATTTCTGGTTCACCATCTTCCAGATACTGTACTGGGCTTGGCTGCTGCTTTTACTCCTCCTGACACCTGTACCACTAGCAGAAGAGGTGGAGTACTGGCTGAGTGAGGTGAACTGGGATTGGGTAGAGGTCACCTGGGTACCTGTACGACTGGCACTTGCAGTGGTCTGGCTATACAGACTATCCTGATAATATTCTTAGGGCAGCAGGGAAGAATTCCTCTATTTTGTCTTTATAGTGAGGGTCTAAGAACACTGCCATCCAGTACTCATAGCTCTGCTTAATGCTAATAATACACTTGTCGCTGTATAAGCAGAGGAGCACACAGCCTGCCTTTCTTGCCAGCATATGTGTGGACCCAGGGGCCTGCTATGGTTGGTGTTCTTGGCCAGCATGGTCGACATTATCATCATCTTGAAACAGATAAGGGTCAGCCTTCTTCCTTGGCTGTGCCTGTGACATATTAAGGGCTCCCTCTGCTTCCAAGGGAGAGTCTTCCTCCTCTTCCAATCTAGGAGTCCCAGTTACTCTACCATGATGACCCTGACCCAGGTCCTCATCTTCCTCCATCAACATAGGGCGATGATGTTGACTAAGAAGTTGAAAGTGTTCCTCCTCTTCCATCCCTCGTTGCATGAGTGTGTTTCCTGTAAGATATACAATAGAGGGATCGCATCACTGATGCTGTAGTCATCCCTACTGACAAATTTGGTGGCTTTTTCAAAGGGCTTGAGAAGCCAGCACACTTCCCTCATGAGCCTGCAATCACGAATCTCCAAGTAACACATGGTCCCTGTGGGCTGCTGCATGCAATAATTGCTCACCACCTTCTGCTGCTCACACAGATGCTCCAGCATGTTTAAGGCGAAGTTCCACCAAGTTCAAACATTTCAGATAAGGCGTAAGAGGAGTAGGAGAAACCGTTGGTGATGATGATAACAACTAGAGATGAGCGAATCGAAACTGACGAAGTGGAATTCGATCCGAATTTCAGGAAGTCTTTGATTCGCATCAAATCCGGATTTCCTCACTCTTTGATGTATCGAATCGCATTTTTTTCCTAAAATGGCTGCTGTACATGTTAGGACAAGGGGCAAGGAACTCTGGGAAAGTAGGACCACACACAATGTCATGCATGCAACCAATCAGCAGCCAGCCAGCCCTGTGATGTCACAGCCCTATAAATACCCTCTGCCATTTTAGACTCAGTCATTTTACAGTGTACTTAGTACAGGCGCTAGGGAAAGTGGTAGAAAACACTTCAAAACTGATAGTTTGCTCAATTGCAGTTCAGGGAAAGAGCATTAGAAATGTAGGGAAAGGATAGGGAGGGATTTTGAAGCAGAACAGGGTTCATTTGGGGTGTTTGCTGCCTGGATAATAGGAACAATCCTACTAACCTTGCTGCACTGACTTCCATTACCCTGCTGCTCATTGCAGGTTTGAAATAGATCATACCTGTGTGTTCAAGGGAGAAAATGACATGCCTTTTAGCCGTGCATTAGTGGCCAAAAAAAAGAATTCTTATCCATTAATCTCTGCAGTAATCTGTTATAACGCCTTTTCTGGGGGTTTATTAGTGGGGAAAAAAATAAGGGGCTTATTCGCCGTTGTCTTGAAGGTAGAAAATGACATGCCTATTTGCCGTGCATTAGTGGTAAAAAAAAAATAAGGATTGTTATCCATTAATCTCCGTAGTTATCTGTTATAACATCTTTTCTGGGCATTTATTAGTGGGGAGAAAATAAGGGGCTTATTCGCCGTTGACTTGAAGGTAGAAAATTACAGGCCTTTTTACCCTGTATTATTTTCCTTTTCTTTTACTTATTAGATGTAACAGTATGTCAGACAGAGAAGCAACAGGGTCTGCACAGGGGAGGGACACAGGCCTAAATGTTTCTGGCGCAGGCACAGGTCGCAGCAGAATAAGGTAGCATGGCAGCAGGGGTCACTTACAGAGGCCTGAGCTCCCAGTGTCAGCTAGTGGTTGTGGCTTGACCTGTAACCCAACGGTTGTAGAATGGTTGACTCTGTCATCAACTTCACCCCAAGTCACATCAGACACTCCCAGCCAAGAGTCGGTGGGTTTGTCAGACACAACCCTTAGTTGGCATGGTCTGGGAGCAGGCCACGTGTCCTGAACCTGCCTCTGTTCTTTTCTGTTCCCTCAGCTAGAGAAGTACTCTATGCTGTGGGCTCAGATCCACTATACCAATGTTGGCACCACAGCCCTGCGTCAACATATGTAGTGTCACCATAAAGTGCCCTGGGAGAACTGTGGCTCCAATGTGGTGGTCCAGGCTGCCGCAGGAACCGCAGCATCACCCAGTGACACGCACCCCATTTCAGGCAGTCAAGGCTCCAACACCTCAGCAGAAGGAAGCTGTGTGTCCTTCCCATCATCTGCTGGTCCTGATGCTCCTGCTCCTCCTCCTCCTAGTCAGTCATTGCGTCAGCAATCGATCACCGAAGCGATTTCAAAGAGACAATAGTATGCATGCACTCATCCAACAGTGCAGAAGTTGAACATGCTCCTGTCCAAGTTGCTGGTGCTGCAGTCACTCCCTTTCCAATTGGTGGACTCTGCACCTTTCAGAGAACTGATGGCTTGTGCCGAGCTGAGGTGGAGAGTCCCAAGCTGTCATTTCTTTGCAAAAAGGCAGTACCAGCCCTGCACAAATATGTAGAACAGAAGGTGGGCCACTCCTTGGGCCTGTCGGTGTCTGCCAAAGTGCACGGCAGCGCCGATGTGTGGAGCTGTAACAACGGTTAAGGACAATGTATGTTCTTTACGTCCCACTGGGCGAATGTGGTTCCTGCCCAGACACACCAGCAACTTGGCCAGGTGACGCCGCTTCCGCCTCCACGTTCTCACGCTGTTGGTCCTGCAACAATGTCCGCCTCATCCTCCACTGTGTCCTCAGCCTCCACTGCAGGGACAATTCACAGTGCTCCTCCAGCATACCACTTGTGCAGGGCATGGCGGTGTCACGCTGTTCTACACCTCATTTGCCTGGGCAAACGGAGTCACACAGGGGAGGAACTGCTCCGTGTCCTTCATCAAGAAATTGAATCCTGGCTTTCTCCGCGACAACTCAAAATCGAAACCATGGTGACCAACAGCGGGAAGAACATGGTGTCGGCGCTGCGTCAAGGAGAGCTGGGCCATGCGCCCTGCATGGCGCACGTGTTCAATCTGGTTGTCAAGCTTTTCCTTTAAGTCTTTCACCCATCTGCAAGATATCATAAAAATGTCAAGGAAACTTTTCATGCACTTCAGTCACTCGTACACTGCCAAGCACACCCTCCTTGAGCTGCAGTGGCAGAATGACGTCCCCCAACATAGGCTGATATACGATGTTTCCACCCATTGGAATTCCACCCTCCATATGTTGGACCGACTGTACGATCAGAGAAAGGCCATAAACGATTTCTTGATGATCCAAGTGGACAGAGGTACTTCCCTGTGTAACTTGAATGTTAGCCAGTGCCAGCTCATGCGTGATACCTGCCGTTTGCTCGTTCCCTTTGAGGAGGCCACTTTGTTAGTCAGTCGCCAGGACTACGGGATGAACAACGTCATTCCACTGATTCATATCCTGGAAAAGATGCTGGTAAATCTGGCTGGTCGGGGGACTGGAGACATGGCACCTACATCTCACTGCCACATGAGCCCTGTGGGGGCTGAACTGGAGGAGGAGGAGGACATTGGAGCACAAGCAATGTGTAGCAAAATGGGTGGTTATTCTACACAGGTGATAGGAGAGGAGGAGCAGGAGCAGCCGGAAGAGCAAGAGGGGGATGAGGAAGATGAGGTAGATGACCCAGACACACCATGGCAGTATGCAGTGGAGATGGATGCAGGGAGCCCCTCCAAGTCACTTAGGCAAATGGCCCGATGCATGTTCACTTGCTTGTGTAGTGACTGCCGGCAGAGGGATGACTACTGGCTCTCCAAAATGTTAGACCCTCGCTACCAGTCAAAAATGGGGGCCTTTTTTACACCCGCTGAGAGGGAGGACAAACTGAACTACTATAGAGACATCCTATTTAATCAGTTGGCCGCTGCCTATCTGCACCATCGTCCATCCTCTCGCAGGTCTGATCGGGAGGCCCTGGAGGCTCACCTTGCACTGCCATGGCTGCTGTGGGGGAGCAGGAGCAGTACCAGCTCCATCAGCAGCAGCCTGAGCCTAGTCTCGCTGATGAGCAGCTTTCTTTACCCGCATAGTGAAGAAAGTACTCACCAGCAGCTAGACCCAGAGCAGAACCTGAACCAGCAGGTGGTATCATATTTGGAGTGCACCCTGCCACCCATCTTTGAAGATCCACTGGACTACTGGGCAACCAAACTGGATTTGTGGCCACAACTGGCCGAGTTTGACCTTGGAAAGCTGTCCTGCCAGGCCAGTAGTGTGGCATCAGAGAGGGTGTTTAGTGCGGCGGGGGCCATAGTTACCCCAAGGAGTACTCACCTGTCCACCCAAAATGTGGAGAGACTGACCTTTGTGAAAATGAATCAGTCGTGGATCAGCCAGGATTTCCACCTACCAATGCCTGATGCATCAGATTAAATCATCCATGCTGCCTCACCCAAACCTTGACAAAAGAGACCGGTTTCTTCTGGCTACCTGCCTCAGCTACTATTCTGATGCCACACATCTGATGCCAAGTGCTCTTTCTTATAGCCACCATCGTCAGCAGGTACTGTTTGTGCAAACACCTTCCCATTCTGTCACCGGGTCACTCTGTGGCCTCCTCATGCTGCTGCCACTGGGTCACTCTGTGGCCTCCTCATGCTGCTGGCACCTCCACATTATGTCGCCTTGCCACTCTGTGGCCTCCTCATGCTGCTGTCACAGGGTCGCTCTATGGCCTCCTCATGCTGCTGCCACTGGGTCACTGTATGGCCTCCACATGCTGCTGGCACATCCACATTATGTCGCCTTGCCACTCTGTGGCCTACTCATGCTGCTGCCACAGGGTCACTCTATGGCCTCCTCATGCTGCTGCCACTGGGTCATTGTATGGCCTCCTCATGCTGCTGGCACCTCCACATTATGTCGCCTTGCCACTCTGTGGCCTACTCATGCTGCTGCCACCGGGTCACTCTATGGCCCCCTCATGCTGCTGCCACTGGGTCACTGTATGGCCTCCACATGCTGCTGGCACCTCCACATTATGTTGCCTTGCCACTCTGTGGCCTACTCATGCTGCTGCCACAGGGTCACTCTATGGCCTCCTCATGCTGCTGCCACTGGGTCATTGTATGGCCTCCTCATGCTGCTGGCACCTCCACATTATGTTGCCTTGCCACTCTGTGGCCTACTCATGCTGCTGCCACCGGGTCACTCTATGGCCTCCTCATGCTGCTGCCACTGGGTCACTGTATAGCCTTCTCATGCTGCTGCCATCTCCACATTATGTCACCTTGCCACTCTGTGGCCTCCTCATGCTGCTGCCACCTCCATATTATGTTGCCTTGCCACTCTATGGCCTACTCATGCTGCTGTCAACTCCACATTATGTCACCTTGCCACTCTGTGCCCTCCTCATGCTGCTGCCAACTCCACATTATGTCACCTTGCCAGTCTGTGGCATCCTCATGCTGCTGCCACCTCCTCATTATGTTGCCTTGCCACTCTGTAGACATCTATGTGGAATCAGCAACGACAGTGTAAAAGGAGCACACTTTTTCATGCTACAGTGGGATCTTGGGCCTCTGTACGGTTCTTTACACCTAGCACTAAGATCGACCTGTAAGGCTGAGTTTACACTTGAGTTAATTGGTCAGTTTTGGCCCCGTAACTTGCCAAATAAGTAAAGTGTGCAGTGGTTCTAAGAGCGACGATTTGTCATGTGCGTGTCATACTGACTCACAGAATTGTTTCACTACCACAGCAGACTCCCTATGCATGGTACTGCAAGGCACAGTGTTTTATTATTATTATTATTATTGTTTATATAACACCATTAATTCCATGGTATTTTACATTTGAGGGTTTACATACGGTACACAAAATATACAAGACAAGTATAATACTAACAGTGACCAACTGGCACAGTGGGATAGAGGGCCCTGCCCGCAAGTGCTTACAATCTATGAGGGAAGAGAGATAGACAGAAGGTGAGGGGAGAGGCTGTACAGATGGTAGTGTTGTTACAGTAGTGTCATTGAAGGTTCTACACCACTATACAGGCTCTCTGCAGCCAGGAAATAGCTGTTTTTTAACGCTATTCGCCTCAAATTAATTCGGATCGAATCGAATGGTTTTGGAAACTTTGGAGAATTGGTCGAATCGAATTTTTGAAAAATTCGCTCATCTGTAATAACAACGAAGACAATGTGATAAGTGTATATTTGGCCTGTCTACAAGGAAGATCATGCGGAGGAGTAGGAGAACAGCCTTGCTCACTTTCCCTGCCAGTGCCACTGTCAAGTCTATTTTTCCAAATAAGAGAGTGAAGCCTTTTCATGTGAGTACGTAGAGATGTCATTCCTTTAACCACGTCTAAGTTTCTTCTTGCAGATGTTAGACATCAACATGGATTTATCGTTTGGCAATGTACAATAAAGTTCCCACACAGGAGATGACCACGTGTATTTGCTGCCACCACTGTGTATGGTCAGTCACCAGAGCATAAAAATAAAATTAGCATAGGATGCACTACTACTGTGTTTCTCCGAAAATAAGACTGGGTCTTGTATAATTTTTTTTCTCCGAAAAAAGGGCTAGGGCTTATTTTCGGGGTAGGTCTTAATTTTTTCCATGAACAACAATTTTTTTTCAATTTTCCTCAGAGGTGAAACAGCTAAAAAACGGCAATTCGGCACTTTTGATTTTTTTTTTTTCCTGCTACGGCATTCACCATAGTGGAAAAAAAGTTTGTAGAGTGGGCGTTTTCAGACACAGGGATACCTAATGTGTATGTGTCTCACATGTATTCTAGTGAAAGTGGGGGGGGGACTCTTGAACTATTATTGTTTTGTTTTTTTATATATTTTTTTTTTAACTTTAATTTTTTTTTTTTAAATTATTAACTCCTCCTAGTGGGCTTGAACCTGCAATCGTCCCATAGACTGCAATACAACGTATTGCAGTCTATGGAGATTATCTTCATTACTATTGAGGCTGGTCATAGAGCAGAGCTGAGCAGAGCGGCCGTCATCTTTAAGGACCCAGCATGCGCTGTAATCGCACGGCAGATGTCGGGAAGGGGTTAAACTAGCTAGGGCCTATTTTTGGAGTAACACGGTACTACTACTACTGTGAGGGTATAAATATATATATACAGTGCCTTGCGAAAGTATTCAGCCCCCTTGAACTTTTCAACCTTTTGCCACATTTCATGCTTCAAACATAAGGATATAAAATTTTAATTTTTTGGTTAAGAATCCACAACAAGTGGGACACAATTGTGAAGTGGAATGAAATTTATTGGTTATTTTAAACTTTTGTAAAAAATAAAAAACTGAAAAGTGGGGCGTGCCAAATTATTCGGCCCCCTTAAGTTAATACTTTGTAGCACTACCTTTTGCTGCTATTACAGCTGCAAGTCACTTGGGGTATGTCTCTATCAGTTTTGCACATCGAGAGACTGAAATTCTTGCCCATTCTTCCTTGGAAAACAGCTCGAGCTCAGTGAGGTTGGATTTAGAGTGTTTGTGAACAGCAGTTTTCAGCTCTTTCCACAGATTCTCGATTGGATTCAGGTCTGGACTTTGACTTGGCCATTCTAACACCTGGATACGTTTATTTGTGAACCATTCCATTGTAGATTTGCTTTATGTTTGGGATCATTGTCTTGTTGGAAGATAAATCTCTGTCCCAGTCTCAGGTCTTTTGCAGACTCCAACAGGTTTTCTTCCAGAATGGTCCTGTATTTGGCTCCATCCATCTACCTTCAATTTTAACCATCTTCCCTGTCCCTGCTGAAGAAAAGCAGGCCCAAACCATGATGCTGCCACCACCATGTTTGACAGTGGGGATGGTGTGTTCAGGGTGATGAGCTGTGTTGCTTTTACACCAAACATATCGTTTGACATTGTGGCCAAAAAGTTCGATTTTGGTTTCATCTGACCAGAGCACCTTCTTCCACATGTTTGGTGTGTCTCCCAGGTGGCTTGTGGCAAACTTTAAACGAGACTTTTTATGGATATCTTTGAGAAATGGCTTTCTTCTTGCCACTCTTCCATAAAGGCCAGATTTGTGCAATGTACGACTGATTGTTGTCCTATGGACAGACTCTTCCACCTCAGCTGTAGATCTCTGCAGTTCATCAAGAGTGATCATGGGCCTCTTGGCGTGCATCTCTGATCAATCTTCTCCTTGTTTGAGATGAAAGTTTAGAGGGCCGTCCGGGTCTTGGTAGATTTGTAGTGGTCTGATACTCCTTCCATTTCAATATGATCGCTTGCACAGTGCTCCTTGGGATGTTTAAAGTTTGGGAAATCTTTTTGTATTCAAATCCGGCTTTAAACTTCTCCACAACAGTATCACGGACCTGCCTGGTGTGTTCCTTGGTCTTCATTTTGCTCTCTGCGCTTTAAACAGAACCCTGAGACTATCACATAGCAGGTGCATTTATACGGATACTTGATTACACACAGGTGGATTATATTTATCATCATCAGTCATTTAGGACAACATTGGATCATTCAGAGATCCTCACTGAACTTCTGGAGTGAGTTTGCTGCACTGAAAGTAAAGGGGCCGAATAATATTGCACGCCCCACTTTTCAGTTTTTTATTTTTTACAAAAGTTTAAAATAACCAATAAATTTCGTTCCACTTCACAGTTATGTCCCACTTGTTGTTGATTCTTCTCCAAAAAATTTAAATTTTATATCTTTATGTTAGAAGACTGAGATGTGGCAAAAGGTTGAAAAGTTCAAGGGGGCTGAATACTTTTGCAAGACACTGTATATATATATATATATATATATATATATATATATATATATATACACACACTTAAAATAATTTTTTTAGATTAACAACAATGCTCCTTCACACTGTGTATGGGTCAGACATCAGACCAGAACAGAAAAATAAAACCATGAAATTACGAAATTTTTTTCTTAAGATAAGTGCAGGCTAGACTGTATATTAGGTGCACACACACAAAAAACGCTGAAATAACAGAGATTCTTTACATTTGTGGTGGATGCATTACTACTAGTAGTGCATCCACCACTACTACTGTATCTATCTAAAGTGGGGAAAAAAAAGTAATTAGTCAGCCACCAATTGTGCAAGTTCTCCCACTTAAAAAGATGAGAGAGGCCTATAATTGACATCACAGGTAGACCTCAACTATGAGAGACAAAATGAGAAAACAAATCCAGAAAATCTCATTGTCTGATTTTTAAAGAATTTATTTGCAAATTATGGTGGAAAATAAATATTTGGTCAATAACAAAAGTTCATCTCAATACTTTGTTATATATCCTTTGTTGGCAATGACAGAGGTCAAACGTTTTCTGTAAGTCTTCACAAGGTCGGCACACACTGTTGTTGGTATGTTGGCCCATTCCTCCATGCAGATTTCCTCTAGAGCAGTGAAGTTTTGGGGCTGTCGCTGGGCAACACGGACTTTCAACTCCCTCCAAAGGTTTTCTATGGGGTTGAGACCTGGAAACTGGCTAGGCCACTCCAGGACCTTGAAATGCTTCTTACGAAGCCATTCCTTCGTTGCCCTGGCGGTGTGCTTGGGATCATTGTCATGCTGAAAGACCCAGCCACGTTTCATCTTCAATGCCCTTGATGATGGAAGGAGGTTTGCACTCAAAATCTCACGATACATGGCCCCATTCATTCTTTCATGTACACGGATCAGTCGTCCTGGTCCCTTTGCAGAGAAACAGTCCCAAAGCATGATGTTGCCACCCCCATGCTTCGCAGTAGGTATGGTGTTCTTTGGATGCAACTCAGCATTCACTCTCCTCCAAACACGACGAGTTGTGTTTCTACCAAACAGTTCTACTTTGGTTTCATATGACCATATGACATTCTCCCAATACTCTTCAGGAACATCCAAATGCGCTCTAGAAAACTTCAGACAGGCCCCGGATATCTATTGGCTTAAGCAGGGGGACACGTCTGGCACTGCAGGATCTGAGTCCCTGGTGGCGTAGTGTGTTACTGACGGTAGCCTTTGTTACGTTAGTCCCAGCTTTCTGCAGGTCATTCACTAGGACCCCCCGTGTGGTTCTGGGATTTTTGCTCACTGTTTTTGTGATCATTTTGACCCCACAGGGTGAGATCTGGCGTGCAGCCCCTGATCGAGGGAGGTTATCAGTGGTCTTGTATGTCTTCCATTTTCTAATTATTGCTCCCACAGTTGACTTGTTTACACCAAGCTGCTTGCCTATTGCAGATTCCCAGCCTGATGCAGGTCTACAATTTTGGCTCTGGTGTCCTTACACAGCTCTTTGGTCCATAGTGGAGTTTGGAGTGTGACTATTTGAGGTTGTGGACAGGGGTCTTTTATACTGATAACAATTTCAAACAGGTGCCATTATTACAGGTAATGAGTGGAGGACAGAAGAGCCTCTTAAAGAAGAAGTTACAGGTCTGTGAGAGCCAGAAGTCTTGCTTGTTTGTAGGTGACCAAATACTTATTTCCCACCATAATTTGCAAAAAAATTCTTAAAAAATCAGACAATGTGATTTTCTAGATATGTTTTCTCATTTTATGTCTCATAATTGAGGTCTACCTATGATGTCAATTACATCTTTTTTAAGTGGGAGAAATTGCACAATTGGTGGTTGACTAAATACTTTTTTTCCCCACTGTGTATACATATATATATATATATATATATATATATATATATATAACAGTGGGAACGGAAAGTATTCAGACCCCTTTAAATTTTTCACATTTTGTTTCATTGCAGCCATTTGATAAAAGCAAAAAAGGTCATTTTATTTCTCATTAATGTACACTCAGCACCCCATCTTGACAAAAAAAAACTGAAATGTAGATATTTTTGCAAATTTATTAAAAAAAAGAAAAACTGAAATATCACATGGTCATAAGTATTCAGATCCTTTGCTGTAACTCATATTTACTCAAATGCTGTACATTTCCTTCTGACCCTCCTTGAGATGGTTCTACTCCTTCATTGGAGTCCAGCTGTGTTTAATTAAACTGATTCGACTTGATTAGGAAAGGCACACACCTGTCTATATAAGACCTCACAGCTCACAGTGCATGTCAGAGCAAATGAGAATCATGAGGTCAAAGGAACTGCCCAAGGAACTCAGAGACAGAATTGTGGCAAGGCACAGATCAGGTTACAAAAGAATTTCTGCAGCACTCAAGGTTCCTAAAAGCACAGTGGCCTTCATAATCCTTAAATGGAAGAAATTTGGGACGCCCAGAACTCTTCCTAAACCTGGCCGTCCAGCCAAACTGAGCAATCGTGGGAGAAGAGCCTTGGTGAGAGAGGTAAAGAAGAACCCAAAGATCACTGTGGCTGAGCTCCAGAGATGCAGTAGGGAGATGGGAGAAAGTTCCACAAAGTCAACTATCACTGTAGCCCTCCACCAGTCAGAGATTTATGGCAGAGTGGCCCAAAGGAAGCCTCTCCTCAGTGCAAGACATATGAAAGCCTGTATAGAGTTTGCCAAAAAACACATGAAGGACTCCTATGGACTGCTATGGGGGTGTTTTTCAGTTGCAGGGACAGGACGACTGGTTGCAATTGAAGGAAAGATGAATGCGGCCAAGTACAGAGATATCCTGGAAGAAAACCTCTTCCAGAGTGCTCTGGACCTCAGACTGGGCCAAAGGTTCACCTTCCAACAAGACAAAGACCCTAAGCACACAGCTAAAATAACAAAGGAGTGGCTTCGGAACAACTCTGTGACCATTCTTGACTGGCCCAGCCAGAGCCCTGACCTCAATCCAATTGGAGAGACCTGAAAATGGCTGTCCACCAACGTTCACCATCCAACCTGACGGAACTGGAGAGGATCTGCAAGGAAGAATGGCAGAGGATCTCCAAATCCAGATGTGAAAAACTTTTTGCATCATTGCCAAGAAGACTAATTGCTATACTAGCTCAAAAGGGTGCTTCTACTCAATACTGAGCAAAGGGTCTGAAGACTTATGACCATGTGATATTTCAGTTTTTCTTTTTTTTTTTAAATTTGCAAAAAATATCTACACTTCTGTTTTTTTTTTCTGTCAAGATGGGGTGCTGAGTGTATATTAATGAGAAATAAAATGAACTTTTTTGCTTTTAGCAAATGGCTGCAATGAAACAAAGAGTGAAAAATTTAAAGGGGTCTGAATACTTCCCGTCCCCATTGTGTGTGTATATATATATATTATATATATATATATATAAAATAATAATAAATGCACACTTGCACATGCAGAGAAACACTTAAAATAAATTATTCAGATTAACAATAATTCTCCTTTACACTATGTATGGGTTAGGCATCGGACCAGAGCGGAAAAAAAACATGAGATTGCAAAATGTATTTTTACTAGACCATGTATTGGAGCAACAAGAAACTGCTTGTATTTAACTAGTTATTTTGTTTAAGATTTGCGCAGGCAAAAAACTACATTGTGTATTTAATGAGAAAATGTTAACTCTTGCCCAAAAAAGTCCTTAACAAAACATTTTTCACTAACAGGATTTTCTTCAGTAAAAAAGTATGTTTAATGTGTATAGAGATGAAATTGCTCTATTGCAATATTGTCAGACAATATTGACAATGAAAGGCTTAACTGCCTGTGTAAGAAGCAGCAACACAGATTCCAGTCACTGTTTATGAACCTGTCCTATCTATGTTTATTGAATTCTAGCACTAATTTATCTGTGTAATAATTGTTATGTTATTCCAAATTGTTTTTTTTTTTTTTTTTTACAAAACCGACCAAATGGAGATTCATCTCGGACGAACTGAAATGGCCGATGAACTGGGCCTGTGATTGGGCCTCAGTGGTGACCTCGCTATGTCAAGCGGCATGATGTCATGACGTCTGAAGAGAACCCAGAGCATAATAATGTCACTTTCACATTGACATAACTTTGGCTGTGTTTGCCTTAAAGAGCTAGAAATTGGATAGATAGATACCTAGGAGCCCTAAGAGTATTCTTCACTATGTAATAAGCCAATTTCCTACCAAACTTATTAGACCCGAAAAGAATCAGGGACCTGAGCCGTCTAACCTGAACACAAAAAGAATCTTGAGAGGTTCTCCCATCTCTAATCAAGACATGCCAATTATTTTCCAAACATATACATGAAAAATTATCAGGGCTGAGCTGAATGCCTGCAGTTTCAGGCAATTGAATGGATATGTCCACCAAAATGGGATAGTGATTGGGACAACTTAGTGTTAAAAAGAGGAGAATGGATCTATAAATTGGCATGTTTGAGTCCAACAAGTCTCAACGATATGATCTGCTGCACTTTCTTTATTTAAACATATACCGCTCTTTGTCCCTTGAAGGGGGATGTGTGTGCCCATTTTCTTTTTGTCATTTGTTCATATTACTACTTCTTTGAATGGAGTAAATCAAGATGGGACCTTAGGTAACTGGGAGGTCCTCTGCCCCCCATGGTTGGTGTCCTGGGTGTGTTATGAGTTCAGGGGTTTGGGGTGTTTCAACATCTACCCTCCCCCTTATACTAATGTGAGTCTGTGGGCACTCTTATCCCAGGAAATAATATTATGCCTCTGAGTATGCTACCAGCTTTTGGGGCTTATATTATGCCTCTGAGTCTGTTATCATGGGGATTATATCATCCTTTGATTGAGGAATCATCCCATTTGAGGCTTAATAACGGATCTCTGAGTGCATGACCCTCCCCCTCTCCCTGATATGTATTGATCATGGCTATATTTAATCATTGCATTGTTATATAGGCTATATAGAGGACATATAAGCCTCAGGTATAGATAGGAAAAATGACTATGGAATTCTACTAATGATCCATGATATGGTATCACTACTGTTACTAATGTCCGTTGCTGTCTTCCGTCATAGGATGTCAGCAATGGACATTAAACTGTCACAGAGATCGGTCACAGATTCTGTGTCCGTTCCCATTGACACTAATCTAAACAAGCTATCTTTGTCATGTTTGTTTACTTTTGTAATGAAAGATAAAGTCCTGTATGCATGACAGCACAATACCTTCTCATGTGTGAAACAGATTTCTCTTTCTGCTGCATATAAACATAACCTAACTAACTTGTGTGGCTAGGTTGTGCCACTTTATGATCATTCAGTCTGACTTTTGTTACCCCTGTCAACCCTTAGATAGAAGGGGCTGCAATCCTGAATAAAAAACTGGCAGCTGGATTCCAACCTATCAGGAGTGGTGGTATATCATATTGATCTCATCCCTTTAATGAATGAGATCCGCTTTATGCTTATGGACAACATGTAATCATGGTGACACTGTTATATTATATATTGGCTTTTCTCTCTAAAGGGAATCTGTGCTATCTGCATGCAGTATGTTATAGAACAGATGGGCCTACCAGATTGATATATAGATTTGTGGGAAAAGATTCAGTATAACCTGTCATTAATGTATTGAATTCTCTGTACTTTCTATATTAAGAAATCAGGAGATCATATCAGTGATTGATAGTTATCTCTGTATGCACATAAAGTGGAGGGGGGGATATATTTGAATCACTAACAGAACCTGCTGACCTGGCTGTTAAAAATACAGTTGGATCACAGAACCAGAGAGAATAAGAACCCCAAAGGGGCCGTGAAACTGGTAGAGCAGGAAGCCATAGACTTGTAGGCTATGGGCCATAATTTGCCCAACGGCCTAGAAACAGTAGTGAGTGAGATCTTTGCTTCATGTCCTCTCCTGCTCCTTAATGCTTTTGGCACACTGCTGTTATGTGTCATATGTAGAGATGAGACAATCAAAGCTGCAGAAGTGGAATTCGATGTGAATTTCATGAAATCTTCGATTTGCCACAATTCCAGATTTCCTCATGCTTCGATGCATTGAATTGCATTTTTTTATAAAATGGTCACCGCACAGGACAAGGGGCAAGGGACTCTGGGAGCACGGGATCACCCAAAATGCCAAGCGTGCAGCTAATCAGCAGCCAGCCGGACCTGTGATGTCACAGCCCCTTTAAAAACCCTCGGCCATTTTAGGTACAATTATTTCATATCGCTCTTACTGTAGGGACAGACATCGGCAGGAGCTAGGGAAAGACTTAGAAAACAGATAGAAGTTCAGGGAAAGAGGATTACAAGTGTAGGGGAAGGATAGGGAGGAATTGAGAGAAGAATTTGGGGTGGTTGCAGGGTCATTTACAGCAAGAATTTGGAGCATAATTCACATTGCAGCACTCACTGCCATTATACGAGGCTGAGGAGACAGTGGAGGATGAGGCGGACATTGTTGCAGGACCAACGGCATGAGAAAGTGGAGGGGGAAGCTGCGTCACCTGTCCAAGTTGCTGGTGTGTCTGGGCAGGCACCACATTAACCCAGTGAGCCGTAAATGACATATATTGTCCTTGATGGTAGTTACAGCTCCACATGTTGGCGCTGCCGTGCACTTTGGCAGACACCGACAGGCTCTAGGACTGGCCTACCTTCTGTTCTACATATTTGTGCAGGGCTGGTACTGCCTTTTTGGCAAAGAAATGATGGCTTGGCACTCTCCACCTCAGCTCGGCACAAGCCATCAGTTCTCTGAAAGTTGCAGAGTCCACCACTTGGAAAGGGAGTGACTGCAGCACCAGCAACTTGGACAGGAGCACATTCAGCTTCTGCACCATTGGATGAGTGCACGCATACTGTTTTCTCTTCGAAATCGCTTCGGTGATGGATTGCTGATGCAATGACTGACTAGGAGGAGGAGCAGGAGCATTATGACCAGCAGATGATGGGAAGGACACACAGCTTCCTTCGGCTGAGGTGGAGGAGCCTTGACTGCCTGAAATGGGGTGCGTGCCACTGGGCGCTGCAGAAGTTGCTGCGGCAGGCTGGACCACCACATTGGAGCCACAGCTCTCCCAGGCCACTTTATGGTAACGCTGCATATGTTGACGCAGGGCTGTGGTGCCAACATTGGCACCCTGGCCGTGCTTCATCTTCTGCCCACAGATTGAACATATGGCTATGTTCACCTCCCCCGGTGGCTTTACAAAAAACTGCCACACCGCCGAGTAGGTGATTTTACCCCCAACACACTGCACTAACTGACTGCTACCGCCACTGCCTCCGTGAACCTCTGCAACACTGCTTTCTGGGCAGGTAGGTTGCTGCAAAGCGGGTGGTCTACCCCAGGCACGTTTAGCTCTCGACCTCACAATGCTGCCACCCTGCTGTCTCCCCCGCTGCCTCATGCGCAAGCTGAAACCCTCTTCTCCTGATGAAGATGAAGCCCCTTTGTCACCCGGCTCCCAATTACGATCGGCTACATCGTCATCCACTACTGTCTGCAGATCACTGATGTCCTCCTCAACACCAGCTCCCACGCCTCTCTCCTCATCACTACTTGCCCGCCTACTGGAGGAAGTGGCGGATGTCTCCTCCAAATCTTGGCTGAGCAGTAGCTGCTGATTGTCCTCTACACTTACCCTTCAAGCCGCACATCCAAACCCTCAACACCTCCTGCCACCTCAAACTTAAGAACATGCATTGAATCTGCTTCTCCCTCGCCCTTTAAACTACAAAGATGCTAGTCCATGCCCTCATAATCTCCCAGACTACTGTAACACCCTTCTCCATGGCCTCCCAGCAAATACTCTCGTCCCCCTCCAGTCCACCTTAAATTGCGCCGCTCGCTTAATACACCTCTCCCCCCCATTCTTCATCGGTCACTCCCCTCTGCCAATCCCTTCACAAATAGAGTTCAAATTACTAACGCTGACATACAAAGCCATCCACAACCTGTCCCCTCCATATACAGTATCTCTGACCTAATCTCCCGCTACCTGCCCACACGCAACTTCTGATCCTCCAAAAACTTCCTACTCCGCTCTCATCTTATCCGCTCTTCACACAACTGTCTCCAAGACTTCTCCTGTGCATCCCCCATACTCTGGAACTCATTACCAAGACACATAAGACTGACCCCCACAATCACAAGTTTCAAGAAGGCCCTGAAAACTCACCTATTCAGGAAGGCCTACAATCTCCAATAACACTACTGTCTCCATACCACCACCTGAACAACCTCTACCCCCACCTTCTGTCTCTATCCCTCTTCCCTCATAGATCGTAAGCCCTTGTGGGCAGGGCCCTATATCCCACTGTGCCAGTTGGTCACTGTTAGTATTATCTGTTTTGTATATCTTGTGTACCGTATGTTAATCCTCAAATGTAAAGCACCATGGAATTAATGGTGCTATATAAATAAACAATAATAATAAATAATAATAATAATACCTCCTCCTCACTGTACAGTGGATCTGAGCCCACAGCGTAAAGTGCTTCTCTAGCTGAAGGAACAGAAAAGGACAGAGGCAGGTTGAGGACAGGTGAGGGCACAGGGCCTGCTGTCGGGCCATGCCAACTAAGGGTTGTGTCTGGCGAACCCACAACTCTTGGCTGGGGGTGTCTGATGTGACTTGGGATGAATTGGATGACCAAGTCAACCATTCTACAACCGTTGGGTTGCTGGTCAAGACACAACCGCTGCTTGACACTGGGAGCTCGGGCCTCTGTAAGTGACCCCTGCTGCCACACCCCCTTACTCTGCTGTGACCTGTGCCTGCGCCAGAAACATTTAGGCCTGTGTCCCTCCTCTGTGCATGGCCTCTCGCTTCTCTGTCTGACATACTGTTCAATGAAAAAATGTAATTTCTAAGGGCAAAAAGGCCTGTTATTTTCTACTTTGAAGAGAAGGGCAAATATGCCCCTTATTTCTTTCCCCACTAATGAACACCTATAAAAAAAAAGCGTGATAAAGGCAGAGATTTGTGGCTCAGAATTATTGAATTAATGACAATACTGTATTGATAAATGGCCTGCAACTTTATACTGGGAACAAAATGGCGAATATGGTCCTCCTTATGGGTTTCCGCACTAATAAACACTAATAAAAAATAAGGTGTATGCTCTTCTAGCATACCACATGTGCAGGGCACAGCGGTGTCACGCTGTTCTACACCTCATTTGCCTGGGCGAACAAAGTGACACAGGGGAGGAACTGGATCACTGTATGTCCTCCTCATGCCGCAGCCACTGGGTCACTATGCCCTCCTCGTGCCGCTGCCACTGGGTCACTGTATACCTTCCTCATGCTGCAGCCACTGGGTCACTGTATGCCCTCCTCATGCCGTTTCCACTGGGTCACTGCCAACTCAACATTATATCACCTTGCCACTCTGTAGACATCTATGTGGAATCGACAGACGAGGATGTAAAAGGAGTGTGCTCTTTCACGCTACAGTAGGATGTTGGGCCTCTGCATGGTACTTTCTACCTGGCACTAACATGGACCTGTAAGGCTGAGTTCACACTTGAGTTAGTTGGTCAGTTTTGGCCCCGTAACTGTCCAAATAAGTGAAGTGTGCAGCGGTTCTAAGAGCGACGCCTGTCATGTGCGTGTCATTCTGACTCACAGTATTGTTTCACTACCACAGCAGACTCCCTATGTGTGTTACTGCAAGGCACAGTGTTCTACACAACTATACAGACTCTCTGAAGCCAGGAAATAGGTGTTTTTTTAGCAATATTCGCCACAAATTAATTTGGATCGAAGCAAATTTTTTTGGAACTTCGAATCGAACTTTGGAGAAATTCGCTCATCTCTACTCCACACCAATAGCTGCGGTAGTTACAGTTGTACCTGCATATAATCACAGGTGCACCTGCATTGGTTTATGGGGCACTCTGGACATCAGAGGTTGAATAACAAGTAATAAGTTGGACATATAACGTGCTCTATCAAGGCCACACACAGATTCTTTCTCATTTTTTTATTTTATAGGATACCTATTTTTTAACTACTACTTATTAAAAGTTAGGTTTCAATTTTGCTTTTGTTGGGGCCAACTGTTCTGTGATTTAATTCTTCTTCTGATGTTGTCAAAAATTTCTTTTGTTTGTGCCATGATGTACTTCCACAAATGTGTTGTTAAGATGAGACTGTGATAGATCCCTGTTCTTTAAAGGAGCTTTTTAGGATAAACAATCGATGACCTATTCTTGGGATCCAGGAATGTACCTCTAACAGTTTGCTACACTGGTCCTAAGAATAGGTTATGAATTGATAAAGCCTGGAAAACCCCTTTAACCCCTTCACGCATCCCCATGTACATGTACATGTACATGATGGTGATCAAGCGGGCTCAGAAGCAAAGCCCGTGTGATCACTGTGGGAGTCCAGCTGTATCTGACAGCCAGGCTCCCGTTACAACAGCCGGGATGGTGATAACACCGATTCCCGCTGTTTAACCCTTAAGATACCGCTGTCGCTATTGACCGCGGCATCTTAGGTGTTTGTCAGTGAAACCGAATGCCGCTAGTGGCATCGGGTGTTAGCTGTAATTGACAGCTAACATCCTGCTTCTTAACCCCCAATCAGAGCTGAACTCTGATCAGGGGTTTTAACTCCTTGGATGCCGCGGTCAAACATGGCAGTGGCATCCAAGGGGTTCTGCCATGCCAAATGTCCCCCTCGGCACCCCCACGGCAAGAATGGGGGGTGCCCATATGTATCTTCTGCAGCCTGGGGTCTGGCCAGTGACCCCAGGCTGCTAGGAGACCCCAGTACCTGGTTGATCCTGCCAAGAAGTGAGGAAGTCAGCGTCTGCATAGGCTGACTTCCTATATAGATGGCAATGAACGTGTATTGCAGTCTATAGTGCTAAACCAGCGATCAGTGCATCTAGTGGGACATCACTGAAAAGTAAAAAAAAAAAAAGTTGAAAAAAAAAAAGAAGTGAAGTGTATGAAAATAAATTAATTAATTAAGCAAGGAAATAATGATTTTTATCCATTTCGCCTTAAAAAAATGCCATAAAAAGTGATCAAAAAGTCATATTTACTCCAAAATAGTACCAATAAAAAGCAAAGATCGTCCCGCAAAAAATAAGCCCTCAACCAACTGTGTCAATCGAAAAAAAAAAATAAATTGCTACACATTTCAGAAGATGGCGATGCAAAAATAATTGATTTCTTTCTCCAAATGGGTTTTTGTTCTGCAAAACTAGTAACACATAAAAAAACAATATAAATAAGGTATTGCCGTAAATAAGGTATTGCCCCATTTTGGAAACTACAAACCTGAAGGAATTTATCCAGGTGTAGTGTGAGTATGTTTAACCCCCAAGTGTTGCATTAATTAATTTTCCAGAAATGAATACGCAACTGATGGTGAAAGGTGAAAATTAAAATTTTTCCAGGAATACTTCATTTCAGTGTGTAATATGTTGTGTCCAACTTGTATCAGAGATTAATGCTCCAAAAGCTGTTGTGCCCGAGATACCTGCTTAACAGTTTTTGGATTTTGTGTCTCTGTTGACACAAGTTGAGCACAAAATATCGAACACTGAAATGGCGTATGTATGGAAAAACTGCAATTTTCACTTTTCATTATCAGCTACACATTCCTTTCTGGAAATTAAATGAATGCAACACTCAAGGGTTAAAAATGCTCGCTACCCCACTTGATAAATCCCTTGTACTTTCCAAAGAGGGGTTATGTGTCTGTGGGTTCTACTTTGCTGCCTATTCAAGGTCTCTTCAAAAGTGGCATGATGTCCAAAAACCAAACTGTGCTCCAAAAACCAAAATAGCGCTCCTTCCCTTTTGTGCCTAGCTGTTCCCAAACACCAGTTTATACCCACATATGGCATTGTTAAGTACGTTATCCTGGGTACAACAGTGTCATACATGTGGGCAGAAACTGCTTTTTGGGTATACAGGAGAGCACAGATGTCAAGGAGCGCTATGTGTTTTGGACCGCTGATTTAGATTGTTGGTTTTTGGACACCATGTCACATTTGTAGAGACGTTAAAAATGCCCCTATAAAATGGGGGTCACTTCTTGGGGAATTCCAATTTACTGGCACCTCCAGGGCTCTGCAAAAACAACATGGCGTCCAGAAAATCCCTCTAAATCTGTACTCTGAAAGCTAAAAAGCACACTGCTCCTTCCCTTCTGAGCCCTGCTGTGTGCCCAAGCAGCAGTTTACACCCACATATACAACTTCTTTCTACCTGTGATAGCCCTCTTAATAGTTTTAGGAATGCAAGTCTCTGATGACACAAACTAGGTGCAACATATTGGGCACCAAAATGTCATATTTCTTTAAAAATTTCAATTTTCAGTTTGTACATCAATTTTTGATAAGCACTCTTGGGCTCAAAAAATGATAATACCCCTTGATAAATTCCTTGAGGGGTGTAGTTTCTAAAATTGGGGCTCTGCAAATGCGACATGGCACCCGAAATCTAATCCAGCAAAATCTGTTCTCCAAAAGCCAAATAGTGCTCTTTCCATTCCATACAGCAGATTATGACCATATATGGGGTATTGCCGTGTTTAGGAGAAATTGTGTAACAAACTTTGGGGAATTTTACTCCTTTATCTTCTTGTGAAAATAAAAAAATTGGGACTAAATTGACTGTTTATTGGAAAAAAAAAGTAATTTTTCATTTTCAAATCCCAATGTTAATAAAATCTGTGAAACAGCTGTAGGGTCAAACTGCTCACTATATCCCTTGATATGTTCTGTGAGGGGTGCAGTTTCCAAAATGTCACTTTTGGGGGTTTCCATTGTATTGGTACTCTAGGGGCTCTGTAAATGCGACATGGCACCTGAAAACTATTCCAGCAAAATCTGCCCTCCAAAAGCCAAATAGCGCTCTTTCCATTCCAAGCCCCACCATTTACCCATACAGGAGATTACAACCACATATGGGGTATTGCCGTGTTCAGGAGCAATTGTTTAACAAACTGTAGGGTGCTTTTTCTCTTTTAACCCCTTGTGAAAATGAAAACTTTGGGGATAAAGTGACATTTTAGTAATTTTTCATTTACACATTCCAATGTTAATAAAATCTGTGAAACAGCTGTGGGGTCAAAATGCTCACTATACCCCTTGATAAATTCTGAGATGGATGTAGTTTCCAAAATGGGGTCACTTTTTGGGGGTTTCCTTTGTATTGGTACTCTAGGGGCTCTGCAAATGAGCCATGGCACCTGAAAACTATTCCAGCAAAATCTGCTTTTCAAACGTCCAGTGTCGCTCTTTCCCTTCTGTGCGCTACCGTGTGCCCAAACATCAATTTACACCCACATGTAGGGTATTTGCGTGCTCGGGAGAAATTGCATAACGAACTGTGAGATGCATTTTCTCCTTTAACCCTTTGTGAGTGTGTTAATTTTAGGGTTAGATGAATGTAATATTGAAAAAAAATGAAATGTCTAAATTTCACCTCCATATTTTTTTAATTTCCATGTAATGCTTAAAGGGTTAACAAACTTCCCAAATGATGTTTTGAATTATTTGAGGGGTACAGTTTTGAAAATGGGGTGATTCATGGGGGTTTCTAATATAGCTGCCTTTATAATCCCCTTCAGAACTGAAGTGGTCCCTAAAAAATTAGTTTGGGAAATTTTTTTGTAAATCTGGAAAATCGCTGTTACACTTGTAAGCCTTCTAATTTCCAAAATAAATTAAATGACAATTAAAAGATGATACCGATATAAAGCAGAGATATGGTAGATAATATTAATGTATTTGTGTGATATGACTGTTTGAGAAGCAGAGCATTTCACATTTTGAAAATTGCGATCAAATTTCCCATTTTTTTTATAAATAAATACAAAAATATTGATCAATGTTTACCACTAACATGAAGTACAATATGTCACAAAAAAAAAAATCTTAAAATCATCTGTGTAAGTTAAAGCGTCTCAAAGTTATTGCCATATAAAATGACATATGTCAGTTTTGAAAAATGAGGCCTGGTCCTTAATGCACTTTTGGGCCCGGTCCTGAAGGGGTTAAGGCTAAGGCCCCACATTGTGGAAAATCTGCTTTACTTGTAGTAGATTTTGCTACGGTTTTTTGAGTCAAAGCCAACAGTGGTTTTAACTGGAATGAGAAATATAAAGGAAGCACTTATATTTCTACCTTTTGCTAAATCCACTCCTGACTTTGGCTCCAAAAAATAAAAAACTAAATCTGCAACAAAAAATAAAAGCAGCTTTTCCCTAATGTGGAGCCTTAGCCTAAAAGTTTTGGTATGAGCGATTTTATATACAGACTTGAGTATTACTTTATTTTCATTTATAAAGAAAGAACTAAAATTTTTATATCTTATTTTACCAGGTGCTACAGAGTGGACATCTTGGTTTAATATAGACCATCCAGAAGGTGATGGAGATTATGAAACAGTAGAAGCCATTCGCTTTTATTATCCACAACGTTTATGCCTTAGACCGATTGCTCTTGAAGCCAGAACCACAGAATGGGCCAGACCAAAGGACACAAAGGAGGTTGTACATTCTAATCCAGAAAAGGGCTTCTGGTGCATTAACAAGGAGCAGCAGAGAGGGCAAAACTGTTCCAATTACCATGTTAGGTTTCAATGTCCACTCGGTAAGTAACATATAATTAGAACCAAGGCTCAGGTTTTAACTCACAGCATTATTCTCATATGACAAAAATGGAATTTGTGTTATTGATGAGGATTAGGATTAAAGAAATATATTAAATGAGTTTTCCTATCAGAGTTTGAGATGGCATATCACTAGCATATTATTGATTACTGTCACCTACTGTACATGGAAGTGGGTGAACTTCTGAAGATTTGTTTTGGGTTCAGACAGTTTAGCCCAAAGAACTTATTCGGCTAGAACCGAAAGTGAAGTTATTATAATCTGGGGTCTCTTCTGGGCCTCCTTGCAGTGTCCAGTGCTCTCTCTGGGTCCTCTTCTGGCATATATCAGTCTCCTAGGTGACATCATGCATTTTGGGGTCATCACTGAGGCCTGTGACTCCGTGGCGTGGCCCATGTGAACGATGAGGCCCAATCACAGGCCTCATCGGTGAAAATTCGGATCCAGTTCAATCCAAATCAGTTTGTTAATTTCTACTCACTGGTATCAACTGCATTCCAACAGTTAATTTGAAACATGGGCAAGTCATAATATATACTCTAGATATGTATTTAATGGGCCTTAAGTCAAAACTTTGACCCCAGGCTTTGTAAATTGAACACCTATCTTTAGGATAGGTCATCAACTGAAAATCACCAGGGTTCTGACACCCAGGACCTCTGCAGAACAGATGTTTTAAGATGCAGTATATTCCCTGAGCAAAGCTTATGCTTCACAGACCATGTGATGTCACATGGCCTGTTCGCAGCTCAGCCCAATTTAAGTGAATGGGCTGAGCTGCGATACCATGCACAGCTGCAATGCAATGTACAGTGCTGTGCTTGGTTGTGTGAAGAAGCTATAGCTCTCACCCGAATGCTGTGACCTCTTCAAACAGCTCATTGGCCAGGATCCCAAACTCCTGGCAATGTTCAATTAATGACCTATTCTGAGGATAAGTCTTCAATTAATATACCCAGAAATCCACTTTAAGCTAAGGCCCCGCGTTGCAGAACGCAGTTAAAAAATGCAGTGGAAACGCATCACGTTTTTTTCTGCAGCATTTTTCATTACACTTTTTGCCACATTTTTCTTTGCAGTTTCTATTCCCCTATTAAATCTATAGGGAAAATGCGAGCATTTCCGCAGGTAAAATTGACATGCTGCGTTTTTCGAAAACTTGTGTGTTTTTGAAAATGCAGCTTTTCCACTGTTTTTTTTTGCACAATGTGTGGATGGGATTTGAAAATTTTACCTGCGGAAACACTCGCATTTTCCCTATAGATTTAATAAGGAAAGAAAAATGCTAAAAAAAAGCAGCAAAAATGCAATAAAAAACGCTGTGGAAAAAACGCAATGCATTTCCGCTGCATTTTATTCTGCACTGTTTTTTTTACCTGTGTTCTACAATTTGGGGCCTTACCCTAGAGGTATACAAATATGCAAAGATACACTGCTTAATGGAGTTGTCCAGGATAATTTGAAAATTATTCCCTAAACTAAACCCCCTCCCCCCGCCTAACTTCTAATTGACTTCATTATAAAAAAATCTATATTTACCTTTATACCTGGGGCGGTCATGTGACCTTCCCAGGCACATTTTCTGATGTTCCGATGACGTTCTGTTACTGTATTTCCGAAAACGAAGTGTCACCAATACTCCCTCCCCCTCCCCATCATACTTATCTATCTTCAGTCTTCTGGCACAAAGCGTCACTTCCTCTGCTGCTGTCACCACTCACCAGCAGAAATGAAGAGCGCATACCGCGCATAAGCAAGAAGTCCACAGAAGAAGATACCGGCAGGACCGAAGAAACTGATCTCCAGGACACAGAAGACAGTTAAGTATGAGGGGGGGGAGGAGGGGATTGGGGCTGAGTTAGTTAGGTAGGTAGATAGATAGGGCTAGTAGTCTGCAGGCTAGCTAAGGAAACGGGGGGGGGGGGCGTGAGAGAGAGAGGATGCCAGGAGCTCCCAGAGAAAGCCAGAAATCACTCAAAACACTGCTAAAGGTATTTTGGTGCAATTATTAACCCATTAATAGCACTAAAATACTTTTTAAAAAAAAAGTTTTTTTGCCCGGAAAACACCTTTAAGGCTGAGGCCCCACGTTGCAGAAACGTATGTAGCTTTTTTTGTTTCAGATTTTGTCGTTTTGAGCCAGAGCCAAGAATGTATACAAAGAAGACCCCGTCCACCGCAATAATGCATTTAATGTCGGGAAAGGTTTAAAGGATCACTAAATACAGAATCCAACAGATTAATAAATAATTCCCTATATGATACCTCACATCATCTCGTGATTTCTTTTGCTCTTCTTTTTTCTTATATCATAATTATAGAGCAGGAAAAATAATTTCAAAAAGTAATGTATTTAGCTCTATGGCAGAAGCCATGTTTTTTCCCCCTCCCTCTTAGGCCCGTTGCAGACAACCGTGCTGTGGGTGAGTGTGCTGACCTATTCTTTTCTATGGGCTCGTACACACGACCGTGATTTTCACGGTCCCGTGTGCGGGCTGACAGTCCGGGCCGCATCAGATAGGACATGTCATAGGACAATTAATTTAATGAAAGGAGCCAGGTAATGGTTTTACTACATTGCCTCCAGCAAACAGTTATAGCTTCTAAAAACATATAAAATCTCAAAAAACTAGTTTTACTGCAGTAATTTTTAAAGGGAACCTAACACCTCCTCAAGCATATTCTACTGCTACCACTGCATTACAGAAAAAAATTACAGTGATAAACAACAATCTTTGTTATATATGTCATTTTTGTAGATTTGGACAAAAAACAACTTTGAGCTCTTATGCAAATAAGGCAGCTGATGCGCTCAGCTCCTGGAGCACTGCACTTGCTCCTCATGTATAATGGGTGTGCCCAGGGGTGCACCGCTAATGATGCGAAGTGAGGCGGCCGCCTCAGGCGGCACTGTCTGGGGGGTGGCATATTTTAATGTCTATTTAATGTAAACCAGCCCAGGACAGGCCGCTTTAAAAAAAAAAAAAAAAACAAACAGCTGAGCAGGGCCTGTCCTGAGCTGGTTTACGAGACGTCGCATCTCAGCGCAGGCGGGGATACAATGATGTTATCGCGCCTCCTACGCTGAGACACAGACATCGCGGACAAGAAGAGGCAATGGCTCCATCAAGACATCGCAGGTAGGTGACGATAAGTTTTTTTTAATATATAAATAGGCCGTTACCTGGGGGAGTAACCCCAGCACATTACGGCCTATTTACTTATCGATCCCCGCTACTGGTTGTGGCCGCCTCCGCTTTTGGACGCAGAAGCGGGGAGCAGAAGCGGCTGTGTGCAGGAGCGGAGATAGTAAGTGAGGCCGCGGCCTGCGAACACCATCAAATACTACTATTATTATAGTACTACTCCAAGTATAATAATCGGAGACCCAGGGGAGGTGATAAACATAAAAACCAATGTTACTCACCTCGCCTGTGATCCGATGTTACTCCCAGTAGGCTTCGGCCTTCTTTGGTGACGTCCCAGGCGTCACGTGAGCCAGGCCGACGTCATTATGTCGCGATGCCGGTCTGTGCGACATTGAAGAAGGCCGAAAGCAGGGAGTGCACCGGGGCCCAGGTAAGTAACACTGGTTTTATGTTTGTCACCACCTGGGTCTCCAATCATTATACTCTGGGGTCTGAAATGACCCCAGATTATAATAATAGTTCATGGGTGGGTCATTATGGGGTATAATACTGTGCAGGAGACACTGTGGAGCATAATACCAGTGCAGCGGCCACTATGTGGAATAATACTGTGTTCAGGGGCCACTATGAAGCATAATACCATGTGCAGGGGCTGCTGTGGGGCATAATACCGTGTGCAGGGGCCGCTGCGGGGCATAATACCGTGTTCAGGGGCCGCTGCAGGGCATAATACCTTGTGCAGAGGCCGCTGCGGGTCATAATGCCATGTGCAGGGGCAATTATGGGTCATAATACCGTGTGCAGGGTCCACTGCGGGGCATAATACCGTGTGTGGGGGCCGCTGCAGGACATAATACCGTGTGCAGGGGCAACTATGGGTCATAATACCATGTGCAGGGGCCGCTGCTGGGCATAATACCGTGTGCAGGGGCCGCTGCGGGGCATAATACCTTTTAATACTGTGTGCAGGGGTCGCAGTGGGCCATAATACTGTGTAATACTGTATTTAAAAAAAAAAAAAACATCTACTCACCTGTCCCTTGTGCTCCGATGTCTCCCACCGCGGTCTGGTTCTGCTGCTCTGGTGTTTTCTTCTGGCGGAAGTCACCGCCGCACATGACCGCTGAGATCGCTGACACGGGATGTCACAGTGCTGTGGGGAAGAAAACACCGGAGCAGCAGGACTGGAACGCGCTGGGAGACACCGGAGCACCTTCCCCAGCCCATATTAAAAAAGTGGTTATCCTGGACAACCCCTTTAAGGTGGCACTTGGGCTTTATTAAAGGGGCTTTCCAGCTCATGTTTATTGATGATCTATCCTTAGGACAGATTATCAATAAGAGATCAGTGGACCCCTCCTCTGATCAGCTGTATGAAGGGGCTATGGCGCCTGTTTATATCACACGCTGTCTGTTTATAGTGACCGTGTGATGTAATTCCAGCCTTGTCACATAGACGTGTATAGGACGAGGCTGTAGTTACATTACATGGCCGCTATGAGATGAATGACACTATGTAAACAGAGAAGCGGTCACGGCACTTACACAGGTACCATGGTTCATTCAAACAGCTGATCAGTGGGGGTCCTGGGTTTTTGAGCCCCACTGATTATTTTATTAATGACCTGGAAAACTTTTTAATTAGGAAACCTATGGGGCATTGATAAGGGGCACTATTTATACAGGGTACACACAGACATTATTAATATAAATATGCACTTGGGAGTATTATTCATTATGGGGGGTAATCTCTTATATATATAAAAATGAGTTCCTGTCTGTCTGTCTGTCTGTCTATCTGTTCTTTATGCGCGACCAAACGACTGGACCGATCCTCACCAAATTTGGCACACATGTACATCAGGTGTCCGGGAATATTATAGACTGGGTCTCAGCTCTCTTGGACGTACCGTTCCTGAGGTACAGTATTCCCAAAAAATGACCAGCATTAGTCTATACAAGCCTGCAAGTCTTTCACTCATATTCCAACTGCCATACACACGGTCCCTTATCAGCCAATAACAGCTCGCAGGCGCTTACTCTCCTCAGGCACACAGGTTTCCATAGCAACCAAGCTATGTATGACCTGTATTAGTGAATAGCAGTTCACAGGACCTTAAATATTCAGTCATATCATGTGTATCAGCCAATATAAGTTCACATTTAATTTACCAGGTTTCCATAACAACACAGCCATAAATACTGTAGACTGTACCTATACTGGACTCAGTGGCGTAACTAGCAATGGCAGGGCCCCAAGGCGAACATTTGACATGGGACCCCCCCCCCGGCAACCCCCCCACGCACAAACTGCATTTCTGCACACACTATTATGCCCCATAGTGGCCCCTGCATACACTATTAGGCCCCATAGTGGCCCTTGCACACAGTATTCTGCCCCATAGTGGCCCACCGACATCTGGGACGCCACCAAGGAGGCCCGAAGCCTGCTGAAAAGACCCCAGAGTATAATGATAGCAGTGTTTGTGGGGTTCACGGCCCACAGGCCTTACTTACCAATCCACGCTCCTGCTCACAGCCGCCTCTGCAGAATGTGAAGTGCAGGCGGCCGTGAGCAGGAGTGGGGATCGGTAAGTAAATAGGGCCCGTTACCTGCTGGTGTTAAAAAAAAAAAAATCTGAGGCCCGCCGGGTCCCCTAATGTCCCGGGCCCTGTGGCAGCTGCTACCACTGCTAAACTGGTATTTATGCCACTGACTGGACTGCCATACTGGATTTCAGCATTCTTATAAATTGAAACGTTTTTTAAACTACTCATGTCCCCTGCAGCAAAACGCATGGCTGCTGCTCAAGCTAATGAAAACTCTCAGCAGACCCAAGCCTGTCTCCAATCTGATAAGGTATGTTACAGACAACAGCGAGCTGCTGAAACTCCCCAGCAGACCCAAGCCCATCTCCAATCTGACAAAGCATTGTCAGCCACATGTACACAGCTGCACTCCAGGTTTCAATAACAACCCAGCCATTTTTCTTCACTGCTGTAGGTCAGATTTAAAGGGGCAGGGCGCTGTGGATGACACTGTTACACAAGGTCACATACACACAGCTTTACTCCAGGTTTTCCATAACAACCGATCGCAGGTTTTTCACTGATATCCAAACTGAGATGCACATGATCACATGACACTTATGGACCAATGGAAAATCGCAGGTTCAGTCTTGAAATACACACAGCTTTACACCAGGTTTCCATAGCAACCAAGCTATTTATGTCCTGTATGAGTCAATAGCAGTTCGCAGGTCCTTAAATATTCAGTCATATGACGTGTATTAGCCAATGTAAGTTCACATTTCATTTACCAGGTTTCCATAGCAACACAGCCATAAATAGACTATACCTACACTGGACTGCCATACTGGATGTCAAGTGCAAAACTGGCCAATTCTTATGGGGTCACTACACAAACAAAAAATGAAACATACCCGTGCAAAGCCGGGTCCTTCCTCTAGTATCATATATTTTATAATTGGGGGAGCAGCAGGATTTGTGTGCAGGTGAGGACAATGTGGGTCGTGTGCCTGGAAAAGTGAGGAGCCAAAGATGTCTGTGTTGCAAACTTTACAGAGACAAGTCACAGCTGGAAGAAGTGGCCATGGCGGTCCAAAGGGAAGAGAAGGGAAATGTGAAGGATTAGTCAAGAGACGTCACCTGTAAGTCACAAAATGTTACTGCACTGTATTCACCTAAATGATAGAGAATAAATACCTGATTGATGGGGGTCTGTCTGCTGAGACCCCCACTGAGCCTGAGAATTGGGTTTTTAACCCCCACTGGGTTGGAATACAGCCTGACCGCAGCCAGTCTGAATATAAGCGTGTCACTTGGTGGCTGGATGAACTCGCGTGGCTCTCATTCACTTCAATGGCAGAGCCAAAGATACCCGAAGTACAGTACTCAGCTATCTGCGGCGCTCCTATTATAGAGAATGGGGGCCACGTGGGCTCGTCCATCCACCAAGCAGAAGATGTGTGAAGTTACTTTCATTGTTAATACCGGGTTGTTGATCTGATACTGAAGTAATACAGGAAGAAGAATTCTTAAAAACTGTTTTATCACTTTGTGTATGTTTATTGTACGACGATAACAGCGTGTGAAGCTAGTAGCATGTAAATGCAATTTTATATTTTTTTTTTTTTTTGGGGGGGGAGGCGTCTTTTTATAGTTCGCCTCAGGCAGCAAAGATGCTAGGTTCACCACTGGGTGTGCTGCAACCCAAATGGAGCAAACCGGAGGAGTAGTGGCAATAACTATGTCACCAAATAGGCCAAGTACCCTCAACTGATCTCTTCCAGCACACCTCCTAGGCCCGACACTGGCGACCTGCGTACTACCTGTACCACGGGCCACACAGGAGAGGCAGCAGGAGATTAGGGAGGTAAACAAGTGGCTCAAGAGCTCGTGTAGGAAGGAGGGGTTTGGGTTCTTGGATAACTGGGCCAACTTTACTGTGAGCTACAGGTTCTATGGTAGGGATGGGCCGCACTTCAATGGGGAGGGTGCAGCTGTGCTGTGGGAGAATATGGCTAGAAGGAGTATATAAACTAGGGAAAGTAAGGGAGGGTAAAAGATGTAGAGGGCAAGATAGTGTAGACATGGCAAGAAGACGAAATAATTTAACTGGGGGTTGAGCAGGGGGTGGGGATAAAACAGTAGGAAGAGGAAGAGTAGGAATAAAGATAAACCCATAAAATGTTTGTATACTAATGTAAGATGGGGAAACAGTCCTCATGTTATGAATGTAGCTGTTTCTATAAATAAGTTTATGTTTTTTTTATAAACTGACATTTGTTTGTTTGACCACAAGAGGCCAGTGTTACCTCAGAAATGGGAAGGACTGTAATTCTGTAATTCCCTGGAGTAGTGACGTGGAGACCCTGTTCGGCAGAGGTGGAACTAGAAGGAGGAGTAGAGTGTGTGGCAGTCATCTTAGGTGTGTGCTTTGAGCTTTTAGAAGAAGAAGGACTGAAGTGAGAGAAGAAGGATTCCTAAGGGATCAGAGATGTAGCAAGGGGGTGCTGAAGCAGAGACTGTTCCAGGGTTTGTTCAGACAGCATCCTAAGTTGAAGATTGCTATCAAGGACCTGGCTGAGAAGTGGTCCTGTCAGTGAGACCGCATGTTTTCTGGATGAGCCCCGCTTCCAGCTGTTCCAGACAAAGGCTAAAGGTACACAACAAACCTGGATCAGTAAGAGAAGTAATCGTGCACGCACCGCATTACATTTTTGGCGCAAATTGCTTGGGACTGAGTAAGGGCCTGTAGTTAGAATAGTTAGGCATCCTCATCTTCACAGGCCACACTACTGGTGAATTAACTGCCTATACGGAAGTAAGGACTAAGACTCAGAGAATGCTATTGAGTTGTAACTCCCAGAGAGGAGCTTCTGAGGAAGTCTAGAAGCGACATTTTATACATTGTCACATTTCTTTGGCTTGCAAGCTGACCTACTATTATATTTACTTGGTTGTACTTTGTTTGGGGGGAATAGGGGTATTTTGATAAGTTTGTAAGCTCTTGTGTTATACCGCCGGTGCCCCTATCACACTCAATGAATTGTTCCTGTGACTAGGGTGATAAAAAGGTAACAAGCGGCTGGTTAGTAGCAGTCTGCAGATAGGTAAAAGCTTGGAGTATATTGGAGCCGCACATTGGAAGGCACCGCGCTGTACAACACCAGGGCCTCAGCTTCCTGGCTGAGTGTATGTAAATAATTGGGAGTGTTTTTTTGGTAAAGCGGTGTTACTACACAAAGTAAAATCTTGTTTTTACTAAATTGATTTGGAGTCGCTTCCTTTGTTTGTGACTTCGCTGTATCCTGGGGAGCCCACCCCGGTACACGGCTTACACTAATGCCAGAAATCTCATTAACAAGATGGAGGAACTAGAAATGATAATGTTGGAAGAAAAATATGACATAGTGGGTATAAGTGAGACATGGCTGAAGTCTAGCTATGACTGAGCTGTAAATATACAGGGGTACAGTATGTTTAGAAAGGAGCGTACCAATAGGAAAGGGGGGAGGGGTTTGCTTATATGTAAAATCCTGTCTTCCCAAACCCCTCCTTCCTACACCAGCTCTTGAGCCCCTTTGCAAACAAAGGAATCAGTTTGCTTGTTGCTTGATGTTCAAACTGGCTGGGAAGAGCTTGTCCATTGCTAGGCAGATTTCGGGTCTTCCCACCTGAGCGTTGTTTTGGCGGGCTGGTGGTTAACCTCTGTGGAGCTGTAGAGTCTTGTACGATGCAGCTGCAAATATACGACGTACGTTAACTCCTTGTTGTGTGGGCTCTTGTGCACAGAGTATGTCACAGCAACAAAAACACAGTCTGATAACGGGTGACAGGCTCTGGGTTTGCAATGTGGCTCAAAATTGGCAAAAACAGTTGCAACAGTGAATAAAACAGATGCAATCATCCAGGCTGGCTGATGGCAATGCAGTCTTATAGCTCATATATCAGAGTCCTCCGTTAACTCCACAAGCAGAATTCTCTCACACAGACAATAGAGGTTTTTATTTTTTTTCTGCTCACCAGTAGGTACTGTAGTTTTGGATCTTTTATCTTTTCCACCAATGTCGGATGTTGATAAAAGACACGGAGGTGATGATCCTGCCGACTATAATCAGTTTCCACAACCCAGATGGAGAGAACTGGAGGATGGGAGTAGTAGAGGCTGTAGGGATGTCACCGGATAGGCTGAGTACCCTCAGTCAAACCCTCCCAGCACACCTCTTAGGCCGGTCTCTGACAAGGGGGGCCTGTGTGCTACCGGATGGTGGTGGTAGCAGTTCCCCTGGGGTGCTTCCTTCCATTTGGTGAGGGGTCCTCTCTTACCCTGAGCCGTGTGATGGTGTTTGGAAGAACGTCTGCGTCTCAGCGCAGGAGGCGCGATGACGTCATTGTATCGCCGCCTGCGCTGAGATGCAGCCGTCTCGTAAGCCAGCCCAGGACAGGTCCCGCTCAGCTTTTCTTTTTTTTTTTTTTTTTTTTTTTAAAGCGGACTGGCTTGGGCTGGTTTACGTGAAATAAATAGTAAAAATGCCACCCCTCCAAACAGTGACAGTTAGTGCCGCCTGATGCCTGATGTCATTAGAGGTGCGCCCCTGACACTCACTGCATGGGGTGACACAGGCAGGAGATGGTACGGCAGGGGGTGCACTAGCTACCTCATTTGCTTAAAACCTTAAAGTTGTTTTTCTCCAAATTTACGAAATTGACATACATAACAAGGGGATGAAGTTTATCATTCTAATGTGCTCTGTAACAAAGTGGTGACAGTCAGTGATGGACTGGGATGTCTAGGATCCACCAGTAGAATTTTTGGTAGGAGCTCACCGCCAGGACCCATGCAGATCAGTTGTGCCGAGACAGCGCGGCTACAGGTAATAAGAATGCCATACTACTCACCAGCCATACGATGTGTACCACTGCACTACCTACACCCACCACTTCACTCTGTATGTCCAGTGAGCAGCGTGGCTCCTGGAATTGTTCACATTACCTGTAACTGCACTGCCTAGAAAAGCTGATCTGCTAAGCACAGACCATATTAGAAAGATGGGCAGAATCCAAGAGCGACACTGCTTAAACTGTCTTTTATTTTATGTGCCTCTGGTTGTATACAGTGGGGCAAAAAAGTATTTAGTCAGCCACCAATTGTGCAAGTTCTCCCACTTAAAAAGATGAGAGAGGCCTGTAATTGACATCATAGGTAGACCTCAACTATGAGAGACAAAATGAGAAAACAAATCCAGAAAATCACATTGTCTGATTTTTAAAGAATTTATTTGTAAATTATGGTGGAAAATAAGTATTTGGTCAATAACAAAAGTTCATCTCAATACTTTGTTAGATATCCTTTGATGGCAATGACAGAGGTCAAACGTCTTCTGTAAGTCTTCACAAGGTTGGCACACACTGTTGCTGGTATGTTGTCCCATTTCTCCATGCAGATCTCCTCTAGAGCAGTGATGTTTTGGGGCTGTCGCTGGGCAACATGGACTTTCAACTCCCTCCAAAGGTTTTCTATGGGGTTGAGATCTGGAGACTGGCTAGGCCACTCCAGGACCTTGAAATGCTTCTTACGAAGCCACTCCTTCATTGCCCTGGCGGTGTGCTTGGGATCATTGTCATGCTGAAAGACCCAGCCACGTTTCATCTTCAATACCCTTTCTGATGGAAGGAGGTTTGCACTCAAAATCTCACGATACATGGCCCCATTCATTCTTTCATGTACACGGATCAGTCGTTCTGGTCCCTTTGCAGAGAAACAGCCCCAAAGCATGATGTTGCCACCCCCATGCTTCACAGTAGGTATGGTATTCTTTGGATGCAACTCAGCATTCACTCTCCTCCAAACACAAGAGTTGTGTTTCTACCAAACAGTTCTACTTTGGTTTCATCTGACCATATGACATTCTCCCAATACTCTTCTGGAACATCCAAATGCTCTCTAGCAAACTTCAGACGGGCCCGGATATGTACTGGCTTAAGCAGGGGGGACACGTCTGGCACTGCAGGATCTGAGTCCCAGCTTTCTGCAGGTCATTCACTAGGTCCCCCTGTGTGATTCTGGCATTTTTTCTCACCGTTCTTGTGATCATTTTGACCCCACAGGGTGAGATCTTGCGTGGAGCCCCTGTTCAAGGGAGATTATCAGTGGTCTTGTATGTCTTCCATTTTCTAATTATTGCTCCCACAGTTGATTTCTTCACACCAAGCTGCTTGCCTATTGCAAATTCAGTTGTCCTAGCCTGATGCAGGTCTACAATTTTGTTTCTGGTGTCCTTCCACAGCTCTTTGGTCTTCACCATAGTGGAGTTTGGAGTGTGACTGCTTGAGGTTGTGGACAGATGTCTTTTATACTGATAACAAGTTCAAACAGGTGCCATTACTACAGGTAATGAGTGGAGGACAGAGGAGCCTCTTAAAGAAGAAGTTACAGGTCTGTGAGAGCCAGAAATCTTGCTTGTTTGTAGGTGACCAAATACTTATTTTCCACCATAATTTGCAAATAAATTCTTAAAAAAATCAGACAATGTGATTTTCTAGATATGTTTTCTCATTTTGTCTCTCATAGTTGAGGTCTACCTATGATGTCAATTACAGGCCTCTCTCATCTTTGTAAGTGGGAGAACTTGCACAATTGGTGGCTGACTAAATACTTTTTTCCCCCACTGTATATTGTCTTTGTATTTTATGTATTTTATGTTTTGCAGCTTCACCCCTTCATTTCTTAAGGGTTGGCTCAGCCCTGGCCAATCACAGGCTATTGGGTGTGATTTGGAGACTTAAGTCTCTAGAGAAACGTCAGGACTCAGGAGTTCTGCAGTTAGTGTTGGCACTGTTAGACCTATGCACTAATGTGTTCCAGTCAGCCCCTGAGGGAGAGGATTACTTGCCCAATTCTGCACAGAGACAGCCCTGAGACAGGGAAGGATAGTCTGTCTACTGACCAGACACTGTGCCAGGAGGAGAGAAGGAGTCCTGCTATCCAGGAACTGTATTCTGGGATTCACCTATTAGAAGGTATTTGGGCCCAGGGGACTTCCTTATAACCAGTCCCCAGACCAACTACTGGCTGAGGCAAAGTTGACTACTGATTTGTGGGAGTGGAATACCATGCCAGGAGGAGCAGGAGAGGTCTCTGACAGGAGGAACGTATTCGGGCCTAAGCTGAAGGTAACCAGGTCCCTGTCAGGACTACCTGTAACACCACTATCTACGGCATCCTCATCTGGGAGTGGCACGTGAGGAGGAGTTGGAGAACTTTGCTATAGAGCCTGTAACATCCTTGAGCAACCTCCTGTAACCAAGGCTGGGGGATTGGACATTGAGATACTACTACCCCCTTTTGTGAAGCTGCCAATTGTACCTCTCCCAGTTGCTGCAATAAAAACTGTCCTTGTTCAACTGCACTACTGGCTTCCTGAGTCGTGCCTGCCATAACATCAGTGCCCTTCCGAACACCATCACACTGGCTCAGAGAGGAGAAGTCTCCCCTCCAACTGGAAGCACCCCGGGGAAACTACCACCACCACCATCCGGTAGTCCTGCAGGACCACTTCAACAGTGTCCGGCCCAGGAGTGGGGCTGGAGTGCTTGGTTGAGTGTGTTCGTCCTAGCAGGTGGCACATTATCCGCCACTACTACTCCGATCCTCTGGTTCCCTCCATCTGGGTTGCGGCATGGATCACTGCTTCCTGAGTCGTTCCTGCATTCACCATCAGGGCCCTTCCGAACACTATCACACAGCTTAGGGTAAGAGAGGACCACTCTTCAACTGGAAGCGCCCACCACCACCATCAGGTATCATGCAGGACCCCCTCATCAGTGTCTGGCCTGGTAGAGTGGCTGGAGGAGTTCAGTTGAGGGCACTCAGTCTACCTAGTCACATCACTATAGCCAATACTACTCTCAACCTCCGGCTCCCTCCTTTCGGGTTGCGGCAGATGGCTGAGGCCCTATGTTGCAGAAACACAGTTTCATTGTTTCAGATTTTGCTGCATTTCTTTGAGCCAAAACTAAGAGTGGATTGAGCAAAAGGTAGAAGTATAAGTACTTCCTATATATTTTTCATTCCTTTTGTAGCCATTCTTGGCTTTGGCTCAAAAAAAACGAGAAAAATCTGCAACAAAAAAATTCTGCATTTCCGCAATGTTGGGCCTCAGCCTTAAGAGGTTTTCCTGGAATTAGAATGACCCATTTGGTGGACAAGGAGGTGTAAAATAAAAATTAAAAAGAAAAAGAGAATATTCACCAGCATGCGCTGTCCATTCAGTGCTGGCGCCTTCTTGCTGGGAGTCCTGCACCTCATGTGACCACTGAGACCAATTAGTTACATGAGGTACAGGATTTCCAGAAATGGTGTGCCGCCATGAGACCGAACAGAACACTGGCGGGGGACAATGGGGTGCTGTGGACAGGCGAGCATGCTTTTTCTTTAATTATTATTTTAATTTTACATCTCCCTGACTGCCACAGGGGTCACTCCAATTTATGGACAACCTCTTTAAAGGAGTTGTCTCAGCCTCATTTTTTATGGCCACTTCACTGGTCCTCCATACTATAATGCAGGCCAATGATGGGACAATTATATTATGTGTGGGCAGTGATGGGGACTAATATCTTGTGGGGGGACATCAAAGTGTGTGGGGCATTAAGGGGAGTATTAAAGGGGTTGTCCGGGCTTAATTTTTTTTAATGGTCTATTGTCAGGATAGGCCCTAAATACCTAATTAGTAGGGGCTCACATCCAGCACCATCAACTGTAAGGTGCAGCTTCCGGCACCCGTCCTGTACACAATACGGGGCTGGAAGCAGAAAGCTCCATCAACTGTATAGCGGCCTTCAATAAGTGCTGAGATGCAGTGTCAGCGCCTGGATGCTATTCCGTCAATGGAGATTTCTGCTTCCAGTACCTATATTGTGCACATGACAGACGCCAGAAGTGGCTCCATACAGCTGATTGTTCCAGGGACCATGTGTTAACTCAGTTACCAATCAGGTATTTGTGGCCTATCCTGAGGATAGACCATAAAAAATTAAGCCCAGATAATCCCTTTAATATTTCCCCCTAATGCCTCACACACATTAGGGGTTGGAGAGCAGATAGGTAAGTATTAATACTTAACCCTTATGCCACGCACCTTGTAGGCCACAGGTAAAACTATAAATATGAAGTGCAACTAAACCTTCACCATGGTAAAAAAACAGTTACAATTTAGACATGTTTAATAAAATCAGTCTTATTGAAAACACAAACTTTCTATGATTGCAGATCCCCTTTTTTGGTCACATTGGTCTCCATGGAGTACTTGCTCTCAGTCAGAATGTGGAGCAAAAGGCATCCAGATCAGACAACGCACCTGCATCATTGTGCGACCTGTGATGTCACTGAGCCTAGAAAAGTGTAAAGGGAAAGCCACTGAACGAAGAATCTGTATCACCCAGCCATGCGTTTTAGGTAATCCACAGGAGGGAATGGAGTTTAAAGAACAGTTTTATCAACACCATCCCTGTCCATGTGCCCCTGTTTCTGACTGTCTATTAGCCAGAACAGAGAGATGCTGAAGGAGAAATGTCTGGCCGGAGGAGGCGCTTGACAAAAAAATTGAGCTTCTTTGCAGGGGTTCTAGTCACCACTACAACATGAAAGGGGCTGTCTCTGATGAGAGAACACCTGAATAGAACTTATTTGCTTTCTATAATAGGCCAGTCCCCCCACGCTTCCATTATTTGAGGCCACCTAATTATATTGTGTGTCACTCTAATGCTGGCCATATGCATGAGTTAAAAGTTGGTGGTGATGATGCCGATGAATGGTGGGATCATTTGTACGAACAATCCCGCAATAAACATTTCTCTTTATGTTTTACAGGAAAATGGTCTTCTTGGAGCAATTGGACACCCTGTACAAACACCTGTGGTGGGGGGAAGAGTGTCCGACGTCGGACATGTCTCAGCAATGCAATGACCTGTCCTGGACGTTCCTTTCAAATTTACAAGTGTGGAACATCGCCATGTAGAAGTAAACTAAATATACACATTTATGCCCTGCTTGCTTTTTTTTTTTTTTTTTTTTTTACACCTTCCTTGTCCTCCTTGCTCAAAACTGCATTTCTTAATGGCAACATTTAATATTCTGTCACTGTATTAGGAAGCTGGCAAAAAATTCAGAATGGGGGAAATAATCGTTGATTGTAATGTCAATCTGTATTCCCTTAGTCCAGACAGCAGCACAATATGGGGTATTTCTGCCCCTGTGTGTTGTTTAGGACAGGTGGAACCTTTAATTAGCACCAAAAAGGTGCCTCCTACTAGCCCTATAAGAGGGCACAAGAGAACTCCCTCCACTGTGTAAATTATAAAGTAACAGGAAACAAGCTTCTAGAGAGGGAAGCCTTGTGCTGCTGTCTGGACTAAGGGAATGCAGATTGACATTACAATCAACGATTCCCCTTACGTCCGACAGCAGCACAATATGGGGAGATAGCAAGTAATTCCCCTAGGGAGGGTTTCCTCGCCTTACAACGTCAAGGACTGACTGACCAAAGGCAGTTGTCTGGAAACTGCGGATGTCCAATGATAACGTTTAACAAAAGGTCAACTGAGATGACTATGATGCAGCTGCACAAATCTGGTCCAATGGTAAGGACCGATACTCAGCCAAAGAAGTCGATAACCCAGGTCGAGTGGCCGTAGAAAAACTGGAGGGAATAACTCCTGAATAAGAAAGGAAGACTTAATTGTCTCCTTGATCCATGTGGATAGAGTAGGCTTGGAAGCCTTGAGGCCTCTGTTTTTACCCTGCATATTAATTAGTAGGCTTTCGGCCTTCTTAAGCGGTTGAGTGTGGAATAGGTAAATCCACAGACACCTTACCACATCTAAGGTGTTGAGCTTTTCTTCCTCCTCAAAGGTTGGAGAGGGGAAAAACACAGGTAACGAAATTAGCTGATTGCTATTATAGTATGAGGGGACCTTAGGGATAAACCCAGGTAAACCTAAGGTGCACCCTATCTGCAAAAACAAAATGTACGGTTCTCTAGAAGAGAGGGCCTGGAGCACCCCTACTCTTTGGCAGATATAATAGCCAACAAAAAAGTGGTTTTGTAGGCTAAATATTTTATCTCCGTAGTCTCCAAGGGTCCAAATGGAGGACCGCACAGGCCTGTAATGACTACCGCAAGGTCCCACAGGGGATGATACTGAGGGCTTTAGCCTCATTGCCCCTTTAAGGAACCTTGCAACCAGAGGATCCTGAGACAGACGTCTGTTCAAATGAGCGGAGAGGGCCGCAATCTGCACTTTCAAAGTGGCAGGGACAAGGCCCTTATCCAAACCGTCCTGAAGAAAATATCAGCCGTTGAAGGTTCTAGATTATTAATACCCTTCTTGGAGCACCACTCCATGAAAATCTTGGCTGTCCTCTGGTAGTTCTTATTGGTAGATTCTGCTCTTGCAGAATAAAGGGTCTTCAGGACGGCCTCTGACAGTCCTCTATCCTGCTGTAGGGATTGCTCAACCTCCAGGCTGTCAGGTTGAATCTCCAGAGATCCTGGCACTTCAGAGATCCTTGGGAAACCAGGTTCTGGATGGGGGGAAGCCTCCAATATATCCCTCGACTCATCTCCATGAGTTGGGAAAAACCAAGCTCTTTTTGGCCAGAATGGAATGATGGCTATCACAGAGACTTGGTCCTGTCTGATTTTCATTAATACCTTTGGTATTATTGGAATTGGAGGGAAGATGTATGCCAGCCTGGACCTCCAAGGGATGGACAGGGCATCCACTGCCAAGGGATTGTCCTCCTGGTAAAGGGAACAGAACTTCTCCACCTTGGCGTTGAGTCGGGTTGCCATGAGGTCTATTTCTGGAAGACCCCTGTTCAGGGTAATCTAATGAAAGACTTCTGGATTGAGTGACCATTCTCCTGATACGGCATAACCCCGACTCAACCGATCCGCTACTATGTTCAGGGAGCCCTTGATGTGAACTGCGGATAAATGGGTTAGATTTTTCTCTGCCCATGTAAATATCAGATCTGCCTCTCTAAGGAGGGTTGGTGATCTGGTGCCTCCCTGTCTGTTCACGTACAGCACTGTGGTCATGTTGTCTGACCGGATTTTGACTGCTCTTCCCCTGGGAAGAGGCAAGCAATAGAGTAAGGCACGATATACGGCTCTGAGCTCCTTCCAGTTGGACGAGGTCCTTTTTTCAGGAGCGCTCCAGACTCCCTTTATGGAGTTTTCGTCCAATGGGCTCCCCATCCCGAGGGGGATGCATCTGTAATCAACAGGGTCCAAGAAGGTTGGACCGTGGACCTTCCGTCTTTCAGGTGCAACCACCACTTGAGGGAAAGACGGGTCCTGGGGGAGAGTCGAATCTTCTTGCTGAATGTAAGAAGGGAGCGATCCCAAGGCTCTAGTAACTCCTTCTGGAGGGGACGTAAGTGCCACAAGGCCCATGGGACTGCCTCCACTGAGGAAGACATCAAGCCCAGGATCTTCATCAATGTTCTGATGGAGGCTATCGCCTTTTGAAGATGTGCCGGACTGCCGCAACCAGCTTCTCCTTCCTTGCTGGTGTCAAGGAGATTTGCAGGCGGACTGAATCTAGGAAGTAGTTTTCTCAGAGGAACTTCCTTCGAGTTGAAGGGATCGTTTTTGACTTCTCCCAATTTATAAGCCATCACAGACTCTGAAGGCTGTCTGTAGGTACTGGAGCAGAACAGACTCTGACTGGGCCTTTATCAACCAGTCGTCTAGATAAGGCACCAAGAATATCCCCTGAAGCCTGAGGGCGGCCGTTATGGGGGCCACTACCTTTATAAAGGTGTGGGAAGCAGAGGAGATCCCGAAGGGTAGTGCTGTGAATTGAAAGTGCTTCCTGTGGCCGGAAACTACTACGGCAATCCTTAGAAAAAAACCTACTGTGTGGAGGTAAATAGAAATATGCAAATGGGCGTCTTTTATATCCAAAGTCACAAAAAACATCGCCTTAGAGGAGAAAGGTGGTGACAGACTTTATGGTTTTCCTATGGAAGCGCTTCTTTTTGATGAAGCGGTTGAGGTACCTTAAGTCTATGATCATTCTCCACTTGTCTGCCGGTTTTGGCATCAGGAAGACGGGAGAATAGACACTGGATCCTTCTTCTAGAGAAGGGCTCCCTTGTGAATGTACTCTCGAATGGAGCATTCCAATGTAGTCTGCTGCATTGTAGGGAGACTGCGAGTTAACACAAACCGATCCTGAGGAGGACGGAGGAACTTGATTGCATAACCTCTTTGGATTACCTACCGGACCCATGGGTCTCGAATTTTTCCCTGCCCGCAGTTGAGAAAGTGGGAGACACGACCTCCGACAGGAATCTCGGCCACAGGAAAACTGCTTCTGATGTCAAAAGCTAGGCTTGACTTTTTTATCATCAGACTTCGGAATCTCCGGCCGGCGTCTCTAGAGGAATAACTAGAGCCTCTCTGGACTGCCTTCCACGACGAGGCGGATAGCCTCTACCACGGCCAGAGCCAGACCTACCTCTGAAGGCCTGGGGTAAAGTTTTACCCTTCTTGTCGGCCAAGCCCTCTAGGATCTCGTCTAGGGCACAGCCAAAGACTCTACCCGGCTCAAAGGGTAATTCGCACAAATTATACTTTGAGGGGAACACAGCTCTCCAAGGTTTTAACCATAGAGGTCTTCCTGCTGCAGTGTTCTTGGTAAGTGCCAGGGATTTGGCCGCCAGCCTTAATTGATGGTGGGAGGCTTCCGTTAAATATTCAGCTGCTAGGGAAACTGAGCCTAGAAACCCTAGCAGCTCGTCTCTGGAGACTTCCAGAGTCGGTCACTTTCGAGGTGGACCAGGTCAGTACATAATTTGGCTGACACTTCACAGGACGCAACCGCCACAGCGGTCTTGGGCGAGGCAGCTGAATAAGCCTTCTTGAAGGTATTGTCGAAGCGCCTGCCATGGCGTCGTGCAGATTTGCTCCATCATCTGATGGTACCTTAGTGTGGCAGGACAGTTTAACCACCGCCATATCCACCTTGGGAGGAGGACCCCATTGATCCCATTGAGCAACTGGGAATAAAGCGCCGAACCTCCTTGGAACCACAAGAGGTTTCTCAGGACTTCTCCACTCTGAGGACATTAATTTTTGTAATGTCTGGTCCACTTGGAAAACCCTAGGCCCTCTATAGGTGGACGCGGAGGCTTCCCCGTCAACATCATGATCCTTAGACCGGATGGACTTCAGCAGCCGGCTTAATTTTTCGAGTGGAAGCACGGCCTGCTGGGATCTTCAGTGGAACCGTCAGATGAGAGTGTCTCGTCCACTATCTGATAATCTTCATCAGAGATCCGTAAGGAAGATTGTGTCTCAATCTGCGGTCTCTTGGCAATCTGGGCGATGGAAGAACGAATCTCCTTTAAGAGACTCCTCATATAGTCCTTTACCCAAGTAACAACCTCTTATAGAAGGTACTTCCGGCGGAGGTCCGCGACACTGGTGACAGCGGGTAAAATCATAGCCGTCAGGTAAAGGGGTATTGCAATCCAAACACATTAGGTGTTTCAAGTTTAGAGGAATTTTTCCTCCTAAGCGCATCGCCATTACGTGATGAAGAAGATGACATCTGAAACATCAAACAGCCACGTGACACTGAAACAGGGAAGATCGCCAAGCATCGCATAAAAACCCAAGGGGTACCTCTTTTTTTTTTTTTTTTGAATCGGTCACTTGAAGAGAGAAAAAAACCGTCAGAAAAAAAAACAGCCACCGCAACCTGCAGCAGAGGAGCTAGAAACCACTCACTCAACAAATAAAGGACTGCATTCAAACCTTTTAAATGTAATCCAGCAGCGAGGGGAGGAAGCCAACAAAGAAACATTTATACAGCACCAAAACAAGTCAAACGCCATAATGGAACATAGAGGAGCATAAGCCTAAGCCAGAGGCTCAAAATACAAGCAGCAAAAATCAATTCTATATTTTGCCTTTAAATTTTAAATTTCCAAACTTACCGCACTTTTTCCGAGAAAACCGGAAGTAGGGCGCGGTGGTGCGCAAAGGCTTCCTTCCCCTGGGAACATGGGACCGGAGAAAAGTTCCGGCCGAGGAGGTTCCCCGCTTACTTCCGGGATCGCGCTGCCTGCAGATGGATGCCGGATAACGCTGCGCTGCGGTGCGAAGGCCCGAAGGACCGGAGGTTTTCTCTTTGGGACCGAGGTACCCCAAAAAGGTAAGCCAGGAGTAAATAAAACCCCTAGCAACGGGAGGTCACAAGAGACCTCCGTCCACCTGTTCCACACAGGACAGAAAAAAACACAGTGGAGGGAGGTCTCTTGTGCCCTCTTATAGGGCTAGTAGGAGGCACCTTTTTGGTGCTAATAAAGGTTCCACCTGTCCTAAACAACACACAGGGGCAGAAATACCCCATATTGTGCTGCTGTCGGACGTAAGGGGAATCTGCTTTTGGGCTACTTTCTTATGACAAAAAAACAATGGTTTGCCCATTTTGATTGTTTTTTCCACTATGGCGCATAATAAATATTTTTATATGTTTTGGCATTTGTTAATTTTTATATAATCTAGTGGGGGAGGGGTGATTTTATATTTCCGATTTTTAAAATAGTTTTAAAACTTGCTATTTTTATTTTATTTTAAGTTTATTTCTAGACCTCTCTAGGGATCCGACTTTGTCTGATACTCTACTATAGTTATTGTACGCTGATGTCACCCCATTAATAAGGGTAGTGTGAACATAGCCTAAGAGGTCTGATCACAGATACAATATACTTTAGGCCTGTTTTCTGACTACAGTTTCATTTCACCCTCTTGACTATTTTACTTCGCTACAGCACCGCCACTAATCATTGACTTTTCTAGTGATCACAATATGGAAAGCTTAATGGTAACATCCATACATCATTGTGGAGGTTAGGGTGAAGAATGAATAGATTGCTTAAAAGGGTTGTCCAGGATCTAGTTGGATACTGATGACCTATCCACCGCAGTATTCAGTGTAAGGAGATCCGTACACTGTAGCAGTGGCACCGGGAAGTACAACTCTGCTCTCATTGACTTGAATAGAAGCAGAGCTGCTTCCAGCTGTATACCTAGTATTCAACTTTCGGCGACCAAAACAGCAGATTGATGTGGGGTTCAGGTGTTAGACTCCAACTGATTTGATACTAATGACCTATCCTGTGGATAGGTCATAAGTATCCCAATTAGCTATTGCCTGGACAACCCCTTTAAACAGTATTCCAGTCTTATCACTGTTACATTTCTGGTGAAAAATCTAACAATGAACTACAATACCAGACACAATGACTAGAATAACACTGTTTATGGTAAAAAAAACAAAAACAAAAAAAAAAACAGGACTCAACTCTTTTAACTACTTGTTGTTACATTGCAAAATGTAAATGATATGTACATGTTAAACTGATATTTTGCGGCTCTTTTTGATAACACAGAATCATCATGCCATGAATGCATTTGTGCCAACCACACTTTGGTGGTGAAAGTTCAGAGTGCACATGGATTCGTCCAGCGCAATGCCACTGTCTTTATAGATGGAAAGATCCAGGGTACAACCGATCAGCAAGGAATGTTCAGATTTAAAGGTGTCTGTAAAGTTGTGTACAGAAATATCACAGTGACAATGGATGGATTCTCTACTGGAACTTTACAAAGCTGGAAGAATGAGTCCAACATTTCTTATTTTAAGTCTGTTTTAAAGAGATTAGGTAAGTTATATATGAATGATGAATGGGTAATGAAGCATTTTTTGTTTTGATGCTACGGCGGCATGACACCAGAAGCACTTTTGTAGGTGGTATAAAACACATTTCTAAATGAAGAGCTTTAGATCTTGTTTTCTGTTAAAAGAAAATGCTATAGATTAATAAAGTTTATTACAAAAATGTTCTGCAAACTTCTCCTTCTACAATAGCAAAAAAAAACAAAAACATTTTACACTTTTACGTTTCACAATATTTATAGCCCATCTTTGGACCCTTTCCATTTTATCTATGTTGCAGCACGGTGGCTCAGTGGTTAGCACTGCAGCCTTGCATTGCTGAAGTCCTGGGTTTGAATCCTACCAAGGACAACATCTGCAAGGAGCTTGTATGTTCTCCCCATGTTTGTGTGGGTTTCCTCCCCCACTCCAAAGACATACTGATGAATGTAGAATGTAGATTGTGAGCCCTATATGGGACAGTGACTGACAATGTCTGTAAAGCCCTGTGGTATATGATAGCGCTATATACAGTAAGTAAGCATAATAAATAACAAAAAAGAGTTAACCTACTTATCCTGCAACCCTAGGTGGGGATATGTAACAGCTATACATAGAGCCATTGCCCAAAAATTGCCATCTCACTAGAACTGGTGGTTGTTCTGGTTTATGTATTTGGTATTGTTTTTCTGGTTGTACCATCAGCTACCATTTACAGGTGTGGAGTTAGAATTTCATTATACCCCAATCAGGGATCTCATCTTGTTGTCTGTGAGAATTCAATTCTTACAGATCCTTTGGGGGTAGGGACAATTAGGCAATGGACAAGACAACAGGAGCACAGGACACATATGATTTGTGTGAAGTCCTTTAGAGCAACCACAGAGTAATCTGTTTATTTATAGTATCAAGCCTTATAATTCAAACTATGTTTCATCTAGCAGATGAATAGCTTTTTGTGGCATCATATCCAATTAGAATTGATAGAACATATGATTTGTTTAATAGGTGTGAGCTGGGGATTGAACTCAAGAAATGGAATATGCTAGGCTCTTACCCTACTATTAGTTTCAGTAGGAGTTTTTTTTTTTCCTTACAAAGCTTTGAAAGTGTTTTGCTTTCTCTACATATTATATTGGTAGATAGAGATATCTCTATATGCCAGTACATTGTATGCTTAAAAAATGTATTTTATAAGCATACAATGTACTGGCATATAGAGATATTTCTCTATGTATTATACATATGCAGGGGGAAAAAAAAGCTTTGTATGAGAAAGAAAAACAAATGTTAAAATTAATAGAGTCTATTGTTCATGCAGTGGGGAGACAGCTTTGCATACTCTATTTTTTGAATTCACTCTGAGGCTAATATCTAATGGAAAAAAATATTAATACACCTTATTAAAGTATAGTTATTATTATTATTGTTTATTTATATAGCACCATTAATTCCATGGTGCTTTACATTTGAGGATTTACATACGGTACACAAGATGTACAAAACAGATAATACTAACAGTGACCAATTGGCACAGTGGGACACAGGGCCCTGCCCGCAAGGGCTTACAATCTATGAGGGAAGAGGGATAGAGACAGAAGGTGGGGGTAGAGGCTGTTCAGGTGGTGGTGTGGTGACAGTGTTATTGGAGGTTGTAGGCTTTCCTGAATATGTGAGTCTTCAGGGCCTTCTTGAAGCTTGTGATTGTGGGGGTCAGTCTTATGTGTCTTGGTAATGAGTTCCAGAGTATGGGGGATGCACGGGAGAAGTCTTGGAGATGATTGTAGTTACAAGAGATAGTAACATAGGCATATTCAATATTTCCAATATTTTTTTAATGTGATCACTAAATGGTGTAAATAAAAATAGTGCAATTATTTATTTTATTTAAACTGTTACAATCTTGGTTCTAATACTATATAGGGTCTGAATATAAGTAAGTAAAGGCCACGCTCCTAAAAAAGACAACTCCCACTTTTGCTGTGACCTGCCATTAGCAAATCACCCTGTGAAGGGCTCTCCCTGGTTGATGTCTCTGAGTAATCTGTAATAAATGAAGAACAAAAATTAACATGGAAATTGTGACATCCCTTCTCCTAGAAATTTGTTGTACACTACATTAAATGTTCCACCAGAAACACTCCCCTTGGCCTTTCTCTCCCCAATTTAGTTTTATACTACTGGGCGGCCCACCTACGCAGGGTCCCAGCTTGGTCCACCCTCCAGGCTTACTCTAAGTGGATGGAGATCGAGAAGCTATGGCTTGCTCCGCAACATCCTAATTCCCTGCTTTGGACTGGTCCTCATTCCCCCCCCCCCCCCGAGTGCCCTGTTAGGCCCTATGGCACTCACGAGAGATATTTGGCGCACATGTGTATCCCGTTTTCCCCTCTCCTCCTCGTGTTCCTCCATGACCGCTTTCCTTCTTCACCCTAATTACCCGCCTGGACTCACTGGGCTGGTAGCAGGTCCTTGGCTGAGAGCGGGCCTTTTTCAGTACGCTGACATCATTGATTATAGAACCCGGGCTCTTTTACCATTTGCTGATCTCCAGTCCGGATTTGGCCTGCCCCAGTCCAGTGAGTTCACGTATATCCAGGTCTCCCATCTGGCCTCCTCTATTTTTCAAGGCCCCACAGCACCCATCCCTACGCTTTTTGAGAAACTTTGTAAAACGGGTGTTGGGACAACAGGGCTTATTTCTGATATATACCGCCTTCTTTCGAACCCCACCCCAGATGCTCTGCCCTAACATACTTATATGTCATGGTGGGAGACCTATTTGGGGACATCCATATCGAATAACGATTGGTCCCTCATATGGAGTAGAGCACCCAGGACTTCTAGATGTGTTACACAAAAGGAAAATATTTTTAAGATGTTAATGCATTGGTATCATACCCCAGCTGCACTTCACTCTTTTGACAAGAATGTCCCAGACTGCTGCTGGCGGTGTGGCACCCGTCCCGCACACATTTTCCATCTCTTTTGGAACTGCCCCATGCTCCAGCCTTATTGGCGCCAGGTCCGGGGTCTCCTGGAGGGGGTCCTGGGTGTTAGTCTTCCCCTGTCCCCTAGGACTTACCTTCTCAACCTCCCCCCCCCCCTGATATTTTGCGCAAGCCCGCTCTTCAGCTCCTGTTGCTCCTCCTCACCTTCGCTAGATGTCTGATTGCGAAACACTGGCGGCATCCGGCCCCACCGGCCCTGGAGGAGTTATACGCTAGGATAAAAGATGCGCGCTCCTTGGAGTAACTGACGGCCCTTCTTAATAATGAGGAGGAGAGGTTCTGCCTGATCTGGAAACCGTGGGATGAGTTTTGGGCGGTCCGGCCTCTCTGATCCGGCTGCTGTGTGGCCTCTTACTTCCTGGATGTTCTGTCACCCTTCTGTCCTCCTGTCTTGCCTACCCCTGTTTGTTGTCGGATTCCTTGGCCTTTTTGGGGCCATTTCTGGCCAGTTTGTTTAAAGCCTTGTAATTTATTGAGAATGCTGAGTAATCCCCGTCTGTCCTATGTTTGTTACCTTCAGTTATCTTATTTTTCTTGTATATTGTTATTCTTTTTATATGACAAAAACTTTTAAAATAAACAGTTGAAAAAAAAAAAAAAAAAAAAAGAAACACTCCCCTGAAGGAATTGGTCCCACTCTAGTGTCATATTATAGCAGTGGTCCTCAACCTTTTTTGCACCAAGGACCATGTAAGCCAGTTTTCCCATAACCCAGTGGGGTCAGGTTTTCGGGGCGGGGTATGGTTGGGGTGATTGGGCAGATTTCATCATATCATGCATAACTTATTGGTGGTATGGACAGCTCCCTTAATAAAGTATAAGTAGGGCAGGGGGCCATTACTCAGGGGGCACTATTACTGTAATAGTGCCCTAATAGTTCTGCCCACTGGTAAAATTACCTGTGTGGGTGGCACTACTAGGAAACTATTACAGTAATTACAGTAATAGTGCCCCCCGCACAGTTCATAACATTACCTGTGTGGGGGGGCACTGTTATTAACTGTGGAGGGGGGCACTATAACTGTAATAGTGCTATAGTATGCCTAAGTGTTTGTATGCTTTGAGTCACTCTGCTGTGTCGGTGCCCCTTTGATTCTTTAAACAGATGGACTCTCTTATTATTTCTTTTGTATGGGGGAATTCTAGATCCAAGCTTAAATTGTCTTCTCTGCAGAGACCAAAACAGTTGGGTGGTACATCGCTTCCCGATTTGTTTCTCTACTACCTGGCGGGACAGCTCCGCTTTATAAGGCCATGGCTCTCCCGCGATCCCCTTCCAGGGCCAGAGGCGCATCTGGCTCGCCATCTGGGTCTGAGTATACTGTAGCCGATACTGGAGAACCCGAACCTATTCGGGGGAAAGTTATTGACCATTCATGTTCTGGCAGGACGGGTTTGGCAATAGGTTAGGAGAGTGCCTACATATTCTGACGTACCTGCAGAGACACCGCTGTGGGGCAATTCTGGACTGCCGGCGCTTTTTGCCCTGCCTGGCGCACAGTCCTGGTCACAATATGGCATGGCCTCTCTTGGTGACCTGTATGCCCAAGGCGTTTTTAGAATGTTTGACTCACTGAGCACCTCCTATGACATTCCTAGAATGCAATTTTTTAGATACCTACAAATTCCTTCTCTTCCCTGTTCCCTGGTCAGCTGAATAATATTTCTAAGTACCCGCTTATCAGAGTGCTTCACTCTCAGGGCCCTGGAGGTCTAATATCTACCCTATATGCACACCTGATTCAGGAAAAGGTGTCCCTGTCAGACACCCCAGCCCTGACGAGATGGCGCACTAATATCCCAGCTCTCACAGATGAGATGTTTCAGGACATGCTTGAATCCTCTCAATACGTGTCACCCTCAGCTAATAACAGACTCATCCAAACTTATATCCTGCACCAATGCTACCTGACCCCCACCCGTTTACATAAAATGGGGCAACTCTCCCATCCAGGTTGTCTCAGGTGTCCATGTCCACAGTCAGACTTTTGGCATATGATTTGGGTGTGTCCGGTTATACAGAGTTTCTGGAAAGAGGTTGTGGATCTCCTGGCGGAAGTTATGGGTGCGCCTATACCATTCACACCAGAAGTGTGTCTCTTTGGCATACTACTGTAGATGAGGAACTATGGCAGCACCATGTTAGAATCTGTTTGAGAGAATCTTTTTTTTTACGCCAGGAAAGCCATCGCATTGCGATGGATGGCTGAGAGACCTCCATCAGTACCTCAATGGAGGAAGCTAATTAACTCTGTACTCCCATTCAATCAGATTATACAGTATATAAAGGGAGAGTGCCCTCAGAAGTTTCATAAGGTATGGTGGACATGGTGCAGTTCTTCTGTAAGCCAGTATACGGCTCCTTCACTATATATCGCTATAAATTCACTTATGCCGTGAGGGGGGGGTGAGACGCCAGGAGGGTCCACAACTTCTAAGCATTTTATGATGTACTATAGCTGATATCATGGACCTATAAATGGTAATGCCTGTACTAAATAATATATGTTCTGCTAATTGATCCTTAACTGGATATGTCTGGTGGGTAAATGCGGTGCCAGCTGTGTGGTGGGTGGGCTGTGGACTGATCGGGGTGGGAGTACGGCATTTTGGGTGCTTATGTATCCAATTGTTCCCTGTGTGTGAGCTGTTTTCTGTATTGACTTGTTTTGATTATGCTGGAAATGCAAAATTCAATAAAACGACTTTAAAAAATAGTGCTATAGTAGTGCCCCCCAAAGTTAATATTACCTGTGTGTGGGGGAAGACACTACTACGGTAATAGTGCCCCCACAGGTAATAGTCTCCCCCCACACATAGGTAATGTTATTAACTGTGGTAAGGGGGCAATATTACTGTAATAGTGCCCTAGTAGTGCCCCCCACAGGAAATATTACCTGTATGTGGAGGGGGCTATTACCTGTGGAGGGGGGTACTTTTACAGTAATAGTGCCCCCCCAACCCCATTAATAACATTAGCTGGGTGTGTAGGGTGTAGTGTTGTAGTGAGGATGCAGGTCACCTTGAATAAGTCCACTATGCGATAATGACTTTTATGGATCAGAACTCTTTATTCCATGCTTCCTCCAAGAATCTCTGTCTAGCAACTGCCCCTCCTAGCTCAGCTCCTCCTCCCTTACTACCTCACTGTTGCTAGGCAGACAAAGCAAAATGAGTAAGCAGAAAAGAACATACAGAATATACTTATAACAACATCACATAGGGGAAGACTATACAGTAATAGTGCCCCCCCCCAGTTAATACCATTACCTGTGTGTATGTGGGGGGGACTATTACTTGTGGGGAAGCACTACTAGGGCTCTATTACAGTAATAGTGCCCCTCCCAGTTAATACCATTACCTGTGTGTATGTGGGGGGGACTATTACTTGTGGGGGAGCACAACTAGGCCTCTATTACAGTAATAGTGCCCCTCCCAGTTAATAACATTACCTGTGTGTGAGGGGATTGTATTTAACTGTGGGCGTCACTATTACTGTAACAGAGCTCTACTAGTGCCCTCCATAGGTAATAGTTCCCCCCCTCAGCCCCCCCCCCCCCATACTGTTACTATAATTACAATTACATTGTACTTACCTGGTTACTAATTCAGCTTCTGGGATCTGTTCTTGCACACAGGATGTGTGCATTTTCTATTCTGCTCTCCAGCCCCAGCGGCAACATAGTGAAGGTTTCCGTAGCAGAATAGAAGATGCACACATCCTGTGTGTAAGAACAGATCAAGTGGAAAGTGATCTGCTGGTGTAGCCTACACTAGCAAATCACTCTCAAAAATGGGTCCTGTGGACGTATTACACGCAGCATAGGAGCATCAGTCGACACCTAGTAGCCTACAGAGATCCCCGCGACCAGGCCGGCCCAGTACCAAGTGATCCACAGCCCGCTACTGGTCCATGGCCCGGTCATAGGGGACCTCTGTATTACAGAACTTATATTGTTGGTCTGACATTTGTTTATATTACAATTGCAGGGCTGATTTTAGTTACATGTTCCACAATAAAAAATTGAAACCTGGTTTCAAGAAAAATGTATTTCTACAGGTAATAGGATTAATGGTTCTATTACTTTTTTTTTTCTTTCTTATACATTTTTAGAAAAGCCATATATAGTACAACATCCATACTCCAAAATTCGTAAAGAAGGACATAAGACAACATTCTGCTGTGAAGCTACTGGTAATCCAGTTCCTTCTAAGTATTTGTGGTGAGTTGTGCAGATAATTATACAGTTAAAACATTTATTATAATGACTATAACTATAGATTAAACTAACGCTGGCATGCGCACTGGCATGGAACCTGTTTTCTACCACACAGAGTGACTCCTTTAGAACTGAACAGCCTCCATGCACTGCTGCACAGGTTACTTTGGACTGTGAGTGTACAGAGATATTTTTCCTTAGAAGTAGTGCTTTTAGAAGAGAATACCTCCTTTCGCACAAAGTTAGATGCAGCATGCAGCATTATTTTGTTCCTGTTTTGTTTGTACAAAGGGAACTACATTTTGTTGCACTTTACAAACTATAGGGTTCATGTAAAGACAAAATGAGACATTGCAGATCAAAAAATCAGTAACATAATAGTAGTGAGGGCATTGTTTACAAGAACTTACAATCTATGAGGTAGAAGGGTTGACACAAGAAGGAGAAGTGCCTTTACAGTGATCCAGCCATTTTTATGAGATAGGTAACATAAATGAATAAAGCTGTATGAGCCAGTCACCAGATCCAAAGTGCTTGGGCATGCAGTGTTACACTTAGATAAATGCATCATGACCTGTGGAATAATGTAGCAGGGGGTGCGCAAAAGAGGGTTAGTTTAGGGAGCATAAATGCTAGGTGTTAAAGAAATGTGATTGGGCTGCCTGTGTTTTAGGATACACTTGAAGTTGTGGAAATTGGGCTTTCATATGATTGTCCAGAATAGCTTCTTGGAGATGGGAGTGGGAGGTTCTGATTATAGAGGATGTTAGTCTTAGATCACTGGCAAACCAGAGAGCATGGGTAGGGTGGTAGACAGAGATGAGGCAAGACATGTAGGTAGGTGGAGGGCTATGGACAGCATTGTGGTTGAGGGTGATACATTTAAATTGTATTCTATAGTGAACAGTCAACCAGTGCAGTTTTGGCACAGACTGGGGTCATCAGTTTGGCATTTAAACTGATAGATGAGACTGGCTGATGCATTCAGGACAGATTGTAGAGGGGAGAGTTTAGTCAGGGGAATACTGACTAATAGGAAGTTATAGTAGTCAAGTCAAGAATTAATCTGGGTAACAATAAGGGTTTTTGCTGTTTTGATAGTAAAGAAGTCTGGAAATGATTTTAGATGCAGGGGATTATATGTTGTGGGGGGGACTGTAAAGGAAAGCTCTGAGTCAAACATAACCCAAGAGAGTGTGGTGCAAAAAATAAACCCTCACTGAAAAGAGGCAAAGAAAAATATCTAAGAGGCACAAATTCCACTCAAATAAAGGCATAGTATAGACAAATATGAATAAATTCAAACAAAAATCAACAGTCCACCACAGTCATATTAAAATCATATCTGGTGTTACATTGTACTGCTGAAGCAGTCTCTAATGTCTATTCATACTGTAAATGTGCCCTATTTGACTTGATTTATTTCATTTGCAGGTATCACAATGGTACACTTTTGGACAAAACTAAAATCAAATATGACAAAAGCTTAATTTTGCAGAATATTCAGACTGCACAGGCTGGTACATACCAATGCAAAGCTAGTAATGGACTAGGTGTCATCAAGTCTTCTATAGTCCATCTAACAGTCACAGGTAAAAAAAAACAATAAATACCTTATCATCCTTGTAATTATAATTTTTTTCATTTTCTGACAAATGTAATTTCCTTTTTATTTAAGGTAAAGGTGTATCCCACTGTGACAAGTTCCCTCATGAACATTTTATCAAGCTACCAGCTGACTGTTCTCAGACTAAAACTGGCTTTAATTTCTACAATGTAGGCAAGTGTCCAAATTCACAGTGTGCTGGTCTTCTAAGCTCTGACCTTCAGTGTAAAGATAAAGAAGATTACTGCTGTGGTGTGAAGCGCATGAAACTACAGGAAGTTAAGTGTCCAGGGTATACTCTACCAGTTATGGTTGTAGTAGAGTGTGGGTGTACCCAGTGCACACAACATAAGGTTTTGGTCCGTGGACGGGTCACTGCATATGATACTGGTGCTCCACTTCAGTTTGGTCAAATTTTTATGAATGGAGAAAACATGGGCTTTACAGGTTACAATGGAGAGTTTACCTTAGAAGTGGCAGTTAGAATAAATAGATTGGTGGTTAAATTTGTGGACACTCAAGAGAAATTTGTGGACGCTATTAAAATCCTTCCATTTGATCCAAAAGGAAATGCCATATACCAGGACATAAAAATAATGAGAAAAAAAGACTCAGTTAATCTTAATCCTTCAGTGATAAACATATTTCCCCTAGGAGAAATAGTTGGTGAAGATCCAATTGGAGAGTTAGTAATACCACCCAACTCTTTTATCAGAATTAATGGAGACTCTTATAGTGGTACAGTAGAGGCTAGTTTAACTTTTTTGGATCCCAGAAATATAAGTACCGCATCTGCTGCATCAAGTGATCTTAATTTTGTCAACAGAAATGGAGATCTCTCTCCTCTCAGGACATATGGAATGTTTTCTGTAGACTTCAGGGAGAAAGGTACCAATGCAGTTCTCCAAACTGGAAAATTGGAGGTGCACTTGGATACAGAACAAATAAAGATGCCACAACATCTAAAGGAAATGAAACTCTGGTCTTTGAACCCACAGACTGGACTTTGGGAAGAAGAAAGTACTTTCCACATGGCAGGAGAGAGTAAGAGGACAAAGAGAGAAGAAAGATCATTTCTAATAGGAGAGTTAGAAATAAGAGAGAGAAGGCTTTTCAATTTGGATGTACCAGAGTTTAGAAGATGTTTTGTTAAGGTACGCACCTACATGAATGAGAAGTTTATACCTAACGAACAAATTGAAGGAGTTGTGGTGACTCTTATAAATCTAGAGCCTATGCCAGGTTTCTCATCAAACCCTAGAGCTTGGGGTAGATTTGACAGTGTAATAACAGGAAGGAATGGAGCCTGTCTCCCTGCATTTTGTGATGCTCAGCAGCCAGGTGCCTACTCTGCATATGTCACTGCAACAATGGGTGGTGAGGAGCTGGAAGCTGTTCCATCTTCCCCAAATTTAAGACCCAAAGTAATAGGAGTGTCCCAGCCTTATTTATCAAAACTAAACTATCAACGAACTGATCATGAAAACTCTGCAGGTAAAAAAACAGCTTTCAAATTCAATGTTGCCAAACCAAACCCAAATAATTTTGAAGAGACAAGTGGTCCAATATATGCTTACAGAAACTTGCGGCTATGTGACGAAGCCCCAATCTCAGACAACCATTTTCGATTTTATAGAGTAGAGGAAGACAAGTATGAATACAATATAGTCCCTTTTGTTGAAACAGATTTGACCTCATGGATTGGTGGTTATCTGTCTTGGTGGCCTAATCCACAAGAATTCCGGGCCTGCTATTTAAAGGTTCGGATACAGGGTCAACAAGAGTATATAGTCCGGTCGAGAAATATTGGAGGAATGCATGCAAAGACTGTAGGTCAGCTCTATGGATTGAGGGACATCAGAAGTGTTAGGGATATGTCAGTGGACGGCAGTTCAGCAGCATGTCTAGAATTCAAGTGTAGTGGAAAGCTTTATGACCAAGATTTACTAGATCGCACTTTAGTAACAGTGACTCCTCAAGGAAACTGCCATGTTGTTGAGGTAAACAGACTTTTGAAGGACTACCTCAAACGTCACCCACCATTAGCTTTAGGAAATGACACTGGGTTATTTAATATGTTGGCTCCAGTTGATCCCCTAGGGCATAACTATGGAATCTACACAGTCACTGACCAGAATCCAAGGCTTGCCAAAGAAATTGCTATTGGTAGATGTTTTGATGGTACTTCTGATGGGTTTTCTAGAGAAATGAAATCCAAGGTGGGAATTGCTTTAACGTTTCATTGCCAAGAGAAACCCGTTACAAGAGAAAGCTTCTTTCAACGTTTACTTAATAACCCAGGTGAAACTCTTCGTGATATTCGGCGTGACATGCAAGAAAATGAAGATAGAGAGATACCTCCACGCATTGTACCTTATCCTGTATCTAGCTCTTTATCTTTTAGGCGGAGTAGGCAACCTTCTGCCAACCGGAAAAGACCTCGTTTGCCATAAAAATATTAATAAATATAATTTAAAGGTAGATGAATGAATGATTTATTGACCCAAGAAAAAAAATTGTGACATTGAAATGAAATGAAAAGAAACAAAACCAATTATTGATGGTTTTGATTATTTCACATGTACTATTGCACTGACTGAGCAGTTAATGTGAAAAGTAGCCTGATAAATAGAGAAAGAAGCATTTTTCTTTAGTAAGATATTGTACAATGTTTCTTATCATCACTTGTTATATTGATTTAAGAATAGTTGCTTTATAATCGGAGGTACACTTTAATTCAATAAAATCAGTATACATCAAAATAAAACGTCTACCATAAAAACTACTAAATAAATAATCTTTTGATAAATAGCTCATAATATATCTACGATACTTGAAACAAGTCTTTATGAATCTCACACAACCTACCCGCACATAACTTCTGATTCTTTCAAGACCTCCTACTCTGCTCTTATCCACCCTTCACACAAACGCTTCCAAGACTTCTCCCGTGCATCTCCCATACTCTGGAACTCACTACCACAACACATAAGACTGTCCCCTGCAAATACAAGCTTCAAGAGGACCCTGAACACTCATCTCTTCAGATAAGTCTACAACCTTCAACAGCACTACTGCCATATACCACCATCTGAACAGCTTCTATCTTCACCTATTGTCTCTATCCCCATTCCCTCATAGACTGTAAGTCCTTGGGGGCAGGACCCTCTATCCCACTGTACCAGTTGATCACTGTTAGTATTGTACTTATTTTGCGTATATGGTGTATTGCATGTAAACCCTCAAATGTACAGCACCATGGAATTAATGGTGCTCTAAAATTAAGAATAATGATAATAATAATGACTCGATATACATCACAATAATGCGCTAAGCTTATTCATGCATTCTTCCCACCTTTTTTCAATGTAAAAGTGAGATATTTTATCTACATGTTTTATTTTTTTAACTAGGCTTTCCCAAGTCACTGAATGAAATATTATAGTGATGATAGCATTATAAATCATATCACTGAAAAAAAAAAAAAACATATTTGCCTGACGTTAGATAAAACCATTGGTTTACTGCAGGGTGCAGACAAGCCTAAGTGGCAAATGGCAGAGGCTGCACTGGTGCATAATGCTGATGAAACTTCCACTCATGCACTCCAATCCATGAGGTTTGGTTAACATAGCGCCTAAAGAAACGCATGTTTTTCATATAAAAACCACATGCGTTTTTGAAACAAATGCATGTGCTTTTAAAAATGGATGTTTGTTATTTTATAGCAGTGTGCAGAGGGAGCAGCATGCCACATTAACATAGCATGGAATGGAAGAAGCAATAGTGGGTTTTATGTTTTATTTTGTTGTTATTATGCCAACAGTGTGGCAATGGCAAGTGGCAACTACAGAATTTAGCTATGGCAGACTGTCAGCATGCCTGGACTGCCTGCGAGTTAGAATTTGCTTTTTTTTATAAAATGCTGCCAAAAAGTATCCCTTTATGGGAGCAGATACCACAGAAACATGGTATTGGACGAATGAATGAATGACAAGTACAGAAGTGAATTGAAAAAACAGATGGTAGGCAGTGGTCTGAATACAAATTGCTTGGTTGAATGAAAGGTGGAATATCTTCTGAAATGGAAAGGATTTTCTGATAAGAACAATACTTCAGAGCCAGAAGAGAAGTGGGACTGTCCTGCCCTGTAACAGGTTTGAAATTTTAAAGAAAAACTTTGTTGCAGCATGCCTGTTTGAACAGTGATGAAGATGTGGCTTTAAAAAAAAAAAAAAAGACACCAAACATTATCCCTTTATAGAAGCAAATGCCACAGCAAAATAGCATAGCAGGTGGATGTATGACAATTAGAGTATTTCAAGAAAAAATGTGTGGCATGCTGTCAGTGTGCCTGACCTGCCAGTTGAAAAAGTTAGAATATATTCTAAGTGGAAAGGATTCTCTAATGAGAACAACACTTGGGAGCCAGAAGAGAACCAGGACTGTTCTGGAAACTTGTAAGTGCAGCAAGTTTGTTATTTTGAAGAAAAAAATTTATGGCAGTATGCCTAGATGAAAAGTGATGAAACAAACAGGGTCAGCCTCCATCCTGACTGTGAAATATCAAAGGCTCCCTCTGAATCCAAAGGAAAGTCTTATTCTTTCATTATATGTGTCCCACCACCACAAACCAAACCCATTTTTTCATCCTTCTCCAGTTCCTTTTGTACCACCCCATGGCGGTGATCAAAAGGTAGAATTTGTTTCTCTTTTTCCATCCCTTGTTGCATGAGTGTAAGTAATAAGTGCATGAGTGTAATATATTAAAGGGATAACATTGCTGATGCTGCAGTTGCCCTGATGATGACAAGTTTTTTTGGCCTTCTAAAAGTGATTCACACTTTCCTCAAGAGCCTCCAATGTTGTATTTTAAAAATAACACATTGTCCCTGTGTTTTTTTGTGTGCAGTAATCATTCACCACCATCTTCTGCTCACACAGATGCTCCAACATGTGCAACACCATATGCACTTCACCTTACATCCATGAAATTAGGGAGGAAAAGTGGAAATAGTGGCTTGCCCTTGTAAAGTTGGGAGCAAGAAGTAGTCCAGGAGGAGGCAGATGGGCCCTGCCTGGTGTTGGACTCGGGCCTGCACCAACAGGGTGGAACTAACAACTGGATTTGTTGTGTTTCTGGACTGTGGCCACTTCCGTTCAAAACATTTAGCCAGTGGGCTATGAAAGTCACGTATTGTCCCTACCCATAATTGCTGCTCAACATTTCCACAGTGACATGCACTTTAATGTTAGTGAAGATGAAGAAAACATATATGAGAGTGCAGAAAGGCTGTGCAGTAAATTACATGTTACAACGTTAGAGGAGGAGGAAAACACAGAACTCTGACTCATTATTTGTATTTCGCTGCTGTCAGATGCCATATACTGCTGAAATGAAAAGAAATAAAAAATGTCATCTTTATTCTCAGGAAGTGCAACAACCTTGTAGCTATTGGTGCTGCCAAAACAGTGTTGCTGTATCCACCCAGTCTTATTGTTAGTACTTGCAGTGGTGGATGGTGAGAGAGTAGCATGAGTGCTTACACATTTTCCTAATTTAGCCTGTCTCTTGCCCTGTTTTTTTTTTTCCAGCAATTTTACTACACTTCTTATATATTAGTGAATACTCCAGACACTGTGTGTATTTGCTGAAAATTAGAAAAATAAATAAGATTTGGCACTTGCGAAGTGGATGGGATTCTGGTTAATGTCATCCACACATTGCAGAAAAAAAATCTGCAGCAGAAAAGCTGCGATTTCAAAAACGCTTGCGTTTTTCATATATGTATAGTAGGGGAAGAAAGTCCGTAGAGAAAAACTTGCAGACTTTCTGTGAAAAACGCTGCGGAAAAAAACGCGATGCGTTTCCAACACGGTCTTTTCTGCAGCATTTTTTTTTGCTGTGGCTCTTTACATGGGGCCTTAGCCTTAAGGCAATATTTTCAGAGTTGTGGTTCTATATAGTGTGCCAAAAAACATAGGTTCTAGATGGCAAGCAGCTGCATATATATCAGCCACCTACTACTGCATCAGTAAAATAAGGTTTATACAGTGCAATACACTGTTTATGAAAAATCTAAAAGTGTGGTTGACTATCAGTGTGGTTGTTAGCATATACAGTGCCTTACGAAAGTATTCGGCCCCCTTGAACTTTTCAACCTTTTGCCACATTTCAGGCTTCAAACATATAGATATAAAATTAAAATTTTTTGGTGAAGAATCAACAACAAGTGGGACACAATTGTGAAGTGGAACGAAATTTATTGGTTATTTTAAACTTTTGTAAAAAATAAATAACTGAAAAGTGGGGCGTGCAATATTATTCGGCCCCTTTACTTTCAGTGCAGCAAACTCACTCCAGAAGTTCAGTGAGGATCTCTGAATGATCCAATGTTGTCCTAAATGACTGATGATGATAAATATAATCCACCTGTGTGTAATCAAGTCTCCGTATAAACGCACCTGCTCTGTGATAGTCTCAGGGTTCTGTTTAAAGCGCAGAGAGCATCATGAAGACCAAGGAACAAACCAGGCAGATCCGTGATACTGTTGTGGAAAAGTTTAAAGCCAGATTTGGATACAAAAAGATTTCCCAAACTTTAAAGATCCCAAGGAGCACTGTGCAAGCGATCATATTGAAATGGAAGGTGTATCAGACCACTGCAAATCTACCAAGACCCGGCCGTCCCTCTAAACTTTCATCTCAAACAAGGAGAAGACTGATCAGAGATGCAGCCAAGAGGCCCATGATCACTCTGGATGAACTGCAGAGATCTACAGCTGAAGTGGGAGAGTCTGTCCATAGGACAACAATCAGTCGTACACTGCACAAATCTGGCCTTTATGGAAGAGTGGCAAGAAGAAAGCCATTTCTCAAAGATATCCATAAAAAGTTCTCGTTTAAAGTTTGCCACAAGCCACCTGGGAGACACACCAAACATATGGAAGAAGGTGCTCTGGTCAGATGAAACCAAAATCAATTTTTTTGGCCACAATGCAAAACGATATGTTTGGCGTAAAAGCAACACAGCCCATCACCCTGAACACACCATCCCCACTGTCAAACATGGTGGTGGCAGCATCATGGTTTGGGCCTGCTTTTCTTCAGCAGGGACAGGGAAGATGGTTAAAATTGATGGGAAGATGGATGGAGCCAAATACAGGACCATTCTGGAAGAAAACCTGTTGAAGTCTGCAAAAGACCTGACACTGGGACGGAGATTTATCTTCCAACAAGACAATGATCCCAAACATAAAGCAAAATCTACAATGGAATGGTTCACAAATAAACGTATCCAGGTGTTAGAATAGCCAAGTCAAAGTCCAGACCTGAATTCAATCGAGAATCTGTGGAAAGAGCTGAAAACTGCTCTTCACAAACGCTCTCCATCCAACCTCACTGAGCTCGAGCTGTTTTCCAAGGAAGAATGGGCAAGAATTTCAGTCTCTCGATGTGCAAAACTGATAGAGACATACCCCAAGCGACTTGCAGCTGTAATCGCAGCAAAAGGTGGCGCTACAAAGTATTAACTTAAGGGGGCCGAATAATTTGGCACGCCCCACTTTTCAGTTTTTTATTTTTTACAAAAGTTTAAAATATCCAATAAATTTTGTTCCACTTCACGATTGTGTCCCACTTGTTGTTGATTCTTCTCCAAAAAATTAAAATTTTATATCCTTATGTTTGAAGCCTGAAATGTGGCAAAAGGTTGAAAAGTTCAAGGGGGCCGAATACTTTTGCAAGGCACTGTACAGTCACCTTACAACCGCAAACTTATATGTATTTTATTGACATTTTAAGTGATAGACAAACACAAAGTAGCACATAATTGTGAAGTGGAAGGAAAATGATACATGTTTTTCAAAATTTAATCAAATAAAAGTCTGAAAAGTGTGATGTGCAAAAGTATTCAGCCCCCCTATATCAATACTTTGTGGAGCCACCTTTCGCTACAATTACAGCTGCAAGTCTTTTGGGGTATGTCTCTACCATCTCTGCACATCTAGAGACTGAGATTTTTGCCCATTCTTCTTTGCAAAATAGTTCAAGCTCAGCCAGATTGGATGGAGAGCGTCTGTGAACACAGTGGTGTAACTAGGAATGGCTGGGCCCCAAGGTGAACATTTGACATGGGCCCCCCCCCCGAACAACTGCCCCCAATCGCCCCCCCGAAAAAAAAACGCATTCCTGCGCACACTATTATGTGCCATAGTGGCTCCTGCACACAATATTATGCCCATAGTGGCCCCTGCACACAGTATCATGCCCCATAGTGGCCCCTGCACACAGTATCATGCCCCATAGTGGCCCCTGCACACAGTATCATGCCCCATAGTGGCCCCTGCACACAGTATCATGTCCCATAGTGGCCCCTGCACACAGTATCATGTCCCATAGTGGCCCCTGCACACAGTATCATGCTCCATAGTGGCCCCTGCACACAGTATCATGCCCCATAGTGGCCCCCGCACACAGTATCATGCCCCATAGTGGCCCCTGCACACAGTATTATATCCCATAGTGGCCCCTGCACTGAGTATTTTGCCCCATAGTGGCCCCTGCACACACAGTATTATAAGTCCCATTGTGGACCACCCATGAACAATTATTATACTCCGGGGTCTTTTCAGACCCCAGAGTATAATGATCGGAGACCCAGGGGAGGATACAAACAAAAAAAAAAAAAAAAAACGTTGCTTACCTGTTCCTCGCTCTGGTGCATGCCCGTGCGCTACTTCGGCCTTCTTCAATGTTGGACCAGGCCGGTGTCACGTGATGCGGGCCAGCGTCGCGACGCAAAATGACGTCCGCTGACGTCTGGGACATCACCAAACAGGCCCGAAGCCTGGAAATGCGTAGGAGAGGTAAGTACATTGTTTTTTATGTTACCTCACCAACTCTGGGCCTCCGATTATTATACTCCGGGGTCTTTTCAAAGACCCCAGAGTATAACGATAGCAGAGATTGTGGGGTTCGGCCCGCGGCCTCACATACCGATCCCTGCTTCTACTCACAGCCGCCTCCGCAGAATCGGAAGCGCAGGCGGCCGTGAGCGGGACCCCGGGGAACGGTAACTATATAGGGCCCGTTACCTGCTGGGGTTACTCCAGCAGGTAACGGTCTATTTTTTTAAAAAAAAAAGCATCGGGGTTCCGCGGGGCCCCGTAATGTCCCGGGCCCTGTGGCAGCTGCTACCGCTGCTACCCCGGTAGTTACGCCCCTGTGTGAACAGCAATTTTCATGTCTTGCCACAGATACACACTGGGTTTCGGTCTGGACTTTGACTGGGCCATTCTAACACATGAATATTCTTTGATCTAAGCCAGGGGTAGGCAACCTTTTTTGTTCGGCGTGCCGATTTCGATTAAAAAAATCAAAGTTGAGGTACTCGGAGTGCTGGTCAATAATTGTAAGTCTGACGACCGCTGCACACGGTATTATGTCACATAGCAGCCCCTGCACACGGTATTATGGTGATAATACTAGTGATAATTGCTATTACTATTATTTTAGCGTGTAACGGATATCACTAGAGAGGCGGTCGGCATATTTTACTCTATAAAGATCAGGTATGCACAGGACAGGGACAGTGAAAAAATGTAAACTTTATTGGTGACTTTGTGCATGTGTTGTGTAAGTGTTTGGTGCGACACTTCTGGCGCTGCGACCTGGACGATGGTAAATGTCTGGATCACAGCGCCAATAACTTCCTGGTTATGTGATTAGGCTCAGAGGGGTATTACATTATCCCTCTATGTGACTATCAGAGAGCAAAAGTACAGTATGCTCTCTGATTGATAGGAGAGGGGATAACATGGACAGAAGTCCTCGCTACCCCCCCCCCCCCCGGGGTCATCTGCAGCTTATGCACAGACAATGATGAGTTAACATTGTCTCTGCAGCTCCTCCTCCCCCTCCTTCCTTAGCTCTAAGATGCTGCCTGAGGCAGGAGGGGGTGACACTTTTAGAGCACCATTTCTAAGGATCTGTTAGGGCCACAAAGATGCAACTGGATTCATTTTAAAGATGAGAAGATCACCATGATTTACCTTACACATCCTGAGCGATTCACTATTAAAACGATGTCGGGAATTGAGATCTGCATTGGGATTTCAATGCCGAACATCCTTTACACCAGCGAATCGCTCAGGATGTTTAAGGACGATCATGGTGATCTTGGTATCATTTTAAAGAGGAGATTCTCATCTTTAAAATGAATCCAAGTGTTTCTTTATAGCTTTAACCAATCCTGAGCAATTCACTCAGGTACAGTAGTGAAGCCGGCAATTACCGGCTTCACTACTGTACATAGACTGTGCAGAAGCCAGGTGATGCCGCATCCATCTTCACCAGGCGCTAATGAAATTTTAAGGAAGCCGGATGGAAAAATGCTGCAGGTAACGTTTTTCCATCCGGCTGAGGCACAGATCCGGCGCCAGAACTGATGCCTCTCGTGCCAGAACCGATCCCATAGAAAACTATGGGATCCGTCCTGGCATCAGTTTCCCTCCGGCTTGTGTACACCACACCAGAGGGAAACAGCTGTGCCGGACATATGTGAACACACCCTTACTCACTTTTTCCACGCTCCACAGCCGCTGTGTGGGCGCTTCTCCCTGACGTCAGCGACCGCGGATTGGGTCTCAGGGGTTACGTCGCATCATTATGCGTAATGACGTCGGACGTGACCCCTGAGGCCCTGTCAGCGGTCTCTTACGTCAGGCAGAAGCGCCCTAAGAGCGCAGAGCCACTGCGGATCCAGGGAAGGTGAGTTAACATTGTTTTTTTTATGTTTGATCATCTCCCCGGGGGGCTCCGCTTATTATACTCGGGAGTCTGAAGAGACCCCACAGTATAATAGCAGTTTTGTTTCAGCCATGTTTGGTCTGATTGAAACTGCTGGGTGAGGAATCCGCTGCCGTGCCAGGGAGATAAGCCTCGCGTGCCACTCTTGGCATGCGTGCCGGGGGTTGCCAACCCCTGATCTAAGCCATTCCACTTTAGCTCTGGCTGTATGTTTATGGTCATTGTCTTGCTGGAAAGTGAATCTCCTTCCCAGTCTCAAGTCTTTCGCAGCCTCCAACAGGTTTTCTTCCAGGATTGCCCTGTATTTAGCTCCATCCATCTTCCCATCAACTCTGACCAGCTTCCCTGTCCTTGCTGAAGAAACGCCTCCCCACACCATGATGCTGCCACCACCATGTTTCACAGTGGGGATGGTGTGTTCAGGGTGATGAGCAGAGTTACTTTTCGGCCACACTTTGCATTTAGGCCAAAAAGTTCAACTTTGGTCTCATCTGACCAGAGCACCTTCTTCCACATGTTTACTGTGTCCCCTATATGGCTTGTGGCAAACTGCAAATGGCACTTCTTATGTCTTTATTTCACCATTAGTTTTCTTTTTGCCACTCTTCCATAAAGGCCAGAGTTGTGAAGTGCACGACTTATAGTTGTCCTGTGGACAGATTCTCCCACCTGAGCTGTGGATTTCTGTAGCTCCTCCAGAGTGACCATGGGCCTCGTGGCTGCTTCTCTTACCAGTGCTCTCCTTGCTCGATCTGTTAGTTTAGGTAGACGACCATGTCTTGCTAGGTTTGCAGTTGTAGAATACTTTTTCCATTTTTTGAACAGTGCTCCTTGGGATGCTCAAAGCGTGGGATATGTTTTTATAACCTAACCCTGCCACAACTTTATCTCTGACCTGTCTGGTGAGTTCCTTGGTCTTCATGATGCTGTTTGTTCACTAGTGTTCTCTAACAAACCACTGAGGCCTTCACAGAACAAGTGTATTTATACTGAGACTAAATTACACACAGCTGGACTCTATTAACTAATTAAGTGACATCTGAAGGCAATTGATTGTACTGGATTTTATTTAGGGGTATCAGAGTACAGGGGGCTGAATACTTTTGCACATCACACTTTTCAGATTTTTATTTGATAATTTTGAAAAGCCATGTATGATTTTTGTTCCACTTCACAATTATGTGCTACTTTGTGTTGGTCGATCACTTAAAATCTCAATAAAATACATTTAAGTTTGTGGTTGTAAGGTGACAAAATGTGAAAAAGTTCAAAGGGTATGAATACTTTTGCACTGTACACTGAAAACATTTTCCAGCATATTCAGAGTATATGGCCCTGGCACAGTGTAAAAAGGGCCAAATTTCTCCTTATTTGTGTGCTAACTATATATGTGTGTACTAACCAGTACACATCATGATAGTCCTTTACAATTCTGTACTTTGAAGTAGGGGAAGCAAAGCTAGTATGTAGTGAAATGGATCTTGTGACATACTATAAAATACGTTTCTGGTATGTTTAGAGTGCTTTAAAAAATGTTTTGCATTATTTTTACTAAAAAAAAACAAAAAAACTATGAACACATGAACACAAGTTTAACTCCTTAAGGACCAGGTAAATTTTTCGTTTTTGCATTTTCGTTTTTCCTTCCCCACATTCCAAGAGCCATAACTTTTTCATTTTTTAGTTCACAGAGTCACATGATGGCTTATTGTTTGCAAAACAAATTGTACTTTGCAATGACACCATTCAATATGCTGTGCATTGTGCTAGGAAGCTGAAAAAAAATTCAGAATGAGGTGCAATTGGAGAAAAAAATGCATTTGCGCCAACTTCATATGGGTTTAATTTTTACAGCGTTCACTGTGTGGTAAAAATGACATGTTACCTGTATTCTGCGGGTCAGTACAAACACAGTGATACCAAATTTATATAGTATTTGTAATGTTTTGATACCTTTTAATAAATGAAAAACTTCTGAGTCCTTTTTAAAAGATATAATGTTAGCATTGCATAGATCTATCCAGAAAGATATCACCAAGGCGATTATGTCCGTCTCCTCCACGGTTGACACTCTGGGTGACAGACTTAACCATGTCGAGAATAAAATGGGCAAATTTGCTTCAGCACATAATACCATAGTGGATGCCCATAACAATCTTGAGGAGGAATTGGCCGCAGTTAAACTTAAGCTTGCTGATATGGAAGACAGAAATAGACAGAACAATGTTAAGTTCCGCGGCATATCGGAATCAGTCACTGCCAGGGAATTAATTCCTTTCTTGCAACAGTTAATGAAAGCGACCCTGCCGCACAGTTCTGAGGCGGACCTGATAATAGATAGGGCTCACTGTCTTCCCAAACCAAAAGGTATGCCTTATCACATCCCTAGGGATACTCTCGCCCACATACATTTCTACCATGTCAAGGATCGCCTCATGTTTGAATCCAGGAAAAGAACCTCTCTGCCTGAGCCATTTAAGGCAATTCAGCTTGCTCCTATAACGGCGGTCCTACGTCAGTACAATGTCCCCTATAGATGGGGATTTCCTACTAAAGTCATTATCATCAAAAATGGAGTGACTTATACGTTTCATTCCTTCGATACCGGGAAAAGCCTATTGCTACAATGGAACCTGCTGCTGCCTGCACCTGAAGTTCAGAAACCATCAAAACCTGAGTCCCACAAACTGGATCCTCCGTGGAATTCTACTGTCTCAGCCGAGTAAACAGCCCCCAATGAACACACTGTGAGTCGTGGTGCGATATGTGTTTCTACCTTATGGCAAACTTTCCCCCAAGTTTGTGCAGTGTTAAACTGCCCAGTCTCGTCCGACTATTTTTCTTATTGCTGAAAAGTTGTATGTTCCATATTGTTCTTAACCAGTTTTTCCCCTTAAGGCCTAACAGGTGTTTTCTTGGAGACTCTCTATCACTTAAGTTCTTATGCTGCCAGTATGATTTCTTAATTTTTGACTGTACTAATGGGTATTAAAATTTTGTCACTTATTGCAAGGGGCCTAAACAGCCCCTTTAAGCGGTCACTGTAGTGGAGGGAGGCTCTAAGATCTGCGGCGGATATATTGTGTATACAGGAAACGCATTTCAGTGACCCTCGTCCAACGATGCTTTCTCATAAATTATTTCCTCACATTTACTGCTCTAATGCTACTAAGAAGGCTGCGGGTGTCCATATAGCAGTTAAAAATACGGTTTCCTTTAAGTTGACGCATGTCCTTACGGACCCTAAAGGACGTTATGTAGCTCTTATATGCTTGATTGACAATTGTCCTTTTACTATTTTGAACTTGTACTGTCCTAACTCAGCTCAAATATCCTTCCTGAATTCGGTACTGAGGAGGGTAAAGAAGCAAATTCAGGGCCAAGTTATTTTATGCGGGGATTTTAATATTGTACACAATGCTGCTGCTGATTCTACTTACTGCGGCAAGCATACACCCCAACAATTAGGTCCCTGGCTCCGGCAAGAAGAGTTTCATGATGCATGGAGGTGTTTTCATGCCTCCGAGAAAGACTTTACTTATTATTCTGCTAGTCACCACTCTTATTTCAGATTAGACATGTTTATGGTTCAGACTGACTTGCTCCTTAAAGTGCAATGTTGTGAAATAGGTAACATCACGTGGTCTGACCACGCACCCATTACACTTACCATCCGCTCTGGTGCCACAGCAGTCCCTCCTATGTCTTGGCGCAATAATACCTATGTTATGTCCCTGAATTCGGTAACTGAGAAATTGCTGACATTTCCGAATTTTTCACTATTAATTCCCCCTCGGTAGATGATAAATTTTGCCTGTGGAACTCCTGCAAGGCCTTTGTCAGGGGCTTATTGATACAACACACCTCGCACTTTAAGCACAAGAGATTGCAAACTATGAAGGAGCTGCTTAGTTGTATTGCGACTTTAGAGCAGCGGCATAAGATTGCCTCTAGCCCCACCCTCTTGGCTGCTTTGCATAAAGCCAGAGATGACCTAAGGGTCCACTTACTGGTGGACTTTGAAAAACACTCCAAACGATTGAAAGCCTCTTATTATGGGTCATATAGCAAAGCGACCAAATTAATGGCACAACGAGTTAAAGCGGCAAGAGGTAAATCCAGAATCCCCTTTGTTCTTTCAAAATCTACCAAGGACAAACTTTACCATCCTCAGCATATTGCAGACGAATTTAGTAAATATTACCAGGACCTGTACAACCTGAAGGAAGACCCGGACACCGTGCAGACTTCTAGTTCAGATATTAACAGGTTCCTAAACTCCTTGTCCCTTCCTTCTGTTACCGATTCGCAGCTTCAGTTTTTGAATACCTCTATATCCACTCAGGAGGTGGCTAAGACAATAGAGGGTCTGAAACTTAATAAATCCCGCGGCCCGGATGGGTTTTCTGGAGAATATTATAAGCTGTTCAAACCACTCATTCTTACATATCTTATGGAGGTGTTTAACCTAGCTATGTCGACAGGTAAATTTCCCTTAGACATGTTGTCTGCTACGATTGTAACGGTTACCTAAACCAGGCAAGGATTCCTCTCTTCATTCTAACTATCGGCCAATTTCACTATTAAATGTAGATGTCAAGTTATTTGCCAAGGTGCTTGCAAACCGACTCCTCGACATCATGCCTACATTGATAGGCCGTGACCAGGTGGGATTCACTAAAGGGAGACAGGCGCCGGATGGGACGAGACGTGTGATCGCGTGGTCCCATTTGACCGCGGCGTCTAAAGGGTTAACAGCAGCGCTTGGTGAAGGCACCAATTGCTGCTGTTAGCGGCGGGTCCTAGCTGTATTATACAGCCGGCATCTGCCCTGTATGGAGAGAGCTCAGCTCCTGAGCCCTCTCCATACACACCCATGTCACCAATGACGCACAGGTACGTCATTGGTCGTTAAGGGGTTAAAGAGATTTTCAACAGGATATGTCTGGGACATGCACCTATATCTAAACTGAGCCCCCACCAGCCTCCGTGCCCCACTACTTATCTGACCCAACCTAGCTGTAAAAACTGTCAATTTTGGTCGCGCTTTACAGAAACAGCGTAGCTCTGAGCTATGCTGTTTCTATAACTACCATAAAAGTGAATGGGAGTTACAGAAACAATATAGATTTGATATTCACCTTTAAAGAAGTCAAACCATAGCTGACAGTTTTCACAGTGAGGTTCCAGTCAGGTAAGTAGCGGGTCACAGAGGCTGGGGGGGCTTATTTTAGAGATAGTTGTGGATCCCAAAGGCGTTTATGGCATATCCCATGGATATGCCATAATTTTTTTTCATGGGAAAACTTAATTTTAATTACTTGTTTATATCTGTGGTCTGTGACAGACAGCTTTGAGATGATAGTGCTTGTATTTTTGCAATTATCAATTTCTACTTTATCATATTTTATAAATAAAGTATTGTGCAAAAGTTTTAGACGTGTTTAAGGCCAGGGCCCACACGTGGCACAAACCGCAGCAGAAGAATGCTGCAGGAAAAAAAACGCTGCATTTTACAGTCACTATTTAGTGGATGGGATTCTAGCGAATCCTATCCCCACTGTGCAATAAAATATGCGCAGCGGACACGCAGCTTGTCAATTATACCTATGGAAACGCCAGCAGTTTCCCTATAGGTATAATTAAAGCAGAAAGTCCACAGAGGAAACCTCTGTGAACTTTCCGTGAAAAGTGCTGCGGGAAAAACCGAGATGCGTTGCCACCACAGTATTTCCCGCTTTTTTTTTTGCTGTGGGACTCTACGTGGTGCCTTAGCCTAAAAATGCAGAAAAGTAAGAATGCTTTAAAAAAATAGAAAATTATATTAATTTATATTGGTCAATTAACAAAATGCAAAGTGAACAAAAGAAAGATCTAAATTAAATGAGTATTTGGTGTGACCAACCTTTGCCTTCAAAACAGAATCACTTCTTCTAGATACTCTTATACATAGTTTTTGAAGGGACTCAGCAGGGAATTTGTTCCAAACACCGTGGAGAACTAAGCACAGCTCTTCTGTGGATGGAGTCTTGCCCACATCCTTCTGTCTCTTCATGTAATTCCAGACAGACTCAATCATGTTGATACAATACCTGGAATATAAGAAACTTATCTTATCTTGAAAGTTAGCAGTGTCAGAAGAGCTCTCTCACTCACTAAATAGCAGAGTATAAAGCAGTTGCAGTTATTTCTGTGTCTTTTCCAATATTCTTCTCCTCCTCCCCTTTCCATTGAATTACATGTATAAAGTAACTCAGACTGAAAAGTGGAGAAGGAAACATATTTCTATTATAAAATATATTTACAAATTTCTAATATTTAACTGTACTATTCATTTATGAAAAGTTGTTTTATAATTGTAGGTGTTCTTTCATTTAACAAACAAATATAAACTAATAAAACTTCTGTTTTTGAAAGCATTCTTACTTTGGAGCATCAGAAGGGAGTGACTCTGTGTTCTGCCTCATAAAGAGGTGTGACTAGAGCAGAGCACTCATTTTTGGCGTCAGTATGACTTAATGAAGCTTAGGGACAGAAGATGTCTGCATAATACAACATATTTTGAATAAGAAGAGTGTCCCTTGAATATTTATTTATAGAAAGCTATCACATCTGCTGGTTTGTATGCAATTCTAAAAAAATGGTATCTTCAAATCCTATTACACTATATAATTAAAATTGTTTTATAAGACACTGTTGATTTTTTTTATATTATTGTTAATAAAAATGTTTCTAATAGCTAACAAAGCCAACTTTTACCCTGGGCTATAGCTAATGTTCAATAATTTCTCTATACCTCAATGCAACAAACCTCATGCTCTAACCTAGTTAATGTTCTCATAGATCTATCTTATTCTAGGCATAGCTCACTCCTGGCTAACAAATGAACCACATCATTATTACTCAAATCTACTTTATAGTGAAAATACTTAGAGCCCGACCAATCAATAGGCAACCCTGGCACACTGACTTGACTAAAAAACTGAGTTGAGCCTCACAGGTTGCAGAACGCCTCTGGAAGAAAAGCCACTTCCAGGAGAACTTCCTCAGGTACAAAGAGGCAGTGCTCACATTCAAGAATGCACTTACCTCTGCAAAGCAGGTCTACTTCTCCACACTAATATCTGTCCTATCCCACAACCCCAAACAGCTATTCACTACCTTCAACTCCCTTCTCCGTTCTCCTGCCCCCCCTCCAACATCACTTATCACAGCTGATGACTTTGCCTCTTATTACAAAAGCAAAATTGACACCAGAGACAGTATCACCATACACCCCCGACAACCACTCTACTCAACTGTCCTGTGCTCTTCATCTTTAACCTGTTTCTCCACCGTCACTGATGAAAAGCTCTCCACCCTAATCTCTAAATCCCACCTCACCTCCTGCGCGCTTGACCCAATCCAGTCACTCCTCATCCCAAACTCTCTGAAGTCATTACTCCTGCCCTAACCCATCTCTTCAACCTATCCCTAACCAATGGATCCTTCCTTTCCGCCTTCAAACATGCTACTGTCGCACCTATACTTAAGAAACCCTCCCTCGACCCATCCTCTCCAGCCAACTATTGCCCCATCTCACTGCTCTCATATGCCTCTAAACAGCTGGAGCAACACGTCCACTCCGAACTATCCTCCTATCTCTCGTCCAATGTGCTCTTTGACAGATTACAGTCAGGCTTCAGACCCCATCACTCCACAGAAATTGCCCTAACCAAGGTCACTAACGACCTTCTAACTGCCAAAGCCAAACATCACTAGTCTGTCCTCCTCCTCCTCGACCTCTCCTCTGCCTTTGACACAGTGGACCATTCCCTCCTGTTACAAATGCTCTCATCCCTTGGCATCAGACCTGGCCCTTTCCTGGATCTCCTCATACCTCACCAACCGCACATTCAGCATCTCCCACTCGCACACCACGCCCTCTTTCTATAGGTGTCCCCCAAGGCTCCATCCTAGGACCCCTCCTGTTCTCCATCTACACCCTCAGCCTTGGCCAACTCATAGAATCCCATGGTTTCCACTACCATTGCTATGTTGACGACACCCACATATATCTCTCTACAGTAGACCAGACATTACCTCTCTGTTGTCCAGAGTCCCAGAATGTCTAGCAGCCATAGCCTCCTTTCTCTCCTCTCACTTTCTCAAACTCAACATGGAGAAAACGGAGTTAATAATCTTCACCCCTCCTTGCATGGCCCTCCTACCTGACCCTTGTATTAAAGTTAGCAGAACCATACTCATCCCAGTCCCACGGGTCCACTGCCTTGGGATAACCTTAGACACTGACCTATCCTTCAAACCGGATATTCAAACCCTCAACACCTCCTGCCACCTGCAACTCAAGAACATCCATCAAATCCGCTCCTTCCTCACCCCTGAAACTACAAAGATGTTAGTCCACACCCTCATAATCTCCTGCCTAGATTACTGTAACACCCTTCTCCATGGCCTGCCAGCAAACACTCTCGACCCCCTCCAGTCCACCTTAAACTGTGCTGCTTGCTTAATACACCTCTCCCCCCGTTCTTCATCGGCCACTCCCCTCTGCCAATCCCTTCACTGGCTACCCGTCGCCCAGCGAATAGAGTTCAAACTACTAAGGCTGACATACAAAGCCATCCACAACCTGTCCCCTCCATATATCTCCGACCTAATCTCATGCTACCTGCCCACACGTAACCTACGATCCTCCAAAGATCTCCTACTCCGCTCTGCTCTTATCCACTCTTCACACAAACGTATCCAAGACTTTTCCCGTGCATCCCCCATACTCTGGAACTCACTACCAAGACACATCAGACTGTCCCCCACAGTCACAAGCTTCAAGAAGGCTCTGAAGACTCACCTATTCAGGAAGGCCTACAATCTCCAATAACGCTACTGTCACCACACCACCACATGTACAGTCTCTCCCCTCACCTTCTGTCTCTATTCCTCTTCCCTCAATGATTGTAAGCCCTTGCGGGCAGGGCCCTCTATCCCACTATGCCAGTTGGTCACTGTTAGTATTATATGTTTTGTACATCTTGTGTACCGTATGTAAATCCTTAAATGTAAAGCACCATGGAATTAATGGTGCTAAATAAATAATAATAATAATGCATATTCTTAGAATGTTTTTGAAAATATTTACATTCTTCATGCTTCTTTCCCCAATCCTGCATAGTCGATGGTAGTAAATTATAATTTACAAGACCAAGAGGTCCTGAACCATGGTGTAAAGAGGAATCATTTCGGCCCCCATCATGCATAATAGACTAAATATTACAAGTCTCTGTAGTTAGACCACTGGAATATCTTGACTGATCCTCTGATACCATTCTCAGATACACTACCATAACTTTCCAACACGTATTGATCACATGGGACAGAATTAACTTACTCATCATGACCCAATAATCCTACAGACAAGCAACCATTTTCTGATGACCTGATTATTTAGCCGCCTACTTCCTAAGTAAAAGACACTGAGCTCTGTACATGCTTCTATCACAGTATGATGCCTTTCTTAAAAGTTGTTTTCCATTCATTCAGCTGAATGACATGCTACCAAATCAAAAAGTGAAATGTGCACTTAGGTTTTATTGTGCCAGCTAAATATGCCAGACAGATACTGTAGATGTTAATTTTCATCAAAAGTACCTGCAGCGTCTTGCAGAACAATTTGTTCCATGGCTGTATAAGCCTTAATACATGGCATCCTATTGGTTTTTCTGCTGCTGATAGCCCCATTATGGCAGTATATTTAGCATTAGGCAGGTAGTGTATACAGTACAGAACAGTCTGTCCCCCTCCCATTATTACTACTGGTTTGTTAAGATGGAATTCTACCAGGAGTAATTGTAAAATAGCAAACAAATAGCTTAGAATAGCCCAAGAAAACATACTGTTGGAGATCCAGGGACACTGGACTACCAATCCAGGTTATGATGCAGCTAAAAAGCTTGCTGGCACAGAAAAAGAGAAATCTGAGCACAATCAGAAATGCTACTTACTATCTATAGCTAATATCCCATCAGCAATAACTCAAGCAACTAGTCATAAGTAAATAGAAGTAGACACTGTTTACACTCATTGTAAGCTGTGAAAAGCTGCAGACTCTTCAATGTGCAGTGTAGAGCAAGAGAATGGTGTGTGGAAACATGCAGAGGTTGTGAAGAAAAACCTGCCCCTCTCCTCTCCACTCACTGTGTCCTCGTCTTGAGCCTGCTGGTTTCTGAAGACAGAACTTCTCTAGCAACAACAGTAAACAGCATAAAAACGCTACTTTCAAAGATGCCACCCCTGCCACATTTCACCAACAAAGCAGTGGGTACCCCAATACTAAGATCTTCCTCAAAGTTTGAGAACCACTGACTACCAGGGAAACACCCCTTAACTCTTCCACTGCGCTAAACCACAAAGGAACCAGATATTGGCCTCTCACTAAACCCAAAGTTATTACTTTGTGTCCATGTAAAGGGATCTACACTGATGTACATGTAATAGCCCCCAAAAGGGTTACTGGCCGTTAAGGACTTTTGCTGCTTTATTGATGCATACAGTGTTTTTCACTATTTTATTTGTGTTTTATACTGTTTGCATTTTTCATTACTGGCTATTTGCACTTTCCAGCTTTATGCTGGACACTTTGGAGTTAATAGGCCATTTCTATGTTGCTGTGCAAGCAGGAGTAGCTCTGAGTTTCCTAGATATGGCCATCAAAAATTATCCCTTCATGGAAGCAGATGTGGATTATGGTGATGTCTGGAGATGATGGACATGTCAGGCCAAGTGCTGGCAGTGGTGGTAGCTGTGGCAACATGAGTGGCAGTACGGCATGGAATAATGTGATGGATTGACCAGCTGTTCAAGCAGCATCAGCAGTACGTTAAATGGAACATAATACAAGGGGACAGTGGCATCTCTATTTGGAGGCATCAGCCAGAGGTATGTGAAAAACTAAAGTAATATTTTCCAAGTTAGTGGTAGACAGTTTGGTCCTTCTATCTGAACACCCTCTTGGCCTTTACGCTTGAGGTTGGACAAGATAAAACTCCCATGGTAAACTGGGCCAGCCCCTTCCACTGCTATAACCAATTGGCCCAGAATTTCATGGGGTCGCAGTTATCAGGCTACATGTGCGACTGGCACTTGCAGTGGTCTCCCTAAATGCTGTGGAAAGTTGGGTATTCAGCCTATCCTGATAATATTCCAATTTTTCTTCCCTTTGGGAGGCAGGGAAGAACACCCCCATTTTGGCTTTATAGTGAGGATCTAAGAACACTGCCATCCAGGTCTTCTTGGCCAGTGTGGTCATCATCATCATCATCATCATCATCATCATCTTGAAACAGATAAGGGTCAACCTCTTCTTCTGGCTGTGCCTGTGACATATCAAGGGCCTCTCTGCATCCAAAGGAGAGTCTTCCTCCTCCTCCTCTTCCAGTCTAGGAGTCCCAGTTCCTCCACCATAATGACCCTGACCCAGATCTTCATCCTCCTCCAGTTCTTTAGCATCAGCCCAGGACGATGACGTTGACTAAGAGGTGGAAGCTGTTCTTCCTTTTCTGTCCCTCATTGCATGAGTATGTTATATATAAGATATACAATAAAGATCATATTGCTGATGCAGCAGTTGTCCCTACTGACAAATGTGGTGGCCTCTTCAAAGGGCTTGAGAAGCCAACACATTTCCCATGGATCTCAAAATAACACACTGTCCCTGTCATCTGCTGCATGCATTAACTGTAAAAAAGCATGGTATCGCTTCAACTTACACCCATAAAGTGAGGGAAGAGGAGTGGAAGCAACACCTTGTCCTGGTGAAGAGGAAGGAAGGAAATGGTCCAAAGAGGAGGATCCAAAGAAGGCAGATGGGTCCTGCATGGTGTTCAAACTGGGCCTGCACAAACAGGGTGAAACTACTGCCTGGCCTTGTTGCGTTTCTGGACTGTGACTGATACTGCTAAAAACCCAATGGGCCATGAAAGCCATGTATTGTCCTTGTCCATAATTGTTACTCCATGTGTTGACGGTGACATGTACCATTTCCCAGACTAATATATCCATCTAAAGGCTCACATTCTCCGACACATGGCGATATAAAGCATGGACAGCTGCGTATGCCATTGGTTGGCAAAACGCAGTGGAATCCACTAAGTGGTATAGCATTGACTGCACCACCAGTAGCTTGACAAGGTGTGAGTTAAGTTGCAGAACTGCCGAATGACTGGGCGCATATTGCTGTTTCCTGGACACACATTTCCTTATGGAAGACTGACATTGGGATGGAAGAGGAGGAGTAGGAGTAGAAACAGTTGGTGATGATGATGATGATGATGATAATGACTGCAGAGTGGCCGCCATAGTTACCGGAGCTAAAGCCTGCAATCAGAGTTCACTTTAATTGTGGGCATTGCTGCTCAGGATGCGCTCCCAAAGTTAGATTGTGCCCCTCAGGGCTGGAGGAAATGTTCGGTGCAGGATGGCTCCCATGCGGTGAGATCGCAGGAGCCATCCTGTTTTCTTTAGAGTTAGGAGCCTAATGAAGGCTAAAAGGCTTGTCATTGTATCATAGCTATTGAGGCTGGTTTTTTTGCTTCCCATAAAAATTTTAATAAAAATCGATCAAAACATCTGAAATTCACCAAAATGGTATATAAAACCTACATCTGTCCCTGCAAACAAAGACACCTTATGCATCCAAGTACAGACAAGTTACGGGTGTCAGAATATGTTGACTCCAAGAATTTTTTTTATTTTTTTTTGCAAAGTTTTGGAATGTTTTTAAGGAGTTAAAACATAAAAACAAAATATATAAATTTGTTAGCCCAGAATCATACTGATCCATAGAATACAGGTGACATATCATTTTGGTAGCACAGTGAACACTGCAAAAACGTAGTTTTTCTCCATTTGCACCCTATGAATTTTTTTTCCATCTTCCCAGTACATCGTCTGGATATTAAATGGTACCATTACAAAGTAAAATTTTTCACGCAAACATTAAGCCCTCATTTTGCTCTGTGAACAAAAATATAACAAATGGGACCCGGAAGGCGAGGAGTCAAAAATGAAAAATCAAAAATGCATGTGGCAGGAAGGGGTTAAGCATTTTTTGTTGTCAACACAATATATAGTTTAGCCTGGCAAATCTGAAAAAAAAAAATCTGTTATTTAAAGAGGACCTTTCATGTCCTCAGGCACATGTGGTTTTACATACCGCTAGAAAGCCGACAGCGCGCTGAATTAAGCGCACTGCCGGCTTTCCCGGTATGTGCCCCGGGGCTGGAGATATCGGTGGTGTAAGCTTCACAGTTTACTGTCAGAAAGGCGTTCCTGACAATCTAGCTGCGCTGTGAGGAATGCCCTCCCCGACACTTCTCGTTCATATATTTGCACTGGGGGAGCGTTCCTCACAGCTGAGCATCATCGCTGGTCTGTAAGGAACGCCCCCTCTCTCTGTACTCGTCTATAACTCTGTACTGTCAGAGGGGGCGTTCCTTACTGCCCGGCGATGACGCTGGGCTGTGAGGAACGCCCCCCAGTACAAGTCTATGAACGAGAACTGTCAGGGAGGGTGTTCCTCACAGCGCAGCTAGACTGTCAGGAACGCCTTTCTGACAGTAAACCGTGAAAATTACACCGCCGATATCTCCAGCCCCGGGGCACATATTGGGAAAGCCGGCAGTGCGCTGAATTGAGCGTGCTGTCGGCTTTCTAGCGGTATGTAAAACCACATGTGCCTGAGGACATGAAAGGTCCTCTTTAAGGGTTTTTTTTTTTGTTATTCACCCAATATGCATTCTGACCTGAACAAAACTGAAAAAAAATCTGTTATTTAAAAGTTTTTGTTTGCTTAGCTTGCTCATCTCAGTCACAGGAGGATATTGCATCCGAAAGTGATGGGATCTTGAAGACGCTTCTGTGTGTTTCTCCTACTTCATAACATGCAATTTACGGCAGGGCCTTTTTGGACTGTCTACCAGTTTCCTGGTAGTGATGTGGTACCTACTGAGAAATCTATTTCTTCTAGTTAGAGCAGTCTTCCTCCTCTTTTTGATGAGCTGAATGAGAACAGTCAGCATTGTGTGCAAGCAGGGGAGGAAGACATGACTAGTGGTTGTAGAGGCAGTAGTGGTAGGGGTGTGATACTACTACAGGTATTTGTTCTGGTAGGCGAGCTAAGGGTAAATCTGGAGATAGAAATTCTAAGAGTGTGCATGGCCATGATGTGCCAGAATAAAGGAAGGAAGATGAGGACATTGCCAATGATGATTCTTTTACAGATGGGACCTGGCAACTGGGTCAGGGTGACAAGTTAACATGAGATGAAGATGATGGTGGCAGTAGTGATAATATGAAACCTGCTGCTGTAAGTGAAATTTAACAGCATAATAGCCTCAAACTATGTTTCAACTGGAATCCTGTCTCCAATGCCTTCATTCACACCTAACATCAAGGGCATCCCGCAATGTCATCACACAGGAAACAAGTAGCAGGGAGTGGTCTAGGAGACCCTACACTGTCACCTCAATGCGATCCCCTCATCACTTTGATGGTCTAGCAAGGCCCCCAACTTGACTCCATTCCTAACTGTGCTGTCTCTACACGGCTGCACCCACAATCACTGCATATATGTTATGGAGAGTAGGAATGGATCCAAGCAGATTTTTCATATGTGGTGTGAAGCCAGGCTTATTATGTAACCATAAGGCAATATTATTCTTTGTATAGTTTAGTAAAGGAAGTTAAGCAAAATAAAAATTTATTTGTTATATGTCAACAAATAGCCCTGAGTTTCGTGGTTAGTTTATACTACCTATGAATGTTGTGCAGCTTCCCAGATGATTACAAATAAATATTTATGCAGTGGCGTAACTAAAGTCTTGTGGGCCCCGATACGAAATTTTGTCCGGGACCTCCTCCCTACAGCAAATTCTTGATAGTGATAGTTACCGGTGCTGCAGCGGTATCTCAGATACTTGAAAGTGATACAACTATAGTACCCACAACTGTGGTTATCAAGGATATGGTGAGTGAGCAGCGCAGCGCCTGGCATGTAGACAATACTGGGAGCTGTGTGCTGTGGGAAACAAACTGATCTGCAGGGTCCTAACAGTCTAAGAGATCTAAGAGATCAGTGAGGGTCCAACACCTGTGGCCTTTGCTGATAAACTCTTTGAAGATACTGTGGTGTTTTTGTGAGCACAGTAACTCCTTCACTATTTACATTGCACAGTATCTGCTTTATAATCACTATGCAATGTTACTAAAGCCTGTAATAATAGTGCGCAACTGCTTTAAAACAGATGGCATATGAATGTGAATAGTGAAGAAGCCCCACACAGTATAATATACTCCACAGTGGCCTCCACACAATATAATATTCTCCACAGTGGCTCCTACAAAGTATAATATACACCACAGTGGCCCCTGCACAATGTAAAAAGCTCCAAAGTGACCCCCCATACAGTATAATATGCTCCACAGTGGCCCACACAGTATAATATGCTCCACAGTGACCCCACACAGTATAATATGCTCCACAGTGGCCCACACACAGTATAATATACCTACAGTAGCCCCCACACAGTATAATATGCTCCACAGTGGCCTCCTCACTGTATTATATGCTCTACCGTGGCCCCCCCACAGTATAATATGCTCCCCACAGTGGCTCTACACAGTATAAAACGCTCCCAAGAGCTGGTGCTATTATTATACTCTGGGGTATACTCAGACCCCAGAGTATAATAAATAGAGGCACAGGGGACGTGATTGAAAACAACACTCACCTTGCCTCATCTTTCCTGGGCATCCTCGCTCCGTCTGGCTCCCTTCAGCATCTTCTTCGGTCCTCTTCTGTATGCGACTGAGGTAAACGCACCCCAGACGTCCCTGCTGGGGCCTGTGATTGAGTCTCAGCGGTCATGTGGGGTGCGCTGACGTCAGTCACTGCTTGGAAGAGCCCCGGGGAGGATGCCGGGACTCGTCAGCAGAAGTTCTAACTTGCTGGATAACTTGTCATCATGAAAATGCTGTGTAATCTGCAGGCAGCATGTTTTAGAGCAGGAGGATCTAAGCATAGATATACAGTTTTATTACAAAAGATTCAGTATAACCTGTCCTTTATCTGTTTATGGCTCTGTTCTTTCTAAGGAGTAGTTAAGGCCAGTAGTCAGTCCTATCCAGTGGCGTAACTAGGAATGGCTGGGCCCCAATGTGAATATTTGACATGGGGGCCCCCCCGAACCGGTTACGGGTCCCCAAACAGTAAAATATGCTCAACAGTGGTCCCATATAGTATTATATGCTCGACAGTGGCCCCCACACAGCATTATATGCTCCACAGTGGCCCCCATACAGCATTATATCATCTACATTGCTCCCCCCACACATAGTATAATATGCTCCCCACAGTGGCCCCACACAGTATAATATGCTCCACACAGTGGCCCCCACCCTGTATTATACAGTACAGACCAAAAGTTTGGACACACCTTCTCATTCCGAGAGTTTTCTGTATTTTCATGACTATAAAAATTGTAGATTCACACTGAAGGCATCAAAACTATGAATTAACACATGCGGAATTATATATTTAACAAAAAAGTGTGAAACAACTGAAAATATGTCTTATATTCTAGGTTCTTCAAAGTAGCCACCTTTTGCTTTGATTACTGCTTTGCACACTCTTGGCATTCTCTTGATGAGCTTCAAGAGGTAGTCACCTGAAATGGTCTTCCAACAGTCTTGAAGGAGTTCCCAGAGATGCTTAGCACTTGTTGGCCCTTTTGCCTTCACTCTGCGGTCCAGCTCACCCCAAACCATCTCGATTGGGTTCAGGTCTGGTGACTGTGGAGGCCAGGTCATCTGGCGTAGCACCCCATCACTCTCCTTCTTGGTCAAATAGCCCTTACACAGTCAGGAGGTGTGTTTGGGGTCATTGTCCTGTTGAAAAATAAATGATTGTCCAACTAAACGCAAACCGGATGGAATAGCATGCCGCTGCAAGATGCTGTGGTAACCATGCTGGTTCAGTATTCCTTCAATTTTGAATAAATTCCCAACAGTGTCACCAGCAAAGCACCCCCACACCATCACACCTCCTCCTCCATGCTTCACAGTGGGAACCAGGCATATAGAGTCCATTCGTTCACCTTTTCTGCGTCGCACAAAGACACGGTGGTTGGAACCAAAGATCTCAAATTTGGACTCATCAGACCAAAGCACAGATTTCCACAGGTCTAATGTCCATTCCTTGTGTTCTTTAGCCCAAACAAGTCTCTTCTGCTTGTTGCCTGTCCTTAGCAGTGGTTTCCTAGCAGCTATTTTACCATGAAGGCCTGCTGCACAGTCTCCTCTTAACCCCTTAATGACCCGGCCATTTTTTGTTTTTGCATTTTCGTTTTTCCCTCCCCACATTCCAAGAGCCATAACTTTTTCATTTCTCAGTTCACAGAGTCACATGATGGCTTATTGTTTGCGAAACAAATTGCACTTTGTAATGTCACTATTCAATATGCTGTGCAATGTACTGGGAAGCTGGAAAAAAATTCAGAATGAGGTGCAATTGGAGAAAAACTGCATTTGCGCCAAATTCATATGGGTTTAATTTTTACACCATTCACTGTGTGGTAAAAATGACATGTTACCTGTATTCTGCGGGTCAGTACGAACACGGCGATACCAAATTTATATAGTATTTGTAATGTTTTGATACCTTTTAAAAAATTGAAAACTTTGCTAAATAGAAAAAAAAAATTTGCGTCGCCATATTGTGTCACCTGTAACTTTTTCATATTTACATGTATGGAGCTGGGTAAGGCGTCTTTTTATGCGGGACAGCATGACGTTTTTATTGATACCACTTAGGGAAAGATCTGATGATTTGATCACTTTTTATTCAATTTTTTATAGGAGACAAAGTGTTGAAAAAAACACTATTTGGCCATTTTGATTTTTTTTTCCCCGCTACGCCGTTCACCGTATGGGATAAATATTTTAATATTTTAATAGTTCGGGCATTTTGGAGCGCGGGGATACCTAAAGTGTTTATGCTTACTTTTGTTTATTTACTTTTATATCTGATCTAGGGAAAGGGGGGTGATTTGAACTTTTGTGTTTTTTTTAATTTTTTCATACTTTTAAAAACTTTTTTTTTTTTATACTTTTACTTGTATGATCAGACTCCCTAGGGACCTTGAAACCTAGGGAGTCTGATCGATCATACTATTCACTGCGATACTACTGTATCGCAGTGAATAGCAAAATGCCTTCACTGCTATTACACGATGCCTCTGGCATCGTGTAATAGCTATACTGTAATGACAGGCCTGGGAGCCTTCAATAGGCTCCCGGCTGTCATGGCAACCAAGCACCGCCCTCCGATGACGTTCTGGGGGGCGGCGATGAGGTAAAAATGGCGGCGCCCTTGGCGGCTCCGCAATTTAGACGCCGCGGTCGCGTTTGACCGCGGCATCTAAAGGGTTAACAGCTGCGATCGGTGCAGGCACCGATCGTCATGCGACTCAGGACGTATTATTACGCCCTGGGTCGTTAAGGGGTTAACAGTTGTTGTAGAGATGTGTCTGCTGCTAGAACTCTGTGTGGCATTGACCTGGTCTCTAATCTGAGCTGCTGTTAACCTGCGATTTATGAGGCTGGTGACTGGGATGAATTTATCCTCCGCAGCAGAGGTGACTCTTGGTCTTCCTTTCCTGGGGCGGTCCTCATGTGAGCCAGTTTCTTTGTAGAGCTTGATGGTTTTGGCCACTGCACTTGGGGACACTTTCAAAGTTTTGCCAATTTTTCGGACTGACTGACCTTCATTTCTTAAAGTAATGATGGCCACTCGTTTTTCTTTACTTAGCTGCTTTTTTCTTGCCATAATACAAATTCTAACACTCCATTCAGTAGGACTATCAGCTGTGTATCCACCTGACTTCTGAACACCACAACTAATGGTCCCAACCCCATTTGTAAGGCAAGAAATCCCACTTATTAAACCTGACAGGGCACACCTGTGAAGTGAAAACCATTTCAGGTGACTACCTCTTGAAGCTCATCAAGAGAATGCCAAGAGTGTGCAAAGCAGTAATCAAAGCAAAAGGTGGCTACTTTGAAGAACCTAGACTATAAGACATATTTTCAGTTGTTTCACACTTTTTTGTAAAGTATATAATTCCACACGTGTTAATTCATAGTTTTGATGCCTTCAGTGTGAATCTACAATTTTTATAGTCATGAAAATACAGAAAACTCTTGGAATGAGAAGGTGTGTCCAAACTTTTGGTCTGTACTGTATGCTCCCTGCAGTGGTCCCCACCCAGTATTATATGCTTCCCGCAGTGGCCCCCACCCTGTATTATATGCCCCCACCCAGTATTTTATGCTCTACAGTGGCCCCCACTCAGTAGTATATGCTCTACAGTGGCCCAACCTAGTAGTATATGCTCCACAGTGGCCAACACCCAGTAGTATATTCTCTACAGTGGCCCCCACACAATATTATAAGCGCCCAACAGCCCCCTCCACTTCGGTGCTATTATTATACTCTGAGGTCTCCTCAGACCCCAGAATATAATAATCAGAGGCCCAAGGAAGGTGATTAAAAATAACAAACATTCATACTCCCCTTGCCTTACCTTTCCTTAGCATCCTCGCTCCATCCTGCCGTCTTCAGGTCTTCAGTCCCTCTTCCGACGTCGCTGCTGAGGCCTGTGATTGGACCTCATCGGTCACATGGGGGCTCACTGACGTCATTACGTGGCCGCGCCCCATGTGACCGCTGGGGCCTAATCACAGGCCTCATGACGGAAGAGCGCCGGAGAGAATGCTGTGCCCAGGAGAGGTGAGAATATGTATTTATTGTTTTCAGTCACCTCCCCTGGGTGCCCTGCCCTGCCATCTATTGGAAAGGGGCTTGGCAATATGCCAGAGCCCCTTTCCAATAACAGTATGTATAGCAGTCAGGGAAGCAGGCTTTCCCCAACTGCTATCATAGTGGTCCGGAGCCCGGCCATCTCCAGCTGGCCGCGGGCACCGCACCCTGCCGGGTCCGGTCACGGTCGCACCCCCTGCGACCGCGATCATTACGACTCTGGTTTGTGGAGTTCGCGGTAGCGGCTGCCACAGGGTTCCAGGCCCCCTAATGTCCCGGGCCCTGTGGCAGCCGCTACCCCGGTATTTACGCCCCTGGTCCTATCTGTGATGAACAGCTACATCTGTATGCACAATTATAGAGGGGTGACTGTCATTCATAGATAGATAGATAGATACACAAGAAAAAAATTCAAAGCAGCATAGACAAAATAAAGTTCGGGTGCAAGTCCAATCAGAGGATGGTAATGCGTCCCACACAGCTAATAAAGGAAAAAATGGCAACACTACTTTAAAAAATAAACCAGTGAATTTTAATCCAAGTGCGACGTTTCGGTCCACACAGGAACCTTTCTCAAGCAATAGTGTGATAGCAAACAAAGCTACTTCATATAGGCGGTACATCAATAAAGTGTGATTACAATTAATCAAAACAAATTACAATAAAAATCGTGCATATAAATAGTACTATACATCCTGTACATATAGTAAAGTGCAAAGTGACATAAATGTGAAAAAAACACCAAAATTCATATATCTTACATAGCCATAGTTCAGAAAGTGTAATAAATGCATTAATAATTCATTAGGTTCATACTATGTGCACCTGTGCAGTTATTAAAAGGAAGGAAGGGACATCCCACTTACCCAAACACAATATACTGATAAACTTATGCAAACCATGCAACTGCAGTGTTATTAGATAGTAACTGCGTATGAATAAACAGCTGAATGTGATTACTGAGATCGAATGTGCATGTCCGAGCATGAGCAGAACAGGCAATTCAAGATCAGCAGACATATAAAGTACTGTCATGTACCCATAATCTACTGCACATGTGCGAGCATGCCCAGTAGAAAAACGGGAATCAGAGGCCATTTTTAAAACTGGAAAACATATAATAAAGAAAATAACCAAATAAAAAACTAAATTCATAACAAAAAACAACATAAATCAAATAAACGTTGTCAGGACATATAGTCCATAGGGAGAAATAATAAAAATAAAGTAAATAATTAAAACAGCAACTTGGTACTACAAATAGGGGATTACTATAGATATATATTCATTAGAGTATACCCAGATCATAAACATGGCCATGGAATATTCTACATATTAAGTGATCAACCAGGTAAAGCATTGGTCAACATCCCGTCAAGGATGTGTCCCAATACCTAAGCGGTAGCTTACCACTGAATCCTATCATGGACTCAGTGCTCGCTCCGCTATCCATACCTTTGGGTTCACATAACACCCCAAGTAACCATTTAGTTGCCAAAGAAGAGAGAAAAAAAAAATACATATATATATATATATATATATATATATATATATATATATATATATAAATAAAAATCTACTATAAATAATAAACATAACAATATTAATAATCAATGCACTCAAAATCAAAAAACCACAACTGTATAAAAAACATAACAAATATATATAAACAAAAATAGGGATGTAGTCCTCCTCCCTTCCTTCTTATTCATCTTCAATGACGTAATCTAATAGGTGAAGGTAGAGCGATGTCTTAAAAGTGAAGGTGTAATTCTGTAAAATATAAAAAAAAAAAAAAAAAAAAAAAAAAAAAGCTACCGCTTAGGTATTGGGACACATCCTTGACGGGATGTTGACCAATGCTTTACCTGGTTGATCACTTAATATGTAGAATATTCCATGGCCATGTTTATGGTCTGGGTATACTCTAATGAATATATATCTATAGTAATCCCCTATTTGTAGTACCAAGTTGCTGTTTTAATTATTTACTTTATTTTTATTATTTCTCCCTATGGACTATATGTCCTGATAACGTTTATTTGATTTATGTTGTTTTTTTGTTATGAATTTAGTTTTTTATTTGGTTATTTTCTTTATTATATGTTTTCCAGTTTTAAAAATGGCCTCTGATTCCCGTTTTTCTACTGGGCATGCTCGCACATGTGCAGTAGATTATGGGTACATGACAGTACTTTATATGTCTGCTGATCTTGAATTGCCTGTTCTGCTCATGCTCGGACATGCACATTTGATGCACTTAATCTCAGTAATCACATTCAGCTGTTTGTTCATACGCAGTTAGTATCTACTAACACTGCAGTTGCATGGTTTGCATAAGTTTATCAGTATACAGTCATGGCCAAAAGTTTTGAGAATGACACAAATATTATATTTTCACATGATCTGCTGCCCTCTGGTTTTTATGTGTGTTTGTCAGATGTTTTTATCACATACAGAAATATAATTGCATTCATATTATGAGTAACAGAAGCTTATATTGACAGTTAGAATGAGTTAATGCAGCAAGTCAATATTTGCAGTGTTGACCCTTCTTCTTCAGGACCTCTGCAATTCTCCCTGGCATGCTCTCAATCAACTTCTGGACCAAATCCTGACTGATAGCAGTCCATTCTTGCAGAATCAATGCTTTAATTTTGTCTGAATTTGTTGGTTTTTGTTTGTCCACCCGTCTCTTGATGATTGACCACAAGTTCTCAATGGGATTAAGATCTGGGGAGTTTCCAGGCCATGGACCCAAAATCTCTCTGTTTTGTTCCCTGAGCCATTTAGTTATCACCTTTGCTTTATGGCAAGGTGCTCCATCATGCTGGAAAAGGCATTGTTGAGCGCCAAACTGCTCTTGGACGGTTGGGAGAAGTTGCTCTTGGAGGACATTCTGGTACCATTCTTTATTCATAGCTGTGTTTTTAGGCAAGACTGTGAGAGAGCCGATTCCCTTGGCTGAGAAGCAACCCCACACATGAATGGTTTCAGGATGCTTTACAGTTGGCATGAGACAAGACTGGTGGTAGCGCTCACCTCTTCTTCTCCGAATAAGCTGTTTTCCAGATGTTCCAAACAATCGAAAAGGGGATTCATCAGAGAAAATGACTTTACCCCAGTCCTCAGCAGTCCACTCCCTGTACCTTTTGCAGAATATCAGTCTGTCCCTGATGTTTTTTCTGGAGAGAAGTGGCTTCTTTGCTGCCCTCCTTGAGACCAGGCCTTGCTCCAAGAGTCTCCGCCTCACAGTGCGTGCAGATGCACTCACACCTGCCTGCTGCCATTCCTCAGCAAGCTCTGCACTGCTGGTAGCCCGATCCCGCAGCTGAAACACTTTTAAGAGACGGTCCTGCCGCTTGCTGGTCTTTCTTGGGCGCCCTGGAGCCTTTTTGGCACCAATGGAACCTCTCTCCTTGAAGTTCTTGATGATGCGATAGATTGTTGACTGAGGTGCAATCTTTCTAGCTGCAATACTCTTCCCAGTTAGGCCATTTTTGTGCAGTGCAATGATGACTGCACGTGTTTCTTTAGAGATAACCATAGTTAACAGAAGAGAAACAATGATGGCAAGCACCAGCCTCCTTTTAAAGTGTCCAGTGGTGTCATTCTTACTTAATCATGACAGATTGATCTCCAGCCCTGTCCTCATCAACACCCACACCTGTGTTAATGGAGCAATCACTGAAACGATGTTAGGTGGTCCTTTTAAGGCAGGGCTGCAATGATGTTGAAATGTGTTTTGGGGGATAAAGTTCATTTTCTAGGCAAATATTGACTTTGCAAGTAATTGCTGTTAAGCTGATCACTCTTTATAACATTCTGGAGTATATGCAAATTGCCATTAGAAAAACTGAAGCAGTAGACTTTGTAAAAATTAATATTTGTATCATTCTCAAAACTTTTGGCCATGACTGTATTGTGTTTGGGTAAGTGGGATGTCCCTCCCTTCCTTTTAATAACTGCACAGGTGCACATAGTATGAACCTAATGAATTATTAATGCATTTATTACACTTTCTGATCTATGGCTATGTTAGATATATGAATTTTGGTGTTTTTTTCACATTTTATGTCACTTTGCACTTTACTATATGTACAGGATGTATAGTACTATTTATATGCACGATTTTTATTGTAATTTGTTTTGATTAATTGTAATTACACTTTATTGATGTACTGCCTATATGAAGTAGCTTTGTTTGCTATCACACTATTGCTTGAGAAAGGTTCCTGTGTGGACCGAAACGTCGCACTTGGATTAAAATTCACTGGTCTATTTTTTAAAGGAGTGCTTCATTTTTTCCTTTATTAGATAGATAGATAAATAAAATGTAAAAAAAAAACAGGCAGCACTCCAATGTGAGCACCCACGTTTATATACATATCTTTACTGGTGCGGTCATTTATTGTATAGCTAGATAGATAGATAGATAGATAGATAGATAGATAGATTGACAGATAGATGAAATCTATCTATCTATCTATCTATCTATCTATCTGCTCAGCTCCTCCTTCTCTGTAACATGATGCCTGCAGATTAGTCGACATTTTTATGGTGACAGGTGCCCTTTAAACCCACTAAGGAGGATTGTCTGAAAATGACAAGTATGTATTGATAGTAATATAGGATACAAATTAACATGAAAGCATTATGCTGTCATTTTGGATGATATTTGGACCAAACAATGATCACTAGACCCTTCTTTCAGTCAATACACCTACGGACATTTTTTGTAACTTATGTTATCTCCACTACTAAGTCATCTGGCTATTGTAACACACTTCCTTTAAGATAAATGACAACAGCCTTTCATTTGTATGCAGTAGACATCAGGAAATCAGTTTGGATGTATTTAAAGGCTGAGCTGTGAAACATTACGTCCCCACAGAGTACAAGAGCCAAATAGACATTCAAGATCCTGTGTCTTGGCAGTCTTTGCAATACTGAAAGGGTAATATTCTAGCAAAAATGTCTGTGTGTATGTAATGGTTATACTTGTCATAAGATTGCTCAAGTTAAAATCTGAAAACAGAGTAAATTTATCAAGACTGGCATTTCCTACCAGAGTAAGATGTGCCTACTTGATTAAGGGGCTAATGCCACTTATTAAATCTGGTGCATCTCCTTCCCACTGTGCGCCAGAATCTCAAATCTAAGCCAGCTATAGTAGATGCTGGCACAGATTTGAGCTATAGTTTACTGCAGTTTCCATGATGAATTTTAGTAAACCTGCTGGGCCACTGGAGTCTAAGCCCATTCATTCAACATGCCCACTTTTTGTAAAAGTGGTATGCGAGGTGCCAATGCCCCAAATGTTAGAAGCTAAAACATGAGATGTTTGCCACCAGACACAGGCGTAGCTAGGGGTTCAGCACATGGGGGGCAAACGTATCTGAGTGGACCCCGCAATATTATCACCATACAGTGACCATATAGTGGTACATATCAGCTCCATACAGGGCTCTGCAGACCATCTGAGTGAATACAGTGCAGGAAAATTTAGTTGCTTAAAGGTGACGTCTCTGTAATCGTTCACATTTCCCATTTCTTCCTTCTGGAGCGTCATGACCACTCCTTCCAGCTGTGACTTGTCTCTGTAAAGTTTGCAATACAGACATCTTTGGCTCCTCACTTTTCCAGATACCTGACCCACATTGTCCTCACCTACACAAAATCTCCATCCTGCTACTACCTCAAATTATAAATTATATAATATAAAGTTCCCCTGGAAATTAATAATACCTCCTGTGTGCATCTTTAGATTAATAATACGTCCTGTGTGCCCATTAATTTAAAATACCTTCTGTGTGCCACCTTAAATTAATAAAGCCTCTGTGTGCCCCCTCAAATAATAATACACCTTGCGCCCTTTAAATTAATAGCGCAACTAAAATAATAATGCCCACAATTCCCCAAAGGTTAGTACCCCCTAATGCCCCCTTATCTGCTCTCTTATGCCCCCTTATATTAAATGGTTTGTTCGGGATTTAAAGAAAATTGTATGCAGGCAGCAGAGGACGTGTTAAACATGAAAAAGCTTTTCTACTTACCTGCATCCTCCCCTCTGTTCCTGTGCTGTGCTGGGCCAACTGTATCTTCCGCTACTCTGTATGTATAAAAAGTGGCTACAGTAGTGATGTGACATCAACAGGACTGCTGCAGCCATTCACTGCTCTCAGCTGTATACTGTGTAGATTGGCTACACTAGTCCTGTGAACATGACGTCACCGCTGTAAATGGTCTGTATAGAAATAGAGCAGCAGAGGAGACGGCCGGCACAGGAGTGGAGGGGAGGATACAGGTAAGTATATACAGTATACAGTGCTATCTTACATTACCCTACTACCTGCATACATTTTTTATTTTTTTTTTAATTCTGGATAATTCCTTTAAGGAATTATGTCATTGGCGGTCTTACAAACCGCTGCAAAGCTGACATTGCGCTGAATTCAGCACACTGTCAGTTTTGATATCTGCCTCAGGGATATCACTACACTGTCAAATAGACCGGCCTTATAGCTCAGTGTCATAGCTGGGCGGTGAGGAGCACTCCCCTGACAGTACACTTTTATAGTCTTGTACTGTCAGGGGGGCATTCCTCACCATCCAGTGATGACGCTGAGCTGTAATGCCAGCCCCTCAGACAGTGCATAGATATCAGTAGCCAAAACTAACAGCACCAATATCTCTGCAACCAGGACACATACCTGCAAAAATGGCAGTGTGTTGAATTCCACATACTCGAATAGTTATCCCCCAGGTAGTAGTACCCCCCACACACAGGTAATAGTCTTCCCCCTTATGTGGGGGATAGCCATTACCTAGGGGCACTATTACCTATGTGTGGAGGAGACTGTTTCCTGGGGCGCAGAAATAGTACCTACAGGTATTAGCCCTACACACTCAGGTAATAGTGCCCCACACACACAAGTAATTAAGTAATAGTATTACTTATATGGGGGGATCGTTACTTGTGGGGGGCGCTGTTACTGTAATATTCCCCCCACATAAGTAATACTATTACTTAATAATTTATGTGTGGAGGGCACTGTTACTGTAATAGTGCCCCCCCACAGTACCTTCTGATGACTAATGCGGTGCCCGGAAGCCATTCTTGTACACAGCCTGTGTACACTTCCTATCCTTCTCCCGGTTCCCCTGTCTACTTCTCTATAGTTCTGCAGGGTCCGGGACAAGAATAGGAGACACACACAGGCTGTGTACAAGAGCGGCTTTGGGGCGCCGCATTGTTCATTATTAGAAGGTATAGTAGCCTGTAAACTAAGAATAATAGAGAAGGAAGCAGTGGCTTGCTTCCTCTACCACGTATTTCAACTGTATCGGCATCTTGCAGTGAACCCGGGCCGCCTCCCCCTCTGTCCCCCTCCACTAGCTACCAATGTTTGGTATTTATGACTTTTTGATCACTTTTTATTGTTGTTTTTTGGGGAAATCAAAGTGACCAAAATATGTTAATTTGCGCATTGTGGTATATTTTTTACGGCATTCACCATATGGGATAATTACAGTGCCTTGCGAAAGTATTCGGTCCCCTTGAACTTTTCAACCTTTTGCCACATTTCAAGCTTCAAACATAAAGATATAAAATTTTTATTTTTTGGTGAAGAATCAACAACAAGTGGGACACAATTGTGAAGTGGAACGAAATTTATTGGTTATTTTAAACTTTTATAAAAAATAAAAAACTGAAAAGTGGGGTGTTCAATATTATTCGGCCCCTTTACTTTCAATGCAGCAAACTCACTCCAGAAGTTCAATGAGGATCTCTGAATGATCCAATGTTGTCCTAAATGACTGATGATGATAAATATAATCCACCTGTGTGTAATCAAGTCTCCGTATAAATGCACCTGCTCTGTGATAGTCTCAGGGTTCTGTTTAAAGTGCAGAGAGCATCATGAAGACCAAGGAACACACCAGGCAGGTCCGTGATACTGTTGTGGAGAAGTTTAAAGCCGGATTTGGATACAAAAAGATTTCCCAAACTTTAAACATTCCAAGGAGCACTGTGCAAGCGATCATATTGAAATGGAAGGAGTATCAGACCACTGCAAATCTACCAAGACCCGGCCGTCCCTCTAAACTTTCATCTCAAACAAGGAGAAGACTGATCAGAGATGCAGCCAAGAGGCCCATGATCACTCTGGATGAACTGCAGAGATCTACAGCTGAGGTGGGAGAGTCTGTCCATAGGACAACAATCAGTCGTACACTGCACAAATCTGGCCTTTATGGAAGAGTGGCAAGAAGAAAGCCATTTCTCAAAGATATCCATAAGAAGTCTCGTTTAAAGTTTGCCACAAGCCACCTGGGAGACACACCAAACATGTGGAAGAAGGTGCTCTGGTCAGATGAAACCAAAATCGAACTTTTTGGCCACAATGCAAAACGATATGTTTGGCATAAAAGCAGCACAGCTCATCACCCTGAACACACCATCCCCACTGTCAAACATGGTGGTGGCAGCATCATGGTTTGGGCCTGCTTTTCTTCATCAGGGACAGGGAAGATGGTTAAAATTGATGGGAAGATGGATGGAGTCAAATACAGGACCATTCTGGAAGAAAGCCTGTTGGAGTCTGCAAAAGACCTGAGACTGGGACAGAGATTTATCTTCCAACAAGACAATGATCCCAAACATAAAGCAAAATCTACAATGGAATGGTTCACAAATAAACGTATCCAGGTGTTAGAATGGCCAAGTCAAAGTCCAGATCTGAATCCAATCGAGAATCTGTGGAAAGAGCTGAAAACTGTTGTTCACAAACACTCTCCATCCAACCTCACTGAGCTCGAGCTGTTTTCCAAGGAAGAATGGGCAAGAATTTCAGTCTCTCGATGTGCAAAACTGATAGAGACATACCCCAAGCCACTTGCAGCTGTAATCGCAGCAAAAGGTGGTGCTACAAAGTATTAACTTAAGGGGGCTGAATAATTTGGCACGCCCCACTTTTCAGTTTTTTATTTTTTACAAAAGTTTAAAATATCCAATAAATTTCGTTCCACTTCACGATTGTGTCCCACTTGTTGTTGATTCTTCACCAAAAAATTAAAATTTTATATCCTTATGTTTGAAGCCTGAAATGTGGCAAAAGGTTGAAAAGTTCAAGGGGGCCGAATACTTTCACAAGGCACTGTATGTATCCACTGCTTACTATCCATTTTTCCATAGACATACATGTCACCGTTACACCAAATTTCCTTCCCTGAGCAGCTGAAAATTGTTTGGGCAGAGACAGGGTTGGCTAATAATAATAATAATAATAATAATAATTATTATAACTTTATTTCATACAATGGTCCAGCCATCTTTTAATATAAAAGGTTATGTAACTGAAGCTGTATAAGCCAGTCACCAACCAGTATCTGTGAATAAATAGATACTAAATGCAAGAAGTCCAGTGTAACTTCTAGATGGAGCGGACAGGATCTGAGGAACAGAGGAGGAAGGATAAAAAAAATGTTATTGTTCTACACCTCCGCACACTACACTGTGATCAGGTCATGCGATAAGCCTGACTATACAGATGTCATTTTAGGGCAGTTTTGAAGCTGCTGTAGTTGGGGATTAATTGGATTGTCCGGGGTAAAGCATTCCAGAGCACCGATGCAGCTCGAGAAAAGTCTTGGAGACGGGAGTGGGATGTTCGGTTAACTGAGGATGCAAGTCTAAGGTCATTGGCAGAACGGAGAGAACAGTTAGGGCAGTAGACAATGACGAGGGAAGAGATATAAGGGGGTGCAGCGCTATGGATGGATTTGTGGGTAAGTGTGATTATTTTATATTGTATTCTGTGATGGATGGGCAACCAGTACATCGACTGACACAAGGTAGAGGCATCTGTGTACCGGTTTGACAAAAATGGGAGTCTGGCGGCTGCATTCATGACAGATTGTAGAGGACAGAGTTTAGTAAGAGGAAGTCCAATTAGAAGAGAATTGCAATAGTAATGACGAGAGAGAACCAGAGCAACAATGAAGGTTTTTGATGTTTCCACGGTGAAAAAAGGGTGAATTCTAGAGATGTTTTTAAGGAGCAGGTGACAAGAGCGTGCAAGTGTGTCAATATGTGGGGTAAAGGTGATGTCTGAGTTAAATACAACCTGCAGACAGCGGGCATGCTGCCTCAGTGTAATAGTAAGTCCACCGACAGAAATGGAGATATCAGGGTTAGGTCAGTTACTAGATGGAGGGAACACAAGAAGTTCAATTTCTGAAAGATTCAATTTCAGATAAAGAGAAGACATGATGTTAGAGATAGAAGAGAGACACTGATGTTCTGTAGTAGTGCAGGGTTGATGCCTCGGGATAAGGTATATAGCTTACAGATATCAGGTTAATGGTAGTTTATCACTCTGACACCTGACTTCTGACACCTGATTTGTCTGACACCTGACTTCTGACACCTGATTTGTCTGACACCTGACTTCTGATACCTGACTTCTGATACCTGACTTCTGATACCTGACTACTGATACCTGACTACTGACACCTGACTTCTAATACCCGACTTTGATAACTGACTACTGACACTTAACCTCTGACTTCTGACACCTGACTTCTGACACCTGACTTCTGACACTCATCTCTGTCAGAAGCAGTGGCGTAACTAAGGTCTTGTGGGCCCCGGTGCAAACTTTTGTCCGGGGCCCCCTACCCCCTCTAGAGCGAATTCTTGATAGTGACTGTTATGGGTGCTGCAGCAATATCTTAGATACTTGAAAGAGATACAGCTTTAGTACGCACAACTACAGTTATCAAGAATTAAAAACGCATAGAAAGTGTCACTTCCCAGAAAGAGTACTTCTAAAATTCTTCTACCTGTATTAGAAGTACTCTTTCTGGAAAGTGACACTTTCTATGGGTTTTTTATTATTTCGAGTTTAGAGTCTTTAGTTGATTTATTATTTTGGGTTCACAGTTATCAAGAATACGGTGAGTGAGCAGCACATTATATGCTCCACAGTGCCCCCCCCCCCCCCCCAGAGCCGATGCTATTATTATACTCTGGGGACCTCCTCAGACCCCAGAATATAATAAGTAGAGGCCCAGGAGAAGTGATTAAAAATAACAAACACTTATACTTACCTTGTCTTACCTCTCCGAGGCATCCTCGCTCCGTCCTGCTGTCTTTCCCATCTTCCTTGATCCCCACGTCCCGTGCCCCAGGCATCACCACTGGGGCCTGTGATTGGACCTCAGCAGTTACGTGGGGCACAAAGACGTCATTACGCTGGCGCGCCCCATGTGACCGCTGGGGCCTAATCACAGGCCCTAGCAGTGAGGCCGGAAAAGCGTCAGAGAGGATGCTGAGCCCAGGATAGGTGAGTATAAGTATTTTTAAAAAAATTTTTGCCACCTTTCCTGGGCTGGGTGCCTGAGAGGTTCCTCATACATTACAGTGTATGGATGGATCCGTGAAAATGGACAAAAATAAAACATGAACCATATTTTGATTGTCCATTACAATGGATCTTCAAAGTAACGGTCATGTGAATAGCCCCCATTCACAGACATTGAATTTAATGCTGCCGTGTGACATCCATTAAAAAAACGGACGTCATGCAGCCATAGTCATGTGAATATAGCTTAAGAGTCTTTTCTGGCACAAACCATTTAAGTATGTAAAAGTAAGTGAGACCTCAATAAAATATAATATCCCCTCACCGACTGTACTGCTGGAAGTCAGGCAGAGCAATGAACATAGCTTCTATAGTTTTTAATGTGCTAGTATGATGAAATGTGTTTATACTGTAAAACTAAAGGTAGCTTGAAAATGTCAACCTTCATATAACAAAGTACTTGTGAGATTGGCATGAGGACAATGTGGGATGTAAAAGCTGGTATGGTCAGTGCCAAATTTCTTTGTGCACTCTTTAATAAAGTCCCTATTGTTTAATAGGGTTACAGTGTAGATGGATGGGCGGTCCATATGTCTACTCCATATGGATAGCTGTGCTAACGAGGAAGACAGATCTTCCATTAGGGATTACAGAAACCTTGGAATAAAACAATGTTCCCTGTGTCACATCTAAAGACAATGTGAGTTATAAGCAAATAAAACAAGCTGCAACTGTATCTTCAAGGTGTACAGTAAGTGTGTATATATAAGAACCTTAATGTACATTTTTAGACTTGTTGACATGGCCATTTTTAAGACCCACTGAAAGCTTTTGTGTATATATATTTTCCAGTTTACCTTGCTGAGCTTGAATTTCACTGTGTTATGTTATGTGTATATTTATGAGAATTGGTAGCCTCTTGGTACCTAACTTTTTGAAATACACTCATTCACATAAAAAAAATGCACCAAGACAGAAATATCAGATTGCTTCAAAACTCGACATGCAGTTACAGTATGTCTCAGGCAAATATGCAAATGATTACTGTTGTAGTCTGATTAGACGCAGGGTCTTACCACAAGAAGGTGTAAAAATGCTTCCCCTGCTGCCCTATAAAAAAAAAAGACTCTCTGATGTTACTTTTGGGTAGTATACTGCTAGAGAAGCGGCATGCCTTTACGATGTAGTTGAAGAAATTTGGCCAGTTGAAAGACTTTGAGAGGAGGCATATTACTAGACTGAGAGTAACAGGATGTTTGTTTCAATATATTGTCCATTAAATAGACCACTCTAATTCTCTAGCTGTTATTTAGATTGTCTCCGTCAGATTGCAACACTTCCTTGGGTTGCTAATCACCAGGTTCATCACCAATCGAGCATTTATATGATCAGCTGGGATGCAAGCTTTATCAACACCCAACTGTATATTTGTGAGCAAATGTGCTGCAGTATACCATATGCCTGTATGCCTCCATACCCAATCATATCTCATCTTGTATCCAGGCTAGAGGTGGCCCAACTAGAACTTCCTTTCAATTTTAAAGTTTACCCCAATGAACTTCTCTTTTTTGCACTAATTGTCATGTCCCACTTTGGGTAATGCATACTGTGCTTCACTGTATATTGTCATGCTTTGTTTTACTTGTGCTTCTCAGCTAATCTTGTCCTATCTCTGCTCCCTTACTCACTCTCTACTCCCCCCTCCTGTCTGTGACATCATCCAGGTTCTGTAAATAGTTTTTTTCCTCCCTCTCTCAGCCTGGAAAACTACCATCTTTTTTACACCTTGTATTTCATCTATCAAGAGTTCTATTTGAATAAACCTTCATCTGAACATCTTCCACGTGTCTTACAGAGGAATTGAGCCATCTGGTAATGTTTAGTGGTACAACCTCAGTGAAGTCTCTCTCAGACTACATGCAGGTCTGTAGCCTCTACTCTGAGCCAAAATACTAATATTCTAATCACTTACACATTGTATATACTGTATACAGTTGTGCTAAAAAGTTTACATACCCCGGCAGATTTTTTGCTTTCTTGGCCTTTTTTCAGAGAATATGAATGATAACACAAAAACTTTTTCTCCACTCATGGTTAGTGGTTGGTTGAAGCCATTTATTTTCAAACTTCTGTGTTTTTCTCTTTTTAAATCATAATGACAACCAAAAACCTCAAAATGACCCTCATCAAAAGTTCACATGCCCCAGTTCTTAATACCATGTATTGCCTCCTCTAACATCAATGACAGCTTGAAGTCTTTTATGGTAGTTGTGGATGAGGCTCTTTATTTTCTCAGATGGTAAAACTGCCCATTCTTCTTGGCAAAAAGTCTCCATTTCCTGTAAATTCCTCGGCTGTCTTGCATGTACTGCGCGCTTGAGATCTCCCCAGAGTGTCTCAATGATATTGAGGTCAGGAGACTGAGATGGCCACTCCAGAACCTTCACTTTCTTCTGCTGTAGCCAATGACAGTTCAACTTGGCCTTGTGTTTTGGATCGTTGGCATGTTGGAACGTCCAAGTACGTCCCATGTGCAGCTTCCTGGCTGATGAGTGCAAATTTGCCTCCAGTATTTGCTGATAATGTGCTGCATTCATCTTTCCTTCAACCTTGACCAAGTTTCCTGTGCCTTTGAAGCTCACACATCCCCACATCATCAGTGATCCACCTCCGTGCTTTACAGTAGGAATGGTGTTCCTTTCATCATAATAATAATAATAATAATAGTCCTTTAATAGTCCCACAATGGGGAAATTCAGTGTGTTACAGCAGCAAAGATAAGCAGATACAAATACAAATACAACATGTACAGGAATGTTCCAAGGTGAGAGGCATTACATTGATAGCAGACAGACAGATAGGGCGTAGCAGAGGGGGGGGGGGGATTTAACAGGCAGAGAGATATTTCAGTTCTCTGTGTGTAATGATCTCCGCTTAGGTCGGTGTTGGTTGTACAGCCTAACCGCGGTGGGGAGGAAAGACTTCCGATAGCGCTCCTTCTCACACCTAGGGTGGAGCAGTCGGTCACTGACAGTACTGCTCAGCGCGATCACAGTCTCATGCATGGGATGGGAGTTATTCTCCCGCATGGAGCTCACCACGGACAGTATCCTTCTGTCACCCACCACCTGCAGTGTCCAGTGGGCTCCCCAGGACAGAGCTGGCCCTTCTAATCAGCTTGTCAAGTTTATTTCTGTCCCTGGTTGATATACTGCTCCCCCAGCAGGCCACTCCAAAGAAGATGGCTGATGCCACTACCGAGTTGAAGAAAGTTCTAAGAAGTGCCCCCCGGATTCCAAAGGCTCTCAGCTTCCTAAGCAGGTAGAGCCTGCTGTGGCCCTTCCTGTACAGGGCCTCCATATGATCTGCCCAGTCCAGCTTATTATTAAGGAGCAAACCCAGGTACTTATAGGTGTTCACAATCTCGATGCCCGTCCCCAGGATGTCCACTGGTTTAGGAGGGCTTCTGCCTTTGCGGAAGTCCACCACCATCTCCTTGGTCTTCCCCGCGTTAATCTTCAGGTGGTTCCGGTGGCACCAGTCCACAAAATGCTGGTTCAGTTCTCTGTACTCCCTGTCATCATCATCTGTGATGAGACCCACTATTGCAGAGTCGTCAGAATACTTCTGTAGGTAGCAGCTGGATGAGTTGCACCTAAAATCTGCAGTGTACAGTGTGAAGAAGAAAGGGGCGAGAACCGTACCCTGAGGTGCCCCCGTATTACAGATCACGGTACCTGACACACAGTCTCGGGCTCTCACGTATTGAGGTCGATTTGTGAGGTAGTCTAGGATCCAGTTGGAGAGGTGGTGGTCCACTCCAGCAAGGCCCAGCTTGTCTCTCAGTAACCTGGGCTGTATGGTGTTAAAAGCACTGGAGAAATCAAAGAACATTATTCTCACCGTGTTCCCTGGTTTCTCCAGGTGAGACAGAGCCCTGTGCAGAAGATGGATGATGGCATCATCTACCCCAATGCCCGGCCGATAAGCAAACTGGAGTGGGTCCATAGCGGGGCTCACTAGAGGGCGGAGATGTGTGAGAACCAATCTCTCCAAGATCTTCATCAGGTGGGATGTCAGTGCTACAGGTCATAGGCCTTGTTGACACCTATCCAAATGTAACGTTTATGGTTGTGGCCAAAAAGTGAGGCCGGACCGAAGGCAAAGCATGGAAGGGGAGGCCTGCATGACAGGAGTTAGCCAGGAGCAGACAAGGGAAGATGCTAAGGGGTTAAATTGGCAGTTGCAGGGAATGTAGATTGGTATGGGGGGGGGAGGGTTTGATGAAAGGAGGTGGGGGGGAGGGCGTATTTAAGGAAAGGGCGGGAAGATTCCCTCCACTTTCAGTGAAGCAGAGGGTGAGAGAAGCCAGCCAAGCACCTCTCCTTTGCTAGCCGTTCCTGGGGGGGGGTAGTCTGGGGGGACATCTCGGGGAGCTAGGCAGGGGGTTGGTGGCGTTTATGGGGGCCCTAGCGGATGCGGTCAGGAGTGTCAGTAGTGGAGGAGGGGGGTCGCCGTCCCCAGCGCTGGAGTGGGGGGTTCGCCGGCGACGACGGTTGCGGGGTCATCTTCGGCGGCGGGGATATCAGTGTCAGTTCAAACTCAGGGTGAGGAGAAAGACGCACCATGGCTGGACGACGCGGCAAAAGGGGAGGTTTATGTCTGCTTCGAGGGCCCTTTGGGGGACCATTTGAAGCGGGAGGTTAGGGAGCGTATTTGGAAAGGCGAGTATGTGGATATATTTTCCTTCTTGCCTTTGGAGCATTTTAATTTAGACAGGCCTAGGAAGAAGGAGAAGAAGGAGGAGGAGGAGAAGAGGCGGTATAGGCTCATTCCACGGACGTTTGCTAATTGGCTTCAAGCGTTCGCCATTTTAGCAAGCGTGATAGGGGAGAAGGCGCCGGACAATTGTTTGGCGCTGTTCTGTTATCTAGATGCGATTGGAGAGGCGTACAGGGTATACGGGGGCCAGGCTTGGCTCCGCTATGACGAACAGTTTCATCAGCGGAAGGCAGTGCGGTCCAGCATACGCTGGGACCATAAAGACATCGGGTTATGGCTCAGGATTATGGCCCAGGCGCGGTCTGAGTCGTCCTTTCCAGGCGCTCGGTTGCTGCACAGAATGGACTGTTTTTCGTTCAATGAAGGGGGTGCAAGTTCGGCTCAAAATGTAAATTTAAGCATGAGTGCTCCTCTTGTGGGGGCTCTCATGGGGCCAACAGGTGTTTCCGATCCAAGCCGAAGGGTTCAGAGGGGGTTGGGAAAGGGGGCGACTCCAGTACTGCTGGAAAGGATGGCGCCGTTTCTAAGTAGATACCCAGATGGGGCGGCGGCGGCCTTATTGACAGAGGGTTTTAGGGAGGGATTTAGAATTCTGTTTGTTGAAGGGGAGGTTTCGGGAGTAAGAAGGAATTTGCATTTGGCACGGGAGCATCCGGAGGTGGTCTCGGAAAAGCTGAAGAAGGAGGTAGATTTGGGCCGAATGGCGGGCCCCTTTTCGGAGCCTCCCCTGCTGAATTTGAGGGTTTCGCCTTTGGGGGTGGTGCCGAAGAAAGTGATTCATCACTTGTCGTTCCCTGAGGGATCTTTGGTGAACGATGGAATCGACCCGGAGTTGTATTCGGTGCAATACACTTCGTTCGATGATGCGATTTTTTTTTTTGGGTCCGTTGTTTTGGGCACGGGGCATTGTTGGCGAAAACGGATATCGAGGCGGTGTTCCGTTTGCTCCCGGGGCATCTGGATAGCCTGCATTTGCTGGGTTGTTTTTGGGAGGGTAAGTTTTTTTGTGGATTGTTGCCTGCCGATGGGTTGTTCTTTGTCGTGCTCTTATTTTGAGAAATTTAGTTCATTTTTGGAATGGGCGGTTAAAGATGTTTCGGGTTGGGGCTCGGTCATTCATTACTTGGATGACTTTCTTTGTATCGGGCCGCGGGATTCCTCCGTTTGTTCGCTTTTGTTGCACTCAATGGAGCGAGTGGCGGCGCACTCTGGGGTTCCTCTGGCACGGGACAAGACAGAAGGTCCGGTGACAGTGCTTAGTTTTTTAGGCATTACAATTGACACTGTTCGCATGGAGTGTCGTCTCCCGGAGGACAAGCTGTGCAGGCGGAGGTTCAGAGAGCGTGTCGGCTCAAAAAGCTGCGATTGCGGGAATTGCAGTCTCTTTTAGGCAAACTGAATTTTGCGTGCCTGATTATCCTGATGGGGAGGGTGTTCTCCCGTCGCTTAGCGGCGGCAACGGCCGGGGTGTCAATTCCGTCCCATTTTATTCGGTTGCGGGGGGGATTTACAGGTTTGGGATTCCTTTTTAAAGCAGTACAACGGGTGTTCCCTGTGGATGGGTGAGGTGGTCAATGCGGTGGATTGGGAATTGTTTACCGGCGGGGAGCGTGGGGTTTGGGGCTTATTTTAAAGGGAATTGGTGCGTGGGATCATGGCTGGCAGATTGGGTGGTGGAGGGGCTGGTTAGAAATCTGGCGTTACTGGAAATATTCCCCATTCTCGTTTCGGTGATAGTGTGGGGGGAATTCTTTTGCAACAAAAAAGTCCGTTTCCATTGCGATAATCTGGGAGTGGTTCAGGCGATTAATAGGTTGTCGGCCTCGTCACCTCCGGTGGTGAGGGTGTTGCAGCCTTTGGTTTTGGAATGTTTGAAACCGAATTCGTGTATTGTAGCAGTACATGTTCCGGGGGTTCAGAATGATGTTGCAGACGCCCTATCTCGTTTACAGTGGGACCGTTTCCGTCGATCGGTGCCAGAGGCGGACGAGGTCGGAGTGATGTGGCCGAGGGAGTTGTGGACCTTGCCGGTCAGGCGGCTGAGGAATTGATTCGAGCCTCATTGGTGGATGGTACTTGGGCTACGTATGCGAGAGCTTGGGAGCAGTGGGAGGAGTGGTTGGGCTTTTTGGGAGTGGATTCCGGGGATTTGGAAATGCCGTTGTTGTTGTTTGTGGGACATTGTAGGGAGGCGGGGTGGTCAGTGTCCCGGTTAAATAGTTGTTTGGCGGGTTTAACTTTCGGTTTTAAGAATAGGGGCGTGCGGGATTTTACAAAGTCATTTTTAGTCCGTCAGACAGTGAAAGAGTGGCTCCGGTTCAAGACAGCTAGCGACTCGCACCGGCCGGTATCATTTTCTCTGTTAATTGAGTTGGGTACGGCCTTAACATCGGTGGGGTCTTCCCCGTGGGAGGTTCTTTTGTTTAGGGCAGCATTCTCGTTGTGTTTTTTCGGGGACCTCCGGGTGGGGGAATTGGTTAGTGGATCCAGGAATCACCCTGGGGAGTTGTTGTGGGAGGATGTGGACTTGTACGAGGACAGGGTGGAATTCCGGCTGAGGCACTCTAAGACTGACCAGGAAGGAAAGGGTTGTAGGGTGCGCTTGTTTACGGTGCCTGGGTGCGGGATGTGTCCAGTTCACTGCTTAGCGAGTTATTTATCGGACAGGGGGAGGGCAGCAGGCCCCCTCCTGGTCCATGCGGATGGCTCATTTTTGTCACGTTTCCAATTCGTGGGGGTGTTCCGGCGGTGCTTGCGATTTTTGGGTGTGGGAGTGGAACAGTTTAGTGGGCACTCATTCCGTATTGGGACAGCAACAGAGGCTGCCAGGAGGGGTTTAGGGGACGAGGTCATACGGCGTATCAGGAGATGGGAATCAGTGCGGTTCCGGTCTTATATCCGCCCCGGAGGGTTGGGTTTAGCGGATTGAGCGGGTTTGTGGGGGGTAGGAGGTTATAGGCGGAGGGACCGGTGGGGAGTTCTGTGGAGGTGGTGTTGTGTTTATTTATGTTCTTTCATTGTTCGGTGTTTTTACAGGTGCCGGTCCTTGCCTAGTGTGGCTGATGGGCCATTCATTTGTGTTTTGGGGAGCCTTGCGGGCGGCGGTGCATCCGGACGGGTGGCAGCTGGGATTCGCAAGGGAGGAGGCGACACTGAGATGGCTGGGGCTAAGAGGTATGGTGTGGGGGAGGGTTCTCACAGAGTTTCACCGATTTGCGAGACTCGATAGGCCTCCGGACGTGTTGTTACTGGGTGTTCGCCCTTTTAGGGAACTAATTAATGATATAAAATTTGACTTATTGAGGTTATGGGCCATGTTTCCGGGGCTGGTGACGGTGTGGTCGGACATGGTGCCGAGGAAGGTATGGAGGGGGGCCCGTTCAGTGGAACGGGTGAACAAGGCCCGTATTAAGATAAACAGGGCTATAGGCAGGTTTATGGCACGGAATGGAGCGGTTTGGGTATGTCATACCGAGTTGGAGTCTGGGGAAGGTGCATTTTGGAGGAGGGACAGGGTTCATTTGAACGCCGTTGGCATAGATATGTGGTGTTTGGGACTGCAGCAGGGCATTGAGACAGCTCTGCGGGTGTGGCGGGACACCCGCCGATAAGGTGTCATCGGCGTTCATCGTGGCGGTGGGGTCCTCGAGGCTGGGATATCGGAAATGGTTGTGGCTGGACTCATTTGGGCTGTGGCTGGACTCGTTATGGTTTAAGGGATATTAAGGGCTTTATGGCCTTAAGGAAAAGTGAGCACCGAGGAGATTAATTAATATAGGTGCCCCTGAGCTGGTGTGGAGCGGCTAGGGGTAACAGCTGGTGCACACGGGTTATGGAGGAAAATTTGGGGTTTGGGCCTCGAGGACCTCCATCGTCGGGTTGGGTTATTTACAGTGTTTTGGTGGGATTGTTGGTTGGTTGCACTTTATAATGGTTATTTATGTTATTTATTTTAAATTAATAAAATGGCTGCTGTGGCCAATTTAATCCAACCGTGGTGTGGAGTATTTATTTCAGGTACAATTGCGGAGGAAGAAGCAGGCGCGACTTGGCAATACCCTGGTCAAGTTTGATTTTTGTCTCATCACTACAAATTACCTTGTTCCAGAAGTTTTGAGGCTTGTCTCTGTGCTGTTTGGTGTATTGAAGGTGAGATTCTGTATGGCATTTGCACAGTAATGGCTTTCTTCTGGCAACTCGACCATGCAACCCATTTTTCTTCAAGTGCCTCCTTTATTGTGCATCTTGAAACAACCACACCGATAGTTTTCAGAGAGTCCTGCTTTTCAGCTGATGTTATGTGTGGGTTTTTCTTTGCGTCCTGAACAATTTTCCGGGCAATTGTGGCCGAAATTTTGGTTGGTCTACCTGACAGTGGTTTTGTTTATGAGCATGTTATCAAGCCAAAATCACCAGGGTATGTGAACTTTTGAGCAGGGTCATTTTAATGTTTTTGGTTGTCATTATGATTTAAAAAGAGAAAACACAGAAGTTTGACAATAAATGGCTTCAACCAACCAGTAACCATGAGTGGAGAAAAAGTTTTTGTGTTATCATTCATATTCTCTGAAAAAAGGCCAAAAAAACAAAAAATCTGCCGGGGTATGTAAACTTTTTAGCACAATTGTATCATACCTCCCAGCCGTCCCAGATTAAGTGGGACAATCCTGGATTCTGGGTCCTGTCCAGCTGTCCCGGGTGGCAGAAGGCATGTCCCGACTTCAACTCATCTGCGTTTGGAGCGGACAACTGGAGATTGACATTATAATGTGGGAGCAACTGGAGGTGCTTCTTATTCACACCCCCCGCATCTTCTGCTGTTCCTCTTCGCTGTGTAAGCAACCAATGCTGTGTTCATTGGGATCGAATCACACACATGCGCTGTCAGCTCTGCCACTTCGCATTCGGGCAGAGCTGACAGCGCATTCTCCATTGGCCATTTTTCTTTCGTTTACTACACGAGCGTACTGCTCAGTAAAATCATGTAGGAAATGACAGAAAAATGGCCAACAGAGCATGCGCTGTTGGCTCTGCCCGAACCCGAATTTGCAGAGCCAACAGCACATGCGTGGGACTTCGATCCCGATGAACATAGTGTTGGCTGTAGAGGGAAGACAAATAAAAGTATGAGTAGAATAGCCTTTATAAAGGCTATTCCAACGTGACTTCAGTTAAAAAGGTGTTTGGGCAATGATAGACTCCCTTTAAACAGCGGGTGCACCAGGAGATGGGCTTTATATTGCAGGGACAACAGGAAGGGGACTTTATACTGTGGTGGATAATTGAAGGGAGACATTATGCTGTGAGGGCAGCTGGAGGTGGGCATTATAATATGGGAGCATGCCATGTCAGTGTGACTTTAAGGGTGCTACACTGTGTGGGGGTACAAAGTGAAATTGATAAGAAATGGGTAGAGTCAAAGTGGATGGGGCTAACTTTACCCTTTGAAATTGGGGGTATAAGATACACATATATACATACATATATATATATATATATATATATATATATGTGTGTGTGTGTGTGTGTGTGTGTAAATTTGCTCCTGATTTTTAGAAATGCTGTTTTTTACAGTCTTTGGAAAAAATGTTAATTGCTTCTTCTAGACATACAGTGCATTGGCCAAGGGATTACCTTTCAGTTTAGGCATTAGCATTCCCTGGCTGTCTACAGTAACACTAGAACGAAGTGGTAAATTCCTGTCACAAATGGTAAGCATAAATAAAAATGCCCAATGACCTACAGGTTCTTGAAAAAAACACCTAGATAAGCATCCTACTGGCCAACAAAAATATAGAAATATGGCTTTGTTGACTTCCTTAAAGAGGTATTCCCATGACCATAACCATTTTAAAATTTGTAGTTAATTAAAAGTTAAAATTTTTTGTAAATATAAGTAAACATTTTGCAGAGTTTTAAAGATTTTCTCTAAATATCTTGTGGTCAAAAGTTGTTGTCTTGATCAGTTGCCAGTGGATATGACTATGAATGGAGGACCTTTCTAAGGTCAGAAAAACAGCCTTGATTTCCTTATTGTGGAAGGGATATCTTCTGATACATGTACTGTACCTGCCTGATAACCCAGCTACAATAAGAAAATCATGGCTGGGTTCCTGACAAATACCAGACCATAGAAAGTTTCTCCATTCGTGGTCGTATCCATTGGCAACTGATCAAGACAACAGACTATCACCAGTAACATAGTTAGAGAAAATCTTTAAAACTCTGCCAAATTTGTAACTACTTATATTTGCAAAAATGTTTAACTTTTAATTATTCATAAATATAGATATGATTATGTTCATGGGAATACCCCTTTAATGAAACTGAACAAATGGCAATTCGCTTTGGATGAACAAAAATGGTTGTGCAAATGTGTTTAACCAGGAAATACAGAGCAGACGTGTGCAATGACTCACACATGTCGGTGACTCAGTAGCAACATATGACAGCCTCTCAGCCAATACAGTGGTAGGTGGACTTTACAGTCCTAATGTCATATGCAGTATAAAAGCTTGGACACTAGTGATGAGTCTTCAGTTGCTGTAATGGTGGACATGCAAATAGATCTGTGATCCATCTCACTGCATCATAGGCTATATGCAGCACAGTTCAGAAAATTCAGGAATTCCAGCCACTGTATAGAATTAGAAGAATTTAGAGAATCAAGCTACACAGGTAGATTAGTGCTAAAATTTAATAGACATAGGACAGGTTCATAGACAGTAACTGCAATCTGTGCTGCTGCTTACACATACAGATAACCGTTTATTGCCAATAACCTAATATTGTCTGACAGTAATTGCAATAGAGCAATTTTATCTCTATACACGTTCTTTAAATTCTTTTTTTATCGAAGACAATCTTGTTAGTGAAAAATATTTTGTTAAGGACTTTTTTGGGCAAGAGTTAACATTTTTTCACTAAATACATATTGATGTTTTTGCCTGCGCAAATCTTAAAAATAAACTCAGGTATACAAAGCAGTTTCCAATATACAGTCTAGCCTGCGCTCACCTTAAATTTGTTTTTGTAATTTTGTGGGGTTTTTTTCCTCTCTGGTCTGGTGTCTGACCCATACACAGTGTGAAGGAGCATTGTTGTTAATGTGAACAAAATATTTTAAGCATTTCTCTTTATGTGCTAGTGCGCATATATATATATATATATATATATATATATATATATATATCGAGGGGCGCCTGAAAAGTTTGTGGGCCGACCCAGAATTAGTGACTGTGGGACAAAATTTAGCAGTCATTTCTCAACATATTCTCCTTTGAGGGTCACACATGTATGCCATCACTCTTGGCGTTTCATTATTCTCCTGTGGTAGAACGTTCCGTCCTGCTCCTCCAAAAAGTCCTTTACAGCATCCATGATGGCTTCATCAGAAGGTAAACGACTTCCACCAAGGTGCCTTTTCATCTGTGGGAATAGGTGGTAGTCTGAGGGAGCCAAATCAGGGGAATAGGGTGGGTGCTGAAGCAGTTGGAAACCACAGGAGTGAATTGCAGCCATTGCAACAGCCGATGTGTGAACTGGCACGTTGTCTTGGTGAAACAACTCCGCTTTCTGGAGCATCTCTCGCCGTTTTTCCTTAATTGCCGACCTCAGACGATGAATCTGAGCTGCATAATATTCCCCATTGATGATTTGACCTTTCTGGAGGAATTCCAGAAGAATGACACCCTTGGAATCCCAGAACACTGATGCCATTACCTTGCCAGCAGATCAGAGGCGTAGCTAGCGGGGGGGGGGAGGGGGCGGCTCTGCCTCAGTCTTTGGGGGCCCACCCCGGGGCCGCCATTAATACATCCTTTATTTCAAACTAGATCGGTGTCTGCAGACACCGATCTAGTTACAATGCTTCCTGGTTCTTAACTGTCTTGTAAACCGCAAGCCAATACAGGCCTGCGGTTTACAAAACGCCGAAACCACAGACCGATGTCTGCTTCTCAGCACGGGCGGTGCGATAACATCACAACAACGCGCCGCCCACGCTCAGACACAGACGTTCTGTGCGTGGACAGGGAGGAAGCAGCGTCGGCTCCATTCATCAGCATCGCAGGTGAGTATGACTTTTTTTGTGGGTATATTAATAGTATAAGGGGTGGTTAGGAGGGGGGAAATATAACTATAAAGGGAGGACTCATTTGGGGGGCATTATGACGATGGGGGGGTCATTTATATAAGGGTTATTAGGGGGTATTATGAATACAATGGGGGAGGTTATTTATATTAGGGGGCATCATTTATATTAGGAGGCATTATGAACATAAGGGGGTGGTCATTAATATAAGGGGTCATTAGAGGTGCAGTATTTATGTCAGGGGGAATCAGGGGCATAATATGAGGGGGCAATTAATTTAATTAAAGTGGCACTTGGGCTTTATTAAGACTAAGGCCTCACGTACCAGGCTGCAGCAAAAAAAGCGCTGCAGGAAAAACCATGGCGGTAACATTGTGGTTTTTCCCTCAGCGCTTTTCACAGAAGGTCTGCAGAGATTTCCCTTCAATACAGCTATATGGAAACCGCCGGTGTTTCCATAGGTATAATTGACATGCTGCAACTTCCAAAACGGTTTTGGAAATCGCAGTGCGTCTGCTGCACATATTTTTCCGCTATGTGTGGATGGGATTTGCTAGAATGCCACGTTTTTTTTCTGTGGGTTTTCGCCACATGGGGCCCCCATCCCATCCCGAATTTGCAGTAAAATATGCGCAGCAGAAACGCTGCGATTTCTAAAACAGTCGCAGCATGTCGATTATACCTACGGAAACGCCAGCGGTTTCCCTATAGATATAATTGAAGCAGAAAGTCCGTGGAGGAAACCTCTGTGAACTTTCTGTGTAAAGTGCTGCAGGAAAAACCGCGATGCGTCGCCACCGCGGTTTTTCTCACAGCTGTTTTTTGCTGCGGGATGCTACATGGGGCCTTAGGCTGTGTTCACACGGCGGAAAAGTTTACGCCGCGGTCAGCCGCGACAGGATTCCGATGCCGTGCATCAGCATTCCGTCGCGGCTAATCGCTCCTGATTAAGCCCAGATGAATGGGCCTCATCAGGAGCGCGGCTCGAGCCACGGACACCTCGGGCAGAATCCGCAGCAAGATAGGTCATGTTGCTTTTTTTTTCCGCTAGCGGAAAAAAGCCGCTAGAGGAAAAAAACGCTACTGACTCCCATTGAAATGAATGGGAGATGTTTTTTCAGGCGGATTTTGAGGCGGATTCCGCCTCAAAATCCGCTGCCAAAAAACACCATGTGAACACAGCCTAAGCCTTAAGGAGTTTTCCACCTCATTTTTATTGATGATCTATCCTCAGTATAAAACATCAATAAGAGATAAGTGATTCCCCACTGATCAGCTGTATGAAGGGGCTATGGCGCCTGTTTATATCACACGCTGTCTGTTTATAGTGACCGTGTGATGTAATTCCAGCCTTGTCACATAGATGTGCATAGGACGAGGCTGTAGTTACATTACATGGCCGCTATGAAAAGAATGACAGTATGTAAACAGAGAAGGTATCATGGTGCTTACACAGGTACCATGGTTCATTCAAACAGCTGATCCTGGGGGTTCCGGGTATTGGAACCCCAATAATTTTTTCCCCCTTGTTTTTTTTTTTTCCCCCCTTTTCAATTAGGAAACATCTGGGGCATTATTAAGGGGCACTATTTAAAGGGGTGCAAAGGGAAGTTATTAATTTAAAGATGCACTTGGGGGTATTATTCATTATGGGGGGTTATATTATATATTTTATAATTGGGGGACGCAGCAGGATGGGGGCTTTGTGTAGGTGAGAATAATGTGGGTCGGGTGCCTGAAAAAGAGAGGAGCCAAAGATGTCTGTGTTGCAAACTTTACAGAGACTGGAAGAAGTGGTCATGGCCGTCCGGATAAGAGACGGGGAATGTGAAGGATTAGTCAGAGACGTCACCGGTAAGTCACTAAATGTTACTGCACTGTATTCAATTGTCTGCAGAGCCCTGTGTAGAGCTGCTATATAACACTATACGCTCACTGTATACTGATAGTATCGGTATACGAACATGTCCAAGTTGGGGGCCCACTTGGACATGTTCGCCCCCCTGTGCTGAACCCCTAGCTACGCCTCTGCAGCGGATGGAACCACCTTTGCCTTTTTGGGTCATGGCGAGGTGGAATGTTTCCACTGTTTCGAGGCTTCTTTTGAATCCGGATGAAAGTGGTGTACACAAGTTTCATCCATTGTAACAAATCTCTGCAGGAAAAGTTGAATATCAGCTTCAAACAGTTGCACATTTTCTGCAGAGCGAAGTTCTCTCAGATGTTTGTTCTCTAAAGTCAAAAGTCTTGGCACCCATCGGGCTGAAACTTTGTGCATGTTCAGCAGCTGTGTTAGGATATGGCCAACCCTCTCCACTGATATGCCCACACATTCTGCAATGTGCCGCTGTGTGACACGTCAATCTGCCATAACAATGTCTTGCACTTTTTGGACATTTTCATCTGTGCATGCTGTTGAGGGACAACCACTGCGTGCAGCATCTTCAATTGATGTCTGGCCCCACTTGAAATCTGCAACCCACTTTTTCACCATTGCATAAGAAGGAGCATGGTCCCCTAATGTCTTCAGCATGTCCTTGTGAAATTCCTGTGGTGGCAGTCCTTTTTTCAGAAGGTATTTAATGACTGCTCGTTTTGACAACTTCTCCATTTCCAAATTTCAGCTTCACTACCTAACTTTAAAATGCTGTACCTGAAACAAAAATAATCAAAATGAATCCAGATTGCTCATGAGACCTTTCAAATAACTAAATAACATATTGCATTGCAAAACAAGACCATGTAAAAAAGATTTCATGGCTGGGCTACAAACTTATATATATATCTATCTATCTATCTCTATATATATAGAGATAGATATAGATATATATAGATATATAGATATATATATATATAGAGAGATATATATATATACAGTACAGACCAAAAGTTTGGACACACCTTCTCATTCCAAGAATTTTCTGTATTTTCATGACAATAAAAATTTTAGATTCACACTGAAGGCATCAAAACTATGAATTAACACATGTGGAATTATATACTTAACAAAAAAGTGTGAAACAACTGAAAATATGTCTTATATTCTAGGTTCTTCAAAGTAGCCACCTTTTGCTTTGATTACTGCTTTGCACACTCTTGGCATTCTCTTGATGAGCTTCAAGAGGTAGTCACCTGAAATGGTCTTCCAACAGTCTTGAAGGAGTTCCCAGAGATGCTTAGCACTTGTTGGCCCTTTTGCCTTCACTCTGCAGTCCAGCTCACCCCAAACCATCTCGATTGGGTTCAGGTCTGGTGACTGTGGAGGCCAGGTCATCTGGCGTAGCACCCCATCACTCTCCTTCTTGGTCAAATAGCCCTTACACAGTCTGGAGGTGTGTTTGGGGTCATTGTCCTGTTGAAAAATAAATGATGGTCCAACTAAACGCAAACCGGATGGAATAGCATGCCGCTGGCTGCAAGATGCTGTGGTAACCATGCTGGTTCAGTATTCCTTCAATTTTGAATAAATCCCCAACAGTGTCACCAGCAAAGCACCCCCACACCATCACACCTCCTCCTCCATGCTTCACGGTGGGAACCAGGCATGTAGAGTCCATTCGTTCACCTTTTCTGCGTCGCACGAAGACACGGTGGTTGGAACCAAAGATCTCAAATTTGGACTCATCAGACCAAAGCACAGATTTCCACAGGTCTAATGTTCATTCCTTGTGTTCTTTAGCCCAAACAAGTCTCTTCTGCTTGTTGCCTGTCCTTAGCAGTGGTTTCCTAGCAGCTATTTTACCATGAAGGCCTGCTGCACACAGTATCCTCTTAACAGTTGTTGTAGAGATGTGTCTGCTGCTAGAACTCTGTGTGGCATTGACCTGGTCTCTAATCTGAGCTGCTGTTAACCTGCGATTTCTGAGGCTGGTGACTCGGATGAACTTATCCTCCGCAGCAGAGGTGACTCTTGGTCTTCCTTTCCTGGGGCGGTCCTCATGTGAGCCAGTTTCTTTGTAGCGCTTGATGGTTTTGGCCACTGTACTTGGGGACACTTTCAAAGTTTTCCCAATTTTTTGGACTGACTGACCTTCATTTCTTAAAGTAATGATGGCCACTTGTTTTTCTTTACTTAGCTGCTTTTGTCTTGCCATAATACAAATTCTAACACTCCATTCAGTAGGACTATCAGCTGTGTATCCACCTGACTTCTGAACAACACAACTGATGGTCCCAACCCCATTTATAAGGCAAGAAATCCCACTTATTAAACCTGACAGGGCACACCTGTGAAGTGAAAGCCATTTCAGGTGACTACCTCTTGAAGCTCATCAAGAGAATGCCAAGAGTGTGCAAAGCAGTAATCAAAGCACAAGGTGGCTACTTTGAAGAACCTAGAATATAAGACATATTTTCAGTTGCTTCACACTTTTTTGTTAAGTATATAATTCCACATGTGTTAATTCATAGTTTTGATGCCTTCAGTGTGAATCTACAATTTTTATAGTCATGAAAATACAGAAAACTCTTGGAATGAGAAGGTGTGTCCAAACTTTTGGTCTGTACTGTGTATATATATATATATATATATATATATATAAAACAGTGCCTTGTCAAACTATTCGGCCCCCTTGAACTTTTCAACCTTTTGCCACATTTCAGGCTTCAAACATAAGGATATAAAATTTTAATTTTTTGGTGAAGAATCAACAACAAGTGGGACACAATCGAGAAGTGGAACGAAATTTATTGGATATTTTAAACTTTTGTAAAAAATAAAAAACTGAAAAGTGGGAAGTGCAATATTATTCAGCCCCCTTAAGTTAATACTTTGTAGCACCACCTTTTGCTGCGATTACAGCTGCAAGTCGCTTGGGGTATGTCTCTATCAGTTTTGCAATTCGAGAGACTGCAATTCTTGCCCGTTCTTCCTTGGAAAACAGCTCGAGCTCAGTGAGGTTGGATGGAGAGCGTTTGTGAACAGCAGTTTTCAGCTCTTTCCACAGATTCTCGATTGGATTCAGGTCTGGACATTGACTTGGCCATTCTAACACCTGGAAACCTTTATTTGTGAACCATTCCATTGTAGATTTTGCTTTATGTTTGGGATCATTGTCTTGTTGGAAGATAAATCTCCGTCCCAGTGTCAGGTCTTTTGCAGACTCCAACAGGTTTTCTTCCAGAATGGTCCTGTATTTGGCTCCATCCATCTTCCCATCAATTTTAACCATCTTCCCTGTCCCTGCTGAAGAAAAGCAGGCCCAAACCATGATGCTGCCACCACCATATTTGACAGTGGGGATGGTGTGCTCAGGGTGATGAGCTGTGTTGCTTTTACGCCAAACATATCGTTTTGCATTGTGGCCAAAAAGTTCGATTTTGGTTTCATCTGACCAGAGCACCTTCTTCCACATGTTTGGTGTGTCTCCCAGGAGGCTTGTGGCAAACTTTAAACGAGACTATTTATGGATATCTTTGAGAAATGGCTTTCTTCTTGCCACTCTTCCATAAAGGCCAGATTTGTGCAGTGTATGACTGATTGTTGTCCTATGGACAGACTCTCCCATCTCAGCTGTAGATCTCTGTAGTTCATCCAGAATGATCATGGGCCTCTTGGCTGCATCTCTGATCAGTCTTCTCCTTGTTTGAGATGAAAGTTTAGAGGGACGGCCGGGTCTTGGTAGATTTGCAGTGGTCTGATACTCCTTCCATTTCAATATGATCGCTTGCACAGTGCTCCTTGGGATGTTTAAAGTTTGAGAAATCTTTTTGTATCCAAATCCGGCTTTAAACTTCTCCACAACAGTATCACTGACCTGCCTGGTGTGTTCCTTGGTCTTCATGATGCTCTCTGCGCTTTAAACAGAACCCTGAGACTATCACAGAGCAGGTGCATTTATACGGAGACTTGATTACACACAGGTGGATTATATTTATCATCATTCAGAGATCCTCACTGAACTTCTGGAGTGAGTTTGCTGCACTGAAAGTAAAGGGGTCGAATAATATTGCACACCCCACTTTTCAGTTTTGTATTTTTTACAAAAGTTTAAAATAACCAATGAATTTCGTTCCACTTCACAATTGTGTCCCACTTGTTGTTGATTCTTCATCAAAAAAATTTTAATTTTATATCTTTATGTTTGAAGCCTGAAATGTGGCAAAAGGTTGAAAAGTTCAAGGGGGCCGAATACTTTCGCAAGGCACTGTATGTACAGTATAGACCAAAAGTTTGGACACACCTTCTCATTCCAAGAGTTTTCTGTATTTTCGTGACTATAAAAATTGTAGATTCACACTGAATGCATCAAAACTATGAATTAACACATGTAGAATTATATACTTAACAAAAAAGTGTGAAACAACTGAAAATATGTCTTATATTCTAGGTTCTTCAAAGTAGCCACCTTTTGCTTTGATTACTGCTTTGCACACTCTTGGCATTCTCTTGATGAGCTTCAAGAGGTAGTCACCTGAAATGGTTTTCACTTCACAGGTGTGCCCTGTCAGGTTTAACAAGTGGGATTTCTTGCCTTATAAATGTGGTTGGGACCATTAGTTGTGTTGTTCAGAAGTCAGGTGCATACACAGCTGATAGTCCTACTGAATGGAGTGTTAGAATTTGTATTATGGCAAGAAAAAAAGCAGCTAAGTAAAGAAAAACAAGTGGCCATCATTACTTTAAGAAATGAAGGTCAGTCAGTCCGAAAAATTGGCAAAACTTTGAAAGTGTCCCCAAGTGCAGTGGCCAAAACCATCAAGCGCTACAAAGAAACTGGCTCACATGAGGACCGCCCCAGGAAAGGAAGACCAAGAGTCACCTCTGCTGTGGAGGATAAATTCATCCGAGTCACCAGCCTCAGAAATCGCAGGTTAACAGCAGCTCAGATTAGAGACCAGGTCAATGCCACACAGAGTTCTAGCAGCAGACACATCTCTACAACAACTGTTAAGAGGAGACTGTGTGCAGCAGGCCTTCATGGTAAAATAGCTGCTAGGAAACCACTGCTAAGGACAGGCAACAAGCAAAAGAGACTTGTTTGGGCTAAAGAACACAAGGAATGAACATTAGACCTGTGGAAATCTGTGCTTTGGTCTGATGAGTCCAAATTTGAGATCTTTGGTTCCAACCAAGGTGTCTTTGTGCGACGCAGAAAAGGTGAACGAATGGACTCTACATGCCTGGTTCCCACCGTGAAGCATGGAGGAGGAGGTGTGATGGTGTGGGGGTGCTTTGCTGGTGACACTGTTGGGGATTTATTCAAAATTGAAGGAATACTGAACCAGCATGGTTACCACAGAATCTTGCAGTGGCATGCTATTCCATCCGGTTTGCGTTTAGTTGGACCATCATTTATTTTTCAACAGGACAATGACCCCAAACACACCTCCAGACTGTGTAAGGGCTATTTGACCAAGAAGGAGAGTGATGGGGTGCTACGCCAGATGACCTGGCCTCCACAGTCACCAGACCTGAACCCAATCGAGATGGTTTGGGGTGAGCTGGACCGCAGAGTGAAGGCAAAAGGGCCAACAAGTGCTAAGCATCTCTGGGAACTCCTTCAAGACTGTTGGAAGACCATTTCAGGTGACTACCTCTTGAAGCTCATCAAGACAATGCCAAGAGTGTGCAAAGCAGTAATCAAAGCAAAAGGTGGCTAATTTGAAGAACCTAGAATATAAGACATATTTTCAGTTGTTTCACACTTTTTTGTGTATATAATTCCACATGTGTTAATTCATAGTTTTGATGCATTCAGTGTGAATCTACAATTTTTATAGTCATGAAAATACAGAAAACTCTTGGAATGAGAAGGTGTGTCCAAACTTTTGGTCTGTACTGTGTGTGTGTGTGTGTATATATATATATACCGTGTTTCTCCGAAAATAAGACAGGGTCTTATATTATTTTTTGCTCTGAAAAAAGTGCTAGGGCTTATTTTCGGGGTAGGTCTTAATTTTTTCCATGAACAACAATCACACATTTGATCGCTTTTATTTCAACTTTTATCAGAGGTGAAACAGAGAAAAAACAGCAGTTCGGCACTATCATTTTTTTTTTTTGCTATGGCATTCACCATAGAAGTAAAATAATAAAGTTTGTACACTTGGCGTTTTCGGACACAGGGATACCTAATGTGTATGTGTTTCACAGTAATATTTTATTTTTATATGTATTCTAGTGAAAGTGGGAGGGGGCTTGAACTTTTATTTTGTTGTTTTTTTTTAAATATTTTTATTAACTTTTTTTTTTTTTTTACTATTAACCCCTCCTAGGGGGCTTGAACCTGCAATCATCCCATAGACTGCAATACAACCTATTGCAGTCTATGGGAGATTATCTATATTACTAATGAGGCTGGCCTCAATAGTAATATTCCTATGACAGGCCTGGGAGCCTTCATAACGCTCCCGGCTGTCAAAGGAACAGGTCGGGTCCTGCGATCTCACCCGCAGGAGCCGGGCTGCAACGTAAAAGGTACGGGGCCGGTGGGGACCGGCCCCGGGGATAGTTACTCTGCCTTGGGGGGTCGAGGAAAGGGGGGGTCACGGACTGACAGACCTAACAATACAGACCTGATCGCGGGCATTAACTGCGGGTCTCCGGTATAGCAGCTATAGGGGGTGGGGATGGGGGGGGGGGGGGGAAAGCGCGGAGGTCACACTAAGCAATGCCCGCTGTCAGAGTCCATTCTGATCGCGGGCATTAACTCCGGGTTTTGCTACTTTGGTGGGAGGGAAGGGAAAGGAAAGTCACGCTGAACAATGCCCGCGATCAGGGTAGACACTGATCGCGGGCATTAACTCCAGGTCTCCGCAGAGACCCGGTACGGCCGGCCGCTCTGCAGCAGAGCGGCCGCCATCTTTAAGGACCCGGCATCCGCTGTAATCACGCGGCGGATGTCAGGAAGGGGTTAAATTAGCTAGGGCTTATTTTTGGAGTAGGGCTTATATTTCAAGCCTACTCCAAAAAACCTGGAAAATGTAGCTAGGGCTTATTTTCGGGGTAGGTCTTATTTTTGGAGAAACACGGTATATATATATATATATATATATATATATATACAGACACACAGTAGTAGTAGTGCATTCTCCACTAATGTTAAAAAAGAATCTCCGATATTTCAGCAGTTTTTTTTGGTGTGCTCACCCACTATACAGTCTAGCCTGTGCTAATCTTAAAAAAACATATTGTAAAAGTATCTCCTATGCGCCTAGTCATCTGACGGTTGTGCAACTTAACTCACACCTGGCCAAGCTGCTAGCAGTGCAGTCGATGCTATACCACAGTGCATTCCACTGCATTTCGCCATCTGATGGCATGCACTGAACCTCGATGGAAGATACCAAGCTGGAATTATTTCTCTAAGAAAGCTTTCTCTGCTTTATAACGCCATGTGCCAGAGAACATGGATCTTTCCTTGGATACATCAGTCTGGGGAAAGGTATACTCCACTGTCAACACATGGAGCAGCAATTATGGACAAGGAAAAGACATGGCCACAATCCAGAAACAAGACCAGGTGCTAGTTTCATCCCAATTGCGCAGGTCCAGTTCCAACACCATTCCGGGCCCCTACACCTTCCATGGATCCTCCACTATGGACCGTTTCCTGGTCTTGACCAGGGCAGGCCATTAATTCCACTCCTATTCCTCCTTCTTCACCCTCATTTCATGGGTGTAAGGCGAAGCGCTGCAATGCATTTTTGCAATAATGGATCCTGGATCAGAAGAGCAAAACAGCAGAGGAGCTGCTTCGCTGTATCCTGCCGCAAGTATCCCGCTGGATGGCTCCTCACCAATTCCAACTGGGCAGCATTGCCAGTGACAATGGCACCAATATTGTTGGTGCACTGCGGTTAGAACAAATAACATTTCCTTAATCTGGTGGCTCGCTGCTTTAGTAACATAATGGCTTAAGAGAGGTGCTCCTTGTGGCCAGAAAAATCATAGCACATTTCAGCCTTTCTTATGTCGCAACAAAATGGTCTGCCTTTGCGAAGCCTTATGTGCAATGTTCCAATTCAGTGGAATTCCACCTTAAACATCTGTATGAGCAGTAGAAGGCAGTAAACAATTGCATGCAGCAGCACACAGGGACAATGTTTTTCTTCTGGATATATAACTGGAGGCTCATGAGGGAGGAGTGCTGGTTTTTCAAGCCCTTTAAAGAAGCTACTAAATTTGTCAGCAGGGACAACTGCAGCATCAGTGATGTGGTCCCTCTACTGTATATCTTACAGGAAACACTTACACTCATTCAACAATGGACGAAAGAGTAGGAACAGTTTCAACCTCTTAGTCAATGTCATCGTCCTGTGTTGATGGAAGAGAATGATGATCCAGGTGAGGGTCATCATGGTGGAGGAACTGGTACTCCTAGACTGGATCAGAAGAAAGACTCTCTCTTGGATGCAGAAGGAGCCCTTGATATGTTACAGGCACAGCCAGGGTAAGAGGCTGACCCTTATCTGCTTCAAGATGATGATGAGGGCAACGACGATGCTGACCAAGAACACCAACCATGGCAGCCCTCTGGGTCCATGCATACGCTGGCAAGAATGGCAGGCTGTACGCTCAGCTGTTTACACAGCAACAAACCTATTATTAGACAGAGCTATTAGTACTGGATGACTGTACTCTTACACCCTTGCTATAAAGAAAAAATGGGGGAGTTCTTCCCTGCTTCCCAAAGGGGAGAAACATTTTAATATGATCAGGATAGGCTGTATACCCAGCGTACTGCAGCATTTAGGGAGACCACTGCAATTACCAGTCACACGCGTAGCCAGGTGGCCTCTGCCCGCTCCCAATCCACCTCACTTAGTCAGTGCTCCACCTCCTCTGCCAGTGCCACAAGTGCAAGGAGGAGTAAAAGTAGTAGCAGTCAGGCCCAGTACAGTATCTGGAAGATGATGAACCAGAATTTTTTCTGCTCTCAGTGCCAAGCAGAGCCACAACAGGCAGCTGACAACCACCGGCTGCACCAGTGTACCTATAGTCCATGTCCTGCAGCCTGGTTCTTTATATTATATCTTTCTGCACTGCCACACATGTTGTTACAGCTACCACCACTGCCACCGCTCAGTCAGACATGTCCTGCAGCCTGGTCCATCACGTTCCACTATAGCACACTGTTGGTGTCACAGTGTTGGTATTAAAAAAAAAAAATTTTATTTCAAATCTGCTCCTGTCACTGAATAATGATGGCTTTTTTTTTTCGAAAATTCTATTTTTCATCACTTTTCAAGTTTGTCTCCCAGCAATAAACCTGTAGCACTTACAAGCCATCAAAATGGGCTAATTTTTGTACAAAACCATTGCTTTTTGCAATATAACTGCCACGTGTATAAAAAAGAACAGGCAAGCATCCTTAAAAAAGGGTAATTTTTGGATTGTTTAAAATGTTAAATGCGTAAAAGTGAGTGTTAGCGCAGTGTATGGTTTGTATCAGAGTTTGTATCCACTGCATACCATCCATTTTCCATAGACATACATGTCACTTTCATATTGACATAATTTCTGCTGTGTTTGCCTTAGAGAGCTAGAAATTGGATAGATAGGTTCCTAAGAGTATTCTACACTATGTTTTAGGCCAAATTAAGATGTTGTTTGTGCCAAACTTTTTCGACTGGAGACAATTCTTTTAAACTGATCCACCCGAATTCGAAACAAAACAATTCTTGAGAGGTTCGCACATCTGTAATCATAGACATGCATCAATGCCACATTTATTAATGAGTCTGGGGTATCCATGATCTTGTTATCAGTTCATCTATTGCTCTTCCTTATACAACTTTTGGTAGGTACAAACCACTGCATACAGGGAGCATCCCACAAAGCTCTCTCTCTCTCTCTCTCTAGATATTTTTGGTACCCAAGTCAATAATGATTTGACCATGGTTTTTAGACACACATGGTGGTTATATTGAAAAAAAACAACGGTTTTGTAGAACAATTGGCCCATTTTGATAACTTGTAAATGCTACAGGCTTGTTGCTATTTGGGAGACAAATTTGTGGCAGTGTGGCTAGTTGAAAAGTGATGAAGACTTGGCTTTAAAAAAAAAAAAAAAAAATCCCTTCATGGGAACAAATGTGAAATCAAAATGGTTTTGGTTTTTTTTTTCATACAAACACTGTGGTCTCAACAGTGTGCTATAGTGGAATGTAATGGACCAGGCTGCCGAACATGTCTGGATGAGTGGTGGCAGTGGTGGTGGCTGTGGCAACATGTGTAACAGTGCGGCAGGGCATAATATGATGGACTGGGCCGCAGGACATGTCTGGCTGAGTGTTGGCAGTGGTGGTAGCTGTGGCAACATTTGTGACAGTGCAGTAGGGCATAATATGATGGATCAAGCAGCAGGACATGTCTGGCTGAGTGGTGGTAGCTGTTTAGGAGGTGTAGTCGGTAGCATCAGCAGCAGTACAGTAAATTGAACATGATGATAAAGGGAGACGGTGATACCTCTATTTGGAGGCATAAGCCGGAGGTGTTTGAAAATCCTTTTGGATATATGCCATTTTGTTGACAGTATCATCCTTTTGGGTTTTACAATGCCACCACCAGCACTGAACACCCTCTTGGCCATAACTTTTGAGGCTGGGCAAGATAGAAACTTCCATGGCAAACTGGGCCAGCTTCTTCCACTGCTTTAACCTATTGGCCAAAAATTTCAAGGGGTCAGAGTTATCTGCTGGAATATAGGAGCACTATAAGAACAACTGTACCCGCTGCAGCCAGTGAGTCAGTTGTCTTTTATAACCAGGGGTGGTGCTGCAAGGTAAAACATTTCTGGTTCATCTTTTTCCACATACTCTACTGGGCCTGGTTGCTGATGTTGCTGCTTTTACTCCTCCTGACACTTGGGACTGTGGCACTGGCAGAGGAGGTGGAGCACTGGTTGAGTCAGATGGACTGGGAGCAGACAGAGGCTACCTGGGTATGTGTGCGACTGGCATTTGCAGTGGTTTTCCTAAATACTGTGGTAAGCTGGGTATACAGTTTATCCAGATAATATTCTCCCATTTTGTCTTCATAATGAGTGCCTAAGAGCATTGCCATCTAGAACTCATCCCTCTGCTTGATGCTAATGATACGCTTATCGCTGTATATAGCCTTCTCCTCTGGCTGTGCCTGTGACATATCAAGGGCGAGATATCCTCCTCCTCCTTCTCTTTCAGTCTAGGAGTCTCAGTCCCTCCACCATGATGACCCTGACCTGGATCCTTATCCTCCTCCATCAACACAGAGCGAAGACATTGACAAAGAGGTTGAAAGTGTTCCTCCTCTTCCATCCCTCGTTGCATGAGTGTGTTTCCTGTAAGATATATAATAGAGGGATTGCATCGTTAATACTGCAGTCATCCCTGCTGACAAATTTGGTGGCTTCTTCAAAGGGCTTGAGAAGCTGGTACACCTCCATTATGAGCCTCTAATGAAGTATCTCAAAATAACACATTGTACCTGTTGTCTGTTTCATGAAATAATCATTCACTGCCTTCTGCTGCTGACACAGACATTCCAGCATGTTTAAGGAGGAGTTCCACCGAGTTGGAACGCTACAGATAAGGTGGTGCAAAGACCGTTTTGTAGCTGCAAATCAAGCAGAGTGTTTTTTGCAAAATAAGAATGGCTGAAATGCATAGATTTTTCAGGTTATGAGGAGCACCTCTTTTAAGCCACTATACAAGGTAATAAAGTTGTGAACCACCAGATAAAGGACATTTGCCTACGGGACAATGTGTTTATTCATCCTACCTGCAGCATGGCAACAATATTGGTGTCATTGTCGCTGGCAAAGCTTTCTCGTTTGGAATCGGCAAGGAGCCATCTAGCAGGATACTTGCTTCAGGATACAGCGAAGCAGCTCCTTCGCTGTGTGTTTCCTCTGATCCAGACTCATTAATTGTAAAACCCCATGGCAGTGGTTTACCCTACACCCATGAAACGAGGGGGGAGGAACAGAAGATGGTGGTGGGAAATGGTCCAGAGAGGATGACCCAGAGGAGGTGGATGGGCCCATCATGATGTTGGAACTAGGCTTCCACAATTGATTTCTATCACCAATCTGCCTGTGAAATTGCTAGATTATGACAGAACTGTGCTCTTTCTGATGCAGTGAGATGAATAACAGACACTACACTATTTCCACCATTACTGCAATTAGATTGTGATGACGCTTGCAGCACCTTATATAGTGTATATGACATCAGCACTGTATGGTGTCCACCTACCACTGTCTATTAGCTGAGAGGCTGTCAGCCATTTTAGTTCATCGCCATTTGGTTGAACCCGTTTCGTGACAAAGCGGCTTGCTCATTTCTAGTCTTGTTACAGCATTAGCATGCTCTGTGAGCATCATACAGGACAGTGTCAACAGACAGAGCATTCTGTGCTGGAGGGGGCCCATGGTTTATCTCAGCACTAAAATGATAAGCTATAGATAAGTTTGTGTGCACCTTCTTCACAATCATAGGCTCCTCACTTTGATCTATCAAAAGCAAGTCTTTGCTTCTGTCGGTTTGTTGGTTTTGTTTACATTAGAGATCGGAGCCCGACCATGAAATAGAGCAGGTGGGATCACTGCCTCAGAATCTGCAGTACAAGATTAAAAGTCCTTGTTTATACAGTAGCCCTGTGCTGTGCCCTTTTCTCTACCTACTGACAAGTAATTTCTTGTTACACAGGCGTGTAATGACCCTTGAAAATACTACCTGCATGACACAGAATCAACATAAACCATAGGGATGTATAAGTATATGTATATGTGCAAATGTATGCATGTGTGTCTGTGTAAATGGAAGTATGTATTAGGAGATTGACTAGCTGTTTAATTATGACTTTACTACAGTATGTCCTGGGTAAAGGCAGTGGCAAGTTCTCCCAGCATGGAAGAGCTGATGAAACAGCTAGTGCAGGCAAATCAACAACAGACAAACCAGCATCTAGTTAAGCAGATAAATGCTTTGACAGAAACAGTCAAAGCTGGAGAGTATTAGCCAGTACCTGGTTAAAGTGACAGCACTAGTGTAAAAAGAACAGTGAGAGAAGCTTTACAGAAGATAAAATGTTGAAGCTTACCTAACTGTTTTTGAGAGGGTGGCATAAAGACAGAATTTGCCACCTGAGTAATTGGCAGAAGTACTAGCTCCTTATTTAACTGGAGGGCCTCAAAAGGCATACTATGATTTGTCCCTGCAGGGCGCCAAAGAATATGGCAAGTTAAAAGCTGAAATTCTTACTCACCTGGGAGTAAATTTGCAAGTCAGAGCTAAAAGGGTGCGCATTTGGTCCTACACCAAAGACAAACCTCCCCCGTCTCAGAAGTTTGATTTGTTCCACCTAGTTCAAAAATGGCTGCAGCCTGAATCCTGTTCTACTGCCCAGATGGTGGAAAGAGTGGTGATAGACAGATTTATCACTGCCCTTTCCAGGTCCGTGCAATGTTGGGTTGCCCAAGGAGATTCCCAGAATGCTAATGACCTAGTGAGTCTTGTGGAGAAAGATATATGTCCATGGAGGATTTGTGTATCAGCACTGCAGGCCTGAGATCATCGTACAAAAGCTTAACTAGAGCTTCAGACTTCCAAAAGAAGGACTCAAAGCCCACCACAGAGTGGAAAAATAGAAACCAAGAACTGTCAGTGCCTGTTTTGCGAAGTCAGGCTCCTCCAATTGCCTGCTGGAATTGTCATGCCCAGGGCCATATAGCGGCCCATTGCCCAATAACTATAGAGCCGATGGAGTGTGCATTGAGCCAATTCCTCACTCTGGAGAAGGACTTTAAGGGTGCCAAGTGACTGTGAATGTGGCTCCATATTGCACCAAGCTGGAATTGTAAAAGACTTACTGTACCTGGTAATAATTGGGCGGGACTCTCCTTTATCCTGGGACTTGTGGAAAAAAAACTGTGGCCCCCAAGTGGTCCGGTGGATACTGAGAGTAATGATAATGTCACATGTGAAACCATAGAGGTGAACCCTGATACAACAAATGAGTTTCCTCTAGCAGTATTCGCTGGATATGAGGGTGAAGAGGAGGTATTATCCCCTGAGACACATATTGCAGGGCTTGAGGTATCCTGAGATAATTTTGGGACTGCATAGCTCAGGTATCTTACCTTGAAAGGTGCACTAGAAAATGTAACAGTAGAAAAATGGTGTTCCCCAAGAACCCGATGCCGATAAGCATTTCCCTTACTTTGCGATGAACAATGATTTAATATATCATGTGATAAAAATAAGAGATGAGGTGCTTGGCCCCTAAAGATGAATGGTATTAAACATGGCACATTCCCATATCTTGGGAGGTCACCTGGGGGCAGACAAGATACAGGAAACTGAGGAGGATTTATTGGCCAGGATGTTATAGAGAAATACTGAATTTTTGTAAGTCTTGTCCACCTTGCCAGTTGACCTCCCCTGTATCAGAAGTCCTTTAGTTCCTTTACCAATTATCAAAGTACATTTGAGCGTATAGCCATGGATCTAGTTGGTCCTCTGGTAAAATCTTCTAAGGGTCATCAATATATTTTAGTAGTGCTAGACTATACTACTCAATACACCGAGGTAGTACCCTTTAAAAATACCTCCTCTAAATGTATTGCACGAGAATTATTTCATATATTTGCCAGAACTGGTTTGCCTTAAGAAATCCTAACAGATCAAGGGACACCATTTATGTCAAATATTATAAAAGAACTGAAATGAAACAGTTAGGTACCTCAGTGTACCATCCTCAGATGGATGGCCTGGTAGAAAGGTTCAACAAAGCATGTTCAGGCAAAAATGGACGAAGTGTTTATTTTTTAAATCAGCCGGGAGCAGTGAAAAAAAAACATCATACTCACCTTCCTATGGTGCTCCGGGGCCGCCCAGCGTGGTCCAGTTCACTCGGTCGATTGTTATCTTCCAGTAGAAATCCCTGGCATACGTGACCACTGAGAACAGCAGCTTCAGCAAAAGGGATCCAGAACGCCACGGCCAATAAGCAGTTTCACTTTGAGAAGACATCAGAGAAGCACTGGGGACAGGCGAGTATGATTTTTTTTTTTTTTTTTTTAATTTCACCTCCCCCGGCCTATTTAAGATATAAAAAATGTGTCTGTACAACCTCTTTAAGATGTTGAAAAAGGTGGTGGAAAAAAATGGTCATGATTGGGATTGTCTAATTCCCTGCCTGTTTGTTATGCTTGTCTTCGAACAGAATAGTAACAAACGAACGTGTGAAATAAACTGGTTTATTTAGAAATGCAAACTAAATAAAGGTGTAATACCCCAGTACTGGGTCATATATTCCTTTAAGGCTGAGTCAGGGATGTGTACATGTGGTAGGACAGGATACTGTCATATTTATATGTTATAAGTATATGTTATGTGATTGCATCAGCCATTGCATCTGTGCCAGCACTGGTAAGGTTAAAGCACAGCACCTCACACCACATGTGCCAAACACTTAGCCCTCATTGGACAAAGGGGGTGGGGACACTTTGGTGTAGTTGAGGCACACAGAGAAGTCTGGTGAGTTCTGCCAGTGAAGTAGTGAGATGGAGTGCAGTCTGAGGAGGCAGATAGTTGCCACACTTGTAGCCACCGCAGGACCAACAGGACAGAGTTAAGAGTGGAGTACTACAAGTCCCAGGAGTCCAGGTACTGTCTGTACTAAGATCAGGAGGAGTTAGACTGCACCAGAGCACAAGGCTACACTCAGGCCTATATAAGGAGGAATATCCATTGCTGCCCCAAGGTACACTATATACGGTATATATGAGAGGAACTCTGATAGCCTTCACTACCTTGCTGTGCACTATTATCTGCCTGAACTGTAAAGCTAATGCTGGTTGTTTGGAGACTTTTTTCACTCAGTAAAGTCTGGCACTACTTTCACCATGCACCTTGCCTCCGTGTGTGTGTCTGGAACTAACTTGCACCAACCACCATCTTGGGTACATCCCGGGCCAGGCCACACTACTACACCCGTCATTCACCAGAGGGAGTACCCCGGGGAACCTGTCCATTACAGTAACCACCTAGGTGCGTTCCCCCACCACTGTGCTGTACCCGAGGGAGAGAGCCTGGAGATGCCTGCACCGTGACTACCACTCCTAACATCCACCACTCAGGCACAGTCTCCCCCTTGCAATCCCTCTTGGGGCACCACAAAGGCAGACAAAGTAAGTGAAAATCAAAGCAAAACAGGCAGGTGGACAATAGCAGGAGATGTATCCCTAACATTTACCCTGACTAAACCTGCCTAGCGCCAGAGTTTTCCTCTGATAAGATGACGCCTCACAGGAACCTAAATAGAGAACCTTGGAGCTCGCCCTAACAGAAACTCAGGGACACAGTACCCACACACTGACAAACACCACAGTACAGACACCCTCACAGTAAGCCAGAGAGTAAACAGACAAAGCTAGGATACAGAACCAATCGGACAGTAGAACTACAGGTCACAGGAATAGCTGATCACAAGAGTATAACCAGCACTAGACTGGAGCCAGCCCCCAGCTTAAATAGCACATCAGAGGGTGGGGCAGAAACTCAGGGAAAAACCCTTCCCAAACCACAGACTCCAGACATACAACAGTTAACCTTTGCCAGCCCGGACAAGCCCCCTAACAGTACCCCCCTTGAAGGAGGGGCCTCTGGAACCTCCAGATCAGGCTTCAATGGAAATCTGCGATGGAAGGCTTTAATGCAATGATTAGTAGAAATATCGGATGATGAAACCCACGACATCTCCTCTGGACCATAGCCCTTCCAATGGACAAGATACTGTATACGTCCATGAAGAAGTCCTCAATGGAGCGGACCATGAAACCAAATCACTGCCTAAGGATGAAAGACATCTCTTCAGTAAAGATACATGAAAGGCATTGGTTATCCCCATAGACTCGGGTAGGCGTATACAAATTGTCACTGGGTTAACGATCTCCACAATTTCATATGGACCAATATATTTGGGTCCTAGTCAGGGGCGTAACTACCGGGGTAGCAGTGGTAGCGACTGCCACAGGGCCCAGAACATTACAGGGCCTGGAGCCCTGTGGCAGTCGCTACCGCGAACCCCACAATCACTGATATCGTTATACTCCGGGGTCTTTTGAGACCCCGGAGTATAACGATCGGGGGCCCAGGGGAGGTGAGCGAACATAAAAAACACTGTAACTCACCTCTCCGCCGCTCCGCAGGCTTCGGGCCTGTTTGGTGACGTCCCAGACGTCAGCCGACGTCATTATGCGTCGCGACGCCGGCCTGGATCGCGCGAGATCCGGTCCGACATTGAAGATGGCCGAAGTAGCGCACGGGAGTGCACCGGCGCGAGGAAGAGGTAAGTTGCAGTGTTTTCTATGTTTCTATCCTCCCCTGGGTCTCCGATCATTATACTCTGGGGTCTGAAAAGACCCCAGAGTATAATAATCGTTCATGGGTGGTCCACTATGGGGCATAATACTGTGTGCAGGGGCCACTATGGGGCAAACTACTGTGTGCAGGGGCCACTATGGGGCAAACTACTGTGTGCAGGGGCCACTATGGGGCAAACTACTGTGTGCAGGGGCTACTATGGGGCAAACTACTGTGTGCAGGGGCCACTATGGGGCAAACTACTGTGTGCAGGGGCTACTATGGGGCAAACTACTGCGTGCAGGCGCCACTATGGGGCAAACTACTGTGTGCAGGGGCCACTATGGGGCAAACTACTGTGTGCAGGGACCACTATGGGGCAAACTACTGTGTGTCGGGGGGCCACTATGGGGCAAACTATTGTGTGCAGGGGCCACTATGGGGCAAACTACTGTGTGCAGGGGCCACTATGGGGCATAATATTGTGTGCAGGGGCCACTATGCTGCATAATACTGTGTCCAGGGGCCACTATGCTGCATAATACCGTGTGCAGGGGCCACTATGGGGCATAATACCGTGTGCAGGGGCCACTATGGGACATAATACCGTGTGCAGGGGCCACTATGGGGCATAATAGTGTGCGCAGGAATGCGGTTTGGGTGTGGGGAGGGTTGGGGGTGGCGGTTTGGGGGGGTTGGGGGCGGCGGCTTGGGGGGGTTGGGGGCGACAGCTTGGGGGGGGGGCCCATGTCAAATGTTCGCCTTGGGGCCCAGCCATTCCTAGTTACGCCACTGGTCCTAGTTTAAAACATGGAACTTTTAATTTTATATTCCGTGTAGTCTGTGACCTAATTACTTAATATTACATCTCTAAGCTATAGCTATGTAAAAATACCTTGAAGTTCATATTGCAAATATAGTTGCTCTGGTAATATATAGACTATGCCAGTAGATGGAGCACTAAGCAAGCCTCTGTTTTGAAAGAAAATAATTCTATACGATAGTTAGAAAAAGATAGGTCATCAATATCTGGCCTGGTGATGGCCCTACAATGTTTATTTGTTAAGGACTCCTATTCAGTGCACAGAGCCAAAAGCAGAGGCTCCATAAATTGTTTGATGGTCATGCAACGTTACTGCAGCTCCGCCAGCGGAACCACCTGAAGATTAACGCGGGGAAGACCAAGGAGATGGTGGTGGACTTCCGTAAATGCAGATGCCCTCCTAAACCAGTGGACATCCTGAGGACGGGCATCGAGATTGTGAACACCTATAAGTACCTGGGTTTGCTCCTTAATAATAAGCTGGACTGGGCAGATCATATGGAGGTCCTGTACAGGAAGGGCCACAGCAGGCTCTACCTGCTTAGGAAGCTGAGAGCCTTTGGAATCCGGGGGGCACTTCTTAGGACTTTCTTCAACTCGGTAGTGGGATCAGCCATCTTCTTTGGAGTGGCCTGCTGGGGGAGCAGTATATCAACCAGGGACAGAAATAAACTTGACAAGCTGATTAGAAGGGCAAGCTCTGTCCTGGGGAGCCCACTGGACCCAGTGCAGGTGGTGGGTGACAAAAGGATACTGTCCGTGGTGAGCTCCATGCAGAAGAAGAAGTCCCGTCCCATGCATGAGACTGTGATAGCGCTGGGCAGTACGGTCAGTGACCGACTGCTCCACCCTAAGTGTGAGAAGGAGCGCTATCGGAAGTCTTTCCTCCCCACCGCGGTTAGGCTGTACAACCAACACCGATCTAAGCGGAGATCAATACACACAGAGAACTGAAATATCTTTCTGCCTGTTAAATCCCCCCCCCCCTGTAACGTCCTATCTGTCTGTCTGCTATTACTGTAATGCCTCTCACCTTGGAACATTCCTGTACATGTTGTATTTGTATTTGAATCTGCTTATCTCATCTTTGCTGCTGTAACACACTGAATTTCCCCATTGTGGGACTATTATTATTATTATTATTCTCAGTTGGATTTGAGCTGATGTCCACCCCCACAGATTAGATATTGATGGCATATCCTGAGTATAGGCCATTAAAAAAAAGTCCAGAAAACCTCAACTCCTCCCCAACATGCGCCGTAATATTGGAGTGTAGCCGTGAAGGGTTTTCTGCATTCTGCCATACTATTATGGGGGAAGGATGGAAGCATACCATCTAAATCTGAGCTCTGAAAGTCAAATAGCACTCTTTCATTTCTGTGCTCTGCTGTTTGCCTAAACAGCAGCTTATACTCACATATATGCAGTGATGAACCTGCCTCTTTGCTGCCTGAGAAATACGCCGCCCTATAGAAATACGCCCCCCCCCCAAAAAAAAAAAAAAAAAAAATTGAGTTTCCATGCTACTAGCTTCACACACTGTTATCGTCGCACAATATACACAATACACAAAGTTATAAAACAGCTTTTAAGAATTCTTACTGCATTACTTCAGTATCAGATCAACAACACGGTATTAACAATGAAAGTAACTTCACATATCTTCTGTTTTGTGGATGGACGAGCCCACATGGCCCCCATTCTCTATAATAGGAGCCCCGCAGATAGCTGAGTACTGGACTTCAGGTATCTTCGGCACTCCCATCGAAGTGAATGAGAGCCACGCGGGTTCGTCCATCCACCAAGTGACACGTCTATATATGGCTGCGGTCAGGCTGGATTCCCACCCAGTGGGGGGAAAAAAACCCAATTCTCAGGCTCAGTGGGGGTCTCAGCAGACAGACCCCCATCAATCAGGTATTTATCCTCTATCATTTAGGTGAATACAGTGCAGTAACATTTTGTGACTTGCAGGTGACGTCTCTGACTAATTATTCATATTTCCCTTCTCTTCCCTTTGGACCGCCATGACCACTTCTTCCAGCTGTGACTTGTCTCTGTAAAGTTTGCAACACAGACATCTTTAGCTCCTGACTTTTCATGGCATCCAACCCACATTGTCCTCACCTGCACAAAACCCCCATCCTGCTGCTATCCCAATTATAAAATATATGATATAACCCCCCATAATGAATAATACTTCCAAGTGTATCCTTATATTAATAATGTCCATGTGTACCCTGTATAAATAGTGTCCCTTATTAATAATGCCCCAGGTGTTAACTAATTAAAAGGTTTTCCAGGTCATTAATAAACTAATCAGTGGGGCTCAAAAACCCAGGACTACTGATCAGCTGTGTGAATGGTACCTGTGTAAGCGCCGTGACTGCTTCTCTGTTTATATAGTGTCATTCATCTCATAGCGGCCATGTAATGTAACTATAGCCTCATCCTATACATGTCTATGTGACAATGCTGGAATTACATCACACGGCCACTATAAACAGACAGCGTATGATATAAACAGGCGCAATAGCCCCTGTTTACAACGCCTCATTTACACATACTATAATGTTCCACAGCAGCCCCTGCACACTGTATTATGCCTCTCAGCGGCCCCTGCACACTGTATTATGCCTCGCAGCGGCCCCTACACGCGGTATTATGCTCCATAGTGGCCCCTACACACGGTATTATGTTCCACAGCAACCCCTGCACACAGTTTTATGCTCCCTAGTGGCCCCTGCACACTGTATTATGCCCCATATTGGCCCCTGCACACAGTATTATGCTCCATATTGGCCCCTGCACATGGTATTATGCTCCACAGTGGCCCCTGCACACAGTATTATGCTCCATAGTGGCCCCTGCAATGGTATTATGCTCCATACTGGCCCCTGTACTGGTATTATGCTCCATAGTGGCCCCTGCACTTGTATTATGCTCCAAAGTGGCCCCTGCACAGGGTATTATGCACCATAGTGGCCCCTGCACAGAGTGTTATGGTATTATGCTCCACAGTGGCCGCTGCACATGGTAATATGCCCCATAGTGGCCCCTGCACTGGTATTATGCTCCACAGTGGCCCCTGCACCGGTATTATGCTCCACAGTGGTCCCTGCACTGGTATTATGCTCCACAGTGGCCCCTGCACACGGTATTATGCATAGTTGCCTACCCATGATCTATGCCCTGTTTAATTGCGCACACACGTCACGTGATCAGTCCGGTGACGCGACCTGATGACGTAACCATAGGCCCCAAGCCTGCTCGGAGTAACACCGATCGCTGGAGAGGTGAGTAACACTGTTTTTATGTTTATCACCTCCCCTGGGTGTCCGATTATTATACTCTGCGGTCTGAAAAGACCCCGGAGTATAATAATAGTAGTATTTGCGGCCCGCGGCCTCACTTACCGATGCCCGCGGCCGCTCACAGCTGCATCCACTTCCCTTTCTGCGTCCCATAGCAGAAGGGGAAGCGGGGGCGTTCACGAGCAGACGCCGGGTAGGTAAATAAATAGGCCGTTACCTGCTGGGGATGCTCCAGCAGGTTACGGCCTATTTATATATATAAAAAAAAAGTTATCCTCCTACCTGCGATGCCTTGATGGAGCTGCCGCCTCTTCTTGTCCGCGACGTCTGTGTCTCAGCGTAGGCGGTGTGATGACGTCATTGTATCGCCGCCTGCGCTGAGATGCGACGTCTCATAAACCAGCCCAGGACAGGCCCCGCTCAGCTCTGTTTTTTTTTTTAATGCGGCCTGTCCTGGGCTGGTTTACATTAAATAAAAAATGCCGCCCCCCCAGACAGTGACAGACAGTGCCGCCTGAGGCGGCCGTCTCACTTCGCCTCATTAGCGGTGCACCCCTGCATATATGACACTGTTGTACCCGGGATACCCCACTTAACAACAAAGTGGAATCCCCTGACACGTAACCCCATTTAGGAAACTACACCCATCAAGGAATGTATCTACTGGTGTAGTGAGCATCTTTATACCCAAGTGTTGAATTATTTTATTTTTCAGAAATGAACATACCATCAGCTGTAAAAAATGAAAATTGGCATTTTTCCATAAATATGTAATTTCGGTGTGCAGTATATTGTGCCCAGTTTGTGCCCACTCCAAAATGTTATACCCAGGATTAGCCACTCTGCTGGCACAAGCTGGGCACAACATATTGGATGCTGAAATGGCGTATCTCTGGAAAAATTGCAATTTTCATTTTTTGCAGCTGCATTTTCATTTCTGGAAATTAAAATAATGCAACACTGAAGAGGTAAAAATGCTCGCTATGGCCCTTGATAAATTCCTTGACGGAGATGTGAGCCTAGCCTAAATGTACACTCCAAAAGCCAAAAAGAAAACCTCCTGCTGTGTGCCCAAACAATAGTTTGCACCCACACATGTAGCCATTTTAAACCAAGGATACAAAATATACTGGAAGAGCTCACTTTTCACAGTGCCTCAAGCTGGGCATGACATATTGGCCACTGAAATGGCATATATCTGGGAAAATTTTAATTTTCAATTTGCACCATCTGATTCATACCTCCAAACTTTTAGAGGACAGAAAGCGTGACAAAATGTGTGGCGCGCTATGTGCGCCGTGGTCAATTTAGCTCCACCCACTTTTAAACTGACTCCGCCCATTCCCATCAATTTCTCTTTGTGCTCCCCACACAGTATAATGCTCTTACAGTCACCCTAATGTTATATGCCCCGATATTATAATGTTGTCTTCAAATTAACTACAGTATAAAGTCTCTCTCCTGGTGCACCCACGGTTTAATGCCCCCCTCCAGCTGCCTCAGTTTAAACTGGGGGCAACTAGAGGAGGACATTAAACTGGGGCAGCTGGAGAGGGACATTACACTGTGGGGTTAGCTGGTGGGGGACATTAAACTGAGGCAACTGGAGGGGGACATTAAACCTTGGGGGCAGCTGGAGGGGGACATTAAACTGGGGGCAACTAGAGGGGGACATTAATGTCCCCCTCCAGCTGGCCCCAGTTTAATGTCCTTCTCCAGTTGCCCCCAGTTTAATGTCCTCCTCCAGTTGTCCCCATTTTAATGTCCCCCTCCAGTGAACCCCCCAGTTTAATGCCCCCACCATCTGCCCCCAGTTGAATGCCCCCTCCATCTACCCCCAGTTTAATGTCCTTCTTCATCTGCCCCCACAGTTTAATGTCCTCCTCTAACTGCCCCCAAAGTTTAATGTCCCCCTCATACACCCCCCAGTTTATTGTCCTCCATCTACCCCATAGTGTAATGTTCCTCTTCATCTGCCAAAGTTGACATAAAAAACACTGTAATCCACCTCTCCTCGCTCCCCTGCTGCGCAGTCTGCAGTCTCTTGTCCCAGAGTGTTAAGGGAGCTGCAGGCGCGATGTGAGTGATGTCATCACATCGTGCCTACAGCTCCCGGAGCCGGAGCACAGTGGTAATGCAGGAGCTGTCACTGTATCCCACCGACCGGGACAGGACCCATAATCCGGGACTGGCCAACTGAATCCGGTACGGTTGGGAGGTATGCTGATGTATATTTATTTTTGGAAAGCATTTCTGGGGTCAAAATGATCACTACATCCTTTGAGAGGTGCAGGTACCAAAATAAAGTCACCTCTTGGTACTCTCCACTGCATTAGCACACTAGGGGCAAATGTGTCACGGCACCTTAATATGATTCTGCCCTTTAAAAGATTAATGGCGCTCCCCCTTCTGTGTCCTGCCGTGTGCCAAAACACATTTTCATCCACATGTGGGCTATTTCTATACTTGGGAGAAATTGTGTAACAAATTGTGGGATGCATCTTCTCCTTTTAAGCCTTGAGAAAATAAAAAATTGAGACCCAAGCAACATTTTCACATTGCAAACTTGTACCCATTGCAAAAAATGTAAATTTTTATTTTCACTTCCAAATTTCATGGCCAGCTCAGTATTTAGCAGTGCTCTAGAATAGGTCTAAAGCCATTTTCACACAACCATATCTGTTTCTCCGCCATGAAAACTTAATAAATTGTCCATTTTTAATGGCCGATGTGCATCCATTTTGCATCCATTACATGTCTATCTGTTTTTGACAGCGAGTCATCCATTCTGCATCCATTTATGACAGACCATAAAAAAATGGATGAATTTCATTCCTTTTTTGACCCAAGCCATTAACTAATTTCAATGGACATAACTCAATCAGTTTTAATGTCCATCTATTGGGTCCATGTGCCTGTCAATACGGACTAATATAGAACATGTTCATTTTTTAAGTGGATATTTTTTCTGTCCATCAAAAAAGTTGGCATGTGAATATTTTTTATTCACTGTCATTGTTTTAAAATAAACAGCTGTCACATGGCCATTTTTCACTGTTCCGTGAATAACCCCTAACATTTTAAATGTGCATCATGAAGTTAAACATTACGGACTGTGGAATTAAAATACAATACTGTAAGGTATACTGTACTTTAAAGGGAATGTATCACCATTTTTTTTTTTAAATTAAAACCAGATATTGAAATCTGTTTCTGATTGTAGATTTTTTTTTTAATCTTTAATCTTTTTTTTATCGATAATCATTTATAGAGATTCCATTTCTATAAATGATTATGGGGGCTGCCTGAGCTTCTACTCTGCTGTGTTAATAGCATTTATTGATATTCTTCACAACAGTGTGATGACATAGGTAGCAATAGACTGGAGCTGACTGGCTGAGATCTATTGAAGAGTCTTCTAGACATGCTCTGTGCAGGGATGAGGAGTAGATAAACTGTGACAACATCTATTGTCAGTAGCATTATAACCTTCAAAGAATTGATGCACTTGCATAAATGTAAAATAATAATCTTTATTTAAGAAATATTAAAAGGATCTAAAGATTAAAAAATCAGCAAGGATGCCATTCCCAAAACAATATTGTACACAATTCATGCCCCAATTAACAATTCATAGAATGACAATAAATATTAGGGTCAGAATAATTGATAAATATATAGATAATGCAATAGTATAAGCAATGCATACCAGTCCCAACTAAAGAGTAAGTGCAGGGGGCGTGGTTAACCACCAAGCAGTGCAGGCGCATGGTGTACTTGCACCTGCTCAATAGGAGATGTCTTGTTCTGCAAGAAACCCCGGTAATTTCATCCCCTGGAGCACTCTTGGATCTACCTCCTGGATCTCAATGTGCTTTTCTAAGTGCTCCTTGAAACTTTTTGGGGCCCTGAGACTAAAGACAGCCGACTGCTCTACCTTACTAGCCTCCCTCGGCGCCATTTTACTTCTTAACTGGCGCTGACTGTGCCTGGAGTTTCTTTGCTGGCTGCCAACCATTCTGGACTTTGCTTCCACATATCTCCGGCCCATCATGAGGATTCTGGTAACGCCACCCACTTTTCCTGTGACGTGGGCCACCTTGAGACGGGCGAAGTGTCCTCTGCTTCCCCAGGGCAGCCTGGCAGAATAGCGGCCGCCATATTGCCTGTTTCCCACGTGAAGTGCAGCCGCCACATTGCACTCTCTTCCCGGTCATAAGAGACCTGAATGAATATCCAACGCACTGCACAGTCTCCTTTGAAGCTGCTCCTGGACTTTGCTGTCTCCTGCAGTGCCGAAGGCCTGACACCCGTGAGTGTATGCTCCCTGCCTCCTCTCTGACGAATTGTAAGTTGCACCTACAGCTGCCTGACTGACCCTTGGGGTTCTCCAATTATATCCCCTCGTGCTGCAACTGAGGAATACCCCCAGTGGTGAACCTAGCCTCTTTGCTACCTGAGGCGGACTATCGAAAGATGCCCACCCCCCCAAAAAAGAATATAAAATTGCATTTACATGCTGTTAGCGTCACACGTGTTATTGTCGTACAATAAACATACACAAACTTATGAAACAGTTTTTAAGAATTCTTCTTCCTGTATTACTTCAGTATCAGAAATCAACAACACGGCATTAACAATGAAAGTAACTTCTCACATCTTCTGCTTGGTGTATGGACGAACCCACGTGGCCCCCCTTCTCTATAATAGGAGCCCCGCAGATAGCTGAATATTGTACTTCAGGTATCTTCGGCACTCCCATCAAAGTGAATGAGAGCCATGTGGGTTCATCCATCCACCAAACGACACACCTATATATGGCTGCAGCCAGGCTGGATTCCCACCTAGTGGGGGGAAAAAAAACCCAATTCTCAGGCTCAGTGGGGGACTCAGCAGACAGACCCCCATCAATCAGGTATTTCTCCTCTATCATTTAGGTGAATACAGGGCAGTAACATTTTGTGACTTACAGGTGACGTCTCTGACTAATCGGTCACATTTCCCTTCTCTTCCCTTTGGACCGCTATGACCACTTCTTCCAGCTGTGACTTGTCTCTGTAAAGTTTACAAAACAGACATCTTTGGCTCCTCACTTTTCCAGGCACCTGACCCACATTGTCCTCACCTGCGCACAAATCCTGCTGCTATCCCAATTATAAACTATATGATATAATCCCCCATAATGAATAATACCCCCAAGTGCATCTTTATATTAATAATGTCTGTGTGTACCCTGTATAAATAGTGCCCCTTATTAATAATGCCCCAGGTGTTAACTAATTAAAAGGTTTTCCAGGTCATAAATAAACTAATCAGTGGGGCTCAAAAACCCAGGACCCCCACTGATCAGCTGTTTGAATGAACCGTGGTACCTGTGTAAGCGCTGTGACCGCTTCTCTGTTTACACAGTGTCATTTATCTCATAGCGGCCATGTCATGTAACTACAGCCTCGTCCTATACATGTCTATGTGACAAGACTGTAATTACATCACACGGTCACTATAAACAAACAGCGTGTGATATAAACAGGCACCATAGCCCCTTCATACAGCTGATCAGAGGAGGAGTCCACTGATCTCTTATTGATGATCTGTCCTAAGGATAGAACATCAATAAAAATGAGCTGGAAAGACCCTTTAATAAAGCCCAAGTGCTACCTTAAAGGGGTTGTCCAGGATAACCACTTTTTTAATATGAGGCTGGGAAAGGTGCTCCGGTGTCTCCCAGCGCGTTCCAGTCCTGCTGCTCCGGTGTTTTCTTCCCCTCAGTGGTCATGTGTGGTGGGGACTTCTGCCAGAAGAGAACACCAGAGCAGCAGAACCAGACTGCGGTGGGAGACATCAGAGCACAAGGGACAGGTGAGTAGGTGTTTTTTTTTTATACAGTATTACACAGTATTATGGCCCACAGCAGCCCCTGCACACAGTATTACATGGTATTATGCCCCGCAGTGGCCCCTGCACACGGTATAATGCCCAGCAGCGGCCCCTGCACAGGGTATTATGCCCTGCAGCAGCCCCTGCACACGGTATTATGCCCACAGTAGGCCCTGCACACAGTATTACATGGTATTATGCCCCGCAGTGGCCCCTGCACATGGTATAATGCCCAGCAGCGGCCCCTGCACACGGTATTATGCCTCATAGTAGCCTCTGCACACAGTATTATGCCCCGCAGCGGCCCCTGCACATGATATTATGCTCCATAGTGGCCCCTGCACACAATATTATGCCTCATAGTGGTCCCTGCACTCAGTATTATGCTCCATAATGGCCCCTGCACTCGGTATTGTACTCCATAGTGGCCCCTGCACTCGGTATTATACTCCATAGTGGCCCCTGCACTGGGTATTAGGTCCCATAGTGGCCCCTGAACTCGGTATTATACTCCATAGTGGCCCCTGCACACAGTATTATGCTCCATAGTGGCCCCTGCACACGTAATTATGCCCCATAGAGGCCCCTGCACACAGTATTCTGCTCCATAGTAACCCACCCATGAACTATTATTATACTCTGCGGTCTAAAAGATGATCGGAGACCCAGGTGGTGACAAACATAAAACCAGTGTTACTTACCTGGGCTCCGATGCACTCCCTGCTTTCGGCCCTCTTCAATGTCGCACAGACCGGCGTCGCAACATAATGATGTTGGGCTGGCTCACGTGATGCCTGGGATGTCACCAAAGAAGGCCGAAGCCTACTGGAAGTGACATCGAATCGCCGGAGAGGTGATTAACATTGGTTTTTATGTTTGTCACCTCCCCTGGGACTCCGATTATTATACTCCGGGGTCTGAAAAGACCCCGGAGTATAATAATAGTAGTATTTAGCCTCACTTAGCGATCCCCGCTGCTGCTCACAGCCGCTTCTGATTCCCCCTTCTGCGTCCGATAGCAGAAGGGGAAGCGGAGGCGGCCACAGCAGGCGTGGGGATCGATAAATAAATAGGCCGTTTCCTGCTGGGGATACTCCAGCAGGTTACGGCCTATTTATATATATAAAAAAAAAAGTTATTGTCACCTACCTGCAATCCCATGATGGAGCAGCCGCCGCTCCTCGTCTGCGTCTCAGCGTAGGAGGCGCGATGACGTGATTGTATCGCCGCCTGCGCTGACACGCAGAGGTCTTGTAAACCAGCCCAGGACAGGCCCCGCTCAGCTTTGTTTTTTTTTAAAGCGGCCTGTCCTGGGCTGGTTTACATTAAATGAATGGTAAAAATGCCGCCCCCCAGACAGTGACGGACAGTGCCGCCTGAGGCGGCCGCCTCACTTCGCCTCATTAGCGGTGTGCCTGTGCGTGTAGAGAGACAAACTCTATCTCTCACAGAGAACTTATGCGGTTCTGACCGTTTATTGTGCGCAAAAAATTTAGCCTTACCCATAGCTCTAACTAAATTTCTCTTGACCTCAGACAAGACTGAAGCTAGTTTAGCAGAGAACTGAACCTCCCCTGGGACATCCGAACTAACTAATGATAAAGGACCAAAGAACAGATGAAACCCATAGTTACAGAAAAAAGGGGAGATCCCAGTAGATTCCAGAGAACGATTATTTAAGGCAAATTCTGCTAATGGTAAAAATTCTTTCCTTTCAAACTGATCTGAACTCACAAAACACCTTAAATATTGCTCCAAACTTTCATTTAGCCTCTCTGTCTGACCATTGGATTGTGGGTGATTTGATGAAGAAAAAGATAAGGAAATGTTAAGGCGTTTACAAAATGCCCTCCAGAACCGGGAAACAAACTAAATCCCTCTGTCTAACACAATATCTGACGGTACCCCATGTAGCCGTACAAAATTTTCCACCAATGCTCTGGCTAAAACAGGAGTGGACGGTAAAGCCACCAACTGGCACATCTTACTAAACCGGTCCGTAATTACCCAAATTACTGTACTTTCCCCGGAAACAGGGAGATCAGCGATGAAATCCATAGAAATATGTGTCCAAGGCTTCTCCGGAATAGGCAATGAGCACAATTTCCCCACAGAAAATCCTGTAAGGAACTTAAACCTGGCACATACCTCACAGGACTCCACATACCTCATAGTGTCCCTCCTAATAGAGGGCCACCAAAACGACCTGGAGATCAATTTCAGTGTGTTAGATATACCAGGATGACCCGAGAGGACTGAATCATGTGCCTCCTGTAATAACGATAGTCAAAGGTTCAGAGGAACAAAAAGCTTATCTTTAGGGGTGTTTACAGGAGCCAAGCTTTGTGCCTTAGAAATCTCCTTGTGAAGGTCGATAGAAATCACAGCCAACACCACTCCCTTGGCCAATATTTCTGAAGGGACCTCTTCACAGGGTGAAGCCTCAAATGACCGGGGTAGAGCATCTGCCGCCACATTCTTTGAACCTGGTCGGTAGGTAAATTCATCAAATTTTTATGGTCAGTGAAAACTGTCACCCTATGCATAGCTCCTTCTATAAAATGTCTCTATTCTTCAAAAGCTAATTTTATCGCTAGCAACTCTCGATCGCCCATATCGTAATTACACTCTGTTTTATAAAATTTCTTATTAAAAAAAAAGCACAAGCCTGCAGGTTACGGCCCTCTGTATCTCCTTGCGATAACACCGCTCCAACCCCCACACTATAGGCATCCACCTCAACGAAGAATGGTAAGGACCTGATGGGTTGGACCAAAACAGGTTCAAAACGTTGCTTGGAACGCTTTCTTGGCCTCCGGCGGCCACTCCGAATTCTTAGCACCTTTCTTGGTCAAATCAGTCAAAGGCTTAACAATCAAAGAAAAACCCCTAATAAACTTATGGTAAAAATTTGCAAAGCCTAGAAACCTCTGTAGAGCTTTGAGGTTCTGGGGTTGAACTGAGTCTAAAATAGCCTTGACCTTACCCGAATCCATCTTGAAACCGTCCTTCAAGATCACAAATCCCAAAAAAGAAATCTCCTGAACACAAAAAGCACACTTTTCAGTTTTAACACTAAGTGAATTCTCTTTTAGAACAGACAAGACAAATCGAAGATGTTCACAATGAGACTTGTAATTAGGAGAAGAGATCAGGATATCACCTAAATACACTACCAGGAAACATCCAATAAAAGGACGTAGTATGTCATTCATGAATTCTTGGAAGATAGCAGGAGAATTGGTAAGCCCAAAGGGCATAACCAGGCTCTCGAAATGGCCTAAGGGCGTGTTAAATGCCATCGTCCATTCATCCCCCCTCCCGTACTCTTATCAAATTGTACGCCCCGCGGAGATCTAACTTAGAAAACCACAGGAACCCCACCAGTTGAGTGAATAAATCAGGAATAAGAGGGAGAGGATAAGGATTACAGACAGTGATAGTGATTTGATTCACTTCCCAAAAATCAAGGCAAGGACGCAGTCCACTGTCCTTTTTTTTAATGAAGAAAAACCCTCCTGTTAACGGAGACCTAGAGGGTCTTATGTGCCCTTTCTTTAAACTCTCTGAAATTAAGTCTTGTAAGGCTTTCCTTTCAGGGATAGATATGTTATATAACCTGCTCTTGGGGTATTTGCAGCCAGGCACTAGATCAATCCTGCATTCATACGGTCTATGAGGAGGAAGCTGGTCATTAGAGGTGGGAGAGAATACCTGTGAGAAATCAGATAGAAATGATGGTACATTAGGTATAACAGCAGCCACCAGATGACTAGGCATATATTCCTTCTTACACTCAAGAGACCATTTGAGAATTTCTTCACTACGCCAGTCAACCACAGGATTGTGTTTCTTAAGCCAAGGATATCCTAAAACAATGGCAGCAGGCAAGGAGTCGAGTACATACAAATCCACACATTCTAGGTAAAACAAACCAATCCTCAGCTTAATCCCTAATGAGATAGCTCGAATCCAGCCTAAAGGTCTAGCATCAATTCCAGCAATAGGAAGGGGTGTCTCCAGGAGGGTTATTTTTAAGTCTAGATCTGTGGCACATTTAGAATCAATTAAATTGACCCCAGCATCACAATCAAGAAACACCTGTACAGAATCCTCCCTATCCCCAACGTTGATCTCAGCAGGGAGGATCATCTTGGACCCACTTTTCCAAGCAACATGTCTACCTAACGGGAGATCCCCATAGCTTCCTCCAAATAGGTAGGGGTAGAAAACTGTAGCATTAAATCTTTCACTCAGCCAGATAACCTGGCACATAAATGACTCTGAAGAGCCGGATCGTTCCACTGAGTATCCACAGACCACTTAAGGAAAGCAGCGCAGTAATCCTCTGCAGAATTCTTCCCTTATGAGAGGTGATGCAGCTTGCTCTCCGCTAAATGCAAACAGTCTGGGTCATCAAACATTAACCCAAGTGCAGAAAAGAAAACATCTGCAGACTGCAGTGTGGGGGAATCATGGGGTAAAGAAAAAGTCCAAACTTGAGGATCTCCCTGTAGACGGGATATAACCATCCCCACCTGATGGCTCTCATTCCCCGAGGAGATAGGCCTTAATCTAAAATACAATTTACAGGTCTCTCTGAATGAGAGAAACTCGGAGCGCACACCCGAGAAGCGATCAGGAAGATCAATCCGGGGTTCCATTCCAGACACCCCTCAACCTTGCTGTATGCTCTGCTGCTGGACCTGAGTCTGAAGAGACTCGACTCTCAGGGTTAATGCCTGAAGGTGAGCGGTTAGATGCTCCACAGGATCCATCTGGGGGAAAAGGAAAAAACAAGTGGTAATAAATCAATAAATGGTCGGCTGGTAATTCTGTTACGTTTGTCTTCGAACAGAATTGTAACAAACGAACGTGTGAAATAAACTGGTTTATTTAGAAATGCAAAATAAACAAAGGTGGACAAAATAAGTGAAAATCAAAGCAAAACAGGCAGGTGGACAATAGCAAGAGATGTATCCCTAACATTTACCCTGACTAAACCTGCCTAGTGCCAGAGTTTTCCTCTGATAAGATGACGCCTCACAGGAACCTAAATAGAGACCCTTGGAGTTCGCCCTAACAGAAACTCAGGGACACAGTACCTACACACTGACAAACACCACTATACAGACACCCTCACAGTAGGCCAGAGAGTAAACAGACAAAGCTAGGATACAGAACCAAATGGACAGTAGAACTACAGGTCACAGGAATAGCTGATCACAAAAGTATAACTAGCACTGGACTGGAGCCAGCCCCCAGCTTAAATAGCACATCAGAGGATGGAGCAGAACCAGGGGCGTAACTTCAGAGGGTGCAGTCGCACCGGGGCCCAGGAGCCTTAGGGGGCCCATAAGCATTGGCATCAGTATTGAGATTGCAACTTCCATCTGGTCCATAAGCCAAGGAGACCCACAGATTACCCTAACCACACTAAGGTTGATTAAACTCCTTAGCAGCCGTAACCATCACTATCAAGAATTCGCTGTAGGGATGAGGTAGGGGACCCAGGACAAAAGTTTGCACCGGGTCCCACAAGACTTTAGTTATGCCACTAGGCAGAACCTCAGGAAAAAAACCCTTCCAAACCACAGACTCCAGACATACAACGTTAACACTTGCCAACCCTGACCAGCCCCCTAACACTGTTGTTCTCCATCAGGGAAGTTCCTCAAGCCTCCACTGGGTTTTTAGTTTTTTTTTAACTATTGTATGGTCGTCATCCCTGTGGATTGCTTGATATGGTAAAGGAGACCTGGGAAAGTGAAGCTACTCCCTATAAAAGTGTCATTGAGCATATTGTGCAGATGCAACATCAGATTGGCAATGTTATGCCTATAGTGAAAGAACATCTTCTCAGAGCCCAAGAAGCATAAAGTAAAATTTATAATAGGTCTGTCAGAATCAGGCAGTTCAGCCCAGGGGGCTGTGTGTTGGTATTGGTGCCCACGGTTGAAAGCAAATTTCTTGCTAAATGGCAGGGACCTTTAGAAGTTATTGAAAAAGTAGGCGAGGTGAATTACATCAACAAGGCAAAAGGAAGCCAGTCCAGCTATATCATGTCAACTTAATAAAACCTTGGAAAGATAGGGACCCACCTGTAGCACCCTGCCAGCTTTCAACTCCAAAAAACAGGTATACAAGATGTTATCATTGCGTAAACCCTCTCAGCAGGGGCGTAAATACCGGGGTAGCAGCTGCCACAGGGCCCGGGACATTAAGGGGCCCGGAGCCCTGTGGCAGCCGCCACCGCGAACCCTACAAACACTGCTATTATTATACTTTTCAGACCCCTGAGTATAACGATCAGGGGCCCAGGGGAGGTGAACGAACATAAAAATCACTGTTACTTACCTCTCCTACACTCTGACAAACTTTGGGCCTTTTTGGTGACGTCATTATGCGTCGTGACGCCGGCCTGGATCACGCGAGATCTGGTCCAACATTGAAGATGGCCGAAATAGCGCACCAGAGTGAATCGGAGCCAGGGAGAGGTAAGTAGCATTGTTTTTTTATGTTTGTATCCTCCCCTGGGTCTCCGATCATTATACTCTGGGGTCTGAAAAGACCCCAGAGTATAATAATTGTTCATGGGTGGTCCACAATGGGGCATACTACTGTGTGCAGGGGCCACTATGGGGCATAATACTGTGTGCAGGAATGCGTTTTATGCGGGGGGGGGCTGTTGGAGAGGGCGGTCCGGGGGGGTTGGGGGCGGCGGTTCAAGGGGGGGCCCATGTCAAATGTTTGCCTTGGGGCCCAGCCATTCCTAGTTACGCCACTGCCTCTCAGGGTCCCAAAAGCAGCAGTGTAAAGAGTTCCTACAGCAAAATAATGATTTGTTCACTCATCTGCCAGGTCTCACCAATGTGATTGAGCGTGAGTTACTCACTGAGCCTCATGTTAAGGTAAATGTGAAGCCATACTGAATTCCTGAAGCTGGGTGTGATTGAGGAATCTAAAAGTGGGTGGTCAAGCCCTATAGTTTTAGTACCAAAACCCACTGGAAAATGGCTCTTTTGTAATGATTAGAAAGCTCAGAGAGGTTTCTGAATTTGATGCCTACCCTATGCCTAGGGTGGACAAGCTCATTGAAAGGCTTGGGCCTGTTCGCTTCATTACAACACTAGACCTCACAAAAGGCTACTAGCAAATTGTCAAAAGATTCCAAGGCAAAGACGGCCTTCTCAACTTCTGAGGGATGCTACCAGTATGTGAGAATGCCCTTTTGGTTACAGGGGACTCCTGCTACTTTTCAAAGGGCAATGGATTGAATCCTAATTCCTCACAAGAAGTATGCAGCCACATACTTAGATAATACTGTGATATTCAGCTGAGATTGGTAGAGTCACTTGAATAAGGTTCAGGCAGTGCTAGACTCCCTCAGAAAAGCCGGTTTTCGCTATCAACCCTAAAAAATGTGCTATTGGGATGGTAGAAGTGAAATATCTGGGTTATGTAGTGGGAAGGGGCCTGATCAAGCCTCAAAATAATAAAGCGGAGGCAATACAAAACTGTCCACGCCGACTAACTGATAGCTAAGTGGACTTCAGAGGCTGAACTTGTATAGTGTATTCAGACATCTGAAAGGCTGCGGAACAATATGATAAAAATTTCCTATAACAACAAAAGAAGAACACAGGAGGAGATACAGGCCCTAAAATCATCATTGGATAATGACACAGAGGAAATGAAGGCCAAACTCCACATATACTACTGGAAACTTCAGGACATGCTTATTAACAACAAAAAGAAAAAGCTCCACAGACTGAGACAAAAAGGCCTCATTACTACAACCACAAGTACCTGCTCAGCTCAGCAAAGCTGTGTTGTGAATCTTTCCTCCTATGAGCCAAACAAACACGAAATGTCAGTTCTCTCCAAAGGTCTCTCCTTCTGCCCCTCAGCACACACTGACCATATCAAACTCTGTAATGATATGGAGGAGTTTTTCAGAAAAATGAGACTGAGGGAATATTTTTATGACAAAGACCTTCCATACAGCAGCGACTCTGAGATGGAACAGCCCATAAGGAATCCTACCAAAAAATCTACCTGGACCCCACGTCCTGGAACTAATGCAGCACTGGATAAATATATTGACTGTTTCAGAAGCAAAGTAAAATCAGAAATCCTGGAGAAACAAAAGAAACAAAACCTATGATTTACCTTCGTTATATCGATGATATCCTTGTCATCTGGACTGCAGGTGAGGAGGCCCTACTTCAATTCTATAATGACTTCAATGACTTTCACCCTACCATCAACCTTAAACTTAGCTATTCAGGGAGTGAAATTCACTTTCTGGATACCACAATATACATCAAAGACCACCGGCTACTCACATCGATATACCACAAACCCACAGACAGAACAGCCTACCTGAGAAACGACAGCTTCAACCCCAAGCACACAAGACAATCTATTATCTACAGTCAGGCTATACGATACAATCGTATTTGCTCCGACAAAGCAGACCTGGACAAGCACCTCCTGGATCTGAGGATGAAATTTCTCCGATTGGGATACAAACCAAAAGTGACGGACAACCAATTAAACAAAGCGGCAGCCATTAACAGAGACAGTATGCTCACATATAGAGAGACCCAGAAAGATGCCCGAGTGCCCCTAGTTGTCACCTACAACCCACAGCTGGAAATCCTATGAAGGATTGCCAAGGAGCTCCAACCGGTGCTACATAGGGACAACAGACTCAAGGACATATTTCCAGTCCCCCCTCTCCTTTCCTTTCGACAACCACCAAACCTGAGGCGTATTATTGTCCGGAGGGCCCTGAAGGCCCCAACTGAAAATGGCACCTCACCTTGACTACAAAAAAGGTGCATGGCCTGCAAGCACATCCACACCGCTGACAGTGTACCTGTCCCACAGTCACAACAGGTGCACAAAATTTGGGGGTCATTCTCCTGCAGGTCTTCCAATGTGGTGTACCTCATAATGTGTGTGCAATGTCCCACCACAGGCCTCTATGTGGGGGAAACAGGGCAGAGACTTAGTCAGCGAATGAACTCACATAGATCCAATATTAATAACAGCAGAACAGATCTCCCAGTGGCCGCACATTTCTCCGGAGAAAACCACTCTATTGAAGATTTGCGGGTTGTGGTTTTAATGGGACATTTTAAGACGCAGGAGGAAAGGAAGGAATGGGAGTACAAGTTTATGCAAAAATTTCAAACTCTGCAATTTGGACTTAATATTCATGCCGGCTTCATGTTACACTATGTATGAACTGTGAGGGTCACAAATCACCTCCTGATAGCAAACAGATAACAGATCCCTCTGTCACGCACCACAACTTTCCAGATAGTTTTTTTGATCTGTTGTAAATAACTTCTCTACTTAGATTGCATTTTGTTTTGTTTTTTTTAAGGACTCTAAAATCCTTTGAAGATCATGTGTATAGAGTATAAATAATCTGTGAATTTTCAGTTCTTGTATAACACCATGTCTGAAGAAGAGAGCTAGACTCTTGAAAGCTTACTTATCAAAACTTATCAAATATACTGAGTTAGCCTCTAAAAGGTATCGCCTGATTTCTTCACTCTTCCACTTGTATAGTGTAGGCAGCCGGTGTTGGTAGCGCCTGATTTTACAACGGAGTTCATAGTTCAGACTGACGCTTCAGATGTAGGGCTTGGGGCTGTCTCAAGGGGTCAATGGGGAAAAACACCCTGAGCCAAAAGCTTACTCCTTGTGAAAAGAACTATTCTATTGTGGAAAAAGAATGTCTGGCCATAAAATGGGCATTGGATTCCTTGAGATGTTACCTACTGGGTAGGAAGTTTAAATCGCTCTCAGATCATGCACTGTTAGATGGCTGTGTGAGTAAAAAAAAGGAATAATGCCAGACTAACTCGCTGGTTTCTAGCCTTGCAGGATTTTAAGTTTCATGTGGAACACAGGCCAGAGAGACAGCATGGAAATGTGGATACATAGTTAAGGGTGAATTGCTTAATGGCAGAAGGTGCCCAGCTCCACGGCTTTGGGCAGAGGGGAGGGGGTATGTAGTAATCCAAGAGGAAAAACAATGGCTGGAGGGTATGTGTCACTGAGGATTCTTGCCTTGGTGAAGTAATCCAGTGCGTCGTAAAAAGGCGCCGTCCCCACACATAAATGTGTCAGCATATTGACTACACCAATAAAAACATCAAAACTAAGCATTGTATTAGAAAATGACATTTGCAATCACTGTAATAGCGGCTACAATCTCTCAAATTCGGCAAGAAATATATTAGCCAGGGTACATGCAACGGGAATACCCATTGCGGTACCATTTTTTTGTAGGAACCATCTATCGCCAAACCTGAAGGCATTATATCTTAAAATAAAAAACAATGCGTCCTGGATAAATTTAATAAATTTCTGACTTTTTCCAACCATCTCCAAAATCCGAGAGACAACCGTCACCCACTCATCATGTTGAATGCATGTGTATAAATTAACCACATCTATAGAGGCCAAACTATACCCATCCTGCCATTGAACTTCTCCTAAAGCACATAAAAAATGGTTAGTATCTTTCAAGTAAGTAGGTATCTCACAAAGTAAGGGACATAACAACTAGTCTAAATACTGGGATAATGGTTCTGTTAGAGTTCCAATCCCTGCCACTATAGGGCGGCCAGGGAGATGGGTATCGGACTTATGGACCTTTGGCAAAAAATACCAACAAGGTTTCTTTTGATGTGTAGGGAATAAATGTTCAGCCATCCTCTGGGATAACACACCTTTTTCAATATTACTCCTAAGTAAAGTCTGTAACAAGGTCTGAAACTTGGGTCGGCTGACAACTGCAGGCAAGTATTAGCATTATATAACTGACGCCTAGCTTCCTCCATGTAATATTGTTTAGTCATTAAGACAACATTACCCCCCATTGTCGACTGGTTTCACCACGACATTCTCAAGAGAAGATATCCAATCGAGTGCTGAAAATTCATCCTGAGTTAAATTATATCTTGCAGGAATGTAAGTCAGAGCCCTGACCTCCTTTAATACTCAATTCTGGAAGATGTCGAGGGTACTCCCAGCCTACAAGGGGGGGGGGGGGGCAAAAGGAGGAGCCAATACCCCCTCTGAAATTCTCATCCTGGACCATATCATGAATTTGTTCAGATGTACCACTACTTTCCTCCAAAAGACCAGTTAGTATGTCTACGCTCCCAATATCAAAATCAGTAATCTGTGAATCAGCAATAAATACCAAAGGACCTATAGTCCATGGTACCTCTCCTTCTCTGTGACATCTATTAACAGGTTGACGACCACCGGCCGTAAATTTACGGCCTGCGGACGTGGTCTCTGAAGTCCGGCCAATAGTAAATTTACGGCCGGCATTTCAGAAACCCTGTGACCGGGATCGGGAGCGGGTGTTAGCTGTAACTGACAGCTAACACCCTGCTCCATAACCCCCGGTCGGAACTGAGTTCTGAGCGGAGGTTTTAACCCCTTGGATGCCGCAGTCAAACTTTCCGCGGCGAGATAGGGGGTTGCCGATGTCTATTTTCTGTAGCCCGGGGTCTGGCCAGTGACCCCAGGCTACCTGAAGCCCCCACTACCTGGCTGAGCCTGCCGGGATGTGAAGAAGTCAGCCGATGCGTCTACATCGGCTGACATTCTTGTATAGACTGCAATACAAGAGTATGCTCGTGTATTGCAGTCTATAATACTGAGCCAGGATCAGAGCATCGCTGGTTCAGGTGTCCTTATAGGACAGGTAAAAAATGTAAAAAAAAAGTTAAAAAAAAAAATAAAGTGTGTAAAAATTTTTTTTTATAAAAGTTATAAAGCCCCCAAAAATCCCTTTTCCTATATAAAATGAATTATATAATAAAAAACCAAAAAATTAATAAAAACAACACATATTTAGTATCGCCGCGTCCGTAACAACTTGTACAATAAAATTGAAACAATATTTAACATACACGGTGAACGTCAAAAAAAAAAAAAACGGAAAAAAAACGCTGGAAGTAATGATTTTTGACTATCTCGCTTACAAAAAAATGCTATAAAAAGTGATCAAAAACTCATATGTACCTTAAAACAATACCAATAAAAAGCCCATGTCCTCCCGCAAAAAATAAGCCCTAAACCAAGTCTGTTAACCCAAAAATAAAAATGTTACGCATCTCAGAAGATGGTGATGCAAAAACAATTGATTTATGTCCACAAATGGGTTTTTGTTCTGCAGAATTAGTAACGCATAAAAAAACAATATAAATGAGGCATCGCCGTAATCGTACCGACCGGCAGAATAAAGGTAACATGTGACTTATGCTGTACGCCACACAGCAAAAAAATTAAAAGGTAAAAACCAATTCCAGAATTGATATATTTTTTTAATCCACCCAGAAAGAGTTAATATAATTTATTCAATAAGTTATAGACACCCAAAAAAATGGTGTCATTAAAAAATGCATATTATACCGCAAAAAAATCAGCCATCATATGGCTACATCATCCGAAAAATAAAGAATACAGCTTGTACAATGTGAAGACAAAAACCCCAAAAATCACCAAATCATTAGAACACAACTGGCTGCGGCAGGAAGGGAATGTATAAGCTGTGCGAGCATATCAGGGTACAATCCAGATTTAGAGCTTACAAGGGATAATAAACCAGAAGTGACCCCCAGAGTGACCCCCCCTCAATCATAGGAGCTACTGGGGATATAGTAGGGAATTTCGTGTTCCCCATGTACTCCGCACAGCTTACCTATTCACTCTTCACCATGCACTGTGCATTCATGTCTGGGATACTAATGCTTATTACACCCCTTGATAAATTCTTTGAGGGGTGCAGTTTTCAAAATGGGGTCACTGCCTAGGAGATTCCACTTTTCTGGTACATTGGAGGCTCTGCAAACATGACATGGCGTCCAGATACCAAACATCTGAATCTGCACTCCAAAAGCCACATAGCTCTCTTTCCCTTCTGCGCCCTGCTGTGTGCACAAACTGCAGTTTATACCCACATGTATGACACTGGTGTACCGGGATAACGTACATAATGTCATATGTGGGTATAAACTGCTATTTGGGCACAGCCGGGCACAGAAAGGAAGGAGCGCTATTTGGTTTTTGGAGCACAGATTTAGATAGTTTAGCTTTTAGACGCCATGACACTTTTGCAGAGCTCCTGAAATGCCAGTAAAGAGGAAACCCCTGACACGTGACCCTATTTTGGAAACTGCACCCCTGAAGGAATTTATCCATGGGTGCAGTGAACATTTTTTACCTCCAAGTGTTGCTATAATTTATTTTCCAGAAATGAATACGCAGATGATTGTGAAAGGTGAATTTTTCCAGGAATATTTCATTTCAATGCATATTCCCGGCTTGTATCAGATATGAACGCTCTAAAAGATGTTGTGCCCGGGATACCCACTTAACAGTTTTTATAGTGTTTGTGTCTGCTGACATAAGCTGGGCACAAAATATTGGGCACTGAAGTGGCGTATCTCTGGAAAAATTGCAATTTTCCCTTTTCATTATCAGCTGCGCATTCATTTATTGAAATTAAATGAATGCAACACTTAAGGGTTAAGAATACTCGCTACCCCACTTGATAAATCCCTTCAGGGGTGTAGTTCCCAAAATGGGGTCACAAGTCTGCGGATTCCACTTTACTGGCAATTCAGGGGCTCTGCAAAAGTGACATGGTGTCCAAAAACCAAACTGTGCTTCAAAAACCAAAATAGCGCTCCTTCCCTTCTGTGCCCGGCTGTGCCCAAGCAGCAGTTTATACCAAGTACGTTATCCTGGGTACACCAGTGTCATACATGTGGGCGTAAACTGCAGTTTGGGTACACAGCAGGGGGCAGATGTGCGCTATGTGGCTTTTGGAGCATAGATTTAGATTGTTGGATTTTGGACACCATGTAAAATTGGCAAAGACCCTAAAATTGCCCTTACAAAATGGGGTCACTTCTTGGGGAATTCCAATTTACTGGCACCTCTGCAGTGCTTCTTCCCTTCTGAGCCCTGCTGTGTGCCCAAGCAGCAGGTTACACCCACATATATTATTTTTTTCCCCCGGGATAGCCCACATAATAGTTTTAGGAGTGCATGTCTCTGATGCCACAAAGTGGGTACAACGTATTGGGCACCAAAATGGCATATTTATTTAAAATTGTCAATTTTCACTTTGTACATTAATTTTTGGGAAGCATTTTTAGGCTCAAAATGATAATACCCCTTAATACATTCCTTGAGGGGTGTAGTTTCTAAAATGGTGTCACTTTTGAGGGCTTTCCATTGTATTGGTACTTTAGGGGCTCTGCAAATGCGACATGGCACCTGAAAACTATTCCAGCCACATCTGCCCTCCAAAAGCCAAATAGCTCTCTTTCCATTCTGAGCCCCGCCATGTACCCATACAGCAGTTTATGACCACATATGGGGCATTTCTGTGTTCAGGAGAAATTGTGTAACAAACTGTGGGGTTTTTTCTTCTTTATCCCCTTGTAAAAATTTAAAATATGTAGCTAAATGGACGGTTTATTGGAAAAAAAAATAATTTTTAATTTTTACATTCCAATGTTAATAGAATCTGTGAAACAACTGTAGGGTCAAAATGCTCACCATACCCCTTGAGAAATTCCTTGAGGGGTGTAGTTTCCAAAATGGGGTCACTTTTTGGGGGTTTCCATTGTACTGGTATTTTAGGGGCTCTGCAAATGCGACATGGCACCTGAAAACTATTCCAGCAAAATCTGCCCTCCAAAAGCTAAACAGCGCTCTTTCTATTCTGAGCCCCACCATGTACCCAAACAGCAGATTTCAACCACATATGGGGCATTTCTGTATTCAGGAGAAATTGTGTAACAAACTTTGGGGAGCTTTTTCTCCTTTATCCTCTTGTGAAAATGAAAAATTTGGGGCTAAATTGATGGTTTATTGGAAAGAAAGTAATTTTTCATTTACACATCCCAATGTTAATAAAATCTGTGAAACGGCTGTGGGGTCAAAATGCTCAGTATACCCCTTGATAAATTCTGTGAGTGGTGTAGTTTCCAAAATGGGGTCACTTTTAGGGGGTTTCCTTTGTTTTGGTACTCTAGGGGCTCTGCAAATGAGACATGGCACCTGAAAACTATTCCAGCAAAATCTGCTTTTCAAACGTCCAGTGTTGCTCTTTCTTTTCCTTGCACTGTTGTGTGCCCAAAAATCATTTTACACTCACATGTGGGGTATTTCTGTGCTCGGGAGAAATTGCACAACAAACTGTGAGATGTATTTTCTCCTTTAACCCTTTGCGAATGTGTTAATTTTAGGGATAAATGAATGTATTATTGGATAAAAATGAAATGTCTAAATTTCACCTCCATATTGTTTTAATTCTTGTGAAATGCTTAAAGGGTTAACAAACTTTCCAACTGCTGTTTTGAATTATTTGAGGGGTGCAGTTTTGAAAATGGGGTGATTTATGGGGGTTTCTAATATATAGGCCTTTATAATCCCCTTCAGAACTGAAGTGGTCCCTAAAAAATGAGTTTGGGAAATTTTCTTGTAAATCTGGAAAATCGCTGTTACACTTGTAAACCTTCTAACATCCAAAATAAATTAAAGGATGATTGAAAGATGATGCTAAAATAAAGCAGAGATATGGTAGATAATATTTATTAATGTATTTGGGTGGTATGACTATCTGTCTGAAAAGCAGAGCATTTTACATTTTGAAAATTGCAATTTTTTTCCAAATTTCCCTCAAATTTCCTAATTTTTTATAAATAAATACAAAAATATTGATCAATGTTTACCACTAACATGAAGTACAATGTGTCATGAAAAAACAATCTCAAAATCACTTGTGTAAGTTATAGCATCTCAAAGTTATTGCCATATACAGTGCTGGCCAAAAGTATTGGCACCCCTGCAATTCTGTCAGTTGATACTCAATTTCTTCCAGAAAATGATTGCAATCACAAATGCTTTGGTAATAATATCTTCATTTATTTTGCTTGCAATGAAAAAACACAAAAGAGAATGAAAAAAAAGTCAAATCATTGATCATTTTACACAAAACTCCAAAAATGGGCCGGACAAAAGTATTGGCACCCTCAGCCTAATACTTGGTAGCACAACCTTTAGACAAAATAACTGCGAACAACCGCTTCCGGTAACCATCAATGAGTTTCGTACAATGCTCTGCTGGAATTTTAGACCATTCTTCTTTGGCAAATTTCTCCAGGTCCCTGAGATTTGAAGGGTGCCTTCTCCAAACTGCCATTTTGAGATCTCACCACAGGTGTTCTATGGGATTCAGGTCTGGACTCATTGCTGGCCACTTTAGAAGTCTCCAGTGCTTTCTCTCAAACCATTTTCTAGTGCTTTTTGAAGTGTGTTTTGGGTCATTGTCCTGCTGGAAGACCCATGACCTCTGAGGGAGACCCAGCTTTCTCACACTGGGCCCTACATTATGCTGCAAAATTTGTTGGTAGTCTTCAGACTTCATAATGCCATGCACACGGTCAAGCAGTCCAGTGCCAGAGGCAGCAAAGCAACCCCAAAACATCAGGGAACCTCCGCCATGTTTGACTGTAGGGACCGTGTTCTTTTCTTTGAAGGCCTCTTTTTTTTTTCCTGTAAACTCTATGTTGATGCCTTTTCCCAAAAAGCTCTACTTTTGTCTCATCTGACCAGAGAACATTCTTCCAAAAAGTTTTTGGCTTTCTCAGGTAAGTTTTGGCAAACTCCAGCCTGGCTTTTTTATGTCTCTGGGTCAGAAGTGGGGTCTTCCTGGTTATCCTACCATAGAGTCCCTTTTCATTCAGACGTCGACGGATAGTACAGGTTGACACTGTTGTATCCTCGGACTGCAGGGCAGCTAGAACTTGTTTGGATGTTAGTCGAGGTTCTTTAGCCACCATCCGCACAATCTTTGGTTGAAATCTCTCGTCACTTTTTCTTTTCCGTCCACATCTAGGGAGGTTAGCCACAGTGCCATGGGCTTTAAACTTCTTGATGACACTGCGCACGGTAGACACAGGAACATTCAGGTCTTTGGAGATGGACTTGTAGCCTTGAGATTGCTCATGCTTCCTCACAATTTTGCTTCTCAAGTCCTCAGACAGTTCTTTGGTCTTCTTTCTTTTCTCCATGCTCAATGTGGTACACACAAGGACACAGGACAGAGGTTGAGTCAACTTTAATCCATTTCAACTGGCTGCAAGTGTGATTTAGTTATTGCTACCACCTGTTATGTGCCACAGGTAAGTAACAGGTGCTGCTAATTACACAAATTAGAGAAGCATCACATGATTTTTCAAAGGGTGCCAATACTTTTGTCCACCCCCTTTTTTATGTTTGGTGTGGAATTATATCCAATTTGGCTTTTTGACAATTCTTTTTGTGGTTTTCCATTGACGACAAATTAAATGAAGATATTATTACCAAAGCATTTGTGATTGCAATCATTTTGTGGAAGAAATTGAGTATTATCTGACAGAATTGCAGGGTTGCCAATACATTTGGCCAGCACTGTAAAGTGACACATGTCAGTTTTGAAAAATGAGGCCTGGTCCATGAGGAACTTTTAGGCCCGGTCCTTAACCGGTTAACATCTGCTGCATTGTTATACAGTTTCTTCAAATGTAGCTTTCTGACTGCTCTAAATAAGTCAATCTCAAATTCCGCTATGTCAAATCTGTTAACCAATCCAAAATTAAGCCCTTTACTTAACAAAGAAATACAATTTTCATCTAAACAATATGGAGTTAAATTGACAATATTAATTGATGGAGGGTCATGCAGTTCTGTGGCTAACGTCAAGTCACTTGTTTTCTCTTTTGGCCTCAGTTGCGGCCTCTTCTGCCTCTGCCAGCCACTCTGAATCCTTTTCCTAAAGGCGTCACCCTGTTCAACCTGAGATCTCACTTTCATCTGATCATTTGGATTTTGTTTAATAATAATAATAATAATAATAGTCCTTTAATAGTCCCACAATGGGGAAATTCAGTGTGTTACAGCAGCAAAGATAAGCAGATACAAATACAAATACAACATGTACAGGAATGTTCCAAGGTGAGAGGCATTACATTAATAGCAGACAGACAGATAGGACGTAGCAGAGGGGGGGGGGGGATTTAACAGGCAGAGAGATATTTCAGTTCTCTGTGTGTAATGATCTCCGCTTAGGTCGGTGTTGGTTGTACAGCCTAACCACGGTGGGGAGGAAAGACTTCCGATAGCGCTCCTTCTCACACCTAGGGTGGAGCAGTCGGTCACTGACAGTACTGCCCAGCGCAATCACAGTCTCATGCATGGGATGGGAGTTATTCTCCCGCATGGAGCTCACCACGGACAGTATCCTTCTGTCACCCACCACCTGCACTGGGTCCAGTGGGCTCCCCAGGACAGAGCTGGCCCTTCTAATCAGCTTGTCAAGTTTATTTCTGTCCCTGGTTGATATACTGCTCCCCCAGCAGGCCACTCCAAAGAAGATGGCTGATGCCACTACCGAGTTGAACAAAGTTCTAAGAAGTGCCCCCCGGATTCCAAAGGCTCTCAGCTTCCTAAGCAGGTAGAGCCTGCTGTGGCCCTTCCTGTACAGGGCCTCCATATGATCTGCCCAGTCCAGCTTATTATTAAGGAGCAGACCCAGGTACTGTCATTTCTTGTTCCAATCAAATATATGACCTGAGTCAAAATCATTCTTATCCCTAAGGAATTTGTCTCTTTTTCTCTCTTTGACCTCCGTCTGGCTGAGGATGGATTTCATTTCTTTTCTAATTTCTTAAAAATGTTTTGACACTGTACTTCAGACCAACGTGTACGTAATTCCACCTTGGCCTTGCACAGTTCAGTAGTAACGGTTTTATATTCCTGTTCATTACGTCTTAGAACCAATCTCATCAGTTCCAGCCAACACTGCAATTGAATATTATTCCATTCTTCTAGAAATCTCTCATCTTGTTGATATTGTGATGGTTCTTTATAGGCCCTTAGTCCACGTGGGACCCTTTGATCAACATCATATGATTTAAGTGACTCAATGGTCCAAAATAACCGTATTTCACAGTCAGCTAATTGTGGCGCTTTCATGACTTTTGGATATGGGATGGATCCTCACTCCTTCCTAAAACCACCCAAACTACAGTAAACACTGACTTTGGAATAAATGCACAAAACACTTTATTTTTGGTGTCAAAATGGCCACAGCTTTATTTAAATCACAGAACTAAAATAATCACAGAAGGAGTCAGGTGAAGTGCTAGACCATTGGAATTCACGAATACTGTGAGATCCCCAGCTATTTGACATATAGCAGCCGGCCAGACAGCAATAAAGGGGTGGCACACTTCGGCTTGCAATTCTAGCAGAGCCAGTACACTTTAACTCCTTAAGGACCCATCCCAAAAGTGCGTTAAGGACCAGGCCTCGTTTTTCAAAACTGACATGTGTCACTTTATACGGCAAAAACTTTGAGACGCTTTAACTTACACAAGTGATTTTGAGAATGTTTTTTCGTGATACATTGTACTTCATGTTAGTGGTAAACACTAATGAATATTTTTGTATTTTTGAAAAAAATTTTTTCGAAATGTGAAATGCTCTGCTTTTCAGACAGATAGTCATATCACCCAAATACATTAATGCATATTATCTACCATATCTCTGATATATATCGGCATCATCTTTTAATCATCCTATAATTTATTTTGCTTGTTAGAAGGCTTACAAGTGTACTTACTGGATGTTTGAAAAGCAAATTTTGCTGGAATAGTTTTCAGATGCCATGTCTCATTTGCAAAGCCCCTAGAGTACCAATACAAAGGAAACCCCCAAAAAGTGACCCCATTTTGGAAACTGCACCCCTCACAGAATTTATCAAGGGGTAATACTGAGCATTTTGACCCCACAGCCGTTTCACAGATTTTACTAACACTGAGATGTATAAATGAAAAATTACTAAAACATCACTTTATCCCCAAAGTTTTCATTTTCACAAGGGGTTAAAGGAAAAAAGCACCCCACAGTTTGTTTAACAATTACTCCTGAACACGGCAATACCCAATATGTGGTTGTAATCTGCTGTATGGGTACATGGCAGGGCTCGGAATGGAAAGAGCACTATTTGGCTTTTGGAGGGCAGATTTTTCTGGAATAGTTTTCAGGTGCCATGTTGCATTTGCAGAGCCCCCAAAGTACCAATTCAGTGGAAATCCCCTAAAAGTGACCCCATTTTGGAAACTACACCCCTCACAGAACATATCAAGGGGTATAGTGAGCATTTTGACGCTACAGCTGTTTCACAGATTTTATTAACATTGGGACATGAAAATGAAAAATTACTTTTTTCCAATAAACCATCAATTTAGCCCCAAATTTTTCATTTTCACAAGAGGACAAAGGAGAAAAAGCACCCCAAAGTTCGTTACACAATTTATCCTGAACACAGAAATGCCCTATATGTGGTTGTAATCTGCTGTTTTGGTACATGGCAGGGCTCAAAATGGAAAGAGAGCTATTTAGCTTTTGGAGGGCAGATTTTGCTGGAATAGTTTTCAGGTGCCATGTCGCATTTGCAGAGCTCCTAAAGTACCAATACAATGGAAACTTCCAAAAAGTGACCCCATTTTGGAAACTACACCCCTCATAGAATTTATCTAGGTGTATAGTGAGCATTTTGACCTCACAGCTGTTTCACAGATTTTATTGAATTTGGGACGTAAAAATGAAAAATTACTTTTTTTTTTCCAATAAACTGTCTATTTACCGACATATTTTTAATTTTTGCAAGTGGTAAAAGAAGAAAAAAAGACCCCACAGTTTATTACACAATTTCTTCTGAACACAGAAATGCCCCATATGTGGTTATAATCTGCTGTATGGGTACATGGTGGGGCTCAGAATGGAAAGAGCACTATTTGGCTTTTGGAGGGCAGAAGTGGCTGGAATAGTTTTCAGGTGCCATGTCGCATTTGCAGAGCCCCTGAACTACCAATACAATGGAAACCTCTCAAAAGTGACCCCATTTTAGAAACTACACCCTCAAAGAATGTATCAAGGGGTGTATCATTTTGAGCCTAAAAATGCTTCCCAAAAATTTATGTACAATGTGAAAATTGAAGTTTTTAACAACATATCCAATTTCAGTGCCTATTACGTTGCGGCCACTTTGTGACATCAAAGGCATGCACTCCTAAAACTATTAAGTGGGCTATCCCGGGGACAAAGGGAAGGAGCACTGTGTTTTTTTAGCTTTTGGAGTACAGATTTACAGGGACTTTCTGGATGCCATGTTGTTTTTGCAGAGCCCTAGAGGTGCCAGTAAACTGGAATTCCCCAAGAAGTGACCCCATTTTGTAAGGACAATTTTAGGGTCTCTGCAAATATGACATGGCATCCAAAAACCAACAATCTAAATGTGCGCTCCAAAAGAACATAACGCTCCTTCACATCTGCACCCTGCTCTGTGCCCAAATGGCAGTTTATGCCCACATGTATGACACTGGTGTACCCAGGATAACATACTTAATGCCATATATGAGTATAAACTACTGTTTGGGCACAGCCGGGCACAAAAGGGAAGGAGCACTATTTTGATTTTTGGAGCACAGTTTGGTTTTTGGACACCATGCCACACCCCATTTTGGAAACTATACCCTTCAAGGAATTTATCAATTGGGGTAGCAACCATTATTAATCCTTAAGTGTTGCATTAATTCAATTTCCAGAAATGAATGTGCAGCTGATAATGAAACGTTAAAAAAGAAATTTTTACATAGATACGCCATTTCAGTGCCTGATATGTTGTGTCCAGCTTATGTGGGCAGAGACACACACTCCAAAAACGGGTATCCCAGGCACAGCAGCTTTTGGAGCATTCGTCTGTGATTAAAGCCGGGCACATTTTTTCACATTTCACAATCAGCTGCGTATTCATTTATGGATAATAAATTATAGCAATGCTTGGGGGTTAAAAATGCTCACTCTACCCCTGGATAAATTCCTTCAGGGGTGTAGTTTCCAAAATGGGGTGACATGTAAGGGGATTCCACTTTACTGGCGTTTCAGCTCTGCAAAAGTGCAATGGCATCCAAAAACCAAACCGCCCAAGTCTGTACTCCAAAAACCAAATAGAGCTCCTTCCTTTCTGTACCCGACTGTGTCCAAACAGCAGTTTGTACCACATATGACATTAAGTACATTATCCTGGGTACACCAGTGTCATACATGTGAGCATAAACTGCAGTTTAGGCACCCAGCAGGGCAGAGAAGGGAAAGAGCGCTATGTGGCTTTTGGAGCGCAGATTCAGATGTTTCAGATCTGAACGACATGTCATGTTTGCAGAGCCTCTAAAGTACCAGTAAAGTGGAATCCCCTACGGAATGACCCCATTTTGAAAACTGTACCCCTCAAAGAATTTATCAAGGGGTGTAGTGAGCATTAGTATCCCAGACGTGACTGCACAGCGGATGGGGAAAAGTGAATATGTAAGCTGTGCGGAGTACACTAAATTCCCTACTATTTCCCCAGTAGTTCCTGTTATTGGGGGGGGGGTCACTCTGTGGGTCACTTCTGGTTTATTATCCCTCATAAGCTCTAAATCTAGTTTGTCCCCTGATATATGCTCGCACAGCTTATACATTCCCTTCCTGACACAGCCAGTTGTGTTCTAATGATTTGGCGATTTTTGGGGTTTTTGTCTTCACATTGTACGATCTATATTTTCTTTATATTTCTGGTGATGTAGCCATATGAGGGCTTGTTGTTTGCGGTATGAGATGTATCAGCGTAAGTATCATGTTACCTTTATTCTGCGAGTCGGTACAATTACCTCATTATACCTCATTTATATTGTTTTTTTATGCGATACTAATTTTGCAGAACAAAAACCCATTTGGGGTCATAAATCAATTATTTTTGCATTGCCATCATCTGAAATATGTAACATCTTTATTTTGCAGTTTACAGAGTTGGTTTAGGGCTTATTTTTTGAGGGATAACCTGTGCTTTTTATTGGTACTGTCTTGGGGTAGATATGACTTTTTGATCACTTTTTATGGCATATTTTGTAAGGCGAGATGGCGAAAAATCATTACTTCCGGCGTTTTTTTTCCCGACATTCACCATGTACGTTAAATATTGTTTCAGTTTTATTGTACAAGTTGTTACGGACGTGGCGATACTAAATATGTATTGTTTTTATTAATTCTTAGGATTTTTTTTTATATAATTCATTTCATATAGGAAAAGGGAATTTTTGGGGCTTTAATATTTTATTAATTTTTTTTTCACATACTTTATTTTTTTTGCACTTTTTTTTACTTTTTCATGTGTCCCATTAGGGCACCTGAACCTGCGATGCTTTGATGCTTTTCTTTTTTTAACTTAATATTATTTAAATTTATTTATTTCCACACTTGTTGTCAATGCCATGAACAAATAACTTAAAAACTAAATGTCCAAGCAAATGCCATGAAATCTGGACTAAACATGGCAAACCCTCGACTCACAAAGAGTCATCCTACAGCAATCAGGAGAGGAAAAAAAAACCCTGTGGAGAAAACCTCTAGGGAACCATGGCTGGAGGACTGAACTTCCCTTGGGCTTAGAAGGATAATGCCAACATTAACTCATCAAAGTCATCTTAGAATTGTATATATGGCCAGATACACAATTACAGTATCAAACAAAGAAATGATACAATAATACATACATTATACAGGTAAACGTAAAAAAAGCAATTGTAAAATAGTGATTAAAAGAGGGCGGGAGGGAAATGTTTCCTCCAGTCCTTGTGATGAGAGAAAGAGGAGAAGATGAATAAGACAAGACGTTACATCTATTCCTAAACTCCTCCCTCCCTACAGTAACACACTACAGTAGGCACTATATAGTTCTAAACCTGAATATACACACATATACTGTTAAAGCTGAACCAGCCTATATAAATCTACATAACTACTGAAGAAAGATGAAACTGCAGGAGTTATTGGTTCCCCCATCCCAATGTTATGTTCCCCTTTGCTAATGGCTCCGGGGGTGTCCATTCCAATGCTTTTCTGTTTAGAACCTGCAGGGCATCCTTGGTGTTGCACTGCTCAAAAAAGGTCACAACATTTTCTCTGCCTGTTTTAAAATTGTTTCATTAACAGCACATTCCGTATCTGTATTAGTCTCTGTCTCCATTTCAAACTGTACACGCTTGTGCACACTAGGTGTGCTCACGTCCAAACGCAATAATCCACACAGCAAACTCCAATAACAAATAACAAAAGAAAAGTTCCAGGTGGGCACTACACAGTGCACAAAAAACAAAAGTGCATCAATGGATTACTTATCTGACCATACGGGTGCTGAGATAGTCGGTCCGGGGGGCACGCTGAGGATATAAGTCCCAAATATACCAAGTGAAAGTAGAAACAGTGGTGACACCAGTGGCGTAAATACTGGGGTAGCAGTGGTAGCGACTGCCACAGGGCCCGGGACATTTTTTTTAAAAAATAATAGGCCGTTACCTGCTGGAGTAACTCCAGCAGGTAACTGGCCCTATTTGCTTACCAATCCCCTGCTCCTACTCACGGCCGCCTCCGCTTCCCCTTCTGCGTCCTATATCATGAGGCTGGGGCCCCCTGGAGGGCAGAAGGGAAAGTAGATGCAGCTGTGAGCAGGAGCAGGGATCAGTAAGTGAGGCCGCGGGCCCGCGAACCCCAACAAATACTATTATTATTCTCTGGGGTCTACCCCCACTTTACTGGGGGGCCCAATCTTTGCTAGTTACGTCCCTGGATGGCACACAATCCGAACTTCCGACTCCTTTATTGTAAATATTAAAAGCAGGCATAGCCGGAGACAATGAGGCAACAGTGACAGGCCGTACTTGCTTCTACAGGCTAGTGACTCGACCACATGTGGGTGCGTCATAAAAAGGCACCGTCCCCACACACAGACGTGTCAGCAACTACCAATCACCCATAGGCAGATTCAATACACTGCACTCCATGCACTTAGTATCTGTATATTCACAGATACCGGCTGGTGACTGGTTCATACAGCTTCAGTTACATGATCTTACAGTACTTAGTAAAAGATGGCTGGACCATGTACCAAACAAGCCCTCGTACCTTTTGTGCTTCCCTGTTTCCACATAGAATGTAAGCTCTCGCGAGCATGGCCCTCATTCCTCTTGTTTGATATGTTAATTTCTTTGTCTGCGGAATATGTTGACGCAATATAAATAAAGTTAATAATAATAATAATAATAATATTATTATTATTATTATTATTATGGGTTGAACTATGGTTGGTGCCACATTGCTTGCTTGCTAGTTTGCATGCTGTCCTTCACACCAGTTATAATAAGTCAAGCCTCTTTACAGGTCTGTCTGTTATGACAAATCTGAGGAAACTGGATGCATCCTGAGGAGCAGGAAGGAGCCAGGCTTGGTAATTAAAAAAAAAACAAAAAAAAAAAAAATAAACATTAAGTCCAAAAACGTAATGTGACTGGCCCCACCCTGTCCTACAAACTTCCTCTAGATAAAGTGCAAAGACTGCCTAATTAAGAAAGTCTCCTGTGAAAAAGGATCATAGTTTACAGTTTTCTATCCGTGAGAGTGAGGCAATAATTGACAACCAGCCATGGATCCAAACTATGCAATGGCGAAGTTTGGATTGGAGTCCAAGAATATCCTCAAATCTAAGCACAGAGGCTGCTGGTATTATACCAAATATTTCTTCTTCTTTTTATCTATAATCCAGTTCCTCATCATCCTTGGTCTGGTCCTATTCATGTTGTATGGAAATGCCCATCATGGCACAGAACAAAGACTGATAAGTGTGGAGAATCGCTTTAAAAACCAATCGATCGATTACCTCTCGCTGACTGCCAATTACTCTCATCTGAGAAATAAGTGCACCATCACAGAGAGGCAAAATGCAAACTGCACAGCCCTATTAGGTACAGCAATGAGACAACTTCACCAATTGCAAAACAGAACCTTGCCTGGAAGATTTATCATGCCCCAGGTGAGTACCAGAGTGTGATGTCTATTCAAGTTGTATTATTTCTGATGATTAGGTGAATCATTTTCAGACATGCCTAGACTAAAAGAAAGCATAAAGGCTCTAAAGTGCATATAGAATATCTAACATACAGCATAAGTGCACCCCTTGTGAAGATTGTTACATAGATGCCTATGCCTGTTTAATTGCGGTACTGTAAGAAGTACTATTTTGTTGGCACTATCCTATAACTTTATTTGAAGTTTGTACTAGGTCTGGTTCTGTTTTATGGGCACTATTGACAGCGGCATCAAAGTCAAGTAAAAATATAGACTTGTTGGCTTGATCCTTGTGGTTGTTCTTGTATCATTTTACAATACCAGCTGGAAGTCCTGAATGGACCATTGTCTAATAGGGAAAGGACAAGCAATATGCTATGTTCTATGTAATAATATACTTTTCAGTTATCATTCTTTTTTATAATAATCTGTCTAATTCTTAACACAGCAAATAATACTTTTAGACCAGCAGCTAAAACAGATGCCAACAAATCATGGCTTATAAAGGGGTCTGTCAGATTTCTATGTTATTTTTTAACAGCATGACATTTTTTTTTCAGTAAAAAAATGAAACCCAAAGGAATACAAAACAATGGTTATGTAAACTGAGCTTAAGACAGACATAAAATAAAGACAAAAAAAGTACATAAGTTTTCCTTGGCAGCTTTTTTTGCATAATTATTTTAGTAACACTTCTTTAGTAAGGCTGGGTTCACACTAGTGCGTGGTTTCCGTTCAGGGATTCCATCCCACATTCCGTTTGAAGAATGCAGAGGGAAAAGTCCTGCAAACAGCGCTTTTCTCTCCGCATTTTTTTGGCGGAAACCTGGTAGACCCCATTATAGTCTATAGCAGTGATGGCGAACCTTTTAGAGACCGAGTGCCCAAACTGCAACACAAAACCCCCTAATTTATTGCAAAGTGCCAACACGGCAATTTAACCTTAAATTAACCAGGATTTGTTTTATAGTGACCATGCAATGTTATTACAGCCTGTAATAATATTACATGTCCGCTATAAAACAGATACTGTGTGATATAAATAGTGAAGGTCCCCCACACAGTATGATGCGCTCCACAGTGGCCCCCAGACTATACAATTCGCTCCGAAGTGGCCCCCAGACAGTATTATATGCTCCAGAATGGTCCCCAGACAGTATTATATGCTCCAGAGTGGCCCCCATACAGTATTATATGCCCACAGTGGCTCCCACACAGTATTATTTGCTCCACAGTGGCCCTCACACAGTATTATATGCTCCACAGTGGCCCCTGCACAGTATTATATGCTCCACAGTGGACCCCCACAAAGTATTATATGCTCCACAGTGGGCCCCCACACAGTACTATATGCTTTACAGTGGGCCCCCACACAATAGTATATGCTCCACAGTGGGCCCCCACACAGTAGTTTATGCTTCACAGTGGGCCCCCACACAGTAGTTTATGCTTCACAGTGGGCCCCCACACAGTAGTTTATGCTTCACAGTGGACCACCACACAGTAGTTTATGCTACTTACCTAGTCCCACGAAGAGCGTCCTCCTCCTTCTTCTGATCACGCACGCTGATGACTTACGTCATCACACCTGTGTCGGGGCAGAGGTTACACTGTGGACCGCGGCCTACACTGACAGCTCAGCTGTATGTGCATTTGCACATACAGGTGAAAGAAGCGATCGCTCACTAACAGGGAATCCTGTACCGGATTCCCCGTTAGTGAGCGATCATGGCGACGACGCGCGTGCCAACTGAGAGGGCTCTGCATGCCCTCTCGTGCCATAGGTTCACCAACACGGGTCTATAGGGACCACAGGTTTTTGTGAGTAAACGCTTTTTAAGCGGATTGGATTTCCTTTTTTTAGGTCCCCAAGTGGACCTAGAGTATTGGACTTCTGCACAATAAGAGAAGTGAGACACTGGAACTCACCTCAACCGGAGGAGGTTACAGCTGATAACTTGTACAAGTTCAAGAGGGGACTGGTATATTTGGAGTGGGGAAGGATTTTTTTTTCCTGTCATGCGACAATTGAGATCAACCTAATGGGGTAGATTTATAGGTTGGATTTAATTGACTTGGGTCTTTATCCAACCTTATCTACTATATTACAATGCTATTATGTTACTATATAAAACACATTTCAAAACTCTGTATGTAGTAAACTAGCATTTTTTAAAGTTAGGCCTATCTGCTAAAATAGCCAGACCCCACCAAAATTCTGGTGTAATTTGCACCAAAAGAAAACTGGCTTACATGTTTTACACCTCATTTTATATGTTTTTCAACACTTTGTTTAACAGTTTCTGTACCTCATTCGACAGGTGGGTGGGGCTTGTTGAAAAGTGCAAAACTATGAACCAGAAACTGGGCCAAAATTTTGTCAGAAACTAAGTGGTGTAAAGATAGACTAAACAGTCTAATATTGAAGACCCATATTGCGAAAACGCTGCATTTTACAGTCACTGCAAAGTGAATGGGATTCTGGCTAATCCCATCCACATACTGTAAAAAAAAATCTGTAGTGGAAAAGCTGCATTTTCAAAATCCCTCGCATTTTGAAAATCATAGCATGTCAATTTTACCTGCAAAAAGTGTTTTCCATATAGGTATAATAAGGGCAGAAAGTCCGCAGAGGAAAACTCTGCAAAAAAACAATGAAAAATGTTGTGAAAAAAACACAATGCATTTCTGCCGCAGTGTTTTTTTTTTTTTTTTTTTTTTACTGCATTTCACTATGTGGGGCTTCAGCCTAAAAGTATGCCAGAGATTCAAACAGCATTAAATACTTTGGAAAATGTAGTGCAGTTTAAGACTGTCTAGTAGAAAATATTAGTTTATGTGCACATCTCTCTTAATTTATATGTATGGGCCATGTTTTAATGCACCATAATTTAGGAAGAATTTATGTACTACAGTGGGTACGGAAAACATACATTGCAGCCATTTGCTAAAAGCAAAAAAGTTCATTTTATTTCTCATTAATGTACACTCAGCACCCCATCTTGACAGAAAAAAACAGAAATGTAGATATTTTTGCAAATTTATTAAAAAAGAAAAATTGAAATATCACACGGTCATAAGTATTTCAGACCCTTTGCTGTGACACTCATATTTAACTCACATACTGTCCATTTCCTTCTGATCCTCCTTGAGATGGTTCTACTCCTTCTTTGTAGTCCAGCTGTGTTTAATTAAACTGATTGGACTTGATTAGGAAAGGCACACACCTGTCTATATAAGACCTCACAGCTCACAGTGCATGTCAGAGCAAATGAGAATAATGAGGTCAAAGGAACTGCTCAAGGAGCTCAGAGACAGAATTGTGGCAAGGAACAGATCTGTCCAAGGTTACAAAAGAATTTCTGCAGCACTCAAGGTTCCTAAGACCACAGTGGCCTCTATAATCCTTAAATGGAAGAAGTTTGGGACGACCAGAACTCTTACTAGACCTGGCTGTCCAGCCAAACTGAGTCTTGAGACAGCAAAAGGGATTTTAGCCAAGCCAGTTCCACTTATCTGCATACAGCGCCGTTTCGGGATTTTTGTCCCTCATCAGTGCAGAGCAAAGTGTACTGGCTGGCTTTGTGGGAGGCAATGAGTGGGTTATGGACAGGGACATCTCTTCTTGAGGAGAGCACCAGTTAAGGTATGTAGAGTTTTGAGTTGCCTTTCGCCCTCTACTAAGCATCTACATATCACAAGGCATTATGGGAAAGGAGCTGGGAGCTCATGCGCCCTCTGTTGGATGTAACAGATCCTCAGTTTGCTTTTGACTCACCGAGTCTTGAGACAGCAAAAGGGATTTTAGCCAAGTTCCACTTTTTTTTTTCGAAGGTCTCAAAGCTGTGCCAACGAAACACCAGTGCACGGAAAAAAGTGACGTAAAGAAAGTGTCATTCTTACTTTACAAATGCAAAGAGCGCTTCCCTCTGTACTGTAGTGACAGGTGCCCCAGGGAGTGAGTGGTACTCTGCTCCAGGCACCAAGTACTGACATCACAGCAGGCCCCAGAGCAAAGAGGAAGTGGGGAGCAGAGTGGTGAATACCGTACGCAGTTTACCACTTTCTCCCTTAGGCACCTTTAACTGCAATGAGCTCTTCCTTAGGTACTGATAAAAGCACTCGTACTTCTAAAGTAAGGATGGCATCCATGGGCATTTATCCTTGATGAGGAGGGGCATGACATGTACTGCAGGTTGAGAACCATTGCCTATACCTTCCCTTTTCTTCCTCAGTTCTCCTGTTTTTGTTATGCTTACTTATTCAATTAAGTGTGAAAATCAGCATGATCCAGAAAAAAGTGGCACCAGTGCGGTATTTGATAATGCATATCGGATTATTACTTTTCATCCATCATTAGGCTTACAAAATGCTTGGTCAGAGATATTTTATATTGTATTATGGACTTCACAAATATCTGTATTCACCATGTACATATAGTACGTGCTGAACATGAACTCACCTTACCAACAAAGGGGGGACCTCACATACAATTTTTTTTTTACTAGAAGGACTCAAAATTTTTTAAAAAAATTATTATTTAGTTTTAGCTGGACATAAGTACTTATCATTTGCCATATTGTCACTATAATAGAATCTAATGTTGATAAGGTCTAGAAGATCCATTTTCACTGTCCAAAAACCTTGATTCTCCTCCAAATAAGCAGCACCATAGATGTCTCACATATCTTCTCCTTCTATTCTCCAAATATGCATGTTTGCAAGAGGATTGTTTAGACAACATCTCTATCATATGGAGCAGTCAAATACAGGTCTTGGTAGACTTCCTGCTGTTCTGAAAAGCCTATATTTTGTAATATAGATAATTTGGATAACAGCATATAAAACACATCCCATTATTTCCTAATGTACAAGCAGAGTTACCAATTTAACAAATGTTACTAGCTATATTTTTTTCTTTATTAGAAAATACTTAAATGAAATAATGCTTATCCATACATTTTAACTGCATGTTTTCTTTTTAGCCACCATTTCAAGAAGCCTGTAGAAGCTTCCAAGTTGCTCTAGACAAGCTTAACACAACCTACATAAGTAAGTAATTGGTTCAGATTAAACAGACTTTTTTGATACCTGCACATTTTATATACAGTAAAACCTCTCAAAATTGCATTGAAAAGTGGTCTTATAATGGGTAGTTTTCTGACACAAGATGGGTAGTAGGCATAATATATGGCGGACCTGAAATTCATGTCCTGAGAAGGGAGGATCTATAGCTAGGCCCCTGATGTTGGTGATCTAATGTGAATCAAACTTTTTGTCAACTTAACTATATTTCCATTGCAGAAATAAATGTATTAAATTGAAGTGTTACGCATCAGAGATGCTTAAAGAAAATGTAAGAAATCCAATTCAAAATAAAAAAAAAAAAATCAATATAGAAGAACGTTTCCCTTCATTTTAGAACCAAACTAAAAGATTCACATATAATACAATAATATACTGTATGTCACATAGATGAAGTAATATAAGGAGCAGAAGGTATCATTTGGCAATTCCTCTCAAGAGAAATCCTGGAAACATATTTACAAATATCTCAGGATGAACAACTGTAGCAGTTGAGTGTCAAAACAACGAAGGGCTAATAAGAATATATTAAGGAACATAAGGAATATACATAAATACATATGAAATGTGATATAGTAATATAGACGAATCATCTATTGTGTAGTGAAAATACAGAGAGTTCACATCACTTATAGGTATATCTATAAAAAGGCTTATATATTCACATATATATTTTAATGTAGTCAGCAGTAAAAAAAAAAAAAAATAGCCAGAATTATGAAATATGCCAAAGCACAGTATATCCAAGTCACAAAATGACATACTGTTGTAGTATATTATAGAACCTGTGTTACCAAAACATAACTCTAAAGGAGTAACAGACGAATAAAGGAATAAATAACTGCAGTATATAAGGCTTTGTATAGTTATATATAGAGATAAACACTGCCAGAAGATCAGAACATGCTTAGTAGATGGGTATACTGGTACTTGAGGGGGAAGCCATGTTACCTATGATCTGCTGTTGCGAGGTGAAGAGAGGTACCTATCAGAACAGACCAGTACCACACCTGCCATGAGGCGAACGGCGACCTTTAGGGGCAATATACTTTGCGGGGGCCGGTAAAGAGGGCATATGGTCTGGTGGTCAGTAAAGGGGGTGTTAATACTGTGTGTGGGCCAATAAAGGAGATAATACACTGTGGGAGCCAGTAAAAGGGGTGTTTGAGTAAAGGGGACGTTATACTGAGTGTGGGCTAAATAAGAGAATTTTTGATCTGCAAATAGGAGGGTGTGGCCTACAGTTTTCCGTGTGGTTTCCCAGGTAAACCATTTTTTATGTGTATAGGTTTCCGTTCGGGGGGGTCCCCAAGCAGACTCCCCAAACGGAAACCCAAACGCAGATGTGAACCGGCCCTAAGAGCTAATGCTTCTTTCACACTTGTGCCAGGTATCTGTCCGCTTGCAACCCGTTTAAAAATAAAAAACGGTATGGTACAAAAAGGATTCCAAAGGTTTCACAGCGGATACCAAATCTGTCTTTTTAGACGGATAGTCAATGGGTGTCCTTCAAAAAAACAGACCGTTTGTGTCAGTTTGCTGTCAGTTTTTTTTTCAGTTTATGTCAGTTTGTGTCCGTTTTTGACCAATCCGTTTTTTTTTTTTCTTTTTCCTTCTTCATTCTGAGCAGAGGGAAAAATGGATTCCATAGACCTCGATGTTAAAAAAACGGTTTTGAGACGGTCCGTTGTGTATCCTTATTTTTTGTACGGACACAAAGTCCTGCAAGTACGACTTTGGTCTCCGTTCAAAAGAGCGGATACACGGCGGAAACATACACCTGAGGATTGTTTTAAAAACCCATTGAAATGAATGGGTTTTTAAACAAACTGTTTCCAAACAGTTTTTCTGATCTTAAGGCGGATTCACGACGGACAGATACCAGGCGCAAGTGTGAACAAAGCATTACTTATGTATGGTAAGTTGTTCCTTTAGAACCTTTACTAAAAATAGAATACAGCATGGAAACTGGGGGCACGTCAATGGCCAGATAGTATGATTACTTCAGCAATAACGATATTATAATTTATTTATTTATTTATTTATTTATTTATTTGTTGCAGTAATATCTGTTTTGTGCTTTTGTCATTTTTGTGGGCAGTTGAAACACTTCAATTAAAGTATGAAATATCAATGCTTCAGAGAAATTACGAGAGATTGAAAGAGAACTGTGACCAGGCAAATAACACTCTTTCCAAGAGAGTCATTGAGCTCGCTTCTGAGAAGGAAACACTTCAGAACACCAAGGAAGACTTGGAAAGTCGATCTGGATTGTCACAAACTCTTTGCACTAATATTGATAACAAGTTTGCCCTGGAGCTAGAACACATGAGAAGTCGCTTTGAAAGCATTATCGACAAATATGACCCTTTCCATTACACAAAATGCTGGACCATTAGTGGTGAAATTAAAAAGAATATAGACCAAGCAATAAGCAGCATGAAAAATGAGGTGAACATGGTCATTTATGAGAACAGCCATCTGAAGACAGAAAATGCTCGAGCAACCGAAAATTTTCAGAAATGCACTAAAGAAAAGACAATTATTGTTTCAGAGAAGAATAGTCTTTCCAAGGATAAAGTAGTACTGGAAAAAGAGTTGTCTGAAAAGAGAGAAGAACTTACTAAATCTTATGCAAAATATATTAAAAAGGAAGAAGACCTAGAGAATTGTCGCAAGACTCAGGTAGGTGTCTCCATGTGCACACATTTCCATATGTTATCATATGTGACTATTGCAATAGTGCTATTCCAAATCATGTTCTATAAAATATTTCTTGGTTTGTACATTCATCTGAGTAGGTAGTTCTTAGATATGAAGCACCTATATTTTGCTATGTGTAATTGAGCTAAATGCTTACACAGCATCCACAAATGGTCCATGTAAGGAGTTTCATCAGGAAATTAAAACACTAGCAAAGCACAGAGCTGAATAAAGTACACATTTCAGCACAAATGTAAATGAGTCCTTAAAGCAAATGTTCACATTTGAAAAACATTTAGTTTATTTTTTTAAACTCAAAAATAAGTAAATTATGTGCAGATGTACATATGTACATTATAATGGTTAGGCATGAAGTTCATTAGCTTAGGCATTTACCTGCAGTCTAATAGACAGTAGAAAGTTTTTATTAAGGTGATAGGGCCCCCTGATCTACTGCGCCCCTGTGCAATTGCACAGGTTACACCAATGGTATCAGCGTCAGCCTGGCCCACTAGACCTCCGGTGGGACCAGTCATGGCCAGGGCCTAGCCACATTGTGGGATGCATGACATCAGCCGCAGACCTGAAAAGGAAAGAAGGCAGCAGAGGAGAGGTAAGGGAAGGTGATTATAAGTTTTTGTTATTTTCCATCACCTCCCTGGGCCTCTACTTGTTATACTCTGGGGTCTGAAGAGACCCCAAAGTATAATAGCACTGAAATGAACCAGAGGACCAAACCTTAGAAATATTAGTTGAAACGAATTTCAAGAGGTTTGCCTGAAACAGCTCCAGGCTCTTGGGAGCATTTTTTACTGTGTGGGGCCACTGTGGAGCCTTTTATATGGGTGGGTCCTCTGGGGAGCATATTGTGTGAGGCCACTGTGGAACATTATACTGGGAGGCCCTGTGGGTAGCATATTATATTGTGTTTGGCCACTGAAGAGTATTATACTGTGTGGGGCACTGGGGAGCATATTATATTGTGTGGGGACACTGTGGAGCAAATTATACTGTGTGGGGACACATTGGAGCATTATACTAGGGGAACCCTCTGGGGAGTATATTATACGGTGTGGGGGGACACTGTGGAACATTATACTATGTAGGGACCTGTAGAGCATTATATTGGGTGGGGGGCTCTAGGGAGCATATTATACTGTGGGGACCCACGGTGGGGTATTATACGGCGTGGGGCCACTGTGAAGCATTAACGGGGGAGGGCACGGGGGAGTCTATTATACTGTGTAGGGCTGGTGGGGATTTTAGTAACTCTGTGGGGCCACTGTAGAGCATTTACTATGGGAAGACACTGTGGGGAGCCTATTATATTAGGGGGAGGCACTGTGGGGAGCCTATTATACTGTGTGGAGCTACTGTTGAACATTATACTGTGTGGGACAACTGTGGAGCATATTATATTGTTTGGGGCTTCTTGGGAGCATATTATACTGCATGGGGCCACTGTGGAGCATTATACTGGGTGGGCACTATGGGGAGCATATTATACTGCGTGGGGCCACTGTGGAGCACTGGTGGGGAAGGGCACTGTGGGGAGCCTATTATACTGTGTGAGGCTACGGGGGGAGTATATTATACTCTGTGGGGCCACTGAGGGGAGAATTACACACATGGACAAAATTGTTGGTACCCCTCGTTTAATGAAAGAAAAACCCACAATGGTCACAGAAATAACTTGAAGGGAGGTTATCAAACCTGTAAGAAATGTCTTAAAAATCTAAAGTTTACATAGCTCATTGTAAAAATCAATGTGGAATAATAATGTTTTCTACTTTTTTTTCATTTTTCTTTCCTTAGACTATAGGGCGAGTGCCTGGTGGCCCATTTTCACGGAATTAAAAATAGGTAAGAAAATGTGAAGTTTGCAGAATGATCAAAGAATAACCAGTTATTTTGTAATGCTTATTCTGTGGGTTTACACTGAGAGTATGTGTTGGACAAACTGTTCGCCCAGAGGCTTAGTTCGGACTGCACAGGTCTAAACTGAAATTTCTATTATGCTCCGGGGTCTCTTCAGACCAGAAGTATAATAATCAGAGGCCCAAGGGAGGTTATCAAATATAATAAACAGTGTTACTCCCCTTTCCTCTGCTCCAGTGCGGGTCTTCCAGCCTCTTCTGATCGTAGAGACGTCATGAATGACGTCAGAGACCACTTGCTGAGGCCTGTGATTGGGCCTCAGTGGTCACATCAGCATCAACCTACATGTTGTTACGCCGGTCTCATTTTGAGTTACGCAGACGTGACCGCTGAGGCCCAATCACAGGCATCAGCAGTCTCTGACATCATTCATGACATCTCTATGACCAGATGAGTCCCAAAGACCCGCACCGGAGCCCAAGAAAGGTGAGTAATACTGTTTATTATGTTTAATCACCTTCCCTGGGCCTCCACTCATTATACTTTGAGGCTGAAGAGAACCCAAAAGTATAATAATGGTTCATGCACTATGGTACATTATTCTTAAAGAGGTGTAACATTAAGAAAAAAAAGCATACTCACTTGTCCCCAGCGTAGCCCCTTCGGTCACGCACTGTGCTTCATTCTCCCTGCACCCCACATGACCACTGAGGCCAATTAGGCGGTCGCTGGAACAGGACCAGTGATGTCATTCACATATGTCACTAGTCCCTCTCCAGTTTGTCCAGATCCTGAGGACCTCTAAGATTGACACTGTGAGTGTGATGATGGCTGCTGTTGCACCTACAGTTTAATGACCACCCTGACGACACTGCCTATACCGTTACTTACATATGCCTTTGCATATACCCTGTGTAACAGAAATGTCTGTTTACATGGAGTGAGAGGCAGCAGTCCTGTGTAAGTTTCAGTTTCAGTCTGACATGGTAACTTACAAAGGATTGCTACCTCTGCCTCCATGTAAAGCAGTCCTGTGCTAAATTACTTTACACAGGACTGCTTTACATGGAGTAGCTACTTGTGCTGGCCCTGCCTACTTGTATTGACTCCGTCTACTTACACTGAGCCTGCCTATAAAATGAGGCCACTTTTAAATTTTTTTCCAGGGCCACTTTCAGGTCCCAATCTGACCCTGTATATGAGTGACATGCACTGTATGTATGTAGTATATGAATGATATGTGCTGTATGCATCTAATATGACTTGAGCAATATGTGTGATGTATTCATCTAATATGTGAGTGGTATGTGTGATGCTGCATCTACATATATTAACCACACAGGAGGGAATTTAATAAGACTGGTGTTTTCTACAATTTGCTTACTAGCAATTTTCTTGCTTGTGATGCACCCAAAATATTAAGAAGCTCTGGCCTTTTAATAATTCTGGTTCGTCTTGGGAGTTCCAGAATTGAAATCTACAACAGTCAAGTACTATAGCTCATGTCAGTTTTCTGATGTTAGTAGGAAATCTGAGACATTCCTGTCCTTGGTCCACCTTGATCCCCACCCACCTCTGCCCACTGTCTTAAAAAGTGACAATCAGAGCAAAGGGACAAGGTGGTGAATCTTTGGTGCAAGTTGGGACTATGTGCCAAAGATGCCCCACTTCTATACTGGTTTTCTGGCGTACATTTACTTTGGTAAATTTCCCCACATTGTGCACAGTGAGTGAGCAAGTATTATATTTATATATATATATATATATATATATATATATATATATTGTAATGGGATTAGCCCAGGGATCATCTTCTCCTCAGATAGACAAGCACTTTTTGGTACAGCAATTAGAGTCCAGTCCAGTCAAGTATGGTGCAACTGGCCGCAACCAGTTTTATTAGAGGTTTAAGGAAAACAAAACAATAAAAATACAAAATAAAATCCTAGCCGTCCGGCCACTACCTACAATACATAATACAGGTAACTTACTAGAGAGAGCTGGGCCTACTGCACAGCTCCCTAAACACAAACCACAGCAGATTAACTCACAGTGGTTTTCCAGGAGCAGAGAGAGCCAAATACATGTGTGCTGTCTGCCCTTATATACGCACACTTCGGGAACCAAGGAATTAACCCCCAGTCATCCCAAAACCTGAAGTGGCTGAATGGCGTAGAGCCACACCCAACTCTGCTTACTCCAGCAGCCAGACCTTTTACCAGGGTTTAGATAAAACCCTCCAGCAAAGAATACACCTTTTCCAGGTGCTTTTAGAAGGAATATGACAAGAACCTGGGAGAAATGTATACTCCTTCTACCACTTTGCCCCTGGTCTTGTCACAATATATATATATATATATATAATATATATGAGATGTTACACATGTTTGTGAATGGAGTTGGCTTGCAACTCGAGAGTGCCATGATTGCAAAAAAAAAGTCAAGCAATGTTTGACTTTTTTTTTACAACTACAAGTTAAGGCTTCCTTAGGGTCGCAATGCCACTCCATTCACTAACATGAGTCAAAGAGTCACAAGGCAAAACCTCAATCTTTGATCACTGCAAAAGTCGCAATGTAGCCCTAGCCTTATAATGCTGTAGTGATGACATCTCAGACAACTTACATGGGCTAAGTAATGGGTTCTAATAATTTTGTGAAATTTTCTCTGTTATGTTACATTTTTGATTATCTCAGGAAAGTCCTTTAATACAAATTGAAAAAAAAAAAAAAATAATGTGCTGTGAACTATGCTTTTCAATTAAGTTAAGGCTGCAGGACCCCAAAATATCCAGGCCAAGTCTATACCAAAAGGATGCCTTTTAGGCCGGGGCCTCATGTTGCAAAAATGTGGAAAGGACTGCGGAAACACTGCAGCAAAAACACCTGCAAATTACCTGCAAAGTGGATGGAATTTTGGCTAATCCCATCCACACATTGCAGAAAAAAATCCATGGCGAAAATGTAGCGATTTCAAAAAAGCTTGCGTTTTTTTAAAATCTCAGCGTGTCAGTTATACTTACGGAAATGCTGGTGTTTTCTGTATAGGTACAATAGAAGCAGAAAGTCCGCAGTGTAAAACTCTTCGGACTTTCTGTGAAAAACGCTGCCGAAAAAAAGTGATGCTTTTCTGCCGCAGTCTTTTCCGCAGCGTTTTTTCAGCTACAGTTCCCTAAGTGGGTCCTTAGCCTTAAAGCCTATTGGCAAATCAACATATACAGTACAGCCAGCAATTTTCCAACCATATACACTCATAGTACTCTACAGTACCATATAAGTAAATTTGGTTTCTTATAAAGTTACTGTATGTATATTTGATTTATAGAAATGATTCAGACACTGAGAGCAGGGATCTAGATAACTACAATTTGTGTACGGTGCTGCAGAATATGACGCTGTTATACATGCAGTGAGAAGTAAATAGTGGACCATAGTGTTCAGCAAGACCACATAAATCTACGAACACAGTTTATTGCTAATATTATAAATATCCTGCCATTGCATTAATGTTTGCCTGTTTGTTTTGTCCACAGAAGCTTGAAACATGTGAAGAAAATGCTTGCAACCTATCTTAGCTGTGTGGGAAACTACAGAAGATGGTGTTAATCTTGCTATATTAACTAGTAAACACGCAATAATAATGATGACATAGATTCAAATTGATCTGCCTAGAAAAAGTTACATAAACTAAAATTGCGTTGCCACATATTCAAATAGATAAGATATATCTTTCCATTATTATTGTTATTGTCTTAGTAAAACCATAGAACATTCTAGATACATATAAACCAATTATACTTTACTAATTCATCATTGAAAAGAACTGTATTTTGTATAGTATGTTGTATATAATATTAACATAGTCAGAAGACTTGCCTGTATTAAACTATGAGCTCAGAGCTGCGGACGTCCAAACATTATCTGTTGTCTTATTGTAGTCTTATAAAATGTTATGATATGGATTGAGAGAAAGAATATACTGAAATATGCCTAGAGTTTATTAAAAAACAGTTCCTTCTAAAATAAAAAATAAAAAAAAATCAGATTTGTCCTCTTTTGTCAGGTTCTTAAAATGACATTATAAGGCTCTATTCACATCTGCATTGAAGACTTGCAGCAGATCTTGTGATATTTAATGGTAATAAAACAGCACTTCATATAGAGTCATTTTTCTCCTCAAATCAACCTGATGAACCCAACTGGAAGTCATATGACACATCCAGAAATGTGGCATGGTTTCTGTTAAAATTGGAAACCTTGAAACAAGTTTTGCCAGAAATCTTTGACTGTTATTTAAAGGGGTTTGGTTAAAAAAAAAAATCAAAAAAAAATCTTAACAACACAAAGGTTGGCTGCAGTGGTCATGTGCCACCAAATTGATATCACCGGTAAACAAACTGAAGGTTCAGGAATGGATAGGTGAGTAAAACTAAAAAAAAAAAAGTATTACTCACCCATCCATTCCTGCACCATCGATATGTTTACTAGGTCAATGGCAAGTGACCACTAAAGCTAACCATGGACTTGTACAGAGGCTGCAGGTCCATAGAGTAGAGCGGAGTCTGTCGCGTGACTGAGAGTTGGAGCAGTTCCTGGGGACTGCTTATAAATTAGCAATAAAGTTTATCCAGTGCAGGGAATACACTGGTAAGCTTTATTTTCCCTGGATAACCCCTTTAAGCTTCCACAATGCACTATTCTGATTCTTTGTACAGATTTTATGGGCAATCAACTACTGGTATTGTGCACTATTTCTGTGAACCTCCTTTCTTTGCACCCTAAAAAGTGGATGGTTTCCTTTTGGACTGTCTAGTACATATAATAAAGTTATGATGCAGAATGAAACTGCAACCATTGAGAATTAAAAACATCTTAGATTTCTCCATTTATTTTCTTTTAAATCCTGCATCAAAACTTCACTGTGTGAGAAAGGCCTTATCTGCAAGTTACACATGTAATTTCCTTCTCTGTAAAATATATACAGTATACCACAGCAGGAGCAGACTCATTGCAACTGCACAGGGACTACAATCATTGACAAACTAAAATAACACACCAACGAGTTGTTGGAATTCAATAAAACTTTATATGTGTGAATGCTATGATGATAAATGTAAGTAATATTAGAACAATATTAAAGCAAAGGGATAAGCTTATTGAGGAAAACTGTACAATTGAAAGGAAGGTCTAGTACCTTGTTGGGCCACCTCTAGTGTGGATATGAGATGAGATGCAGTTGGACATGAAGGCCTACAGGTTTTGTATAGTATCTTGCAGCACATTTGCCCACAGATGTTGCAGCTTAGCCTGTAGATCCTGCACACTTGTAGGTTGCTGAAGCTGGTGTCCCAAATGGTCCTAAAAATGTTGCAATTTGGCAGAATCATTTCTGGGAAAACCATGCTGTGTTTGGGCTAGCATTATCCTGCTGAAAAACACCAGTTGGAAGCCCTGCCATGAGAAGCAACACAGTAGGTCCCTCATATCACTATTAGTGGTGACCTACTTTTGTATGCAATGACTCCCCATATCATCATACGAGCAGCAAAGGCAGGCTCAACATGAGACCTCAACATTCAAACCAAACTGTCATTAGATTCCAAAAAGAACCAGGATCACTAAAAACAATATGGCTCCATTCTGTAGTAGTCCAGGTTTCTTGTTCCACACATCACTGCAAACAAAGGTGATGGTGGCTGGCTATCGACACTAAATGGCTGCCGTGAGACTGAATTTCATTTTGCTAAGTGCCTAGAAATTATCCAGGCAGAGACAAGGGTGTGTAATGAAGGTGCCATCTGTGTCAGAGTGGAGGACAAGGAAAGTGTGGGACATGGTGCTTGTCAGTGGCTCAAATGACGTTCTTTACTGGTGGCCTGTCTGGGCCATCTGGAGCCTGTTCAATACCTCCTAACCGATAGGTCACAAGAGCCTAGATGTTGAGCAACTCATCGTCCATCCTGCTTCTCTCAGTCCAATTATGCGCCTCCTCTCATAGTTTGGTAATTTTGTAAAATGTCTTTGAATGCATTATAGAGATGCATCTCAGAACAAGAGATACACTACCTAGAGTAGCCTCTGAGAGCCTTTTAATAGGACAGTGGGGGAAGCACTTCACTCCCTCTTGTGGCAAGGCCCAGTGTCTAATCAGACACCTGTAACCATTTACATAACAGCCTTAAACATATGGGTGCATTATTTATTTGTCAATGAGTGTACATTATTGTTATAAATGTTAGGCCGCAGAAGGGCCCTGACCAGTGTACAGAACTGTTTCAATGGTGGGAGGCTTAGGAGCATCAGTGAGTGGAATGTATATGGCAGAGGCAGGAGGGACTTCATACCTACCCTGGATTTTGTATGCCGGAGAAGTACACTGTGATGTGATTAATATTAGCCGTTTATAGTGTGATGTGATAAATATTAGCAGTTTGTACACGTTATGAAAGACATTATCTGTGTAAGTGGCATTTGTTGTGTGTGTAATAATTTGCAGTGCCTACTGTCAGGGCCGTTTTAACCCATTGGTGGGCCCAGTGAAAAGGTTTCATAAGTGTGCCCCCCCATCACCACCACTTAAACATACCTGACCCACCCAAATTAAAATGGCCCCCACATAGTATAATTCCTTTTTACTGGCCCTTTACAATATGTGTGGCCATGCCCCCAAACTTATAAATAATAGTTCCTGTTCACAGGTAACTGCCCCCTTATCAATAATATTTATAAGGCGGTCATTATTTATATGCAGGGACTATTATTTAAAAGGGGTGCTAAGATTCCTTGCTTATAAATAATAATGCCCGCTTATAAATAATATTGCCCCCTTTTAAATAAGGGTCCCTGCTTATAAATAGTGCCCCTTATCAGTAATTGTCCCTCCTTATAAATAATAGCACCCCTTAATACTAATTGTTCTCCCTTCTAAATAGTTCTCTCTTATAAATAATAGTCCCCTTTATCAATAATAGCCCCCCTTATAAATAGTTCTACCTTATAGTTCCCCCTTTTAAATAATAGTCCCCATTTATAACTAATACCCCCCACCTCCCTGTTATAAATAATAGTTTCCCTTTATTTATAAAGAAGGAAACTATCATTTATAAGGGGAAACTACTTTTCATGAGGACTATTATTTATAAGGAGGTGAACTATTATTTATACGGGGAACTATTATTCATAAGGACTATTATTTATAAGGGAGAACTATTATGAGGGGGAAACTTATTTTTAGGGAGGGCTTTTTTAAGGGGGAACTATTGTTTATAAGGGGAAAACTTTTATTTTTAAGGGGGCTATTATTTATAATATTTCCCCATTCTAATAATATTCTCCCCTTATAAATAATAGTTCCTCTCTTATAATAACCCTCTTTAAAAATAATAGTTCCCCCACTATAGATTATACCCCCTTATAAATAATATGTCAATGTTCAGAAGTAAGTGCCCCCTCAACAGTGATTGCCGTCTTTGTCTTTAAAAACAAAAAACAATAAATCTTATACTCACCTTACCATGATCCCACGATGACTGGAGTAGCGGACACCTTCTGCTGTTGTTGCACTCTGGGTGCAGGTCCGGGCCCGGCGCAGGACAACTTGCACAGACATCACTGTAAGTCTTCTATGGCAGAGAAAGGACTTTACAGCTCCCTGCTCTGTCATAGCCTTCAACTGCATCGGCGTGCATAGCACAGCACAGCATAGCATGCTGATACAGTTGTGAGTGGAGCTCTCCCAGGCAGAACGTCTTGTGTCCGGATCTGGGGCCCCCGCAACCATAGGGCCCAGTGCAAGTACACCGTTTGCCCTATGTTTAAAGCGACCCTGCCTAATGTGTGTGCAGTTTGTGTCAAATTTGTGTGCTTTGCTTGTATAATCTGTGAAGCAGTTTTCTGATGTGTATGTGCAATTTAGGGCTGATATATCTGCTTCACTCATTGGTTGCGTCAGTGGCGTAAATACCGCCATAGCAGCCATAGAGGCTCCCACGGGGCCAGTGATCTTAGGGGCCCAGTGGGCCCCTGTTGCTTTTTCTTTTTTTTTTTTTTTTTTTTTTATAGGAGTAACCCCAGTAGGACCCTATTTACTTACTCCTGCTCACTGCAGTCTCTGCTTCCCCTTCGCTGGGGCCCCCTGGAGGGAAGAAGGGGAGGCAGCCATGAGCAGGAGCTGAAATCTGTAAGTACTGCAAGGCCATGGGCCTGCGGTAAGAGTATTTGTTGGGTGAACCCTAACACATGCTATTATTATACTCACGGTTTTTCCCTGCAGTGCTTTTCACAGAAAGTCCACAGAGTTTTCCTCTGTGGACTTTCTGCTTCAATTATACCTATACGGAAAACACCAGCGCTTCCGTAGGTATAATTGACGTGCTGCAATTTACATAAATGAAACATTTTTTTTAATCGCAGCATGTCTGCTGCGGATATTTTTCTGCAATGTGCGGATGGAATTAGCCAGAATCCCATCCACTTTGCAGCGACTGTAAAGTGCAGCGTTTTACGCTACTTGGGACCCCAGCCTAAAAGTTGATTTTCTTGGCACCAAAGCTGCACAGCATATGAGTGGTTTAGAATGGAACATAAAGATACATCTCAGATTATTGCTTTCTGTGAAATCACCTTCCCTCTGCTCCCAAGAACTTTCCTGGATATTTCTTAGAATCCTTGTGCTGTGATTAATGCTCTCATTATTACAGGAAATCACTTCTTCTGGCCTTCGTGAGCTGCCGCTGTTGTTGTTTTAACACACGTACATTGTTCTTTTTGTAAATATGTCTTTGCTTTTGCGGATATGGAGAATAAATGTTCAAGTGTAAGTTAGTGCTGTCATTCCTTATTGTCATGAATTAATGACTTGGGAAAGGCCAGAAATAAAAACAACCAAAAAGGGTGGGAACAAGGTCACAAGGGAAAGAAGCTGTACACAATATATTTTTGAAGCAAACCTCTTTCACAACACGTTTGACAAAAATATACACTTTTTTAAGGTTAGGTTCATATGTAGCATGTGACAATGTTTTTTTATGCATTTTTTTATATATCCTGTGTTATATTCAGGATAATATGCTGCAACCAGACAGTATAGATAGTTTAGAGTCTGTATTGTTTTTGGTGGTCACATTTTAGTGGTAATTTTGGGGTCAGTGATATTTTTATCAACAGTATGTTCGAGGTATGTCATTTCACATGTTTTTCTCCATGGGAATATTTATATAACTTTAACCCCTTAATAATATGGACAAACACCACCTTAACCACTTCAGTACTGGGCCAATTTATGGTCCAGGACCAGACACATTTTATGTTTTTTTCGTATGTGCGGTTTTGAGGGGTGTAACATTTTTATCATATGCGTTATTCAACTAATTTCTGCGTCTTTTTTCGGTGACACATAGAGCTTTAGTTTTATGTTGTGTTTATTTTTGCATGTGTTTTATTTTTTTTATATCTGGGAAAATATAAACAAAAGAGGAGGGAAAACGTGTCTGTTTTTCACTTTTCATTTTTTTTTTATTTAATAACACAAAGTGCTACTAAAAAACTTTATAAAATAGTTTTTCCTCTCCATTATGGTAATTTTTATTTTTTATGGTGTACTCGGGGGTGGGACTATAACCTGTAATAAGGGCGTATTATTTTATTTATTTTTTAAATTATTTTATTTACATTTTTTTTTTTACTTTTCTATTAATTTTTTTTTTTTTTTTTTTACATTGTATCCTCATAAGGTCATAATAGACCTTTGGGGACATGGGATTACTTTTTTTTTTTTGTGGGGAAGCTGATTTCCCTTGTAACTGGGGCTGGTACATTTAGCCCCAGTTGCAGAAGGAAGGAATACAGCCTCCTGCCCGTTACTATAGAGCTGATCTTGGTCCTGTAGGACCCAGCAGCTCTTGCAGATGCTGCACCCGGCGGATCACATAAAAAAATCTGCAGTGGAAAAGCTGCGTTTTCAAAAACGTTTGTGTTTTTGAAAATCGCAGCATGTCAATGACACCTATGGAAACGGTGGTGTTTTCCGTATAGGTATAATAGGGGCACAAAGTCCGCAGAGGAAAATTTTGTGAAATCGCAAAGAAATACGATGCGGAAAAAAATGTGATGCGTTTCCACCACCGTTTTTTCCACAGCGTTTTTTTTTTGCTGTGTTTCGCTATATGGGGCCTTAACCTAAGGAAACTACACAATTTTTCAAAACTGACATGTGACACTTTATGTTTAAATTTATCAAGCGTTATAGTGAGAATTTTGACCGCACAGCTGTTTCACAGATTTTTTTAATTTTGGGAGGTGATGAAAAATTACTAAAATGTCACTTTATCCAGAAAATTTTTCATTTTCAGAAGCGGTTAAAGGAGAAAAATCACTCCACAGTTCATTACACAATTTCTCATGAACAGGGCAATGCCCCATATGCCTCAGAATGGAAAGAGCGCTATTTGGCTTTTGGAATAATTTTCAGGTGCGGTGTCGCATTATAGGTACTTAACATTGCCATCATATGTGGGTATAAACCAGTGTCGGACTGGGATGTCTAGGGCCCACCAGCGGAATTGCTTCTAGGGGCCCACCATCAGGACCCCTGCAGATCAGCGGTACCGAGACAGGGCGGCTAAAGGTAATAACATGTTGGGAGCCATGCTGCTCACCCACCATACCATGTGCACCACTGCACTACCTAAACCTACTGCTACACCCTGTATGGCAAGTGAACAGCGTGGCTCCTAGAATTGTTACCTGTAGCCGCACTGTCCTGGAAAAGCTGATCTGCAGAGGTCCTGGCTGTTGTATCATCGCAGATGTAATAATGATGGTCTATCCTAAGAACAGGATATCAATATTAGAAAGATGGATAAATCCTTTGAAGAGGTTGTCCAGGAATTGGCGCAACCCAAGTCCCATGTGGGAGGTGTAAAATAAAAAATAAATAAATAAAAAAAAAGCATACTCACCTGTCTCTGGTGCTCCGTTGTCCACTGCCAGGGTCCATTCAGTCTCGTGCCGGCGCCTCCTTGCTGGGAGTCCCTGCACCTCATGTGACTGTGAACACTAATTAGGTACAAAATGTCCAGAAATGAGGGGCCACAATGAGACCGAACAGACACAGGCAGGGGACAACGGGGTGCTGGGACAGGTGAGTATGCTTTTTTTGAAATTTTTTTATTTTTACACCTCCCAGGAAGTCGCCACAGTGGTCGCTCCAGTTTATGGACAACTTCTTTTAATTTTTTTATGGCCTCTTCACTGGTCCCCCCATACTGTATGGGGAACAGTGATGGGGCCATTATATTGTGTGGGAGAAGTGATGGAGTCTAACATCCTGTGGGAGGGACATTAAACTGTGTGGGGCATATTAAAGGGGTTGTCCAGGGTTAATCTTTTTTATGGCGTATGCTCAGGATAGGCCATAAATACTTGATCGGTAGGGGGCTGACACATGGCCCCATCAGCTGTTCAGAGCCACTTCCAGCACCCGTTCTGTACACAACACAGGGCCGGAAGCAGAATGCTTCATCCGCTGTTTAATCGCCCAGCACCTTCACTGCAGCTCAGCTCCCACTGACTTCAATAAGTGCTGAGATGCAGTGAAGGTGCCCGGCTAATGTACAGTGAACAGAGCTTTCTGCTTCTGTCTCTGTATTGTGTACAGGACGGGCACCAGAAGTGGCTCCATACAGCTGATCGGTCCGGGGTCAGCCCCCTACAGATCAGGTATCTATGACCTATCCTGAGGATAAACCATAACAAATTATAACTGGACAACCCCTTTAATATAACCACCTAATGCCCCACACTTTAAAGAGGTTATCCAGTATAATTTTTTTTTCTTTTTTCTAATTAGTCTGGGAGAGGTGAATCCCCCCCCCCAAAAAAAAAAAAAAAAAACATACCCACCTATCCCCAGTCCTCCGGTGTCAGCAGGTCCCAGCACGGTCCGGTCCTGCTGCTCCGCTGTCTTCTTTTGACGGAAGTCCTCACTGGCTGTGACGTCCCAGGTCCCTTCCTTTAGGCCGCTGATTGGCCTCAGGGGTCATGTGACGTCACAGGTAGTCACTTGCAGGGGGAACTTGCGCTGAAAGAAAACAGAACTGCAGGCCGAACCGCACTGGGACACACTGGGGACAGGAGAGAAAGTTTGAGTTTTTTTTTTTTTTCACCTGCCCTGGTGTAATTAAAAAAATTTTTTAAAAAATGTTATCCTGCACAACCCCTTTAATGTCCCCCAGGCTATTGGCCTCCATCACTGCCCCCTCCCACCACAATATAATGACCCCATCAATGGTCCCCATACAGTATAGGGGACAAAGTGAAGGGGCCACTGTACAAGGAGGAATATTGATGTGTATATGCCCATACAGTGGTCACTGGTCTCCCCTATAGCAGTATTGGAGTTTTTTTTGTTTGCGTGGTTAAGTTGTACTTACCTTTCACACTGTTGGTCTGAGCTCCTATGCAGAAACCTACCGCCGCGCACAGCGTCAGTACGTCAGTGACACTTGCATCAAAAAGCTGCAACTGGATTGGTTCCAACATGGTGAATGAGTAGCGCAGCACCCGGCATGCAAACAATACTGGGACAGTATAATATGCTCCACAGTGGCCCCCACACAGCATTATATGCTCCGCAGTGGCCCCCCACACAGCATTATATTCTCCTCAGTGGCCCCAACACAGCATTATATGCTCCGCAGTGGCCCCAACACAGCATTATATGCTCCGCAGTGGCCCCAACACAGCATTATATACTCAGCAGTGGCTCCTACACAGCATTATATGCTCCGCAGTGGCCACCACACAGCATTATATGCTCCGCAGTGGCCAACACACAGCATTATATGCTCCTCAGTGGCCCCCACACAGCATTATATGCTCCTCAGTGGCCCCCACACAGCATTATATGCTCCTCAGTGGCCCCCACACAGTATTATATGCTCCTCAGTGGCCCCCACACAGTATTATATGCCCACAGTGGCCCCCACACAGTATTAAATGCTCACAGTGGCCCCCACACTGTATTATATGCCCAAATTGGCCCCCACACACTATTAGATGCTCCTCAGTGGCCCCCACACAGTATTATATGCCCACAGTGGCCCCCACACAGCATTATATGCTCCTCAGTGGCCCCCACACTGTATTATATGTCCAAAGTGGCCCCCACACTGTATTATATGCCCAAAGTGGCCCCCACACACTATTAGATGCTCCACAGTGCCCCAGGGCCGGTGCTATTATTATACTCTGGGGTCTCCTCAGACCCCATAATATAATAAGTAGAGGCCCAAGAGAAGGGATTAAAAATAACAAACACTTATACTCACCTTGTCTTACCTCTCCGGGGAATCCTGCTCCGTCCTGCTGTCTTTCCCATCTTCCTTGGTCTCCACGTCCTGTGCCCCAGACGTCACCACTGGGGCCTGTGATTGCACCTCAGCGGTCACGTGGGACGCGATGACATCATTACGCTGGCGCGCTCCATGTCACCGCTGGGGCCTAACCACAGGCCCCTGCAGTGAGGCCTGAAAAGTGCCAGAAATGATTCTGAGCCCAGGACAGCCAGGTGAGTATTTTTTTATTTTTTTTGTCACTTCCCCTGTCCTGGCATCTAATGGAAAGGGGGCCGGCCCCTTTCCATTAACAATAGGTATAGCGGTCGGGGAACCAGGTCTTCCCCGACCACTATCATTTCCAGCGGGCCCCGTGCTACTCTGGTCGCAGTCGCAGCCCTTGCGACCACGATCGTTACGCCACTGTCCATTGGTCATGGGCCTGATCGGGATGGTCAGGGGCCGCATCGGGCCCCTGTCCGTCCCGATCAGACCCCTGACTTTTGCATTGGCAAAATGAGTACTAATAGTTGGGGCTCGGGGCCCACCAGGGGATTCACCGGTTCCCCGATGGGCCAGTCCGACCCTGATATAAACTGATGTTTGGGCACACAGCCAGGCATAGATGGGCAGGAGCGCTATATGGTTTTTGGAGCACAGTTTGATTTTTGGACATCATGCCACTTTTGCAGAGCCACTGAATTGTCAGTAAAGGGGAATCTGAGACATGTGACCCCATTTTGGAAACTACACCCCTAAAGGGATTTATCAAGCGACATAGCAGACATTTTTAACCCTTGAGTGTTGCATTAATTTAGTTTCCAGAAATGAATGTGCAATGAATTGCAATTTTTCCAGAAATACACTATTTCAGTACCCAATATTTTGCACCCAGCTTGTTTCAGCAGAATCACACACCCCCTGCGATAAGATCGTGGATTCCGAGAGGTTGCCATGGCAGTCAGGAGTCAAGTCCCCTTGTGGGACATGTAAAAAGTAAAAAAAAAAAACAAAAAAAAAACCACCCACACATAGTTTAACCACTTCCGTACCGCCCATAGACTATATACATCCGGAAGGTGGTTGTCTAGTTCTGCAAGGACTAGCTCTACAGCGCCCCCCCCCCCCCTGTACTGAGCTTTGAGGTCCCGCTGTCAATAGACAGCGGAGAACTCAGAGCTTGGACCAGAGACCACTCTGTGTGGTCTCCAGGTTTGTGATCGCTGTGACACTCCGTCACAGCGATCACAATGCTAATCGGCACATGAGCCGATTGCTCCGCTGTGCCCCCGCCTGTACTTAGCTCTGAGGTCCCACTGTTAACAGACAGCAAGTACCTCAGAGCTTTGCCCGGAGACCACTCTGTGTGGCTTCCGAGCATGAGATCTCTGTGACATACAGTCACAGCAATCACATGGTCTTGCGCATGAGCAGAATATGCTACTCTGTGCCCCCCACCCGACCCCCTTTCCCCTTGCACACAGCTCCGAAATCTCTGTCAATAGACAGCAGGGACCACAGATCTCTGTGGTCAGCTATCAGAAGACAGCTATGATCACGGAGTTTTGCCCAGAGACCACCCTGATTGGGCATAGTGGTCTCTGGGGCATGTGAGCACTGTGACAGCCAGTCACAGTGCTCACATAAAGTTTATTTAGTAAATAATAAAAATATAAAAAGTGGCTTCCAATCTCCCTCTCCTCAGATCCTGACAGAGGGAGATTGGTAAGTAAAAACCACTACACACACACACACCCTCCAGTGCCCCCTACTCTCTTCTGTCTCCCATATCTATCTATCTATCTATCTATCTATCTATCTATCTATCTATCATCTATTTTTTATCCATCTATATACATAAATTCATATTTTTTGTGACCCATAAATAAAGATTATTTATTAAAGCTGCTGCATGTATCTGCAGCCTAAAATGCATTTGTCATATAAAAGCAGATTTTTTTTGTGCTATATACATGAAGGTTATTGTCATACTTTTAGGGTGCAGACAGGCAGTGGCTCTGGACGCACATAGTGTAGGGAACTACTGGGATGTAGTGTATTTGGCCTCTCTGCCCCTGCTGCTTGGCCTCAGAAACCCCAGGGATTCAATACAAGGTTTGTTTTGTAAATAAGTGTGAGTCAGAACCATGAGGGACTAGCTGGAGTGAGGAAGCATTTCCTAAGCAGGCACAGTCTAAGGCAAGTGGCAGGTGTAATCTTTGCAACTAGAAGGAATATATAAGCAGATCTTTGAGCATCTATATCCTTAAGATCAGCTAGTGAAATTGGAGTGTATAGGACTAGATTGCCACCTGTCCCACTTTATCTCCCTCATACAGAGCTAGTAGTTCTGCTCTGTGTTACCTATATACTCACAGGCTCTAGCTAGTAATTGTAGTTAGGGATCAGTATATAGTTCAGGGTAGTGATAGTTTAGGCTTCCGATGGCCAACTAGTTAGTTAGAGGCCCGGTTGCATTGGTAGCTTAGTTGGCAGGTTAAGGACTCAGTGCCAGGGTAGTGAGGCCTGTGTCTACTACTGTTGTGGTCCTGTTTGTTGCCTGGGATAAATCCTTTCATCAAGCATCATCATCATCATCTCCTGATCGGCTGTCTGTCATCTCCTGGAAGAATCCGAGGATCTACAGCCATTCACAGGGGCGCCTGCACCTGGATCATCTCTTCTGTTGCCTGGAGAATCATATCCTGTAGATGGGAGCCTACAAGTAGTTATAACTGTCCCTGAATTAGAAGATCAGAATGTCGCTCCCATGAAGATTATGGCTCTTGTCTGTCCTGATGCAGGGGATTCTAGGGCAGCTCCTGTAATACTCGGCACTAATTGTCCCGCAGTGCATTGTGCTTTTCAGAAGTTTCTTGGAGGAGATTGGAACCCTGCAGTTCAGCCGGTAAATATATCTTCTGATCTTAGAGAACTCTGTGATGCCCTGTCTACTGGCTATCGACATGGAACGGTATATGATATTGATGAGAGAACCGTGGAAGTTCCTGCCAGTGGGGAGAGAGTTCTGAGAGTAGCCTCCAGCATTGCTCCCGATTTGCTTGAAGGGGGGAGTTATGTCCTTATGGAAACCCCTGAAGATATGATTAACCAGAATGGCTGGATGATGAACCCAGAGAGAAAGGACTGGAGAAATAAAGTGGAGTTATTTACACGTGTGACAGTGAGGAATTGTTCACCACATCCGATTGTAATTGGACCATACCAGAATGTGGCCCACTGCTACCCTGTGCTTGGAGTAAATCCATACGCCGAAGTGTGCAGGATTCAAATTAGACATGCGATCCCTAATCTCAATCTTGACTTGAGTGATCCACATTTATCAGTGGCTTGGCATCAGCGATTGACACAGAAGTTGTCTGAATTATCGGAAGTTTTCTCCATTGATGATGCAGATGTAAGTTGTGGTAAGAGTGCTCAACACACTTTCCGATTGACCAATTCTACTCCCTTCTGGGAGCGACCATGAAGAGTTGCTCCAAAGGATATTGATGGATTAAGACAGACTCTACAGCAAATGAAAGGTTAGGGGATCATCGTGGACAGTAAGAGCCCCTATGCCTCACCTATTGTGGTGGTAAGGAAAAAATCTGGAGCAATTCGCCTATGTGTGGATTACAGAACTCTGAACCGAAGAACCATACCTGATCAGTATACACTGCCGAGAATTGAAGATCTGGAAGCTCTGAATGGGAACTGTTGGTTCACAGTGCTGGACCTAAGATCGGGATACTATCAAGTCCCAATGGCACCTGAGAATCAAGAAAAGACGGCCTTCATATGCCCCTTGGGTTTCTTTCAGTTCCCTCGCATGCCGAAAGGTACAAGAGGCGCGCCAGCAACGTTCCAGAGGTTGATGGAAAGAGTGTTAGGTGATTTAGTGCCTCGAGAATGTCTTGTATATCTTGACGACATCATTGTGTTTGGAAAGATGTTGGAAGAACATGAAGAACGACTAATGAGAGTACTTCAACGCTAAAAAGAGGGGCTGAAGTTGTCGGCGGACAAATGCAAATTTTGTAGATCCTCGGTCACTTATGTAGGTCATATTGTTTCTGCTGAAGGAGTTGCTACTGATCCTGGTGAGATTGAAGCTGTGGTGAATTGGCCCCGACCGCAAAATATTACGGAGTTGCAATCTTTCTTGGGGTTCTGTGGATTCTATCGACAATTTGTGGAAGGATATTCAAAAATTGCCCGAGCCCTCCTCAACCTGTTGAAGAGTGATGCAGGAGATCAGGGAAAGAGGAAAGGTTCCTCCAAAAGCTTTCATAAGTCGAAGTTTTTTACCCAGGGAAAAAAAATTAGCAAGTGCATAAATTGGAGTTTTTGGCGCTTAAGTGGGTCATTGTGGATAAATTACATGACTACTTATACGGAGCCACGTTTGAAGTAAGAACAGATAACAATCCACTGACATACATCTTGTCAACCGCTAAACTTGATGCTAGAGGACATCGCTGGTTGGCAGCTTTATCCAACTACCAATTCACACTTAAGTATAAACCGGGGCCTAAGAACACTGGGGCAGATGCTCTATCAAGACGGCCTGGATTACCTAGTCTGGAAGTAATGGATGAATGGGAAGAAGTGTCAAGTCCTGAAGTAGGAGCTTTGTGTGCCATGGCTGCTGTAGTTGAAGGTCGAGTAGCCTTTTCTAAAACTCGACTTATTGACTCTTTTCGAGGAGGTCCCGAAGCTGTACCAGACATGTTTGCCTACCCTGCCGCTTTAGGATCCTTTGAAAGTTGCTCTATATCTTCAAAGCGAATGATCTGGAGTCAAAAGACTGATCCTTTAATTGGACCTCTTTATCAAGCAGTGAGTGCTCAAGATAGAGAAATGTTAAAGACATCTCTACCGTCTGAATGTAGTCAATTTCTACGAGATTGGGAGAAGTTTGAAATAGACAAAGGCCTACTTTATCGTGTGGTGTTGTATCATGATCACCCTGGAAGGCACCAGCTAGTTATCCCAGGTTGCTTTCAGAAAATGATTTTCCGAAGTCTGCATGATTATCATGGTCATTTGGGACCTGAGAAGACTTGTGGCTTAATACAAGACCGACTCTACTGGCCCAAAATGAGAGATACCGTGACTCGCCTGTGTAGGTGCTGTTGCAGATGTTTGCAGAGGAAGACTGTCCCGGTTTATATCGTGTATGGTCAAAGTTCATTCTGTATACCTAATATTTTGGGACTTTCCAGTTAATAGTTTTATTATAATTAGTGGTCAGAAACTTCCCGTCATGTACTTAGGTATCAGCAGTTTATATAAATCAAGTTAATCAAGTTTATGTAATCGTATAACGGCTGTTTAGACACATAATCAAACATAATATTAATCACAAACATTAAACAGCTTGGTACAGGCTGGTACAGCAATAACAGAGTAATAAAAGTTCAATACAGGTCATGCTGCCCTATCACTAGCACAGTATTAAAGGTCAATTACACAGTTTATTTGAGAATAATATACTAGTGTTGTACAGAACCTGTATTGAACTAGAAACTATGAAAAGGGGACTTTGGGTCAGGTCACACTGTCCTGCTAGCCCCCATAACCCTATCAATTCCCTCCTTTTGAGAACAGATATGATGCTTCCTTTTTAGCACCAGGTACTTCAGTAGCCAAAAGGGCTACTGTTGGACTTTCTAATTATTTTCTTCACCGAATTCCCTGGAGCTTGGGAAGATCATACTCTATTATCAACTACAGCATTTCTTCATAATCCTCATTACGAGTTCTCAATTCCACATACAGTACAGACCAAAAGTTTGGACACACCTTCTCATTCCAAGAGTTTTCTGTATTTTCATGACTATAAAATTTGTAGATTCACACTGAAGGCATCAAAACTATGAATTAACACATGTGGAATTATATATTTAACAAAAAAGTGTGAAACAACTGAAAATATGTCTTATATTCTAGGTTCTTCAAAGTAGCCACCTTTTGCTTTGATTACTGCTTTGCACACTCTTGGCATTCTCTTGATGAGCTTCAAGAGGTAGTCACCTGAAATGGTCTTCCAACAGTCTTGAAGGAGTTCCCAGAGATGCTTAGCACTTGTTGGCCCTTTTGCCTTCACTCTGCGGTCCAGCTCACCCCAAACCATCTCGATTGGGTTCAGGTCTGGTGACTGTGGAGGCCAGGTCATCTGGCGTAGCACCCCATCACTCTCCTTCTTGGTCAAATAGCCCTTACACAGTCTGGAGGTGTGTTTGGGGTCATTGTCCTGTTGAAAAATAAATGATGGTCCAACTAAACGCAAACCGGATGGAATAGCATGCCGCTGCAAGATACTGTGGTAACCATGCTGGTTCAGTATTCCTTTAATTTTGAATAAATCCCCAACAGTGTCACCAGCAAAGCACCCCCACACCATCACACCTCCTCCTCCATGTTTCACGGTGGAAACCAGGCATGTAGAGTCCATTCGTTCACCTTTTCTGCGCCGCACAAAGACACGGTGGTTGGAACCAAAGATCTCAAATTTGGACTCATCAGACCAAAGCACAGATTTCCACAGGTCTAATGTCCATTCCTTGTGTTCTTTAGCCCAAACAAGTCTCTTCTGCTTGTTGCCTGTCCTTAGCAGTGGTTTCCTAACAGCTATTTTACCATGAAGGCCTGCTGCACACAGTCTCCTCTTATCAGTTGTTGTAGAGATGTGTCTGCTGCTAGAACTCTGTGTGGCATTGACCTGGTCTCTAATCTGAGCTGCTGTTAACCTGCGATTTCTGAGGCTGGTGACTCGGATGAACTTATCCTCCGCAGCAGAGGTGACTCTTGGTCTTCCTTTCCTGGGGCGGTCCTCATGTGAGCCAGTTTCTTTGTAACGCTTGATGGTTTTGGCCACTGCACTTGGGGACACTTTCAAAGTTTTCCCAATTTTTCGGACTGACTGACCTTCATTTCTTAAAGTAATGATGGCCACTCGTTTTTCTTTACTTAGCTGCTTTTTTCTTACCATAATACAAATTCTAACACTCCATTCAGTAGGACTATCAGCTGTGTATCCACCTGACTTCTGAACAACACAACTGATGGTCCCAACCCCATTTATAAGGCAAGAAATCCCACTTATTAAACCTGACAGGGCACACCTGTGAAGTGAAAACCATTTCAGGTGACTACCTCTTGAAGCTCATCAAGAGAATGCCAAGAGTGTGCAAAGCAGTAATCAAAGCAAAAGGTGACTACTTTGAAGAACCTAGAACATAAGACATATTTTCAGTTGTTTCACACTTTTGTGTTAAGTATATAATTCCACATGTGTTAATTCATAGTTTTGATGCCTTCAGTGTGAATCTACAATTTTTATAGTCATGAAAATACAGAAAACTCTTGGAATGAGAAGGTGTGTCCAAACTTTTGGTCTGTACTGTACATAGTTTTATTAATGGATGTGTGTAATGTCTCTGCCTGTTCGTGTCTGTGCGCCACCCTCCGCTCGCACGCGGTGGCGAAGGAGGCGTGTTCAGTTTGATTCCTTTCGTAGGGTTCTTGTTGCTCAGTCTGAACACTGTCCTAGTACCTCTTGTCTGTAATTGAATTTCAACCACACCCGTCTTCTGCACCTTGTTTACTCTGCTCCTCAAATAGTCAATATCAGCCTTGCCTGTGTGATTGACAGCCTATCGTCCTATCAAGTCTGGGGCGGGTTTTTCATTCCTATTTATTTTTTGCTCACAGTCACATTGGCGCTTGCTATTGCTTCTAGCGTACTGGCCTTTACTCCTTGCTGTTTTGTTACCTGTATTCCTATTCCTGATCTCTGGCTTTGTCTGTGACTATTCTTTTGGATTGTGATTTTGTACTGCATTGCTCGACTGTTACTGACCCCTTGGCTAGCTGACCTCCCTTTGTTGTTGTATGTCCTGCCTGCGTTCTTGTTGTCACCTATATTAGGAAGGGGGGTTCAGCTTAGGGTCTGTGTGCCCCTCCCCCCAGGGTTCTGCAGCAGCACTGGGGAATTGCTCAACTGGCAATTCCCTTACAACGCGTCAATCAGTCTTTGCAAGTGTCCTTGGATTCAAGGAATACAGCAACATCCACAGGTTACAAGAGCCATTCTGTTTTGCCACGTCATCAAAGAAGTTGAACCAAGCTGATCAGCTATTCCTTTTATCGCATCTCTAGTATAATTTATAAATCTTTGCTGATTATAATAGATATAATTTATCCAATCTACATTTTTATTGATTGTAACCCACCAAAAGAAAACTGATTCAAAACCTGCCGCTATTTGGTTTCTTGCTTTGTATTCATCCGGTATCCCTCTAGGAACTCCAATATTATCTATATAGATTCTTGGATCAAAGGATCCACCAGGTACTGATCTCTCTACCCTATGCAGACCATCAAAAGATTGACCAGATAATGATCTTCTGGTTCTGCGTAGGCTGTTTGCATTTAACTTACCATTTTGTATCTCTTCTGAGGAGATTATCTGAAATGGCATAAGTACCTGTGCCAGAGCACAGCTACCAATCCAGTTTGCAGGTAGCCTAGGTATAAGCTTCATGTCTCCACATAACCACTGTGAGTATGTGAACCCACTTGATTCATATGAAGCATCATACATAGCTAGAATACATTGTAGACCCTTTTCATCTGGCTCTGAAAGCCTAAATGGGATAGTTCCTAAGTGGGGTCTAGCGGTTGCACATGCAATACAATTAGATCTGCTATTCTGATTTGCAGTGTATCTCATCCAATTAAGCCATTCATTTCTTTCTGTGTATCCTGTTTCTATGGCTACCTTTTCATCGTAACTTACATCTTCCAGCACTTTAAAATCTGAACCATTTAAATCATTTACCACTGACTCCTGGGGAGGATCCTCCTCGTCACTTTCTTCAATGGGGATAGTTTTTAGCCAGAAATGTCCCAGCCGGGCTCTTCTACCTGGGATGTACAACCCCAGTACATAGAGACCTTCATCTCCAGGAGAAGGCTCATATATATTTATAATGTGAGGGTCACAGGACAGATATTCTGGATTACAGTTCATATTAGGGTTAACCCTAGTAATTGTCATTCTCTGGAGGAGAGGCTTTCCTGTCGGGCTAACTCGTGTCATAGCTTCCTCTGGGGTATATAATAATAATAATAGTCCTTTAATAGTCCCACAATGGGGAAATTCAGTGTGTTACAGCAGCAAAGATAAGCAGATACAAATACAAATACAACATGTACAGGAATGTTCCAAGGTAAGAGGCATTACTTTGATAGCCGACAGACACATAGGAAGTAGCGGGGGGGGGGGGGGGGGATTTAACAGGCAGAGAGATATTTCAGTTCTCTGTGTGTAATGATCTCCGCTTAGGTTGGTGTTGGTTGTACAGCCTAACCGCGGTGGGGAGGAAAGACTTCCGATAGCGCTCCTTCTCACACCTAGGGTGGAGCAGTCGGTCACTGACAGTATTGCTCAGCGCGATCACAGTCTCATGCATGGGATGGGACTTCTTCTTCTGCATGGAGCTCACCACGGACAGTATCCTTCTGTCACCCACCACCTGCACTGGGTCCAGTGGGCTCCCCAGGACAGAGCTGGCCCTTCTAATCAGCTTGTCAAGTTTATTTCTGTCCCTGGTTGATATACTGCTCCCCCAGCAGGCCACTCCAAAGAAGATGGCTGATCCCCATGGATCTCCCGTGTTCCAGGCTGAATCTGACCAGGAGTTACAGTTCTCATTCCCAGGTCTAGTTACACAAATATAAGTTACAGCCCCTTCAGACCCAGTGATGAATTTGTAGTTCTCATTACTGCTTTTTCTACCAAATTTGAGATTAAAGTGACACTGCACAAAAATCAAAACAAAAAGTAGCTACTGGCTTTGTGGTATCAAACCACATGGTTATCATATTATCATTTTGAGTTATCTTGGTCGCTTCTCCCTTCTGGAGTCAGGTTACCAATATCATCAGGAATAGGATCATCCCTTCGTTCCAGAGCTTTGCAATGATCCAATTAGGTTTTTCCCTCGAGTTTCACTGATGTGGCTGTAGTGAGAAGAACCTGGACAGGACCATCAAATCTTGGTTCTAATGGTTTTCTAGTATCTCTCTTAATCACTACCCAATCGCCAGGCTGGAGGGAATGAGTCCCTTCTCGACTCTCTGGATCTGGAATGGAATCATAAACTAATTTAAGCACAAGGGAGAGTCTCTTTTGGAAGCTCTGGACATAGCTGGTGAGGTTATCACATTGTAGTTGCAGTGTCTGTGGGAAATACAGGCCCAGCCTTGGTGCTGACCCGAATAATACCTCATAGGGAGATAACCTTGCTTTCCTATTGGGCATGAACCTGATAGAAAACAGGGCTAAGGGTAAACACTCTGCCCAGGGCTTCCCTGTCTCCTCACTTGCTTTTTGTTCTTTAGTTTGAGGGTACCATTTAGTCTGTCCACCTTTCCAATAGCTTGTGGGTGATAAGGTGTGTGAAATGCTTGTGTGATTCCATTCTGCATTACCTCTCCTGTGAAATGGGTACCTCTGTCGGACTCTATGGTTTCAGGTAGTCTGAATCTACAGAAGACTTCTGACATCAGTTTCTTTGCAGTGGCCCTTGCAGTGTCTTTTGGCATCAGGAAAGCTTCCGGCCACCCTGAGAAGAGATCAACACACAGAAGGACATATTCATACGTGCCTACCTTTGGTAGTTGTATGAAGTCAATCTGCAGTTGTTGAAATGGGTAGAGGGGTTTTGGTGTATGCTTCTGTGGTGTTTTTACTACTCTACCTGGGTTGTGTTGGGCACATGTCAGGCATGCTTGTGTAAATGTGGTGGCAACCATTGTGAATCCAGGTGCAAACCACTGCTTATCTATCAGAGCACACATGGCATTTTTAGACAGATGTGTTGGACCATGAGCTGCTTGAGCCATCATGGGGTACAAAGACCTCGGCATACTCGCATCCCACCTTCCACAGACCTTCGTTTTCCTGAGTGCCAGCCTTCAATCAGCGGGGTTGTTCCTGGGGTCTCCTTTTGCTTTGGTTTCCTTGACGCCTCTTTTGCTACTTGGTCCGCCTTGTCATTGCCTCGTGCTTCATCAGTAGCAAGCTTAGTGTGTACCTTTACTTTGAATATGGCAACCTTTTTTGGAAGCAGCAAAAGCTCCATCAATTGTTTAATGAGGTGCCCGTGCTTAATAGGGGTGCCTGTTGATGTGAGGAAATCCCTTGCCTTCCATATTGGACCATAATCATGGGCAACTCAAAAAGCATACATGCAATCAGTGTATATGTTGTATCATTTACCTTCTGACCCTCTAAGCGCTTCAATGGGCGCCATCAGCTCAACCTCCTGCGCAGACATGGTAGGAGGGAGTGGTTCTGCTTTTATTACCTCATGTTGCGTGACCACTGCATACCCAGTGTAGAACCGGTCATCTTCACCAACGCTTCTTGAACCATCTACAAAAAGCTCAACATCTGGATTAGCAAGGGGTTCATCAGAAACATGTGAAAATCCTGACGTTTCCTGTGCCATAAGTGCTATACAATCATGTTCATGCTGTGTATCGAAAAGCTCATCATCTGTTAAGCTGTGCAAAAACAGTGGTTTTCCCTGTTCCTCTCCCCCCTTTGGATCCACTACATCAATGATAATTAGAGTAGCTGGATTCAAAGTCATACATCTTTCGAAGGTGGCATGAGTAAAGCACATTGCAATCTGAGTTGTCTGGCCATGTAAATGTGCTTAGGTTGGACCTGAATGAGGATGCTGTGTAAGTCATGTGGAATATAGATAATGACTGGGTAGTCCAACACAATTTCTGATGCTTTGTGCAGTAAGAGCGAAACAGCCGCTGCCGCTCGGACACATGATGGGGCTCCTCTGGCAACAGGGTCCAACCTGGCTGAGTAGCATGCAACAGGTCTGTTTTGCTGACCATGTTTTTGGGCTAGGACTCCTGTAGCATGTCCCTGCATTTCTGTACAATAGAGGAGAAAAAGTTTAGTATAGTCTGGGGTACCTAGCGCTGGAGCAGAAATGACTGTAAGCTTAAGTGAGTAGAAGCAGTCCAATGCCTCCTAAGTAAGGTGGAAAGGTTGTGTGCTCAAGCAATCGTACAATAGTTGCATGAAAATAGACGTGGAGAAAATCCAAGGCCTGCAATATGATACTAAACCCAGAAAAGTGCGGAGTTGTCGGATCCCCGCAGGTGGGTTCAGTAGTTCAATTGCCTTTTTCCTATCCTCAGTCAAGTGGCGTGCTCCTGCTGATATGCAATGTTCCAGGAACACAACTTTTGGTTGACAAAACTGTAATTTTTCTTTGGATGCCTTACATCCTTTGGAGGCAAGATGCTGAAGCAGGGAGACAGTAGCTTCACAGCACATGTCTCTATTTGGGACACAGAGGAGTAGATCATCCACATACTGGAGTAAAACAACTTCAGCGTGTGGAATAACCCAATCCTGCAAAACAAGTTGCAATGCAGCAGTATACAGGGTAGGGGAATTCTGGGCTTCCTGCGGCAGTACCAACCACGTATACTGCTGTCCCCTGAGGGTGAAGGCAAACAAGTATTGACAATCTTCATGAATTTTTACAGAAAAGAAGGCATTTGCAAGATCTATGACGCTCAAACAGACTGCTGTCACGAGGATCTGTGATGGTATGGGGGTTAGGCACTACTGGAGTGAGGAGTTCAGTATCTGCATTTACTGCCTAGAGATCATATAAGTGACTGGTTCCCCTTTCTTGCTCTTTTTCTTCACTGGAAATAAAGGAGTGTTAGCTATCGATTTTGTAAGCTTTATTGCATCCGAAGCAATTAGTTCTACAATATTTTTCCCTATTGCTTCTTCCTGCGCAGCACTTAATGGATACTGCTTAATTTGAGGGGGCTTTGCTCCTGGTTTCAAATGTATCATCACTGGGGGAACTGGCATACGACCAATATCAGTTTTGGACTTTGCCCACAGTGTATCAGGAACCAGTTTCAGGGCCGCGTCATCAGGAGGGGAGGTAGAGTCAGCTACATGTATGATTGCTAGTATTTTGCATAATGTGGTTTCTGGGATCCCAGTTGTTAACATAACAGTCCCATCTGGCTTGTAAATGATATGCGCCTGTATGGCCTGAAGTACATCTGAACTTAGCAAATTAACAGGTGACTTGTCACTGACTATCAGTCTGGTCATACACGTATGATCAGCCAGTCGGAGGGGCAATGGCTTAGTCAATTGGCATTCCTGGATTAATCCCTCAAACCCTTGAGTATAGAGGGTATCATCTGATATCTCAGATGGGTCAATATGTTCCTGGCGTATCACAGTTTTGGCAGCCCCCGTATCCACCAGGAATGGGATTTTCCTACCATCTGGAAGGTGTACTGGGACTACCTCTTGTGGGCTTGGGTGTGAAGGTGCCCCCAGGGGGTAGATGGCTACGGGGTTGCCTATGTCCTATTGTGGACCCTGGGGTGGGGCACCCGTTTTGGTCTGGATATTTTGTCTAGGTGGCGATTTACACTAATACGTGTCCTATCCTCCCACAGTTATAGCATCTAATCTATCTGCGTTCCTTTCTGCTGGGCTGTGGGTTATCTTTCTGAGATTTCTGGGTGTCATTGGAGATATACTGTATTTGAATGGGCTTCGTTCTTTGGTCTAACTCAAGCTCCTTTGCTACACGTACTAACTCCTCAATTGTACAGGTTCTCCAATCAGGCTTTGCTGCCTGGACCTTTTGCCTGAGCTGGGTTCTAAGACCTGCCATGAATGCTCCATGGAAAAGCTTCCTTCCTACTGCTCTTGTTTCCTCATAGCCCAAATCCATATGCCTCAGTTTTAAATTACCCCAGAAATGATCCACAGTATCTTTTGGGATTCTCCTACTCTCTCTTGACACCATGCATGTAAGCCCTTTAAAAAGTGTATTCCTGATTCTATAGTGCGGGTGTACTGATTTCCTAATTGGAGATTTGACAAATATGACTTCCCCATTCTTTCTATTACCTCCATGACTGATTGCATTCTAGCTTCACCAATTTTCCCCTTTAAGATTGACTCTAAATCTGTCCATGTACAAGTGTAAGTATTATTCAGCCCCTCCATCCATCTATAAAAGGCCATCGGTAAGTCAAATGGGTCTGGGGCATCCTTAAGTAGTGCCATTTGATCCTTTGGCCCCCATGGTTTGTAATGGGAAATTGTGGTTATGGGGGCTGTCTGAGGACCAGGGGTGGATGTTATCCCCAGGGTGCTATCTCTATCTTCCTCTCCCCCTGCCTCTAAACTGGCGTCTAAAGCGCCCCTCAGTCCTACAACTTGCGGTACCTTTTTAACTGACTTCAGTGCACTCTATCAGTATTAGGTGTGTGGACCCAAATATGATTTGTGACTTGGCCAAGTGTCTACACCGGAGTCACGTCACTAAATCCCCTAGGCCAGAGGCGTAGCTAGCGGGGGGGGGGGGGGGGGGGGCAGAGGGGGCGGCTGTAAACCTCAAGCCAATACAGGCCTGCGGTTTACAAGATGCTGAGACCACAGACGGATGTTCTGCTTCTCAGCATGGGCGGGCGCGATGAGGTCACAACATTGCGCCGCCTGTGCTCAGACACAGACGTCCTGTGTGTGGACAGGGAGGAAGCGGCGGCTCCATTCATCAGGATCGCAGGTAGGTATGACTTTTTTTTGGGGGGGTATATTAATAGCATAGCTCCCAGTGGGGAAATCCCGAATTTACACAGCTGTATGATACCGCATAGCTTACAGTTTGTCCCATTATGCCCCTTAAGTGTTTTTCTGTTAAACTTTATTAGGGTAGGGTAAAGGCTAAACGGTAGATGCTAAATCCTAGTGGGTAAAGGACCATTGATGACGTCATGACCATGTGATCAGACTCTTGTGTGGGCGGAGCTATTCTGGATACTGCGGCACAGACTGTGATGTTACACAGAAAGCTGGGAACAGAGAGTGATCGAAGATAAGTAGGAGAGAAGAGAGCATGTGTGAGCAAGAGGGGGGAACTGGGGGCAGATGTAGGGGCCAGTTAAACTGAAGCAAATGCAGGGGGCAATTAAACTGCTGGCAGATAAAGGGGGACATTAAGCAGGTGGTAGATGGAGGGGGCAATTAAATAGGGGGCAGATGAAGGTTGCATTAAGTTGGTGACAAATGAAGGGGGGAAATTAAATTGGTGGTAGATAAAGGGGGACATTAAACTGGGGGCTGATGAAGGGGGAATTAAGCTGGTGACAGATGAAGGGGGACATTAAGATGGTGGCAGAAAGGGGAACATTAAACTAGGGGCAGATGAAGGGGGACATTTAACTGGGGGCAACTGGAGGAGGACATTAAACCGTGGGGGGTAGCTGGAGGGGGACATGTCTGCCTCTAGTTGCCCCCAGTTTAATGTCCTCCTCCAACTACCCCCAATGTTTAATGTCCCCCTCTAGTTTCCACCAGTTTAAACTGGGGCACGAGGAGAGGGACTTAATACTGTTGGGCAATGGGAGGGGACCATTATAATGTGGGGGCATATAATGTTAGGGCTACTGTAGGAGCATTATACTGTGTGGGGGCACATGGAAAAATAGATAAGTGGGCAGAGTCAACATAGAAGTGGGTGGAGCTAAATTTGCAATGGCGTGCATAGCACAACGTATATTTTGTCCCTCTTTCTGTCCTTTGAAAGTTGGGAGGTATGTAATAGTATAAGGAGTGGTTAGGAGGGGGAAATATAACTATAAAGGGAGGATTCATTAGGGGACATTATGATGATGGGGGGTCATTTATATAAGAGTTATTGGGGGGCATTATGAATAAAAGGGGGGAGGTTATTTATATAAGGGGCCATTAGGGGGCATCATTTATATTAGGAGTCATTATGAACATAAGGGGGTGGTCATTGATGTATTTGTATCAGGGGGAAAATATGACGGAGCAATTAATTTAATTAAGGTGGCACTTGGGCTTTATTAATTCTAAGGCCTCACGTAGCTGGCTGCTGCGGGAAAAACCGTGGCAGTAACATTGTGGTTTTTGCGCTTTTCACAGAAGGTCCGCAGAGGTTTCCCCTGTGGAATTTCTGTTAATACACCTATACAGAAACTGCCAGTGTTTCCATAGGTATAACTGGCATGCTGCAATTTCCAAAACCGCAACGGTTTTGGAAATTGCAGTGCGTCTGCTGCACATATTTTTCCGCAATATGTGGATGGTATTTGCTAAAATGCCACATTTTTTTTCTGTGGGTTTTTGCTACATGGGGCCCCCATCCCCACTTTGCAGTAAAATATGCGCAGTGGATACGCTGCCATTTCCAAAATAGTCACAGTTTTGGAAATCGAAGCATGTCAGTTATACCTATGGAAACGCCAGTGGTTTCCCTAAAGATATAACGGAAACCTCTGCAAGCATTCTGTGCAAAGTGCTGCAGAAAAAAACGCGATCAATAAGAGATAAGCGATTCCCCACTGATCAGCTGTATGAAGGGGCTATGGCACCTGTTTATATCACATGTTGTCTGTTTATAGTGACCGTGTGATGTAATTCCAGCCTTGTCACATAGGATGAGGCTGTAGTTACATTACATGGCCGCTATGAAAAGAATGACACTATGTAAACAGAGAAGGGGTCACGGCGCTTACACAGGTACCACGGTTCATTCAAACAGTTGTCCCTGGGTGTCCCGGGTATTGGAACCCCAATAATTTTTTTTCCCCTCCCCTTTTTTTTTTTTTTTTTCCTTTTTAATTAGGAAACACCTGGGGCATTATTAATAAGGGACACTATTTACAGGGGTACACAGGGAAGTTATTAGTTTAAATATGCACTTGGGGGTATTATTCATTATTGGGGGTTATATTATATATTTTATAATTGGGGTAGCAGCAGGATGGGAGTGCAGGTGAGGACAATGTGGGTCGGGTGCCTGGAAAAGTGTGGAGCCAAAGATGTCTGTGTTGCAAACTTTACAGAGACTGGAAGAAGTGGTCATGGCTGTCCAGATGAAAGAGACAGGGAACATGAACGATTAGTCAGAGACGTCGCCTGTAAGTCACTAAATGTTACCGCTCTGTTTTCACCTGAATTGTCTGCAGAGCCCTGTGTAGAGCTGCTATATACCACTATACGCTCACCGTATACTGATAGTATCGGTGTACAAACATGTCCAAGTTGGGGGCCCACTTGGATATGTTTGCCCCCCCTGTGCTAAACCCCTAGCTACGCCTCTGCCCTAGGCCTTTGGGTGAGGAACGGTACGTACTATACATTCAGTTTGGCATACACATAAATATTATATATCAACCAGAGGGTAAAACAAGCTAACAATAGGCAAACTAGTGTAACCCACGCTCTCTCAATATTCTCTGGTACCATGTGAGATAGCTGATACATACAAGGCAAACAGAAAGCAAGTGGACAAAAAGACGGACAACAAAGAGACAGACTTATCCTCTGACTGAAGGCGCCTCATTTGGGTTACCGCAGAGAATCTATCCTGATTATTAATTTATAGGATATTATATTTATTTGTCAGGTTGTCAGCATCAGAAAACATGTCACAGAGAGGATATACAGCTAAGGAGGCTTATGCTATACTTTGTTCCTCTGATGAGAGTACTGTGGAAAGTTCAGGCTCTGAATATGTACCTGTTGAAGGCAGTGATACCTTAACTTCAAGTTCAGACAGTTATTCAGATGATGACACTTCTGCAGAAAAGGCCAAAAAATTACAGAGAAGGCAGCAGAGATGTGTTGGCAGCTGCGAGCAGTGTACAGCTAGCACCAGCACACACATGCCAGGGCCTACCAGCCAAGTCAGCGGAGCTACTGAGATCACTAGTGAGAGGTTGCACAGACAGCAGGACCAAACACCCCCGGCTCCTATACAAAGTGCCCCATCGGAAATAATCTACCCAGTGTGGTCACGTTCTGGCACATGCACACCTACTATACCTCCCTTTACGGCACAAGCTGGTGTAAATGTGCCAACAGAAAATTGGCTTTTTCAAACTTTTTATAACTGAGCAACTGCTGGAGGATATAGTGCTCCAAAAAAACTTATATGCAGAACAGTATCTGGCGAACAATCCTTCCTCCTGCTATGCCAGACCCAGATACTGGAAACCTACGACTGTGCCGGAAATGAAACAGTTTCTAGCCCTGACCTTTAATATGGGACTTACAAATAAATCAGAACTAAAGGCGTACTGGTCTACCAACCCCATTCACCCCATGCCATTATTTTCTGCTGTGATGGCCCGGACTCGCTATGAAGCATTATTGAGATTCTAACATTTCAATGATAATGCCCTTTGTCCCACACAAGTTGGAAGGCATAAAGACAGGCCATATAAACTAAGGCCTCTCATTAATCATTTCAACAAAATTTTTGCAGAGATGTACACCCCTCATGAAAACATAGTAATTGATGAATACCTCATTCATTTCACAGGCCACCTTGTATACAAGCAATATATTTCAAGCAAGAGGGCAAGGTATGGAGTTAAGCTCTACAAACTTTGTGAAAGTGGCACTGGCTATACCTATGCCTTAAGAATTTATGAGGGAAAAGACTGCCTTCTTAGTCCCCCTGGTTGCCCAACCTACATGGGTGTTAATGGGAAGATTGTGTGGGATCTCATATAAACCCATTACGTCATCAGGGCTATCACTTATACTTGGACAATTATTATACAAGTATACTACTTTTTAAGCATCTGTTCATGGAGGGCACAGTTACTTGTGGAACCGTAAGAGCCAATCGAAAGGGCGTTCCAGAGAGACTTGTAAGCACGAGACTGAAACCGGGAGAGTCCTCATGCCTGCGTAGCTCACAACTGCTGGCAATAAAATAAAGGGACAAAAGAGATGTATTCTTGCTCAGAACCATTCATGCTGATACAACAGTCCCAGTAGCAGTTACACACAGAAACATGCAGGCAGAAAACCAGTGTGTGTGGTGGACTACAATAAATTTATGGGCGCAGTTGACTTAAAGAGGACCTTTCACGTCCTCATGTATATGCAGTTTTACATACCGCTAGAAAGCTGACAGCGCGCTGAATTCAGCACACTGTCGGCTTTCCCAGTATGTGCCTCGGGGCTGGAGATAGCGGGTGTGATGATTCCACTTAAATATGGCTATAACTCAAAGATGTATTTTGATCTCTGAGTGTCGTATCTCCCTCTTACTTCTATTTACTCATAATGTGCGCAGCTATAATCCTAGGTGTATGTTGTCATTAGTGGCAACATTGTAATAATAGGGCTTTGTATCCATCCCAGAATAGCTCCATTGAATTCCTACATAGCCCTGGGTGATCAAATACACATGCATTGTTCAGCCTGGGCTGTTAGATCAGACATGGTTGATAACATTGAATCATTTCACTTGGTCCCATCTCCTTACAAAGAATCTTGACTTGAGTGCATTAATCAATCAGACTTGCCGTCGCCGGTGACCTCATTCTGGGTGGTGTAATCAAGGGTATAAAAGATGAGGTAAGAGGTCAGTGGGAGGAGATTGGGCTGAGACTACTAGGATATACTGTGATCAGCATGCAGGCTGGAATGCTGTGTTGCTGCTGCCTCCACTGGTTAACTCCACATGCTATGTGTGAGTGTTGGACTATAGAGCCACATCCAGGATATGTGTGGTAAAGTAATTATTTCACTTTTATTCCCTTTTATTTTATTGTACTGTATCTTGTAACTAGTAACTGTTAATGCTTGCATATATCTGCATATCTGTTCTGAACTGCATGTGTCAGATGTTAATACCGACCCATTTAGGGGTTAATAAATATACAAAATTTAGAAAGCTTGTCTTGTATTTATCTTGTGAACCCAGCACTCACTGGCGGTGAGTGTGGTTTTTTATGAAAGAAGTCTCAGGTGTGGGCCAAAGCGGTGTTGGCGCACTGAGGATCTTTCACAGCGGGGGTCTAAATTTCACCGTTCACTGTCAGAAGGGCGTTCCTGACAGTCTAGCTGTGCTGTGAGGAACGTCCTCCATGACAGTACTAGTCCATAGACATGTACTGGGGGGGCGTTCCTTACAGCTCAGTGTCATCACTGGGCTGTAAGGAACGCCCCCTCTGACAGTACTCGGCTATGGATGAGGACAGAGAGAGGGGACGTTCCTTACCGCCCAGTGATGACACTGAGCGGTAAGGAATGCCCCCCCAGTACATGTCTATGGAGGAATACTGTCAGGGAGGGCATTCCTCACAGCCCATCTAGACTATCAGGAACGCCCTTCTGAGAGTGAACGGTGAAATTTAGACTCCCGATATCTCCAGCCCCCCGGGCACATACCGGGAAGCCGGCAGTGCGCTGAATTCAGCACACTGTCAGCTTTCTAGCGGTCTGTAAAACCGCATATACATGAGGACGTGAAAGGTCCTCTTTAAATGACCAGATGCTTAGGTCATATCTGATCTTGTGCAAAACAAGTTACTGGTATAAAAAAAAGTGTCCCTCTACCTGCTACAACTGGCAATGTACAATGCCTTTGCGATTTATAAACAGTGTGGAAACCAGGCTCCCTTCCTAAAGTTCTAGGAAGAAATTATTTTGAGTCTACTTTATCCATCTGGTACTGTTCCTTTGAACATGGAGTCAGAATCTGTCAGCAGGCTGCATGACAGACACTTTCCTGATATCCTGGCTGCATGGCAGACACTTTCCGGACATCCTTCCCTCCACAGAAAATAAAGAAAATCCCCAGAAAAGGTGCAGGGTTTGTGCCAAACAGGGTATTCAGAGAGACTCAAGGTATTACTGCCCACAGTGCCCATCAAAGCCTGCACTCTGCATTGTAGACTGTTTCCGCAAATACCGCACATCTGGAAAACTTTAACAATTTTTAGAGGAAAAAATAGTATCTTTTCTGCATGTAAATATGTTTTAGTTTGATTTATAACTTGTTTAGTGATGTTTATGAGTTTCTGTCTGTCTGTCTGTTCTTTATGCACGACCAAACGACTGGACCCTTCCTCACCAAATTTGGCACACATGTACATCAGGTGCCCGGGAATATTATAGACTGGGTCTCAGCTCTCTTGGACGTACCGTTCCTGAGATACAGTATTCCCAAAAAATTACCAGCATTAGTCTATACAAACCTGCAAGTCTTTCACTCATATTCCAACTGCCATACACACGGTCACATGTCCCTTAGCCAATAAGAGCTCGCAAGTGCTTACTCTCCTCAGGCACACAGGTTTCCATAGCAACCAAGCTATGTATGACCTGTATTAGTCAATAGCAGTTCACAGGACCTTAAATATTCAGTCATGTCACGTGTATCAGCCAATATAAGTTCACATTTAATTTTCCAGGTTTCCATAACAACACAGCCATAAATAGACTGTACCTATACTGGACTCAGTGACGTAACTAGGAATGGCTGGGCTCCAAGGCGAACATTTGACATAGGACCCCCCCGGCAACCCCCTCCCCCGCTCAAACTGCATTCCTGCACACACTATTATGCCCCATAGTGGCCCCTGCATACACTATTAGCCCCCATAGTGGCCCTTGCACACAGTATTCTGCCCCATAGTGGCCCCTGCACACAGTATCATAGTGGCTCCTTCATATAGTATTATGCGCACTTCCCGCTACTTCTTCAATGTTGGACCAGATGTCACATGAGCCAGGCATGTATTGCAATGCATAATGACGTCGGACTGGCCCACCGACATCTGGGACGCCACCAAGGAGGCCCGAAGCCTGCTGAAAAGACCCCAGAGTATAATGATAGCAGTGTTTGTGGGGTTCACGGCCCACAGGCCTTACTTACCAATCCCCGCTCCTGCTCACAGCCGCCTCTGCAGAAGGTGAAGTGCAGGCAGCTGTGAACAGGAGCGGGGATCGGTAAGTAAATAGGGCCCATTACCTGCTGGTGTTACACCAGCAGGTAACGGCCTATTAAAAAAAAAAATCAGGGGCTCGCTGGGACCCCTAATGTCCCGGGCCCTGTGGCAGCCGCTACCACTGCTAAACCGGTATTTACGCCACTGACTGGACTGCCATACTGGATTTCAACATTCTTATAAATTGAAACGTTTTTAAACTACTCATGCCCCCTACAACAAAACGCATGGCTGCTGCTCGATCTAATGAAAACTCTCAGCAGACCCAAGCCTGTCTCCAATCTGATAAGGTATGTCACAGACAACAGCGAGCTGCTGAAACTCCCCAGCAGACCCAAGCCCGTCTCCAATCTGACAAGACATTGTCAGCCACATGCACACAGCTGCACTCCAGGTTTCCATAACAACCCAGCCATTTTTCTTCACTGCTGTAGGTCAACTTTAAAGGGACAGGGCACTGTGGATGACACTGTTACACAAGGTCACATACACACAGCTTTACTCCAGGTTTTCCATAACAACCGATCGCAGGTTTTTCACTGATAGTCAAAATGAGATGCACATGATCACATGACACTTATGGACCAATGGAAAATCGCAGGTTCAGTCTTGACATACACACAGCTTTACACCAGGTTTCCATAGCAACCAAGCTATTTATGTCCTGCATGAGTCAATAGCAGTTCGCAGGTCCTTAAATATTCAGTCATATGACGTGTATTAGCCAATATAAGTTCACATTTCTTTTACCAGGTTTTCATAGCAACACAGCCATAAATAGACTATACCTATACTGGACTGACATACTGGATGTCAAGTGCAAAACTGGCCAATTCTTATGGGGTCACTACACAAACAAAAAATAAAATATACCCGTGCGAAGCCAGGTCCTTCTGCTAGTTGTTTATATATTTCACTTAAATAGAACTTTTAGCCGTGTTTGTTGGATTTTTTTTAACATTTTACTTAATGAGAAGAATAATTATAAATGTAAATAGAAGAGGTGGAGTCTAATTTGTTCCACATAGTCATTTTGTCATTTCACAAAACCTGTAATGATAGTGTGGTGTCAGCAAACCAGCTATGGAGAATTTGGCCTCCAGAAGCCAGTTTGCGCACCATTCATTGCAGGCTCTGCTGAAGGCCCAGCAAGTAAGGAATGCACCTACATTTGGTATCTATGAAAACGGCATAAGTTGCTAAATACGCTATCAGGTGTGTTTCTCAAGTAGCACTCACCAGATTTTAAAAATAGTCACCTGAATTCACATATTTGGGAAAAAATGTCGTTTTCATTTTTTTTTCCACCAAATTCATTGAAAAGTCTGGAAAAACTGTGGTCCAATATCTTTTATATGTCCTTTATTGAATACCTTGGAGGGTCTAATTTATTGAATGGAGTCATTTTGGGGGTGTTCATACTGTTTTTAGCCTTCACAGCAGCTGTAATGATAGTATGGTGTCAGCAAACCAGCTACTGAAAAATTGGCCTTTAAAAGCCAGTTTGCGCACCACTCATTTCAGGCCCTGCTGTAGGCCCACATAATGGAGAATATACTCAAATGTGCTATCTATACAAACAGCAGAAATAAGAAAATATATTTTATAATATATATATTTATTATAATTGATTTTTGAGGTTATCATGTGTTTAAATGCAGGAAAAAGCATTTTTTTAAACTTTGTTTGCCCTTTTCCCTCTATATTTTTGTAAAAAGTAAAATGTATTGCTTATTTTGTTATAAAATGTGAAAGCCCATTATGTTCCGAGAAAAAGGAGACCAAATACAGTCATATGAAAAAGTTTGGGCACCCCTATTAATCTTAATCATTTTTAGTTCTAAATATTTGGGTGTTTGCAACAGCCATTTCAATTTGATATATCTAATAACTGATGGACACAGTAATATTTCAGGTTGAATGAGGTTTATTGTACTAACAGAAAATGTGATATGCATTAAACCAAAATTTGACCGGTGAAAATTTGGGTACCCTTATCATTTTTTGATTTGAATACTCCTAACTCTTTTTACTGACTTACTGAGCCAAATTGGTTTTGTAACCTCACTGAGCTTTGACTTCATAGCCAGGTGTATCCAATCATGAGAAAAGGTATTTAGGTGGCCAATTGCAAGTTGTTCTCCTATTTGAATCTCCTCTGAAGAGTGGCATCATGGGCTCCTCAAACACTCTCAAATGATCTGAAAACAAAGATTGTTCAACATAGTTGTTCAGGGGAAGGATACAAAAGTTGTCTCAGAGATTTAACCTGTCACTTTCCACTGTGAGGAACATAGTGGATGGAGACCACAGGGACAGTTCTTGTTAGCCCAGAGTGGAGGCCAAGAATATCAGAAGGCAGAGAGAAGAATGGTGAGAACAGTCAGGACAATCCACAGACCACCTCCAAGAGCTGCAGCATCATCTTGCTGCAGATGGTGTCACTGTGCATCGGTCAACAATACAGCACACTTTGCACAAGGGAGCTGTTGGGAGAGTGATGCGAAGGGGCCTTTTTTGAAACACCCACAAACAGAGTCGCCTGAGGTATGCAGCACATTTGGACAAGCCAGCTTCATTTTGGAAGAAGGTCCTGTGGACTGATGAAACAAAGATTGAGTTGTTTGGTCATACAAAAAGGCGTTATGCATGGCGTCAAAAACACAGCATTCCAAGAAAAACACTTGCTACCCACTGTAAATTTGGTGGAGGTTCCATCATGCTTTGGGGCTGTGTGGCCAATGCCGGCACCGGGAATCTTGTTAAAGTTGAGGGTCGCATGGATTCAACTCAGTATCAGCAGATTCTTGAGAATAATGTACAAGAATCAGTGACGAATTTGAAGTTCGCCGGGGATGGATATTTCAGCAAGACAATTATCCAAAACACAGCTCCAAATCTACTCAGGCATTCATGCAGAGGAACAATTACAATGTTCTGGAATGGCCATCCCAGTCCCCAGACCTGAATATCATTGAACATCTGTGGGATAATTTGAAGCGGGCTGTCCATGCTCGGCGACCATCAAACTTAACTGAACTGGAATTGTTTTGTAAAGAGGAATGGTCAAAAATACCTTCATCCAGGATCCAGGAACTGATTAAAAGCTACAGGAAGCGACTAGAGGCTGTTATTTTTGCAAAGGAGGATCTACTAAATATTAATGTCACTTTTCTGTTGAGGTGCCCTACTTTGCACCGGTCAATTTTGGTTTAATGCATATTGCACATTTTCTGTTAGTACAATAAACCTCATTTCAATCCTGAAATATTACTGTGTCCATCAGTTATTAGATATATCAAATTGAATGGCTGTTGCAAACACCCAAATATTTAGAACTAAAATGATTAAGATTAATAGGGGTGCCCAAACTTTTTCTTGACTGTATATGTAGGTTGGCACAGTAATAGAAAAGCAATTTTCAGTTAAACTGGAACATGGCTAAAACTTGAAAATATGCCTGGTCTGGAAGGGGGGTAAACCATCTGGTATGGAAGTGGTTAAAATACACAATAATAAACAAACAAAAAGTTAAAAAATATATTTAAAAAAAATACATAATGTAAACAAAAATAAGAAAACAAACATGTTACGTATCCCCACGTGCATATAAGTCCCCACATGAATAGCATTATTTATCCCATAAGGTGAATGCTGTAAAAAAATATATATATTGTAATGCACAAATTAACGTATTTTGGTCTCTTTGCTTTCCCGAAAAGTATCAATAAAAAGTGATAAGTCATACATATCAAACATTGGTACCAATAAAAAGTACAACTTGCCCCGCAAATAAAATGTCCTGACATACAGTATCTCCAACAATATCTCACAGCAATACAGTAAAAAAGTTATAGGCATCAGAATACAGTGACCCCAGGAAAATCGTTCATTTTCAAAAAGTGCCGTTTTATTTGTAAAAACAGTTAAATGTAAATACATGTACCCCAAAATGGCGGCAAATGAAGGTACAACTTGTCACGCAAAGAATAATCCCTCACATAGCTATTTCTACAGAAAAATAAAAAAGTTCTGAATTTTGGAAGGGAAGGAAAAATATGAAAAAAAAAGTCGACGAGCATTAATGTACAAACTACCCTGCATCCTTAAAGGGTTAATGTAACACTTGGGAGATTAAAAATGTTCACTGTACCCCTGGATAATTTCCTTCAGTGATGTAGTTTCCAAAATGGTTTCACGTGTCAGTGAATTCCACTTTACAGGCGTTTCAGGGTCTGCAAAATTAGCATGGTGTCCAAAAACCAAATAGTGCTCCTTTCCTTCCATACCCAACTGTGCCCAAACAGCAGTTTATACCCACATATGACATTGTTAAGTACAGGTGCATCTCAATAAATTAGAATATCTTTGAAACGTTTATTTATTTCAGTAATTAAAAAAGTGACCTCCTATATTTTCTAGATTCTTTACACACAGAGTGTTCTATTTCAAGTATTTTATTTCTGTAAATGTTGGATTACATTACCTAGTGCGTGCAAAGACCGGAAGTACCTGTGACGCCTACACAGTAGAGATGGAGTGTTGCAGGCACCTCCAGACTGCATAAGCGCTTGCAGAGAGGAAGAGGTGGTGAGCCGTTCCCGCACAGGAAGACACATAAGCATTGATGGGGTTTGGGGAGGGGGGGGAGAGTACTGGTGACGTTCCGTTTTGGAAGTGAGGAAACGGAACATCACCGGATTATCAGGAAGTGACCCTGGGGACCGCCCCAGGGGTATGGGTAATTATACATTTTTTTTTTTAATAAATCAAATATGTAATCTTTTGGCAAAAATTATTTGGTAGGGGGGCCCTGAGAATTTTTTTTCCAGGGGTGCCCAAAGTCTGAAAAGGTTGGGAAGTGTCCATTAACCAATCCATCACTATATGATATTGAGCCATCAGGTCATAATATTTCATGAATGGGAGGTTCAGTCCAGCCTTTATCTTGGATTTGTATAATTTTACAAACATTATTGTATGTTTCTTACCCTGCCAAATAAATTTGCTGAAACCCTTGTTAAGCAAATGAACATCCTTGCTACTAGTAATGATAGCATGGATAGGCAGTATAACAGTTTAGGAAAAATTAGGGAGTCCATGCGTGCCTTTGATTTTTCACAATTAATCACAAACCCCGAAACTTTATGGAATCTGTTAATAAGGTCAATTAAAAAGGGGACTGAATGTTCCAATCGTAATATGGCCAAGAGTAAATTATCTACAAAAGCCATTAGCCTTATTTGGGAACTTGTGGAGTGGAGACTTTGGGATATAAGGTAGGAATGGGTCCAGTGCTAAGTTAAATAAGAAGGATGAAAGAGGGCATGTGCTTCCTGCTTGACCATGATGGAATCTCCCAATTTTTGATTAATCATCAATGAGCCACATTAGGCATAATATAAGGTTTGTAGAATTTTTATAAAAGAAAGACCAAACCATCTAAAGTTCAGGACCCTTATGAGATGTTGCCATGAGATCCTATCAATTGCTTAAAGGGGTTTTCTGGGCAAAAATGTTTTTTTTTTTTTTTTTTTTTTTAAATGTCTGTTAGTGCTATTAATGGGTTAATAAATACACCCATATACCTTTAGCCGTGTTTTGAGTGATTTCTGGGTGTCTCTGGGAGCTCCTGGTATCTTCTGCATTTGTTTACATGGTTCAGCTTCCTGCTATGTAACTTCCACATTAACCCCTCTCACCTTACTCCCCCCTCCTTCCTCTCTCCCTCCCTCCCATACACCCCCTCCCTGTCTCTGTAGCTATCCTGCCCACTACTAGCCCTTCCCTACCTATTCAGCCCATCCCCCGACCCCATTATATACTTACCTCTCTTCCTTCCAGGGCTTCTTCCTGCGGGTCGGCCCTTCCTTCTTTACTGATACTGCAGGCGTGTGCTCTTCTCCCAGCGCTGCTCTGTGCTCTGCAGCGACTATCCACCTCTACTGTGCATGCGTGGCAGCTGCACAGTAGGTGGATTATCGGCAGCAGTGCGCAGAGCAGCACTGGGAGAAGCGGCAGCAGTCAGAAAAGGAGGAGCTGTCTCGCAGGAAGAAGGCTGGAAGGTAAGTATGATGGAGTGGATGTGGGGGGGAGCAGTAGTGACGATCTGTTTGCGGAAATGGGGAAATGGACAGTCACCGGATAATCAGAAAATGTCCCTGGGGCGGTCACAAGACTGCCCCAGGGATATGGGTAAATATACATTTTTGATTAAGTTATTTAGAAAGTAGGAGGGGGGGTGGATGTTTAGATTAGTGTAGGGATTTCCATTTATCCTGGACAACCCCTTTAAGGCCAGTTTCCCTTATCTTGGATAGGGACCGCTATCAGCATCTCTATTCTCTCTGGTTCATCTTTTCACTCAGGCCACTGCCCTGTGGATGGTAGTCCGTGGTCCTTAGCTTTCTGTAGAGGGAGCATAGTTCATGGAATAGCTGCAATCAAAACACAGTGTGCAGTCAGGGTAGATTTGCTCTGGACAGCTGTAGGGTAGGATGAATGACTCCCAGAAGATGCTAGTTTTAGCTTTCAGGTCTTTCACAAACACAGCCTACACAAACTTAGTATAGTGAACCATGATGGTCATAGCATGGGTATATCCTGTGCGGCTGGGTTCTAGTTTGACATGATCAAAAGTCACATGATCCAAGGGTCAGTGACTAAGAATGGAGGCCCATTGATCATGTGATTCTACTCTAGAACAGATAGAGAAGTAGTACAGGGAGTTTCCCATGTTGATTCTCATCCCAACCCATTAGAACCTTCTCCGAATTGCAACTTCGGTTTTTGCCACCATAACGTGCCATGACCTCATGATGAGCCCTCAGAATCATATTGGCATCTCGATGGGGTATTATGATTTGTATCAGTAGTTCACTGAAGAAACATACTGAAAGGCATCATACATCTAGAACATCTTGGAAGGTAAGAGGAGAAATCTAGCTGTGTTGCTGAATTTAACGAGGGGGTGGGCATCCTTCTCTTGGAAACAGTCACTAAACTGTGGGTAGCCCTCACGATGGACTTTCTGTCTCCTTGGAATGGGCTTTGCACCACACCATGGGCCTTACAAACCTCTGTTTTTTTATTGATAAATTTCAGTTGAGCATGGAGCAGAGAGATGGCTTGTTGAATCACCTTCTTGTCCAGAAGCAAAGCTGTTGAAAATTCATTCTTCAGAGCACTTAGCACTTTGTCATAACAGTTATTTAAGACATTCACACCCAGGACTGTATATGAAAACAATGGGAGGCAGAATCAGGGAGGAATCTGGAGCTGATTTTGGGGCTCAATCTGCCTACTGTGTGAACTTAGTATTTGCCAATTGGACTTTGGATTGTCCTGTGCAGCTTCCCATTGCTTTGAAGGAAATCTTGACCGTTCGGAGATTGGTGCATACGCAGTACACATGGTGAAGCTGTGCATGGAACATGGCTGTACTGAACATGCATCAAAGTCTGAATGGATGAGATTTCTTTCAAAGCAGGGCGAAGTAAGAGGATGAACCATCAATAAATCGATACTGTGGGAGGGACAGTGTTCCAGGCAGAAAATACACTCTCTCATTGCTCTGAATACCTAATTTTGCATAATGAATAAAACAAAGCAATTTCTACAGGTTGTAATCACCATTCTTCAAATTAATGGTCTGTCTGTGCTAGTTTAAAACTTCTGTACATGGCCATATGCTTAGTTTAACAGAGTTTTGGTACAGATAGTGACAGCTTACGCTTGGTTCACACTAGTGTTTTAGTCTCAGTCATTCGGGTCCACATAGGGACCTAATAGATGGAGAGCCTGTCCACTTAAAAAGCGGTTACCTGTGGACACCCGTGGACCCCATAGACTATAATGGGGTCCACCAGGTTTCCGCCAGTTTTAAACTCTCTTTAATAATGACAAATTATTTGGCACTATACTGCAATATTTAGTTGTTGCTGTTTTGGATCAAGCAGCACTTTCCTCTCCGCATGTTTTGTGTGGAAACCACACGGACCCCATTATAGTTTATGGGGTCCACGGGTTTCCCAGGTAAACCTCTTTTTTATGCGTATAGGTTTCCGTTTGGGGGGTCCCCAAGCGGATTCCCCCGAACGGAAACCCGAATGCAGATGTGAACCGGGCCTAATTTCCCTGCTCACTAAGTACAAAAGTCTCACATTCCTACATTACTGATTGCAAATGATAATGTATCAATGTTGTTTAAAGCTTAGGTCAGCTAAGTAGTATTTTGGTCAGTAATTTTCTTTGGTATTTGTAAGCCAAACTACACAGAAAAAAAAGTATAATAGAAAGATCTACATGACGTTTGTTTTTAGGCTCCATTCCTAGGTTTGACAACTACTGATACAAACTACTGCAGAGTGAAAGCAGCCTTATAAGGCTACTTTCACGCTGTCAGTATATTACATCAGTATATGTAAGCCAACACTAGAAGTGCAACCAAAACAGAAAAAAAGTATATTAGAATGAGGTGTACATCTTCTGTGATTTGAACCCCATCCTGGTTTTGGCTTACAATACTGACCAAATATTGACCGTGTGAAAGTGGCCTTCGAATGTAAAGCTTACACCATTTATTCAAGTTTTGTATTATTCTTTCATTGCCGAGTTTATTTACAGTAGACTTAAAAAATAAATCCCTTTTTTAGTCCATTAACTGAGAATACGGATATCCTCCTAGCATAGCATGTGACAGGACATTAGGTTTTAAATGTTAGAGGAAATGCTGTGAGATGTTAATGGAACATCAAAATCACAGAAAGGTCCTTAATTTTATCTGCTTCCTTTTTCACTTGCCTTATCTCTCAGTCGCCTTCCACAATCATTTCCTTGCTAGACATATGTTAAAGTTGCTTTACATTTTTACACTGTGGCCAGATGTATATGTATATGGTATTTCAACCTCCACTTGCATTCCATTTGTTTTAAATGTAAAAAAGTACATCTGAGCAACCAATGTAAATTTTTGTTTTTCAACAGTAATTGGCAAAAGTGAAAAGTCCAGGATACCTGTTCATCACAAAGTGATCAGAAAAGGTATAAATGGACTGTCAAAGGGACTGGCACAGGGTGATAATAGTGGTTATTTTCCATGTAGATCTGTGTTGACTAGGAGCAAATATAAATTACTTGCAGGACTTTTTTGTCCAACAAAATGATAGACACTGGAATGGAAGACAATGGTGTCCTTTTGAGTTCCATTGAGGTCCGTCATTTTAAATATCTGGAGCTTTCATTGTTCTGTTCTTTAGTAACATCACAGACACTGGCCTATCCGCTGCCTTTATAGCTCGATTTATTATCAGAAGAGTCAGTCAATAGCAATCACAGAATACAAAAGGCTACTCAGACAACTTTCATACAAACGTTAAAAAATACCCTAATTTTTCTAAAAACACTCAGACACTATCAACAATGCCTACAGTAGTGTACTTATCAAAACTCTCGAGTGTGTATAACAAGATCAATCAAACCAGCGAAACTGCCAAAAATGTAGTTATTAATTGGCACTATAACACAAGTGCAAAAATATAGCAGTTCTATTCTGTGATATTTGACAGTCACCTCAATATTCCTTTGGACCCAAGTTTACCTCCAAAGTTCATCAGAAGCCAAAATATTCAATTACAATCATACATCTGTGTATTACAGAACATGGTCAGAACATAGTTATAATACACACACATAATGGTACTACTCATACAGGAAAATGAAAGTGGCATGTTCATTCAATACATATAGTCATAAAAGGGACTACTTTTCCAGATAACAATAACCTATAAGGGGTCATATAAAAAAAATCAATCTGATACCCCTATAATATGATATTGTCAGCTATCTATTAGCATATCCCTAGTCAATGATAGCTCTAGGGAACTATATATACAGATAACAAGAGCGCATACTCATCTTTATATCAGCTGGCATGCGAGAGGTAGCACCGATACAGCCTGTATTCTTTGGTGCTGACCCGCTAACAACATCTTCATACCTGTTCAAGGCCACCATGCCTGGGGCTTTATATTGAGGTGGTAGAGTGATGTAGCTGTATTGCTCTAACCCAGGGGTCTCAAACTCGCGGCCCGCGGGCCAACTGCGGCCCTCGGGACAATAGTTTGCGGCCCACACCTCAATATCAAAGTTTATTGTTACTGCGGCCCGAGTAGGGTAGCAGGGTACGGAGCCCGCAGTCAGCTGGAGATGGCCGGGCCCCGGACCATTATGATAGCGGTCAGGGAAAGCCTGGTTCCCCGACCGCTATACATACTGTTATTGGAAAGGAGTTCTGGCATATTGCAGGCCCCTTTCCAATACATGCCAGCCCAGGGGAGGTGACTGAAAACAATAAATAGATATTCTCACCTCTCCTGGGTGCAGCGTCCTCTCCGGCGCTCCTGTCATGACTGAGGCCTGTAATTAGGCCCCAGCGGTTACATGGGGCGCGGCCGCGTAATGACGTCAGTGCGCCCCATGTGACCGCTGAGGCCCAATCACAGGCCTCGGCAGTGACGTTGGAAGAGGGTCTGAAGACGCTGAAGACGACAGGATGGAGCGAGGATGCCAAGGAAAGGTAATACAAGGTTAGTATGAATGTTTGTTATTTTTAATCACCTTCCCTGGGCCTCCGATTATTATACTCTGGGGTCTGAGGAGACCCCAAAGTATAATAATAGCACCGATGCGGAGGGGGCTGTTGACCGGGTCAAGCCTGTAGAAGTGCAGTAGCACGAAACGGCCCGTTGCTTGTGAGTCCACAGCTAAAACCTGCCTGTAACTTATTGAAATAAAGAGGTTTTTTATCCGGATGTGACTGCTGCTGTCCTGCTTTTTCCCACTATATTTTGGACGTGTTTCTACAGCGTGCCCCCGTGTATCCTCTGCTGCACCAGCGATTCAGCTAAGTAAAAAAGCCATATCATTTTATTCATATGTTCTGGTAGTGCCTGCTGTGCTTTTGTTTTTTTGTATTTGCCATAAAAACCAATGTACTTACCTCTCCTGCGATCGGTGTTGCTCTGAGCAGGCTTGGGGCCTCTGGTGACGTCATCAGGTCGCGTCGCTGGCCTGATCACGTGACGTGTGTGCGCAATTAAACAGGGCCGAAAGCTGCAAGGAGTGCACCGATGTCCAGGATAGGTAAGTAACATTGGTTTTTATGTTTGTCACCTCCCCTGGGTCTCCGATCATTATACTCTGGGGTCTGAAATAATACCGTGTGCAGGGGCCACTAGGGAGCATAATACCGTGTGCAGGGGCCAATATGGAGCATATTACCGGTGTGGAAAACCTGATGCGGCCCAGCCTCACTCGACTCCCTCCGCGGCCCCCGGGTAAATTGAGTTTGAGACCCCTGCTCTAACCCGTTCCCCATTGGTTGTCTTCATCAGTAACGCCCATACTGGAGGGTCACTTCCTAACTCCATATAGATCGGTGTCATCTTGAAGCCATGTCCATCTTGGGTGATGTCTGCGACGCATATCTCTCCATGCTGGCAGTCCCTTTTTGGTGTATAATCCTCTCCATACTGAATATCATCAGTCAATCTTTCTTACACTGGAGCTTCATTACTTACCTCCAGTGTGTAGTCTCAGACCCAACTATACATGTCTTCTTGCTCTTCCCATATCCTCATGTAGCCATGCCCCTACAGGTGACATGTGCAACACACCTCTCCATGCTTGTGTTCCCACCACCTCTAACTATATTAATCAACCTTCTCCTGATCAACGAATGCAATGTTGGCTCACTCTATTATTTTAATGGACCGAGACCTTGTCACTCACGTCTTCATAGCTGGTCTCTTGGAGGTAAAAGCCAACATCTCTATTGTTAATAAGATGCTGGATGTAGTGCATCACAGTCAACAAAGATAGTGACACACATTCCAAAGTCGCCAATTCCAATAGACATCAGTAGTATATAACAACCACTTAATCCACCTGTCTCCATTATGCATGTGAATCAGTTCAGATGTTAAAGATGCAAATCCATAAACCATGCTGATACACATCATGATGATGTTCTGAGGGGCGTTATTACATGGGTCACACTCAACAGCAATAATATCCACCTCAATAAAGAGAAACCAGAGGAGCAGAGGTTTGGGGGTTTAAAAAGGTAGTTTATATTTTATTACTCCTTACTTAGTCGGCCATGTGGTCAGTCAGTGGTGAGTGTCTCGTGTACACATTTAGGCTCTTCAGTAGTTTATTTCCTCTACTACGCAATAATTAGTGCAGTTCTGTCATGATAAAATTGCAGCATTATAACAAACCAATATATCGCACAGTGGTGATACCATAATAACACTAACCCCATGATGTTGGTCTTATACAAAACACCCCCTCCAGGCTTTACCTATAGTAAGTTGCTTTTCCCGGGGAAACTTAAGGGAGAGGGTGAAAAATGTCAAAGACTAGCATCAATAGGTGACTCCTAGTTGCTTATTAGATATTCCATATCAAAAGCCAATTAGAGAAATCAAGGAAAAATTAAGAGAGAGAGAAACAGAACAAAACTATAGTCTCATCCACAACATGGCTAGATAAACAGGTGAAATTAAGTTGTTCTTTGAGCCCACTTGGAGCCACTTTTTTACATCTATAGATTCATTGGGTTTTTTTTCTGAAGTAATCTTTTGTCAATTTCCCCCTTCCGAATGGATACCTTCACCACTTCTGGAGCAGAACAATGGAAGACAGCGCAAATGTGAAAGGAGCCTTAGTTATTTCCATCATAGCATAAAACAGTTGAGCAATTCTTCCAATCTTAGGAATAATCAGTTTACCTTGATCAGGCACAGAAAAAAACCCTGATTCTAAAATGAATGAAACCAGACTTACATTGATGACCATCTGTAGGTCAGAAAAGTAGGACATACTATATTTTTGTTTCCCACAAAGAGAAAATGGACAGAAACTGATCCGTTTTTATTTAACATTGACTCTATGTAAACAGGTGGGCATCAGTTTCCATCCGCTCTCAACATCAGTTTTTTGTATCCATAAAACTTATCAGTTAAACAGATGATCAAAACGAGATGCGATTTATTTTGTTTTAAAAAATGGTAACGAATTTTCCCCATCTTAGGATTTCAGTTGCACTCCTGTCTCCTCTCCCCTTTCTGATTTCCAGTGTAGACCAGCTGCATGCTCCTGCTTGTTGTAAACTGCACATTTACAGTGGGGAAAAAAAAGTATTTAGTCAGCCACCAATTGTGCAAGTTCTCCCACTTAAAAAGATGAGAGAGGCCTGTAATTGACATCATAGGTAGACCTCAACTATGGGAGACAAAACGAGAAAACAAATCCAGAAAATCACATTGTTTGATTTTTTTTAAGAATTTATTTGCAAATTATGGTGGAAAATAAGTATTTGGTCACCTACAAACAAGCAAGATTTCTGGCTCTCACAGACCTGTAACTTCTTCTTTAAGAGGCTCCTTTGTCCTCCACTCATTACCTGTAGTAATGGCACCTGTTTGAAATTGTTATCAGTATAAAAGACACCTGTCCACAACCTCAAACGGTCACACTCCAAACTCCACTATGGTGAAGACCAAAGAGCTGTGGAAGGACACCAGAAACAAAATTGTACACCTGCACCAGGCTGGGAAGACTGAATCTGCAATAGACAAGCAGCTTGGTGTGAAGAATTCAACTGTGGGAGCAATAATTAGAAAATGGAAGACATACAAGACCGCTGATAATCTCCCTCGATCAGGGACTCCACGCAAGATCTCACCTCGTGGGGTCAAAATGATTACAAGAACGGTGAGCAAAATCCCAGAACCACACGGAGGGACCTAGTGAATGTCCTGCAGTAAGCTGGGACTAACGTAACAAAGGCTACCGTCAGTAACACACTACGCCGCCAGGAACTCAGATCCTGCAGTGCCAGACGTGTCCCCCTGCTTAAGCCAGTACATATCCGGGCCTGTCTGAAGTTTGCTAGAGAGCATTTGGATGTTCCAGAAGAGTATTGGGAGAATATCATATGGTCAGATGAAACCAAAGTAGAACTGTGGGTGGGACACCAACTCCAGACGGAGTGTCTGCAGCCAGAGAGAGGGCTGGGGAAACCTGCAGGAAGCAGGAAGTCGGGGACCCAGCCAAAGACAGACAAGACGGTCTGTTCCCAGAGGGCTGGGGTCCTGAGAGGACTTACTGAACCAGGCTGCTTGTTGCCCCAGAGGCTAGATAGGGGTCAAGGAGTGAGATAGTGCCCTAAATGTGGCCTAGGTCGTTTATTATTTTGTGTATGTTACAGTTTCCTAAGCTGAATAAAAGCCACTTTGTTTTGAATTGGCACCGTCTGAACGCAGCTTCTCCGGCGCCCAGTGCCACAAACACCGCTGTTGGGTCCAGGAGTCTGCCGCCATTGAGATTAATCAAATTATCACATATGGTGCTACGGATGCGGGCATAAAGAGATCCACGCAAGTCCTGGAAGACAAGTGTTTGGTGGCTGCAGTACTGCTAAATGTGCATTGTGGCCTACAGCTGGAAGAAATCTGTGATTTCAACTGAGAAACCCAGGAAGGGGTGAGTGGAACTGCAACATAGCAAATTGTGTGCAAAAACTGGTGAAAGTAAAACTCTGGAAGAGGAATCCAGGGAATGGACTTTGTGTATACTGTGGCACAGAAGTCTGTAAAGTGCTTGCTGATGGCAAGAAAGTAAGCAATGTGTATAGAAGCTGGATATTGCAAACAGTCTATGTGAAAGGCTATGGTGCCTTGTTGGTGTTTTCTGTGGAAGTCAAAAGAAAATGCTGGTTGTTGTAGTGCCACATAAGTTAACTGTTTGAATACATGTGACTGCAGAAGATAGCAAAAAGTTGCTGCTGGTTGAACCCAAGGTTGCTGTGGAATATTGTGTAATCTTGTTAGTAAACCATGGGCAAGAAAAAGAAAATTTCAGCTTGTAAGAAAGCAGAGAAGTTATGCACAGGTTTATTAGTGCAGCAGTCTGAACGCAGAGAGACACAAAACCTGGAACAGAGCATGTGGAGTGCACGTAAAGAAAAGGGGCTGCATGAGAGCGACTTGGTTTTTCTGATGCACCTCTGTTCTATGAATGAATATGTCCCTGCTGACTGTGTGTCTCATACTGGAGTGCATGAAAGCGCCAAATAAGAAAATATTATGGTGTAGCAGCTTCAAGATGAGATTAAAACCATCAGGTTCATTTATGAAGATGAAATATCTGATTGTAAATGGAAACTTGAGGTATCAGAAAAAGAGAACCTTAAGTTAAAGAAAGAGCTTGACTCTATGAAGAGTTCATATCCTAGTCATTGTGAAAATGTGGTGCTGGGTTTGCCTGGAATGGACTGTGTCAGTAAGAAGGAGTTTGCTGAAATGAAATGTGCTCTAGCTAATAAAGTTATACAGAGTGTAGAGCAAAAGCAAGTGCTTGAGAAGCAATTGCAGGATTTAAAGGAGCAGCATGTCCAAGACTCCATTGCCAAATAGAGTGTCATTAAAAAATTAAGAGATGACCTTGAAACTGCTAAACGTGAGAGAAGTGAATTTTTGCAGTGTCAGTCAGAATGTTTGGATGACCAAGTCAGGAAGTGTGAAAAACTTTCGGCTGCATTAACTGACAAAGAAAATGAAATTGCAGAGCTGAGGAAGCATGTGTCTGACCGAGAGAGCGATTTAGAATCTGTGGTACAGACATTGCAGTCAGAGCAATACTTGCAGGTTCGCTTAAATAATGAAGTCAAGGAATGGCGGAGCAGAGCTGGAGTTCTGGAACAAAGAGAAATGGAACTCAAAGCTAGAATATGTAGCCTGGAGAGGGCGCTGTCAGGATCTTGTGAAGATAATGAAAAATTGTCTGTTTTGATGCAAGATAAAGACAAAGAATTGATGCAGATGTCATCTGTCCATGCTCAGAATTTACAAACCTTACAGGAGAGTCACAAAGAAGTTGAGAAAAACCTGGAATCTGTGCAGATATTGTATGAGGACAAAGCCAATGCTTATGACAAGCTGGAAAAGGCCAAGAGAGAATTGGACCTCCAGATAGAAGACATGAGGATTCAGTCTGAGGAAAACATGTCCAATTTATCTGCTCAGATTGTAGATCTAAAAATGCTTGTTGCTAAACTAAAGGTGCAAGTGGACAAACAGGAGGAAGTTGCACGCATCAAGGAACAGTTGGAGTTTCAGATGGATCAAGTGAAGCACGAGTCAGACAAAGTTGGAAGAGCACACTTTTCAGATAGAACAGTTAAAAACCGAAGTTGAATCTAAAAGAGAAGAATTAGATCGATTGCAGCAGTCTTTATCCAATACTGAACAGTAGGCATCTTCACTATCTTCAAAGCTGGCAGCACTAGAAGCTGAGAAGGACTCGTTACTGAGCCTGCTAACGTCTAAAGAATCAGAGCTGTTATCCATGAAAAACGTGACTCAAGAGAGAGAGTCTTTATTCAACCAAGAGCAAGATAAGAGAGCCACTGAGATACGGGACTTGAATGAAAGACTTGACAAAAAGTCTACAGATGAGCAGAAGCTTTAGCAGAAGATGTTGGAGGATCAGTTCAATATAATTCAGGGAAGAGTGGGGGAAACAGAAAATATCATCCAGGAAGCAGTTGCTAAACTTGATCCTCTACATAGCCGCTGCACTAGTTCACCAGATTACCTGGTAAACTGAGCAAAAGTATAGACTCATTAACCTCCCTCTCGAATTGGCACATTCGAATAGAGTATGGAAGTGGTTCTCCTCCTGCCGTACAGATGTGGAAGCATTATACAGAAACCATTCCAATATATGATGTGGCAGTTGTTAAAGACATAACAGAAAATGTAGTTCAGTGTGAGCTATTTTGTGAGGGTGTACTGTATGGTCCTCATGCAGAAGGACAAGATATTGCAGTACAGAGCTTGTGTATCTCAAACAAAGAGAAGAGCAAACAGCCTATGTATCCTAAATTACTAAGCCTTGATGGTGATGGCAAAGTTTGCTTTGAGATAAAGGTTACAGAAAAGGTACCCGTGAAACATTTATACTCTAATGACATTGATGTGCATGAAGTACGTGTTAGTTGGTCTCTGAGCTCCTGTGGATTCATGATAGGCAAAGATGAAGATTCTTACGGCTATTTACTAAATGGATCAAAGTCATGCAATGGGGTGGCTGAAGACTATGGCGAGAAATGTGATGAAAATGATGTGATCCCCTGTATGGCGAATTTTGAAGGTGATGAAGTAGAACTTGCCTTTGCACAGAATGGCCAGGATCTTGGCGTAGCATTTAAAGTGCTGAAAAAACAGAAATCTCGACGGACCGGAATTTGGAAAAAGAGACCGCCAGATTGGGACATCTGGAGAGACACTGGATAAGTGTACAGGATTGAAGAGGGACATCGACATAATATGTCTTGTCCCATTGTAGCTCACCCCATGGGTAGTGAGCTGAGGGGGAGGGTATGTGAGTGTGTGAACCCAGGGGGCGCTATTGAGCTACCCAAGGCCAGGCCTGAAAAGGCCCTCAGCCACACCTATGGGTGGGGCACCAACTCCAGACGGAGTGCCTGCAGCCAGAGAGAGGGGCTGGGGAAACCTGCAGGAAGCAGGAAGTCGGGGACCCAGCCAAAGACAGACAAGGCGGTCTGTTCCCAGAGGGCTGGGGTCCTGAGAGGACTTACTGAACCAGGCTGCTTGTTGCCCCAGAGGCTAGATAGGGGTCAAGGAGTGAGATAGTGCCCTAAATGTGGCCTAGGTCGTTTATTATTTTGTGTATGTTACAGTTTCCTAAGCTGAATAAACGCCACTTTGTTTTGAATTGGCACCGTCTGAACGCTGCTTCTCCGGCGCCCAGTACCACAAACATCGCTGTCGGGTCCAGGAGTCTGCCACCATTGAGATTAATCCCCCCAAATTGTCACAATATATACATATATATATATATATATATATATATATATCCCATAATAGTACGGCGAGGCTTCAGAAGGCTCTCCTGTGACAGTAGGGAGAGCCTTCTGAAGGCTCCCCGGCCTGTCTTTCATTAGTTTCTACTGCAGGCTAATGCATTGTAATGCATTGCTTTAGTGATCAGACCCCCTGGGGTTCAAGACCCACTAGGGGGTCTAATAAATGCAAGAAAAAAAAAAAAAAAAAAATATACTTTAATACTGTGAAACACATACACATTAGGTATCCCTGTGTCCGAAAACGTCTGGTCTACAAATCTATAAAAATATTTTTACCGTACGGGAAAAAAAAAATCATGTCTTTCATTAGTTTCTACTGCAGGCTAATGCATTGTAATGCATTGCTTTAGTGATCAGACCCCCTGGGGTTCAAGACCCACTAGGGGGTCTAATAAATGCAAGAAAAAAAAATAAAAAAAAATATACTTTAATACTGTGAAACACATACACATTAGGTATCCCTGTGTCCGAAAACGTCTGGTCTACAAATCTATAAAAATATTTTTACCGTACGGGAAAAAAAAAAATCAAAAGTGCCAAACTGCCATTTTTTTCACTGTTTTGCCTCTGATAAAAATTTGAATAAAAAATTATCAAAGCAATAGTAATTCCCCAAAATGGTATAACTAAAAAGTACACCTGGTCCCGCAAAAAAAAAAGATGCCCTATGCATCCTAGTACACGGAAGTATTAAAAATTTTACGGGTGTCAGTGTATAGCGACTTTTAGAAAAAAAAAAATTTTTGCACAGTTTTGGATTTTTGTTAAGGGGTTAAAATATAAATAAAACCATATAAATTTGGTATACCCGGAATCGTACCGAAACATAGAATACAGGTGACATGTCATTTTGGCTGCACAGTGAACGCCGTAAAAACGAAGCCCGTAAGAAAGTCGCACAAATGCACTTTTTCTTCAAATCCACCCCATTCTGAATTTTTTTCCTGATCCCCAGTACATTGTACAGAATAACGAATGGCAGCATCATGAAGAAAAATTTGTCTCGCAAACATTAAGATCTCAAATGGCTCTGAGAACGGAAAAATAAAAAAGTTATGGGGTTTGGAAGGGGGAGGGGGGGGAAACCAAAAATGAAAATCGAAAAATTCCTCCGGAGGGAAGGGGTTAACTAATGTGCAGTTGACAATGCAGGGAGAGGAGAAAATGATTTTATTATTCCCCTGTCACTTCAGATAACCCCAGAGAAGGGAGTACCATGGACTTTTGTTCATGATTTCACCCTCCATTGTCAATCAGAAGCATACTTGCCATTTAACCCCTTATTTGTTGCAGTCAATGCTGACCGCAGCACATAAGTCGTTCTACAGAAAAAAAAGTAAAAATATACTTTTTTCCCCCCTTTTTGATGAAAATAAAACAAACAAAAACCACACAATTGCTATCACCAAATCCGTAAAAACCTTTAAAATAAAATTAGTATGTTATTTATTCTACATGATAAACGCCACAAACCTTAAAATTCAGATGCCAGAACTGATGTTTTCTGATCATCTCACTTCTCTGATCAAAAAGTCTTATGTAACCACAAAATACAAGATCTTGTAAAGCTACATTGAAATAAAATATAAAACACTATGAATAAGGGAATGCAGAGAGGGAAAAATGTTACTGGTTTAAAGCTATAATGTGTTAGATCAGGTTAGAATGCACATAATTCACTGGAGTTATCTGTCAGTATATTTCAGGAGGGTTTTTGTAATTTTAATGTGACTCTTAGGAGGTTAATACATATCCAAGTAGGCATTAAAATATTTACTCAGTAAGGCTACACTTTACATTCATGTGAAGTTACAAGGTGATTGGCGCATTATTCATTTACCTTAAAATATTTCACATGACAAACTATTTACAAGGTTCAAGGGATTAGATAAAGTCTTTCAGGGGAAAAAAAAATAAACCACATTTCCTGCTATAACAACAGAATACTTCAAAGTCAACATGTGGCAAAACCATTGGAAATATATACTAAACTCCTGGATGAGGGCAAACACTGCATTATAAATTATATTCTAATTCTGTTACTGGGCAAGATTTTTTACATAACACATACAAAACAGTTTCCTGGTATTACTTATGTTATGAAGAAACCACAAAGTTATCCAAAGTTATTGGACATAGGCATAGATATAAAACTACTGTGAGATGGCTTAAAACGTATATGGCGCATTCAGTGTCTGCATTCCAATACTAAGTAATGTCTATGAGCAGGAGACTGATAGAAATAACAAATTTTACAACAGAAATATTATCCTGCTTCCTTAGTTACATGCTTTTTGTGTAGTTTAGCCATAACATTGAGGTATGTTACACATTTTGATGTCTCTACCGGCTTGTACCCAGACACACAAGGGTGAACCCAGCCTCTTTGCTGTCTGAGACGAACTATAGAAAGGCGCTCCTCTTCCTCCCCAAAAAAAAGATACCCAACCCAGCTATCTTTGGTTATGTGCCTCCCTAATTAAAATTGTAGGACAGAAACCCCCAATTACAGATCAGAAAATACCCATATTTGGCCCCCACAACCACTTTTTTTGGCCCCCATTCGGTATATGACCACCCTTTTTTAGGCCCTAACTCAGTATATGACTGCCCTTTTTTTGACTCCTCCTCAATATTTGACCCCATTTTTTGCCCCCTACAATATATGACTCCCGTTTTTAGGCCCCCCAGTTTGTGACCCCCTTTTCTTGGCCCCCACACAGTATATGACCCACTTTTGTTGCCCCCCCACAGCATATGGCACCCCTTTTTTGCCCCCCATTGTATTTGACCTCATTTTTGGCCCCTACAGTATATGATCCCCCCTTTTTTATGGCCCTCAACAGTATATGGCCTTTTTTATGCTGCCCCACCAATTATATCACCCCCTTTTTTTGTCCCACCGCTCCACAGTGATATGTCAACGGAATAAACTGGGGGGAGGCATTTCTTTTTCTAATCAGCCACAACTTACTGTATTATTGCAATAGGTAGCGGACGATAACATTTACTCACCCATCCTGTCCTCACCTGTCCAGACTGGTTCCGCTGCCAACTCCAGGGTGTGCTGTAGCTGATGCTGTAGATGCGTTCCTCAGCGTCATGAAGTAAGTGCAGCGCCACCTGGAGGCTGTAGCAAAGGCTGACCTTCATAGGAGAGTAGTGGTGTCATTCTTACTTAATCATGACAGATTGATCTCCAGCCCTGTCCTCATCAACACCCACACCTGTGTTAATGGAGCAATCACTGAAACGATGTTAGGTGGTCCTTTTAAGGCAGGGCTGCAATGATGTTGAAATGTGTTTTGGGGGATAAAGTTCATTTTCTAGGCAAATATTGACTTTGCAAGTAATTGCTGTTAAGCTGATCACTCTTTATAACATTCTGGAGTATATGCAAATTGCCATTAGAAAAACTGAAGCAGTAGACTTTGTAAAAATTAATATTTGTATCATTCTCAAAACTTTTGGCCATGACTGTACATCATACTGTAGCAGCATTGGCTTTGAATAATCACAATGCTAGGATTTTATTTACATACTTTTATGATCGTTCTTATTCTGATATCAGAATGGAGCAACTATTAAATGAAAAAATTAAATATCGTATATAAAAGTTGAAAAGGACATGTAAAAAACCTTTTGATTTATATTCTAAAATCCAAAGAGAAAACACAAAATGGAATAAATAAAGGATCTGTGCTGTGTGGATAAAATTATGAATAATTAGAAAAAATATATCTTCATTTATAGGTAAAATACACTTAAAAAGTGTATATATTGTTTAACATATATAGATTATATAAATATAGATCTATATCTCAATGTATATATATATTGGGAAGTTTCATTCTGCTATCCACAGACAGCCTTTTTGGTCCTTTTCCAATGTATCATCTTTGCAGGAAGTCTATTTTTTAAATCCACCACCCATTGTGTAAAGTAGTATTTCCTTTCTCTTCCCTGGAGCCTGCTGAATTTGGACAACCTCTCGTATGGATAATAAAAATATTTATGCTGCTATTGTTTTCTATAAAAGGAATGTTCCAACAAAAGCACGCATTGACTGGACAGATGACATGCTCCTGTATAGGCCAATATTATTACCAGGGAGGCAAAGAAATAGTTTAATATAGTCCATAATATGACTTTTCATCCAGGAGCAGACAAAAAGGAATGGAGCAGGATAAAGAATAATTTTTCATAATTTCACCACAATTCATTAATCTAAATTCTCTTACATCAATGCTTGGGATTAAGCATTGTAGAAGAAAAGTAATGCTATATACCGTAGTTACTTCACATAGTAATCTAAATCTGGTAATACATGTTAGTTATGCATGAATTCAGGGTTAGAATACCAGGGCTATACCTATACTTTATATCTGTGTTTCTCAACCTTTTCAAGCAAAGTACCCCACAGTGAGAAAACGTCCCAACCAAGTTCCCCCAGAGTAAGAAATCTTTTATAAATGTTAATAAAATAAGACTTTGTTTGGAGCTGCTGTCAGCAGTTATGTAATGGCCCCCTCAGTGACACTACATGTGGCATAATAGTCCTGTCAGTGCCCCCACGTTATAGAATGGCCCCCACACTCAGTAGAATGTTCCCATCAGTGCCCCCACATGTACTATAATAGCCCTCACACTCAGTAGAACAGTGCCCCCACATGTAACATAATGGCCCTCTACAGCACCCCCACCAAATTTAAATACATATGTAATGAAAAACATCACAGAAAAAGGCCACACTTACCCAATACCAGATGATACATGGCTGTGCAGGATGCAAGCAGGCCCCCATTGCAAGATATGATAGTAAAAGCACAGGTGCAAAATGCTAATGGAACATCCACTCACACACCTACAATCCATGTGGGGAATGGATGACAGCACTTCAAATGTACACATATGAAACTTATACATGGCACTGTGACGTGGTAATTTGAGGCGCACAGCGCCAAAGAAGAGCCTATTGGTCACGCCCCACACTATTAGATCAGATGTGCTGCCCAGCACCTTCAGCACCTTAATACGTGCACCTCAACAGTAACAGCACCCTGAAAAATAAAGGGCCTGACCGCATCCTGCAAAAAGATTAAATAACAATGAGGCAATATACTATATTTTGAACATATCACAGAAAGAGGCCACACTCACCCAATACCAAATAATACATGGTTGTCCAAGACGCGCCCCCATTACAAGATATGGTAGAGAAACCACAGTTGCAACATGCTAATGGAACATCCACTCACAGCCCGCATGATCTAATAGTGTGTGGTGTGACCAATAAACTGCTCTTTGGCCTTTTCCCCTTACATTATCATGTGACAGTGCTATGCATACGTTTCATTTGTGTGCATTTGAAGTGCCGGTATCCACCCCGTCAAGGATTGTAGGTGAGTGAGCAGATGTTCCGTTAGCTTGTTGCACCTGTGCTTTTTCTACCATATCTTGTAATGGTGGCTTGCGTCTTGCACAACCATGTGATTTTTTTTCCTATACTATGTCCCTTTTTTAGCAATACATATGTAGGGGGGGGCCCGGCGGGGACCCAACCCCCCCCAAGCCAAATGTTGAAATATTGTACTACTACATAGTCTCATTCTGTTAATTCGAAATGCTGAGGCACTTATCACTGGTACTTACAGGGTTTTTCCTAACGTCTTTGAGGCCGGGGCCCCACGTTGTGAAAATGCAGCATTTTGGCCACAGCGGAAACGCCGTGGCAAAAAACTTTGCATTTTACAGTACCTGCATCATAGATGGGATTCTGGCTAATCCAATCCACACATTGTAGAAAAAAATCTGCAGCGGAAAAGCTGCGTTTTCAAAAATGCCTTAGCCTAAAGGGGTTGTTTTATATGTATGTAAATTTTTTTGCATAGCCAAACTAATTGCTTGTGACCCTTTAAAAATCAGATGCACAAGCAACACAACATATGTTTTTCCCTACACACAATAAAATATTTTTATATATACAGAATTATCAAATAGCACCCCTATACCATGACTAAATACTGTCATGTCAGCCACTGACCGCAATACCTGGACTAAATACTGTCACGTCAACCACTGACTGCTATACCAGGACTAAATACTGTCACGTCAACCACTGACCGCTATACCAGGACTAAATACTGTCACACGTCACCCGCTGATCCCTATACCAGGACTAAATACTGTCACGTCAGCCACTGTCCGCTATACCAGGACTAAATACTGTCACACGTCACCTGCTGACCCCTATACCAGGACTAAATACTGTCACGTCAGCCACTGTCCGCTATACCAGGACTAAATACTGTCACACGTCACCTGCTGACCCCTATACCAGGACTAAATACTGTCACGTCAGCCACTGACTGCTATACACACGTGGACAAAATTGTTGGTACCCCTCGTTTAATGAAAGAAAAACCCACAATGGTCACAGAAATAACTTGAATCTGACAAAAATAATAATATATAAAATTTCTATGAAAATGAACAAATGAAAGTCAGACATTGCTTTTCAACCATGCATCAACAGCATTTTTAAAAAAAAAGAAAAACTCATGAAACTTAATATTTTGTTGCACAATCAAACGATTCCTGTAACTGTCAATGAGACTTCTGCATCTCTCAACAGGTATTTTGGCCACTCCTCATGAGCAAACTGCTCCAGTTGTCTCGGGTTTGAAGGGTGCCTTTTCCAGACGTCATGTTTCAGCTCCTTCCAAAGATGCTCAATAGGATTTAGGTCAGGGCTCATAGAAGGCCACTTCAGAATAGTCCAATGTTTTCCTCTTACCCATAAAGCTGATGTGCCTTGCCAAAAATTTCGATTTTTGTCTCATCTGTCCATAGGACATTCTCCCAGAAGCTTTGTGGCTTGTTAACATGTAGTTTGTCAAATTACTTTTGTCAGATTCAAGTTATTTCTGTGACCATTGTGGGTTTTTCATTCATTAAACGAGGGGTACCAACAATTTTGTCCACGTCTATATATATATATATATATATATATATATATATATATATATATATTGAGAGTGTAAACCTAGAGGGCGCTGGTGAGCAACCCAAAAATAGGATTGAAAAGGTCCTCAACCACACCCATAGGTGGGAGGCGCCACTCCAGAGGGAGTGCAGACGACGGAGACCTGCAGGGAGCAGGTGGATTGTGGAACAAGTCGGAGACAGACAAGCGGTCTGTCCCAAGAGGACTGGATTCCAGAAAGGACTGGTTAAGCTCAGTGTGAGCCAGACCACTAAGAAGAAACCTCAGTAAAGCTTGCCCTCAGAAGTGAGTCAGGGTTCAACTAGTGAGGTATTGCCCTGTGTGTGGGCTAGGCTGTTTTGTTATTTTTGCTCCTGTTCCATTTATAAGCTGAATAAAGCCATTTATTTTGGATTGCCACTACCTGATATGCTGTTTATTTGGCACCCAGCGCCACAAACATCTCTGTAAGTCCAGGAAGCTGCCACCTTTGAAGCTAAATTACCCCCAATATGCACACTACCGTTCAAAAGTTTGGGGTCACCCAGACAATATTGGGTTTTTTCATGAAAACTCACACTTTTATTTATCAAATGAGTTGCAAAATCAATAGAAAATATAGTCAAGACATTGACAAGGTTAGAAATAATGATTTTGATTTGAAATAATAATTTTCTCCTTCAAACTTTGCTTTTGTCAAAGAATGCTCCGTTTGCAGCAATTACAGCATTGCAGACCTTTAGCATTCTAGTTGTTAATTTGCTGAGGTAATCTGGAGAAATTTCACCCCATGCTTCCAGAAGCCCCTCCCACAAGTTGGATTGGCTTTATGGGCACTTTTTGCGTACCATACGGTCAAGCTGCTCCCACAACAGCTCAATAGGGTTGAGATCTGGTGACTGCACTGGCCACTCCATTACAGATAGAATACCAGCTGCCTGCTTCTTCCCTAAATAGTTCTTGCATAATTTGAAGGTGTTCTTTGGGTCATTGTCCTGTTGTAGGATGAAATTGGCTCCAATCAAGCGCTGTCCACAGGGTATGGCATGGCGTTGCAAAATGGAGCGATAGCCTTCCTTATTCAAAATCCCTTTTACCTTGTACAAATCTCCCACTTTACCAGCACCAAAGCAACCCCAGACCATCACATTACCTCCACCATGCTTGACAGATGGCGTCAGGCACTCTTCCGGCATCTTTTCAGTTGTTCTGCGTCTCACAAATGTTCTTCTGTGTGATCCAAACACCTCAAACTTCGATTTGTCTGTCCATAACACTTTTTTCCAATCTTCCTCTGTCCAATGTCGGTGTTCTTTTGCCCATATTAATCTTTTCCTTTTATTAGCCAGTCTCAGATATGGCTTTTTCTTGGCCACTCTGCCCTGAAGGCCAGCATCCCTGAGTCGCCTCTTCACTGTAGACGTGGACACTGGCGTTTTGCAGGTACTATTTAATGAAGCTGCCAGTTGAGGACCTGTGAGGCGTCGATTTATCAAACTACAGTCATGGCCAAAAGTTTTGAGAATGATACAAATATTAATTTTTACAAAGTCTACTGCTTCAGTTTTTCTAATGGCAATTTGCATATACTCCAGAATGTTATAAAGAGTGATCAGCTTAACAGCAATTACTTGCAAAGTCAATATTTACCTAGAAAATGAACTTTATCCCCCAAAACACATTTCAACATCATTGCAGCCCTGCCTTAAAAGGACCACCTAACATCGTTTCAGTGATTGCTCCATTAACACAGGTGTGGGTGTTGATGAGGACAGGGCTGGAGATCAATCTGTCATGATTAAGTAAGAATGACACCACTGGACACTTTAAAAGGAGGCTGGTGCTTGCCATCATTGTTTCTCTTCTGTTAACCATGGTTATCTCTAAAGAAAAACGTGCAGTTATCATTGCACTGCACAAAAATGGCCTAACTGGGAAGAGTATTGCAGCTAGAAAGATTGCACCTCAGTCAACAATCTATCGCATCATCAAGAACTTCAAGGAGAGAGGTTCCATTGGTGCCAAAAAGGCTCCAGGGCGCCCAAGAAAGACCAGCAAGCGGCAGGACCGTCTCTTAAAAGTGTTTCAGCTGCGGGATCGGGCTACCAGCAGTGCAGAGCTTGCTTAGGAATGGCAGCAGGCAGGTGTGAGTGCATCTGCACGCACTGTGAGGCGGAGACTCTTGGAGCAAGGCCTGGTCTCAAGGAGGGCAGCAAAGAAGCCACTTCTCTCCAGAAAAAACATCAGGGACAGACTGATATTCTGAAAAAGGTACAGGGAGTGGACTGCTGAGGACTGGGGTAAAGTCATTTTCTCTGATGAATCCCCTTTTCGATTGTTTGGAACATCTGGAAAACAGCTTATTCGGAGAAGAAGAGGTGAGCGCTACCACCAGTCTTGTCTCATGCCAACTGTAAAGCATCCGGAAACCATTCATGTGTGGGGTTGCTTCTCAGCCAAGGGAATCGGCTCTCTCACAGTCTTGCCTAAAAACACAGCCATGAATAAAGAATGGTACCAGAATGTCCTCCAAGAGCAACTTCTCCCAACCGTCCAAGAGCAGTTTGGCGCTCAACAATGCCTTTTCCAGCATGATGGAGCACCTTGCCATAAAGCAAAGGTGATAACTAAATGGCTCAGGGAACAAAACATAGAGATTTTGGATCCATGGCCTGGAAACTCCCCAGATCTTAATCCCATTGAGAACTTGTGGTCAATCATCAAGAGACGGGTGGACAAACAAAAACCAACAAATTCAGACAAAATTAAAGCATTGATTCTGCAAGAATGGACTGCTATCAGTCAGGATTTGGTCCAGAAGTTGATTGAGAGCATGCCAGGGAGAATTGCAGAGGTCCTGAAGAAGAAGGGTCAACACTGCAAATATTGACTTGCTGCATTAACTCATTCTAACTGTCAATATAAGCTTCTGTTACTCATAATATGAATGCAATTATATTTCTGTATGTGATAAAAACATCTGACAAACACACATAAAAACCAGAGGGCAGCAGATCATGTGAAAATATAATATTTGTGTCATTCTCAAAACTTTTGGCCATGACTGTAGAGACTCTAATGTACTTGTCTTGTTGCTCAGTTGTGCAGAGGGGTCACCCCAGGGGCGCACTGCTAATGAGACAAAGTGAGGCGGCCGCCTCAGGCGGTACTGTCCGGGGGGCGGCATTTTTTATTGTCTATTTAATGTAAACCAGCCCAGGACAGGCCGCTTAAAAAAAACAAAAACAAAGCTGCGCGATACCTGTCCTGGGCTGGTTTACGAGACCTCTGCATGTCGTCATTGCGCCTCCTACGCTGACATCGCAGACGTCGCGGACAAGAAGAGGAGGAGGCGGCGGCGGCATCGGAGGTAGGTGAAGATAAGTTTTTTTATATATATAAATAGGCCGTTGCCTGCTGGAGTATCCCCGGCACGTAATGGCCTATTTACTTATCGATCCCCGCTGCTGGTCGTGGATGCCCCCGCTTCCCCTTCAGCTATGGGACGCAGAAGCGGCTGTGTGCAGGAGCGGGGATGGTAAGTGAGGCCGCGGCCCGCAAACTCCATCAAATACTACTATTATTATACTCCGGGGTCTTTTCAGACCCCAGAGTATAATAATCGGAGACCCAGGGAAGGTGATAAACATAAAATCCAGTGTTACTCACTGCTCCGGCGATCCAATGTTACTCCCAGCAGGCTTCAGCCTTCTTTGGTGACGTCCCAGGCGTCACGTGAGCCAGGCCGACGTCATTATGTCGCGACGCCGGTCTGTGCGACATTGAAGAAGGCCGAAAGCAGGGAGCGCACCGGAGCCCAGGTAAGTAACACTTGTTTTATGTTTGTCATCCCAGAGTATAATAATAGTTCATGGGTGGGTCACTATGGGATATAATACCGTGTGCAGGGGCCACTATGGAGCATAATACCGTGTGCAGGGGCAACTATGGAGCATAATACCAATGCAGGGACCACTAGGGAGCATAATACCATGTGCAGAGGCCACTGTGGGGCATAATACCGTGTGCAGGGGCCACTATGGAGCATAATATCATGTGCAGGGGCCGCTATGGAGCATAATACCAATGCAGGGGCCACTAGGGAGCATAATACCGTGTGCAGGGGCCACTGTGGGGCATAATACCGTGTGCAGGGGCCACTATGGAGCATAATACCGTGTGCAGGGGCAACTATGGAGCATAATACCGTGTGCAGGGGCAACTATGGAGCATAATACCGTGTGCAGGGGCAGCTGCGGAGCATAATACCGTGTGCAGGGGCTGCTGCGGGGCATAATACCGTGTGCAGAGGCAACTATAGAGCATAATACCGCGTGCAGGGGATGCTGCGGGGCATAATACCATGTGCAGAGGCTGCTGCGGGGCATAATACCGTGTGCAGGGGCCGCTGCGGGGCATAAAACCTTGTAATACTGTGTGCAGGGGCCGCAGTGGGCCATAATACCGTGTAATACTGTATTTAAAAAAAAAAAACACCTACTCCCCTGTCCCTTGTGCCCCGATGTCTCCTACCACGGTCTGGTTCTGCTGCTCTGGTGTTTTCTTCTGGTGGAAGTCCCCACCGCACATGACCCCTGAGGTCGCTGACACGGGACATCACAGTGCTGTGGGGAAGAAAACACCAGAGCAGCAGGACTGGAACGTACTGGTAGACACCGGAGCACCTTCCCCAGCCTCATATTAAAAAAGTGGTTTTCCTGGACAACCCCTTTAAGGTGGCACTTGGGCTTTATTAAAGGGGCTTTCCAGCTCATTTTTATTGATGATCTATCCCTAGGACAGATTATATCAATAAGAAATCAGTGGACCCCTCCTCTGATAAGCTGTATGAAGGCGCTATGGCGCCTGTTTATATCACACGCTGTCTGTTTATAGTGACCGTGTGATGTAATTACAGTCTTGTCACATCGACATGTATAGGACGAGGCTGTAGTTACATTACATGGCCACTATGAGATTAATGACACTGTGTAAACAGAGAAGCGGTCACGGCGCTTACACAGGTACCACAGTTCATTCAAACAGGTGATCAGTAGGGGTCCAGGGTTTTTGAGCCCCACTGATTTTTTTTATTAATGACCTGGAAAACCTTTTAATTAGGAAACCTATGGGGCATTATTAATAAAGGGCACTATCTATACAGGGTACACACGGACATTATTAATATAAAGATGTACTTGGGATTATTATTCATTATGGGGGGTTATATCATATATTTTATAATTGGGATAGCCGCAGGATGGGTGTGCAGGTGAGGATAATGTGGGTTGGATGCCTGGAAAAGTGAGGAGCCAAAGATATCTGTGTTGTAAACTTTACAGAGACAAGTCACAGCTGGAGGTCCAAAGGGAAGAGAAGGGAAATGTGAAGGATTAGTCACAGACGTCACCTGTAAGTCACAAAATGTTACTGCACTGTATTCATCTAAATGATAGAGGATAAATACCTGAGTGATGGAGGTGGGAATTCAGCCTGACTGCAGCCATATATATAGGTGTGCTACTTGGTGGATGGACGAACCCGCGTGGCTCTCATTCAACTTTGATGGGAGTGCCAAAGATACCCGAAGTCCAGTACTCAGCTATCTGCGGCGCTCCTAGTATAGAGAATGGGGGCCATGTGGGCTTGTCCATTCACCAAGCAGAAGATGTGTGAATTTACTTTCATTGTTAATGCCGTGTTGTTGCTCTGAACTGTACTGAAGTAATACAGGAAGAAGAATTCTTAAAAACTGTTTTATCACTTTGTGTATTGTGTATATTGTGCGACGATAACAGCATGTGAAGCTAGTAGCATGTAAACACAATTTTATATATATATTTATTTATTTATTTATTTTGGGGGGGGGGGGGCGTCTTTCTATAGTCCGCCTCAGGCAGCAAAGAGGCTAGGTTCACCACTGGGCCTCCCACTTCTCTTTCTACTCTGGTTAGAGCCTGTTTGTGCTGTCCTCTGAAGGGAGTAGTACACACCGTTGTAGGAAATCTTCAGTTTCTTGGCAATTTCTCACATGGAATAGCCTTCATTTCTAAGAACAAAAATAGACTGTGGAGTTTCACATGAAAGTTCTCTTTTTCTGGCCATTTTGAGAGTTTAATCGAACCAACAAATGTAAAGCTCCAGATTCTCAACTAGCTCAAAGGAAGGTCAGTTTTATAACTTCTCTAACCAGCAAAACTGTTTTCAGCTGTGCTAACATACTTGCACAAGGGTTTTCAAGGGTTTTCTAAACATCCATTAGCCTTCTTACACAGTTAGCAAACACAATGTACCATTAGAAGACTGGGGTGATGGTTGCTGGAAATGGGCCTCTATACACCTATGTAGATATTGCATTAAAAACCAGACGTTTGCATCTAGAATAGTCATTTACCACATTAACAATGTATAGAGTGTATTTCTGATTCATTTAATGTTATCTTGATTGAAAAAAACTGTGCTTTTCTTTCAATAAATAGTAAAAGTATGGTTCACTCATTTCCAGTTTCTGGAAATGAGTGATCCACATTGCCTTATTTGTTTTCTTAAGTGATGCAAACAAGTCTTTCTCATTCAAACTCATTCACCCTAATATGTTCAGAGCATATCCAACAAGAAATAGATTTCAAGCAAAGAACAAATAATCCAGAGTGTTTATTCATACTCATTGTTATAGAAGTTAACATACTGTGTCCTTAAAACAGCATAATATATTAAAGGATGAGTGAGGTAGACTTACTTTCCAATGCAAAAATCACTAAATATAATATCCAGAATCTCCTCAGCGCTCACCCTTCCTGTGATAGCACCAAGTTGTCTGTGTGCAATACGTAGCTCTTCTGCTGAGAGAACCAAGTCCTGCTGTCTGTGCACACTGTAGCGCCCCAGGGCATCTAGGCAATCTGTAAGATGATGTCTGTGGCGAGTCTGAGTAATTGTAGGTGCTCCCTGAAGAGGATCACCGCAGCTAAAAGGAAACACAAAATATACTGGGAAAAATTAAAGAATATTGACTAATACTCATTCCTAATTTATGATCAGTAACATACAGTACATGCAGTTCAGTTCTTTCAGAATTTTCTCTCTGGATTTTCCAAAGAAGATGACTGGCATATAAAGTTGCATTCCTCCCCCCATCTCCTCTCTCATGCTGCCAATATCAGTTTACAGTTAGGTCCATAAATATTTGGACAGAGACAACATTTTTCCAGTTTTGGTTCTGTACATTACCACAATGAATTTTGAACAAAACAATTCAGATGTAGTTGAAGTTCAGACTTTCAGCTTTAATCCAGTGGGTTGAACAAAATGATTGCATAAAAATGTGAGAAACTAAAGCATTTATTATACGCAATCCCTTCATTTCAGGGGCTCAAAAGTAATTGGACAAATGAAATAATTGTAAATAAAATGTTAATTTCTTATACTTGGTTGTTCACCCTTTGTCGGCAATGACTGCCTGAAGTCTTGAACTCAAGGACATCACCAGACACCGCTGTGTTTCCTCCTTTTTAAGGCTATGCCTGGCCTTAACTTCAGAAAGAAGGGCCCACAAACAAACAGCAACTGAAAACAGTTTAGTCCATAACAAGTGAAATGCATGCTCAATTGGGTTGAGATCAGGTGACTGACTTGGCCATTCAAGAATATTCCACTTCTTTGCTTTAACAAACTCCTGGGTTGCTTTGGCTTTATGTTTTGGGTCATTGTCCATCTCTATTATAAAACACCGACCAGTTTGGCTGCATTTGAGCACACAGTATGTCTCTGAGTACCTCAGAATTCATCCAGCTACTTCTGTCCTGTGTCACATCATCAATAAACACTAGTCACCCAGTGCCACTGGCAGCCATGCATGCCCAAGCCATCACACTGCCTCCACCATGTTTTACAGTTGATGTGGTATGCTTTGGATCATGAGCTGTACCACGCCTTCGCCATACTTTTTTCTTTCCATCATTTTGGTAGAGGTTGATCTTGGTTTCATCTGTGCAAAGAATGTTCTTCCAGAACTGTGCTGGCTTTTTTTAGATGTTTTTTAGCAAACTCCAATTTAGCCTTCTTATTCTTGAGGCTTATGAATGGCTTGCACCGTGCAGTGAACCCTCTGTATTTACTTTCATGCAGTCTTCTCTTTATGGTAGATTTGGATATTGATACGCCTACATCCTGGAGAGTGTTGCTCACTTGGTTGGCTGTTGTGAAGGGGTTTCTCTTCATCATGGAAATTATTCTGCAATCATCCACCACTGTTGTCTTCCATGGGCGTCCACGTCTTTTTGCATTGATGAGTTCACCACTGCTTTGTGTCTTTCTCAGAATGTAACAAAGTCTAGATTTTGCCACTCCTAATATTGTAGCAATTTCTCGGATGGTTTTGTTTTCTGTTTTTGCAGCTTAAGGATGGCTTGTTTCACCTGCAGGGAGAGCTCCTTTGACCGCATGTTTTCTAAACAGCAGAATCTTCCAAATGCAAGCACCACACCTCAAATCCACTCCAGGCCTTTTATCTGCTTAATTGAGAATGACATAACGAAGGAACTGCCCACACCTGCCCATGAAACAGCCTTTGAGTCAATTGTCCAATTACTTTTGGTCCCTTTAAAAACAGGGTGGCACATGTTAAGGAGCTGAAACTCCTAAACCCTTCATCCAATTTTAATGTGGATACCCTTAAATGAAAGCTGAAAGACTGGACTTTATGTTCATGCCCATCATATAACTATAACTTGAATATGTTTCAGTAAACAGGTAAGAAAAAACTAAATTTGTGTCAGTGTCCAAATATATATGGACCTAACTGTAAGTGTCTGCATAATAGGTCAGGTGACTATAAAAAACTTTGTAATATATCTTATTAATAGAAAAGGCTCATATGTGCTGTTATCAGCTGCTTTCCTGCCTGCTCAACTGCTAAATTCACTGAGACAGATCCATCTTCACTAAAAACAGGTTGTAGTTCATAGAACATTATGGGGTAGGAAGAGGAATGAATGTGTAACAGAGGGAAACAGGCAGGAGATTACAGAACAATTTCTATCACTTTCCTCTGATAAGATATATTACACATTTTTTTCTGTTCACCTGAACTATTCATTTACAAAAAAAAAAAAAAAATTAAACTTTCAACCGTTGAAAAACTAGAAAGCTTGGGATGCACTACAGATCCTTTCCATATGTTGCATTATATATTTCCTGTTCAGCACAGTATACAGATCATCATCACTCAAATCAGTTCCATTATTTAAAACAAATACATATGCTAAAAAATTATGTACGTGACATCAGCAAATAATGCTGTATCTATCTAATGCTGTAATCCAGAGATAGGCAACAGTGTGCTGATAAAAAACAAACAGGTTCTTGACCCCTAAATGAAAGACATATAAAAGCGACTAGAATATGTCATTTATTACAGCTGTGTGAACCCTGCCTGATGCGGTGTTTATATGGTAAAACTTGTGGGTTAAAAAAAAAAAATAATCATGACAAAATATTGTTGTAAGCTGCGCTTTTATGTATAGTCAAATGAAGTGCTCTCTATGCTGCACGGCACCCCTCCATAGTTTACACAGGGCTACTGCACCCTCTTTATTACTTATATGTATATGAAATGAAGGGGTAGCAGCATTGTTGTGCGAGGAATAAAGTGGTGCACATTACAGCTGTCCTTTATAAAGATAGAGGATGGTTTAAACTCCTATGTAAATTATGATATTTTACACAAGACTAATACAACCAAAACACTCCTTCTTTCCCTACACAGGACTGCTTTATCTGCCTACACATGTTACACAAGACTGTAACCTCTTCCTGCATACTTAACACTGGATTGCAGTGTGCAGTCCTGTGTAAAGTATAACAGGAGAGATAGCAGACCTGTGTAGCCACTAGTCAGGACACCCACAATAATAAAGAAACCTCAGGTCCCACACGCCTCCTTTTTTGCCAAGGTCCGATTTGGAGACAGAGTTAAAGTCAGGGTGTTTGCAATGCTCCGGCAGTTCTCCAGCTTGGTATATACTGTAGATTATCCTCCTTTAGTAGATATAGGACGACACATACATGTCTAACAGTGAGTAGATACATCAGGAGAGTAGATCAAGACGACATTCAGGTAGACTACTATGAAGACATAGAGCAAATCCCAAAAAATGTCATTTTGAAAAGTCTTCTCTGCCTTTCTTGGGGTACACTGTCTCAGATCAAAGTCTACAAATGGACCCAGAGAACCTAACTGCAATTCTGAACTTTGCCAATTTCTATAGACTATTTATTTCAGGCTTTTCATCTGTTGCGACTCCTTTAACATCACTGGCCAGGAAGGGGGTGAATGGAAAGAATTTGACTCTGGAAAAGATGTTTGTAACCAACTTCATACTCCACCACCCTGATGTGTTAAAACAGTTCTTCCTGGAAGTGAATGTCTCTTCCTTGGGCCCCGGTGCCAAGGGGAGATTCATCACTTGTGTTTTTTTTTCTCTAAACGCTTCTCTCCAGCTGAAAAGAACTATTCCATCAGTGATAAAGAGTTGCTTGCCATCAAGCATGCCTTTCAGGAGTGGAGATATCTTCTGGAGTGAGCTGCGCACCGTGTGATTTATTACATGTATCATAAAAATCCGATATATTTACAAACAAAACACAGTTTGAATCCTCGCAAAGCCTGATGGGCACTCTTATTTTCTTGGTTTGATTTCCAGTTACAGCTTCGTCCAGCTGAAAAAAAAAATCTGAAAGCTGGAGCACAGTCATAGTTTTTCAATGTATCAGATGAGACTGAAGCTGTGGCACCCTTACAACTAAAACTCGAAATTGTCAGAGTTACAGAACCTGGCTGGATTCTCAGAATGGGAAGCGAAGGGTATTCTAGGTATTAGACATCTGTATGTAAATACACTAAAAAGCTTTGAACAACTTTGGGAAAAGTTTGGTTTAGGCCCCCAGACATTCTTTAAATACTTCCAGCTTCGCTATGCTTCGACCACCCAGGCAACTACAATTGACCTGTCAATAACTTTGCATGTGGTAATAGAGCTGATATCTCAACTTGGCACCACCAAGGGGCTAATATCTGATTTCTACAACCAATTGTTGTCTGCTCAACAGTGAAACTACACTTTGACAGTAAAGGAAAAATGGGAGGAGAATTCTAGGGCCTATATCAGAGGAGCAGTGGACAGAAGCGCTAGAAGTGATACTGGACCTTTTGGTTAGTGAGGTGTAACATTTGTTGCAACTGTATCTTATACACAGAACATATAGAACACTGGTGTTATTGCAAAAGATGGGCCTGCGACTACTTTAAATGCCCCAAACGTCATATGGATGGAGCTCACTTGTTACATATGTTATGGTCCTGTGTTTCTTTAGAAGCCTTCTGGGAGGGGAGTTCTCGCCCTGGTGCATAAGGCACAGGTGTCAAACACAAGGCCTGAAACCTTGTGCTTAGTGGCCCGTGGCTGCACAACCGCATCAGCCATGAGGTGATCTGAGGCAACAGCCTCAGGCAGCGCCTCATGGCATAGACTGGAGGCGGCAGTCTTTTTTTTAATAGGCTGCTACCTATTAAATTATTGCAACAGGTAGAGGCTGAGAATTTATTCACCTATCCACGCTCCTGTCCAGACCAGCCTCCACTGTTGCCTTTTAGGTGGCAGGTCAAAATAAAAAGGGGCCATACACTGTGTGTGGGCCAATAAAAAAGGGAGGTCATATACTGTGTGAGGGCCAATAGAAAAGAGGGGTAATATACGGTGTGGGGGCCCAAAAAAGGGGGCCATATTATGTATTGTGGGCTAGTAAGCTACAACACATGACATCATTTTGTTCTGTCTTCGGCCTGAAGGTCTCCAGAACTCTATAGCTAAGGAGTTCTGTGGATATTCCATCTAAGGACATAGCAAACAGTGTTAGGGGATCACAGCAGTTGCCCTTGTGAATGGGCCCCTAAACCAGGATCCTCATAGGGCCCCTCATCACACTACTGTCTCCAGGTGTACGGAATTACATACTTACCATTTCTTCCTGCAAAGCACTGAGGTGGCGCCCAGCTGTGCACCTCTTTTAATGTCCTTCCAGCCAAGCAGTTTCCTGCTCTATGGTACTACTTGCGGTACCATAGTGCAGGTGACAGGGTAACTGGGAGGACAATAGAAGAGGTGCACAGCTGGGCGCAACATCAGCGATTTGCCGGAAGAAATAGTAAGTATTCAATTGTGTGGCCTTGACTGTATGTAATGCAATTTGGGGTGGGGAAAACTATTATCTGTGTGGGTCACCAATATCTATGTGGGGGGATAATTATGACACTATTACCAATGTGTGTGGGGGGGCACTATTACATGTAGGAGGGAGATAATACAGATAGGTAATAGTGTCCTATTCAACAAGTTAACATTAGCATTATGGTTGCCTTCAACAGGCTATAAATGTAACTACACATAACTGGTATAACTATGTTTATACAGTTGCAGAATTGCTAACGGCCCTTTGAAGACAGCCATAAGGCTAATGTGGACCTCGGCTAAAATGAGTTTGACATCACTGGCGTAAGGTATATGGGATTAGCATAGCAAGAGACCTTAGGTTTATTTTTTTGTTAAACATTGGAGAGGACAGAGATGTGACAGCAGGGATATCTCTGGGTATTAATCGTATTTTATACAGTACCAAGCCAGGAAAACTATAGCTCAAAATTGGTTGAGGCTTAGCCCACCAGTAATGGAAGAATTTGTTAATAAACTCTATCATTAGATTGGAGAGGAGGGTCTATATGAAAAGAAAGGCAGAGGTGAAGTTTGAATCTGTCTGGGGTGAAGTTTGAATCTGTTTGAATCTGTCTGGCTACATGAACCAGAACTGCCGTCTACACACCTTTGGAGGAACTTCTTTGGGAGCGCATTTCCTATTTCACTGATACAAACTGTTTAAATCTTGGGGGGGGGGGGGGGTTAATAGCTGACAATACATGCATATATGCTTGCACTATGAGATATTTGCATTATGATATGTTGCCCCCTTTCACCTTGAATTTCTATGAAAATAAACAAAAATAAGCAAACAAAATTATTTATCCCATTCGGTAGACATGTAGCTGGTAAAAAAAACAATGATATTGTATTACTAAAACCTACATCTTGACCTACAAAAAAAGACACCTTATGCAGCTCTGTGTTTGGAAATATAAAAAAAATAAAGGATGTCACAATATGGTAATGCAAACAAAGGGAAGGGGCAACTGCAATTTATTTTCCAATTCTATCCCATTTTAAATTTCTTTTTCCAGCTTCCCAGTATATTGCACAGAATATTAAATATTACCATTAAGTACAATTTGTCCCACAAAATATTATATCCTCATTTGACTGTGGGAAAAAAAAAATTAAGTCATTAAGGGGTTAAGTCAATGGTCATAAATTTATTTAGGTGGCATAGAAATACAGAAAATATGCTGTGACATACTACATTTGCTATCAAACTCCTCATAGTATGACTAACTATAGCCGTCCGCTCCCTGCTTCACCACCCGGCCGCTGTCTTTGCTCCAGGTTTCCTGGGAGCAGGAGGCGTGATGTAGTGACATCACTTACATCGCGACTGTTGCTCCTTAAAGACTCCGGGACCAGAGAGGAGTGAACGGGGGAACAGGTAAAGGTGAGTATTAAGGTTTGTTTTTTTTTCTTTTATATATACAGTTGGGGACATAAAACTGTGGGGAAACATGATACTGTGGGGGAAACCTGAGGGGTGGGGGGACATGATACTATGGGGGCAACTTGGGGAGGACACATGATACTGTGGGGGCAACCAGGGGGGTGGAGGGACCATTGCACAGTGTGAGCAACTTGATTGGGGCATGAAACTGTGGGGGAAACCTGGGGAGCATGACATTGTGGGGGCAACCTGAGGGGGACATCATACTGTAGGGGCAACCTGGGGGATGGGGGGGGACATGATACTGTGGGGGAAACCTGGGGAGCATGACATTGTGGGGGCAACCTGAGGGGGGCATCATACTGTAGGGGCAACCTGGGGGATGGGGGGGGACATGATACTGTGGGGGCAACCTGAGGGGGACATGACAGTGTGGGAGCAACTTGAGGGGGACACATGGCACTGTGGGGGCAACCAGAGGAATGGGGGACATGATACTGTGGGGGAAACTTGGGGGGGACCAGAGGAATGGGGGGACATGAAACTGTGGGGGCAAGTTGGGGGGACGACACATGGCACTGTGGGGGCAGAGGAATGGGGGGACATGATACTGTGGGGGCAACCAGGGGGGTGGGGACATGAATCTGGGAGGGATAACTTGGAGGGGGACATGAAAATGTGGGGGCAACCTGTGGGGGGAACATGACACTGAGGAAGCAACTTGATGGGGGCATGAAACTGGGGGGACTTTGGGGGGCATGACACTGTGGGGGCAACCTGGAAGGGGACATTATGAGAGGAATTATATTGTATGAGGCCACTAGGGAGGCATTATACTGTGTAAAAGCCACTAAGGGGCATTATACTATGTGGGGGCCATTGAGGGGGCATTATAATTTGTGCAGGTCAAATATTTCTAAGTGGTGGTGATGGGGGGAACAGTTATGAAACCTTTGCACAGGGCCCACCAATGTGTTAAAATGGTCCTGATAGTAACCCACTGACTTGAACTTAGAGTGGATCAATTTTACCTACAGTATTTTACATCCATGCAAAAATAAAATGCACAACAAAAATGTAAAAATATGCAACTTACATTCCTTCCAAGCAGTCTCTCATGATCCTTAAAAAGTTACTGATTCCTTCTCCTGTGTGGCAAGACAGAAGGCAAACTGGTGGCAGTTTAGGTCCCTGGCATAACTTCTCTATGTTAACAATACTCTCTTGGCTCAACAGGTCTACTTTGTTCAGTGCTACAATAACACTCCTGGGTCCATCTCCTTGCAGGCTGGAGTAGAGGCTCTGCATGTGGGTAAGCAGTGTTTCCTGAGAAAATAAACCATTGCCGACATCTAATACTGCTACAAGAACATCTGCTTCTCCAACTCTGAAAAATAAAAGTATACATTAGATAATTAAGGACACTTACTGCTTAGCATCACAAAATTCAGTCATACATGGTGTCTATAGTAAAGTTGCATGTTTGGAGTATAAGGCTGTTTAGGGTATGTTCGCAAGGAGGAATTTGGTCAGGCAGAAAAAAAAAATCTGCTTCAGGAACTTTAGGCTGCGTCCCCACGTGGTGTAAACACCGTGAAAAAAAACCGAAGCGTTTTACAGTCCCTTGAAAGTGGATTCTGGCTATTCCCATTCACACATTGTGGGAAAATACGCGCAATGGACACGCTGCGATTTCCAAAACCATTGCAGCATGTCAATTATACCTACGGAAACGCCGGCAGTTTCCCTATAGGTATAATTGAAGCAGAAAGTCCACATATGAAACCTCTGTGGACTTTCTGTGAAAAGCGCTGCGGGAAAAACAGAGATGCATTGCCGTTGCGGTTTTCCCGCATCACTTTTTTTCTGTGGCTCGCTACATTGGGCCTTAGCCTTAAGCAGTTTTTGATGCAAATTTTGAAAATCTTCTTAAAAAAAACCCCAAAAAAACAAAACGTAAAAAAAAAAAAGCAGCGGATTTGGAGGAGGATTCCACCCCCGAATCTGTGGTAGATTCCACCCAGAATCTGCCTCCCATTGTTTTCAATGGATGTCAGAGATCGCAGCAGGATGCGGAAAAAAATAAGCATCCTGATGAATCTTGCTTGCTGAGTCCGCGGCATGATCGAGCTGGGCGCTTATTTTTTCCACGTCCTGCTGCAATCTCTGCCTGCATGAGACTCCCTGTTGATCAGGCCCATTCACCTGGGCCTAACCAGCAGTGGAAAGCCGTCTAGCCCTCTAGATTGCGGCTGAATATACAGCGGTAGAAAATGAAAAGGAATTCCTCTTCATTTTCCACCATGTGAACATACCCTAAATGTTTTTTTATACACTGCTCAGCACTATTACATTTAGTTATAATTATAAAAGGACACTTGAAAATTGAAGCTTTTCCCCAGATCATTTTGGCGTAGTGGTATTCTATGGGAGTAGTCCTCAAAAAACTTTGCTTGAATCCAGTTCATACAGGGTATCAGAATACATAACCTCAAGTAACCACACTGCACAAGAACTATTCGTGGTCTCAGTAATGACCATTGCTATCTTATTTTAGTAAAAGGCTTAGTACAAGGTTGAGACAAGTAGTTTGCCTACACTAAGACATAAATGCCTAGCCAGCAACATGTCATGAACTTCTAACTCAAAAATAAATAGTCTGAAATCGCACAATAACACTGTGTACAAAGGATGCATCTGTGTGGCTCTGCGCAGTATCATTGTCTCTGCCAGGCACTTAGCAGGAACCTATTTCTAGACAGTAAATGACTATTTGGCAGAAAGCAAAGGGTGAAGCACAGTTCGATCAAGCTGCTTGCCTTTGTGACGTTCATCCTCTACCTTTACCAGGAACAGTCACAAAATAGAAGGGAAGATGGGCCAAAGTGAATATGAATTAAACATGTCATACAACACCAAACATGAAAAGTATAAAGGTGGCTTACCAACCTTTGATTCTCTAAGACTGTTTCTCAACCTTTTCAAACCAAGTACCCCTAACGGACACCATGGTGTCTTTCATGTGACAGAACCTGTTCCCGCAAGAAAAACAGGCACAAATAGTGTGCCAACACTGCCAAGTAAATACAGTCATGGCCAAAAGTTTTGAGAATGACACAAATATTATATTTTCACATGATCTGCTGCCCTCTGGTTTTTATGTGTGTTTGTCAGATGTTTTTATCACATACAGAAATATAATTGCATTCATATTATGAGTAACAGAAGCTTATATTGACAGTTAGAATGAGTTAATGCAGCAAGTCAATATTTGCAGTGTTGACCCTTCTTCTTCAGGACCTCTGCAATTCTCCCTGGCATGCTCTCAATCAACTTCTGGACCAAATCCTGACTGATAGCAGTCCATTCTTGCAGAATCAATGCTTTAATTTTGTCTGAATTTGTTGGTTTTTGTTTGTCCACCCATCTCTTGATGATTGACCACAAGTTCTCAATGGGATTAAGATCTGGGGAGTTTCCAGGCCATGGACCCAAAATCTCTATGTTTTGTTCCCTGAGCCATTTAGTTATCACCTTTGCTTTATGGCAAGGTGCTCCATCATGCTGGAAAAGGCATTGTTGAGCGCCAAACTGCTCTTGGACGGTTGGGAGAAGTTGCTCTTGGAGGACATTCTGGTACCATTCTTTATTCATGGCTGTGTTTTTAGGCAAGACTGTGAGAGAGCCGATTCCCTTGGCTGAGAAGCAACCCCACACATGAATGGTTTCCGGATGCTTTACAGTTGGCATGAGACAAGACTGGTGGTAGCGCTCACCTCTTCTTCTCCGAATAAGCTGTTTTCCAGATGTTCCAAACAATCGAAAAGGGGATTCATCAGAGAAAATGACTTTACCCCAGTCCTCAGCAGTCCACTCCCTGTACCTTTTGCAGAATATCAGTCTGTCCCTGATGTTTTTTCTGGAGAGAAGTGGCTTCTTTGCTGCCCTCCTTGAGACCAGGCCTTGCTCCAAGAGTCTCCGCCTCACAGTGCGTGCAGATGCACTCACACCTGCCTGCTGCCATTCCTCAGCAAGCTCTGCACTGCTGGTAGCCCGATCCCGCAGCTGAAACACTTTTAAGAGACGGTCCTGCCGCTTGCTGGTCTTTCTTGGGCGCCCTGGAGCCTTTTTGGCACCAATGGAACCTCTCTCCTTGAAGTTCTTGATGATGCGATAGATTGTTGACTGAGGTGCAATCTTTCTAGCTGCAATACTCTTCCCAGTTAGGCCATTTTTGTGCAGTGCAATGATGACTGCACGTGTTTCTTTAGAGATAACCATGGTTAACAGAAGAGAAACAATGATGGCAAGCACCAGCCTCCTTTTAAAGTGTCCAGTGGTGTCATTCTTACTTAATCATGACAGATTGATCTCCAGCCCTGTCCTCATCAACACCCACACCTGTGTTAATGGAGCAATCACTGAAACGATGTTAGGTGGTCCTTTTAAGGCAGGGCTGCAATGATGTTGAAATGTGTTTTGGGGGATAAAGTTCATTTTCTAGGCAAATATTGACTTTGCACGTAATTGCTGTTAAGCTGATCACTCTTTATAACATTCTGGAGTATATGCAAATTGCCATTAGAAAAACTGAAGCAGTAGACTCTGTAAAAATTAATATTTGTATCATTCTCAAAACTTTTGGCCATGACTGTACTTTTGCTTATGGGGCCACTGGTGGCAGACACACACTAAAAGTTTTGAGGGTCTTAACTTCTAACCATATTTTGACTTTACAGATCATGGATCAGAAGTTATTCTATCTACTACCCGTTGGTGACATCTTTTGACATCTGCCTCTGCTTGGCAGCTACAGTGCATCAGTATTTGAAAATGGTGGGTTTGGGCAGCACTAGTCCTTTAATAGCTTAGGAACCTAAGCACTTGATAAATCTGTCATTTCCAGAGCACTGGTTCTCAGCTAGGTCACGTACCCCCTGACATTACATGGCAGAACCCCTGGGGTACGTATAGGTTGAGAACCACTGATCTATCGTAAGTAACATTACATGTAAGATTTAAAGGGGTTTCAAGTATTTATTTTTTTTAATTGATGACCTATTCTCAATAAAAGATCGGTGGGGGTCTGATACCTAGAACCCTTGCTGATCAGCAGTGTGAAGGGAGCTTGGTGCTGATGTAAGCACTGTGACCACTTCATTGTTTATAATGCACACTATCTGTTTCATAGCTGTGTGTAACTACAGCCTCATCCCACTCACATCAATAGGACAAGGGTGTAATTATATCTCACAGTCACTATGAAACAGGCAGCATTCGAAGTAAACAGGGAAGAGGTAACAGCAATGACAGATACAGGCAGAATATGCTATGGTCTGCATCCGTCATTCTAAGAGTGGGTTTACACTAACTTTATTTAACCCCCTTTAAGAACACGGTCAAAAAATGCCACAAAGAGGACCTTTTACCACCTCCAAGTCCAGATGTTTACATCAATTAATAAAAGTTGCTGTTCCACTGATTCTGGAACAGTTGCATCTTTTTCTCTAACACCACCATTCTTGAGTAATCAATGCTGTTTTGGTCCCTGATCTACTATTTAGGCTCTGTACTGTCAGGAGGGTGGCGTCAGGCATGAACAGGCAAGGGGTGCGATTCTGATCTCTGACAATGGCTGCCTCTGATTGGAGCTCAGAATCATCCCCCACCCCCTGACAATGTCCTGTTGACAGTACTGAGTTAAATGGCACATCAGGTACCAAAACTACCTGCACTTGTTGCTCGGGAACAGTGATGGAATCAGTGGAGCGGCACCTATTAACAGATGCTAAGAACTTGCATTGTTGGAGGTAGTGAAAGGTCCTCTTTAAGAACACAGCCCCATTTTTCAAAACTGATATGTGTTACTTTATGGTGGCAATAACTTTGAGACGCTTTAACTTACCCAAGTGATTTTGAGAATGTTTTTTCTTGACACATTGGGTCACATTTATCAATACTGTCTATTTTAGACATATTTATAAATCTGTTGTACGGACCTTCATAAATATGGAGTGTTTCTAGAAGCTCCAAAATTCTGACTCACCATGAGACAAATATTTAGCGCAAAACATGTAGACAAAATCTGTAGACGAAACTTAAAGGGAATCTGTCAGGTCAATCTGGGACACTAAACCACCCACTGGTCCTTATAGACCTGGGGTTTAGTGTCCCAAATCAACCTGATGTAATGAAGTCCGCAGGCACATTAAAAATAAAAAGCCTTTATACTTACCTAGAGAAGGGTCCGATCGATGCTGTCCAGCGAGAACAGTCCGGCTTATTCATGAGCTTCTTCGTTAGCACGCCTCCCGGCGCCTATGCTGTTCTTCAGTGAAGCCAAAGATGGACATCCCAGCTTCACTGCGCAATTGCGGGGCACGCGCATTGAAACCGAGGTGTACTCCTCTGGCTTCATTGAAGAACTGCGCAGGCTCGGGGAGTACAGCAACAGGGTGAGTATAAAACTTTTTTATTTTTAATGCGTCCATGGATTGCATTATAACGGTGATTTGGGACATTAAACTCCAGGTCCAAATGGACGTGTGGATGGTTTAGTGTCCCAAATTGCCTTGACAGATTCCCTTTAACTTGCAGGATGTAAGGAACAAACTTTTGGCGCACGCATCAAAAAAGACCCTACAATTCATAAGCAGACACAAATCATCACTCGCTTATTGAGACAAATATGTGGCGCACGACGGGAATTTTTGGCGCACAAAGTAAATTGTCCTAAATTCTTACACCATTTTAAAGTAGGTCTACTTTGCACCGGAAATCTGCGCCATATTCGTTCTTTTCTGTTACATAAATGTGTTGTAAAGTGAGACACTTCTAAACCCCACCCATTCTGGGGCACATTTTTCAAAAGTGTCTAGCCTGTAGTATTTTTATTTTTTTTTCTGGTGTGCACTGTTCATAATTATAAATGTCGTAAATGCTGTGCACTATGAATTTTGGCACAAATGTAGAAAGAAAAGTGTCGGACTTGGATTAATAAATGTGCCCCATTGTATACTACATTTATGCTAGTAGTAAACACTGACCAATATCTTTTGCATTTATTTATGAAAAAAATAGGAAATTTAATAGAAATTTATGAAATTTGCAATTTTCAAAATGTGAAATGCTCTGCTTTTCAGTGATAGTCCTATCACCCAAATATGTTAAAATATATTATCTAACCATATCTCAGCCTTATATTGGCATAATCTTTTAACCATCTTTCAATTTATTTTGGACCTTAGAAGGCTTACAAGATTAACAGCGACCCCTGGGGTCTTCCCCTGGAGTCGGATACTGTTGCTGTATAGTCCCCATCCACCCCCCCTTTTTTTATTATTTGTTTTTGTTGTCTTGCCACTCCTTTCCCTTCCTCCTCCTTTCTTCTCCCCTTCCCCTCCTCTTCTTGTCCTCTGGCCTCAACTCGGGGATCTCCTTGTTCTCTACAGTATAAAATGTTGTTGCTGCCGTTGCAGCTATCTGTTGTCACGGTATTTTATGTCTTTTTGAAAAGCAATAAACTGTGAATTTGAAAAAAAAAAAAAAAAAAAAAAGATTAACAGCGATTTTCCAAATTTCCCATTTTTTTTTTTTTTTTTTTTGTTGGAGACAATGTCAGTTCTGAAGGATTAAAGCCTATCTATTAGAAAGCCCCCTAAAGCACCCCATTTTCAAAACTACAACACTCAAAATAGCATTCGTGAAGTTTGTTAACCCTTTAAGAGTTTCACAGGAATTAGAAGAATATGGAGGTGACATTTAATTTTTTTTTTAAATAATACGCTAATTGCCAATTAGCCGTAAAAATTGACACATTCACAAGGGGTTAAAGGGAAAAAATGCATCTCAGGGTTTGTTATGCAATTTCTCCTGAGCATGGAAATACCCCACATGTGGATGTAACCAGAAGTATGAGAACACGACATGGTGCAAAGGAATAGACCACCACTGGGCGTTTGAAAGGCAGATTTTGCTGGAATAGTTTTCAGGTGCCATGTCTTACTTGCAGAACCCCTAATGTACCAGTACAGTGAAAACACTTCCAAAAAGTGATCCCATTTTAGAAACTATACCCCTTAAGGTATTCATCATGGGGCATAGTGAAAATTTTGACCTCACAGCTGTTTATTTGGTCGCAAACTGCTGTATGGTTAAATGGTGGGGCTCAGAACAGAAAGAGCGCTATTTGGCTTTTGGAGGGCAGATTTTGCTGGAATAGTTTTTAGGAGACATGTCGCATTTGCAGAGCCCCTAGAGTACCAATATAGTGGAAACCCACAAAAAGTGACATTTTGGACACTACACCTCTCACAGAATATATCAAGGGGCTATAGTGAGCAGTTTGACCCCACAGCTGTTTCACAGATTTTATTAACATTGGGGCATGAAAATGAAACATCACTCTTTTTTTCCAATAAACCATCAATAAATCCCACATTTTTCATTTTCACAAGGAGAAAAAGCACCCAACAGTTCATTAAATAATTTTTCCTAAACACGGCAATACCCCATATCTGGTACTAAACTGTTGTATGGGTACATGGTGGGGCTCAGAATGGAAAGAGCCCTATTTGGCTTTTGGAAGGCAGATTTTCCTTGAATAGATTTTGGGTGCCATGAAAAAAAAAAAAAAAAAAAATCTTTCATTTCTTTTTAACCTTAAATTTTGTGCCCTTCACCATATAACATAAATAATAATATTATTTATATTTATTCTGTGGGTTGGTACGATTACAGTGATAGATAATTTATAGTTTTTTTTTTTTTTAATGTATTACTAATTTTTCACAAATCTACTTGAGGGAAAAAAAAATCAACAGTTTTTGTATCGTCATCTTCTGAGAGGTGTAATATTTTTATTTTTCTATTGCCGGAACTGGTTGAGGGCTTATTTTTTGCATGCTGTACTTTTTATTGGTCCCGATTTGGGGTTTATATGGGGTTCATCACTTTTAATTCCATATTTTGTGAGGCAAGATTTTATTACGACGTTCACCATGCGGGTTAACTATTGGTTTAGTTTTATTGTACAGTTCATTAAGGACACATCAATACTAAATGTGTACTGTTTTATAGTTAGGCTCTAAAAGGTATCGCCTGATTTCTTCAGTCTTCCACTACTTTCTATGGCTTAGACGGTACAACATTATACTACTGTTTTATACTGTGATTTGTGTTTTGACATCATAAATGGAAAAAGGGGCATTTTATGGGATCATCGGATCGCTGGTTCAGTGTTATACACTCCAATACAGAAATACTGGTGTATAACGGTCATCACCCTATGCATATGCATAGTCTGACAGGCATAGCTAATCGATCCTGCCAGAGGCAGGATAGATGCCACAGAAGCCGATTGTAGACCCGTGGCCAGTTTGCTAGAGCAATTCCTTAGATGCCCTGATCAATCATGACCACACCATCTAAGGGGTTAACACTCACGATCAGAGCTCAGTTCCGGCCGTGGGTGTTACACACAAGTGTCAGCTGTTTCTTATAGCTGACACCCGCTCTGGATGCCACCCACTCTGCTTCTGAGTGGGTGACATTGCCATGACGTAATAATACATCATGGTGCGAGAAATTAGCCCTTTGCATGATGTACTATTACGTCATGGTGCAGAAACGTGTTAATGTCCGTTACTCATCCATCACAAGATGAGAGAAACATTAAACGTCTTGTCCATCTGCATTTACCTACAATGTAAAAAACATGACAGAAGTTTTCTTCCGTCAGGTTTGTAAGTTTTCTAACAGAAAAGGTAGAGGCATGCAGAACTTTTTCTTCCATTAAAAAAGTAAACAAACATGACGTAAGAAAGAATCTGACAAAGATATGAAAAACAAAAAACAGCATCAACCAGCGCCCTGTGTATTACCATTTACAGGTGTGGTATGGTGTAGTAAAAACCAAACGAATGGCCGCTCACCTTGCTGGGTTGTGAATGAGTCACAAAACCGAAATGAAGCAGAAAGAGAAGACTTGCTGGAGGGTGTGGTTCAGCTGCTGGATCTCGTACCAATGATTCAAGTGGGACCAAATCCAAAGTGTGGAAAACAGATCAGCGTTTACCCGGACAGGTGCAGAAGAGTCCTTTATTTCATAAACCAAATACAATGCGATTTGGAGCTCCAGAGCCCCTTTCGCAAGTGTACATTTGGTGCTGCAACTTGGCTTGTGAACGTTACTAAGGTGCTTACACCCCTCCCACCAGAAGTTGCAACCCACATTTGGGGAAACCGTGCTTTTAATTAAATGGCTCTTAGATGATCTAATTACCTTGCCTTGGCCCGTCTCACACCTTCCCTCTCTATAGGATCTTCAGAATCCCGCAGGCCAGCTGTGTCACTCAGGATAATAGGATATCCTCCAATATTCAGGGTGGTCTCAATCACATCTCTAGTGGTGCCAGGACTGGATGAAACAATAGCAGTTGGTTTCTGACCTAAATTAAAAATGTAAAAATGCACAGCTATAAATGCTTACTTCACAAGAGGACGTTTCAGCAATCCTGACATGTCAGTTTTAGTAAATACTTAGTAGTACAATGACATCTCAATTCTGGAGCATCTGTGCTACACCTTTCCTCAGTTACTGCTCCTGGAAATGTATAATAGACAACTGGGTGTTATTATTTCCCATGTAAACAAGGTGTGTCCCTACACAGTCTGCCACTGGCAGTCATAATGGAACAGGATCACAATGTGTAGGCCTTTGACAAGGGGGCGGGAAATACTACAGACCAGGGATCTAAGAAAATATGCTTCAAATTGTTATTTTTGGGAAAATGCTAAAACAGAGGGCTGACAGGTCCTATTTAATAACTTCAAGTTACATCTTAGAATTACATTTTTTATTTGCAGCAGAAAATTATAGAAAAGACTGGCATAGAAGATCACCACTAGGTAAAATTATCTTGAGCGGTTTCATGAAGACATGTACTCTATTCTTTCTTAGAATCATGCACTATACAGACTTGTGCTAACAGACAATTCTCCTCCTAGTGAGGCCAATGTATAGGAGCAGCAAATGCAATGCAGAACCTAAAGCGCCTTGACATCAGCACGCTCGTGGACTCTCTCCTACCACTCTCTGGCATTGCCTAACTCCAGGACACAGATGCTGCCACTGCTTTCTATAACACCACCATAACTTCAGCCCGCGACTCAGTGCCCCACATCACACACACCAGAGTTCAACCAATTAACAGGCAACCCTGACACATAGTCCTGACAAAAAAACAGAGATATGCTTCACAAGTTAGAGAACACCTCTGGAAGAAAAGTCACTCCAAGGAAGACTTCATCAGTTATAAAAAGGCAAATCTCAGCTTCAAGAATGCACTCCCCTCTGCAAAACACGTCTTTTTCACCAAACTCATATCTTCCCTATCCCACAATCCCAAAAAATTAGTCAATACCTTCAACTCCCTTCTCTGTCCTATGGTGCCCTTTCCAACATCACTTATCTCGGCTAAAGATTTTGCCTCTTACGTTAAAAACAAAATTGACACCATCAGAGAGAGCCTCAACCTACACTCCCCCCACCCCCACAGCCTCTCTACCCAACTGTTTGGAGCTCTTCATCCTTAACCTGCTTCTCCACTGTCACCAATGAAAAGCTCTCCACCCGAATTTCAAAATCCCAACTCAGCACCTGTGTGCTCGAACTAATCCAATTGTACCTCATCCCGAACCTCAATGAAGTCTTTACTTTCAACTTCTCTCACCTAAGGTACATTCCTTTCTTCCTTTAAACATGCTACTGTCACACACATCCTTAAAAGGGGTTGTCCAGGATGAAATAAAAATTAACCCCTAAACTAAACCCCCTTCCCCTGACTAACTTCTAATTTATATTAAAAAAAAAAAAAAATCTATAAAAATTACCCATATTCCTGGATAATTATCCCATATCTTCCTCTCCGGGAACGGCTCCTCCCCCCCAGGTGCCTGCAACACATGCACAGTACACGCGCTAGCAGAGAGGACAAGAGGCGTCTCCAGCCTACGCACAGTGAAAGAAAAGGAGGAGCCATTCTCAGAGAGGAATACAGGTAAGTATGATGCGGTGGGGGGGTGGGCTGAGTTAGTTAGTTGGGAAAAGGCTAGTAGTGGGCGAGATAGCTAGGGCGACAGGGATGGGGTGTAACAGAGTGAGAGAGGAGGGGCGGTAGTGAGAGGGAGGTAGTGTGAAAGCTACACAGGAAGCTACACAGCAGGAAGCTACACCATGTAAACAAATGCAGAAGATGCCAGGAGCTCCCAGAGAAACACAGAAATCACTCAAAACACTGCTAAAGGTATATGGGTGTACTTATTAACCCATTAATAGCACTAGCAGACCTTTTTTAAAAAAAGATTTTTTGCCCAGAAAACCCCTTTAAGAAACCATCCCTTGAACAATCCTCTCCAGCCACTTCCATATGCTTCAAAACTCTTTGAACAACACATCCACTTTGAACTATCCTCCTATCTCTGATCCAACTTACTCTTTCAGGCTTCTGACTCCATCACTCCAAAGAAACTGCCCTAACCAAAGTCACAAATGACCTACTAATTGCCAAAGCCAAGTGGCACTAGTCTGTTCTCCTCGTCCTTGACCTTTTCTCTGCCTTAGACACAGTTGACCACTCCCTCATGTTACCAATTGTTTCATCCCTTGGCATCACCGATTTGGCCCTCTCCTGGATCTCTTCATACCTCACCAACCACACATTCAGCTTCACCTACTCGCACACCACTCCTCACTGCACCCTCTTTAAAGGTGTCCCCCAAGGCTCTGTCCTGGGACCTCTCCTGTTCACCTTTGGCCTTTGCCAACTCATAGAATCTCACAGTTTTCAATACCATTGCTACGCTGATGACACTCAAATATATCTCTCTGAACCAGACTGTAACATCTTTGCCCATTCGGACTTCTGCGCCATCCTCCGGCCGCATGCTACGGCGCAGGAGGCGTGTCCATTTATGATCCTCTGCTCCTGGGCCTCCCTTTATTTTAGCACAGCTGAGATTTCGTTGCAGTGTACCAGTCCAGCCAGTGCTCTGAGTTCCTCTGGCTTACTAAAGAGTTAACGTTGCTGCTCTTTGATTGACATCCTTCTTTGCCAATCAAGCCTGGGGCGGATTCTTGATATCCTTTATATAGTTTACCAACCCTCTCTTGGATACTTGCTATTAGTCTCTCTGAGCGTGCTAGCGGTATACTGTTTTTCTTGTTATTTATTTCTGACCTTGGCTTTTCCCTTTGACTATTCTCCTGGTTCTGATTTGGTACTTCGCTGCCCCACTGGTTCTGACCCTTGGCTCTCTTGATTACACGTCGCCCAGTTGTCATCTACCGCTTAGGGTAGTTGAGGAAAGTAGGCAATGACTGGGGTGGGTCAAGCATCAAGACTCACTGTCTCTGTCGTTCCCCTTCCTCCCAGGTTCCAGCAGCAGCTACTGGAGAATTGCTTAACGAGCAGTTCCCTAACACAGACATTACTGCTTGTAGTTATACTGTTTCGGGGAATGTCTGATGTTTTGATCACTTTTTAGTCAAAATTTTATGGGAGGCGAAACAGCGGTTAGGCTCCTTTGATTTTTTTTTCTCCTTACTACAGCGTACGCTATATGGGAAAAAATATTTTTATATGTTTGTAGACCAGGCGTTTTCAGACATGATGATGTATAATTTGTTTATGTTTATTTTTATTTTAAATCTAGGGAAAGGGGAGTGATTTTAATTTTGAGAGTTCTTTATTTTATTTTTTTAACTATTTTATGAGCTCCCTTAGGAAGTGTGATCCTGGAATTTTTGATTGATTGTCCCATAGACTGCAATACAACTGTATTGCAGTCTATGGGACTTTCGCTGCATCAAAAGGTTCCCGGCTGCCATAAGAACAAGACGGCTTTCGTGATCTTGTCATCCTGCACCAGAAAAGGTAAGGGGCCAGTGGGAGCTATTTTACACTTTGGGACTCACAAATAGCAATGCCTGCGATCAGAGTTTGGCTTCGACATTAGCTCCTTCTGTGTAATACAGTGAAGACTTGTTGCCTCTGGTGGCTACTCTGCCGTTATCTTTAACCCCTTCCATACGGTGACATTTTTCGATTTTCCTTTTTGGCTCCCTGCCTTCCAAACCTCATAACTTTTTTATTTTTCCATTCACAGAGTCATATGAGGGCTTAATGTTTGCACGGCAAATTGTTCTTCTTAACAGTTCCATTTAATATTCTGTACAATGAACTGGAAAGCTGGAACAAAATTCAGAATAGGGTAGAATTGGAGAAAAAGTACCTTTGTGCAACTTTTCTTACGGGCTTTGTCTTTATTCCATTAATTCTGCAGCCAAAATGACATGTTACCTGTATTCTATGTTTTGGTACAATTCCAGGGATACCAAATTTATATAGTTTTATTTACGTTTAAACAAAAATGTAAAACTTAGCAAAAATATTTTTTTCTAAAAGTTGTCATATTCTGACACCCGTAACTTTTTTATAATTCTGTGTACGGGGAAGCATAAAGTGCCTTTTTTTGCGGGGCCAGGTGTACTTTTTAGTTACACCATTTTGGGAAATGTTTATTGCTTTGATCACTTTTTATTCAAATATTTTAATCAAAGGCAAAAACAGTGAAAAAATTTTAAACCAAGATATTCTGCATTAAGATATTTTACCATATACCTCTTATATGAGACCTATCAAAAAATCTAAACAGTATAAAAAAAATAAAAGTATACATACATATATATATATACACACACACACACACACACATATACATATATACACACACACACGCACAAACACACAGCTTAAGAAAAACGGCATCACTTCACGTGCTTATGGTGCTGCCGTTTTTCTTATGGTATACATTGGAAGTGGTCATCTTCCTTGGACTTGCACCCAGATTATATCTCAAACTGTGCTGCTTTTGATATATTTGCACTGAAATAATCCCCTACCACATCTATATTTCCCATCACCCCTGTGACATTTAACCTTTTTCCCTGTAAGAAATAGGAGGGGAACCTGAATTTATTAGTTATTCTCAATAGTTCTAAAAGGGTCACATCCTTAAATGTAGAATACATACTTACACAATGGGACACACTTTAAGGGAAGGAAACAGACCCGAGACTGTAACTGATGCTGTCTGTGACTTTTTAACCTTTCTTACGGAAATTTAATGTGATTCACCAAGAAGCATTTTAAAACATAATATCCATTGGTATTTTTTGTTCACCTGTACTAATGAAAGCATATACTTTTATATACTTGGGACAACACCCTTAAAGCAGCGGTAACCACAACACCTGCTCAACCGCATGTAAAATAGGTGTTCACGATTCAATGAGTCAGTCTTACTCAAATTACTCTTATACATACATGTAAGGTGGGATTTCAGGAAAAAGGGCACCTACAGTGTACTGTAAAAATCTTTGATGACGTCATACCCCCAACAGTCAGGGTGTTTTTTTGTGATGTAAACACAATGTTCTGATTACACCCCTTTTTTAGGATGTGATCAGCACATAAAACACACATTTCACATACAAAATAACAGCTAGCCAAGCAGATGAAGGAGCATCCTGACAGATTTGCCTGCTCTTCTGAGATTTCAGGAGGTCACCCCTTTTTCGGGAGCCTTCTGGACATTTTGGGAGAGTTGGCAGGTATACTCTTATATAAAGGATCACTAAAGTATGGTTACTGATGCATGTCTGGTGCATTAGGATCCCCTTAATACATTAAAGGGGTTTCCAGGATTTAAGATTTTCAATATTAAATATTAAGATATTTTAATCCTTAGCATAGGCCATACATGTGATTGGTGAGGGGTGACAGCACTGCACTGATCAAGCTGTATAGGGCAGCTTCCGGACCCCACACTGAACTCAACATGGATCCAGGGCTCCGTGCTCTGTATAGTGTATTGACTTCAATGAAAACTGAGCTGCAGTAGCGGTACCCAGTCACTAGGGACAGGCCATAAAAACCTAAATCCCCCAACAACTTCTAAAAAGGCCAGGATAATTTTCATTGTGCGATTCATTGTAAGATAATAATCTTAACTATGCAGCGGCCTATTTGGAGAGTTTTTTAAAGTCGTTGATCAGGTCCCAAGTAAAAGAAAAGACAGCAACATAAAACGTGGGATATTCGACATGCATCAATACCATATTTGATGAAAGTAGTTTCATCTGTCACCGCAAGCACATGTAAAGACTGATGGTGTCAATTCTACTGTCTGCTCTTGGAAGATAACAAACCGGAAAGCACACGCACCACCATAAATCATTAACTTACATGACATTGTAACCCACAGTCACAAAAAAAAAATTTATAACGTTTTAAAGGGGGCTAACACCTCTCCCAAGTATATTCCACTGGCTCCACCATGTTACAGAGCACATTACAGTGATAAACAATAGACCTTTGCTATATATGTCCCTTTTGTAGATTTGGAGAAAAACAAATTAGAAGTCTTATGCAAATGAGGCAGTTGGTGCAAGGAGGCGGACATTCAGTTCCCTAGAGCACTTCTCCTGCCATTCAGACGCCTACCATCTCCTGCCTGCTTCACTGCATGCAGTGAGATTTGATCCTCTCAGTGCTATAAGGAGTGACAAAAGCAGTGCTCCCTGGCCCGAAGGCCTGCCTCCAGTGCACCAACTGCGACATTTGCATAAGACGTCAAAAGTTGTTGCTTTCCAAATCTACAAAAGTGACATCCATAACTAAGGTAAGTTATTTATTATTGTAATGTTCTATGTTACACATTATTTCCAGCTGAATACAGTGGGGGAAAAAAAGTACTTAGTCAGCCACCAATTGTGCAAGTTCTCCTACTTACAAAGATGAGAAAGGCCTGTAATTGACATCATAGGTAGACCTCAACTATGAGAGACAAAATGAGAAAACAAATCCAGAAAATCACATTGTTTGATTTTTTAAGAATTTATTTGCAAATTATGGTGGAAAAGTAGTATTTGGTCACCTACAAACAAGCAAGATTTCTGGCTCTCACAGACCTGTACCTTCTCCTTTAAGAGGCTCCTCTGTCCTCCACTCATTATCTGTAGTAATGGCACCTGTTTGACATTGTTATCAGTATAAAAGACATCTGTCCACAACCTCAAACAGTCACACTCCAAACTCCACTATGGTGAAGACCAAAGAGCTGTGGAAGGACACCAGAAACAAAATTGTAGACCTGCACCAGGCTGGGAAGACTGAATCTGCAATAGGCAAGCAGCTTGGTGTGAAGAAATCAACAGTGGGAGCAATAATTAGAAAATGGAAGACATACAAGACCACTGATAATCTCCCTCGATCAGGGGCTCCACACAAGATCTCACCCCGTAGGGTCAAAATGATCACAAGAACGGTGAGCAAAAATCCCAGAACCACACGGGGGGACGTAGTGAATGACCTGCAGAAAGCTGGGACTAACGTAACAAAGGCTACTGTCAGTAACACACTATGCCGCCAGGGACTCAGATCCTGCAGTGCCAGACGTGTCCCCCTGCTTAAGCCAGGACATATCCGGGCCCGTCTGAAGTTTGCTAGAGAGCATTTGGATGTTCCAGAAGAATATTGGGAGAATGTCATATGGTCAGATGAAACCAAAGTAGAACCGTTTGGCAGAAACACAACTCGTCGTGTTTGGAGGAGAGTGAATGCTGAGTTGCATCCAAAGAACACCATACCTACTGTGAAGCATGGGGGTGGCAACATCATGCTTTGGGGCTGTTTCTCTGCAAAGAGACCAGGACGACTGGTCCGTGTACATGAAAGAATGAATGGGGCCATGTATCGTGAGATTTTGAGTGCAAACCTCCTTCCATCAGCAAAGGCACTGAAGATGAAACGTGGCTGGGTCTTTCAGCATGACAATGATCCCAAGAACACCGCCAGGGCAACGAAGGAGTGGCTTCGTAAGAAACATTTCAAGGTCCTGGAGTGGCCTAGCCAGTCTCCAGATCTCAACCCCATAGAAAACCTTTGGAGGGAGTTGAAAGTCCATGTTGCCCAGCGACAGCCCCAAAACATCACTGCTCTAGAGGAGATCTGCATGGAGGAATGGGCCAACATACCAGCAACAGTGTGTGCCAACCTTGTGAAGACTTACAGAAAACGTTTGACCTCTGTCATTGCCAACAAAGGATATATAACAAAGTATTGAGATGAACTTTTGGTATTGACCTAATACTTATTTTCCACCATAATTTGCAAATAAATTCTTTAAAAATCAAACAATGTGATTTTCTGGATTTGTTTTCTCATTTTGTCTCTCATAGTTGAGAAAGGGTAAGGTGATATCAGCAACCACTTCCATTTTATCTGGGTGTATCCATATTTATGGCCCACCCTGTACAATAAAGTAGCACATCTTTGGAGTAAATCAGGGACATGTGCCAAAGATGCACCACTTCTACACCAGATTTCTGGTGTAGTTTGGTTAGTAAACTCATCCAAAGCCTGTGTTTGCTTGCATGCTCCCCGTTACAAGATGTAAAGTAGTCCCGTAATTACAGATTTAAAGAGGACCTTTCACGTCCTCATGTATATGCGGTTTTACATAACGCTAGAAAGCTGACAGCGCGCTAAATTCAGCGCACTGTCAGCTTTCTCGTTATATGCCCCGGGGCTGGAGATATCGGGGGTCTAAATTTCACCGTTCACTGTCCGAAGGGCGTTCCTGACAGTCTAGCTGTGCTGTGAGGAACATCCTCCCTGACAGTATTCCTCCATAGCACTGTACTGGGGGGGGCGTTCCTCACAGCTCAGCGTCATCGCCGGGCAGTAAGGAACGCTCCCTCTCTCTGTCCTCATCAATAGCCGAGTACTGTCAGAGGGGGCGTTCCTTACAGCCCAGTGATGACGCTGAGCTGTAAGGAACGCCCCTTCAATACAGTGCTATGGAGGAATACTGTCAGGGAGGACGTTCCTCACAGCGCAGCTAGACTGTCAGAAACGCCCTTCTGACAGTGAACGGTGAAATTTAGACCCCCGATATCTCCAGCCCCGGGGCATATAACGGGAAAGCCGACAGTGCGCTGAGTTCAGCGCTCTGTCAGCTTTCTAGCGGTATGTAAAACCGCATATACATGAGGACGTGAAAGGTCCTCTTTAATACAGATCTGCTGATGCTGTTCATTGGACACTACACTATGTGTTGCCCAACAGGAGAAGGACACAAGACAGGGAGGAGGGGGAATTATCAGGGAGCAGTCGATATAAGAGGCAGGTGGGGTAATAATAATACATTTTCATTCATATAGCATCAAATATTTATTTATTTTGCTTACTTGTATAGCACCATCATATTCCAGGAAAAAAAAAATCAAAAGTGCCGAACTGCCCTTTTTTTGGCTGTTTAGCCTCTGATAAAAATTGAAATAAAAAGTGATCAAATGTGTGATTGTTGTTCATGGGAAAAAATAAGACCTACCCTGAAAATAAGCCCTAGCCCTTTTTTCGGAGAAAAAAAAAAAAATAAGACCCTGAGGACCCTGCACGTGAGAATTTATAATCTATACTTGCAATTACACTGTTGCAGCTTTAGCCATTATTTTCGTTAGGTGGCTATTGGTATGCTGTTTTTTTCCCTCCACAGCTTTCCTTTGAGAACACCCCAGAGCAAAATCTACTGTCTAAATGTAATAAAGTAAGATTTTTATTATATGCAGACATGTGGTTAATTGACCAAAAAGCTTGCAGAAGTGATCCATCTCAAGCTATTGCACAAGAGGACATGTCATATGCAGTTATACACTTGTCCACAAGGTGGTATTGTTGATTACAGAAATATACAGTGGAGAAAAAAAGTATTTAGTCAGTCACAAATTGTGCAAGTTCTCCCACTTAAAAAGATGAGAGAGGCCTGTAATTGTCATCATAGGTAGACCTCAACTATGAGAGACAAAATGAGAAAACAAATCCAGAAAATCACATTGTCTGATTTTTAAAGAATTTATTATTTGCAAATTATGGTGGAAAATAAGTATTTGGTCACCTACAAACAAGCAAGATTTCTGGCTCTCACAGACCTGTAACTTCTTCTTTAAGAGGCTCCTCTGTTCTCCACTCATTACCTGTAGTAATGGCACCTGTTTGACATTGTTATCAGTATAAAAGACACCTGTCCACAACCTCAAACAGTCACACTCCAAACTCCACTATGGTGAAGACCAAAGAGCTGTGGAAGGACACCAGAAACAAAATTGTAGACCTGCACCAGGCTGGGAAGACTGAATCTGCAATAGGCAAGCAGCTTGGTATGAAGAAATCAACTGTGGGAGCAATAATTAGGAAATGGAAGACATACAAGACCACTGATAATCTCCCTCCATCAGGGGCTCCACGCAAGATCTCACCCTGTCGGGTCAAAATGATCACAAGAACGGTGAGCAAAAATCCCAGAACCACACAGGGGGACCTAGTGAATGACCTGCAGAAAGCTGGGACTAACGTAACAAAGGCTACTGTCAGTAACACACTACCCCGCCAGGGACTCAGATCCTGCAGTGCCAGACGTGTCCCCCTGCTTAAGCCAGTACATATCCGGGCCCGTCTGAAGTTTGCTAGAGAGCATTTGGATGTTCCAGAAGAGTATTGGGAGAATGTCATATGGTCAGATGAAACCAAAGTAGAACTGTTTGGTAGAAACACAACTCGTCATGTTTGGAGGAGAGTGAATGCTGAGTTGCATCCAAAGAACACCATACCTACTGTGAAGCATGGGGGTGGCAACATCATGCTTTGGGGCTGTTTCTCTGCAAAGGGACCAGGACGACTGGTCCGTGTACATGAAAGAATGAATGGGGCCATGTATCGTGAGATTTTGAGTGCAAACCTCCTTCCATCAGCAAGGGCATTGAAGATGAAACGTTGCTGGGTCTTTTAGCATGGCAATGATCCCAAGAGCACCGCCAGGGCAATGAAGGAGTGGCTTCGTAAGAAGCATTTCAAGGTCCTGGAGTGGCCTAGCCAGTCTCCAGATCTCAACCCCATAGAAAACCTTTGGAGGCAAAGTCCATTTTGCCCAGCGACAGTCCCAAAACATCACTGCTCTAGAGGAGATCTGCATGGAGGAATGGGCCAACATACCAGCAACAGTGTGTGCCAACCTTGTGAAGACTTACAGAAAACGTTTGACCTCTCTGTCATTGCCAACAAAGGATATATAACAAAGTATTGAGATAAACTTTTGTTATTGACCAAATACTTATTTTCCACCATAATTTGCAAATAAATTCCTTAAAAATCAGACAATGTGATTTTCTGGATTTGTTTTATCATTTTGTCTCTCATAGTTGATGTCTACCTGTGATGTCAATTACAGGCCGGCCTCATCTTTTAAGTGGGAGAACTTGCACAACTGGTGGCCGACTAAATACTTTTTTTCACCACTGTATGCTTGGGGGAGGTGGTAGACTGACTTTAACCCCTTAATGACCGGGCCATTTTTTGTTTTTGCATTTTCATTTTTCCCTCCCCACATTCCAAGAGCCATAACTTTTTCATTTTTCAATTCACAGAGTCACATGATGGCTTATCGTTTGCGAAACAAATTGTACTTTGTAATGGTACCATTCAATATGCTGTGCAATGTACTGGGAAGCTGGAAAAAAATTCAGAATGAGGTGCAATTGGAGAAAAACTGCATTTCTGCCAAATTCATATGGGTTTAATTTTTACAGCATTCACTGTGTGGTAAAAATGACATGTTACCTGTATTCTGCGGGTCAGTACGAACACAGCGATACCAAATTTATATAGTATTTGTAATGTTTGGATACCTTTTAAAAAATTAAAATAGAAATAAATAGAAAAAAAATTTTTGCGTCGCCATATTGTGTCACCTGTAACTTTTTCATATTTAAATGTATGGAACTGGTTAAGGCGTCTTTTTATGCGGGACAACATGACGTTTTTATTGATACCATTTGGGGAAAGATCTGATGGTTTGATCACTTTTTATTAAATTTTTTATAGGAGGCAAAGTGTTGAAAAAAACGCTATTTGGCCATTTAGATTTTTTTTTCCCGCTACGCCGTTCACCGTATGGGATAAATATTTTAATTTTTTAATAGTTCGGGCATTTTGGAGCGCGGGTACACCTAATCTGTTTATGTTTACTTTTGTTTATTTACTTTTATATCTGATCTAGGGAAAGGGGGGTGATTTGAACTTTTGTGTTTTTTTTTATTTTTTTCATACTTTTAAAAACCTTTTTTTTGTTTCAACTTTTACTTGTATGATCAGACTCCCTATGGACCTTGAAACCTAGGGGGTCTGATCGCTCATACTATTCACTGCGATACTGCTGTATCGCAGTGAATAGCAAAATGCCTTCACTGCTATTAGACGCTGCCTCTGGCATCGCGTAATAGCTGTAATGTAATGACAGGCCTGGGAGCCTTCAATAGGCTCCCGGCTGTCATGGCAACTAATCGCCGCCCTTCGATGACGTTCTGGGGGGCGGCAATCAAGGAAAAATGGCGGCGCCCGTGGCGTCTGCGGAATTTAGACGCCGCGGTCCCGTTTGACCACGGCATCTAAAGGGTTAACAGCCGCGATCGGTGCAGGCACCGATCGCTGCTGTTAGCGGCGGGTCCTGGCTGTATTATCCAGCCGGCACCCGCGGTGTATGGAGCGCGCCATACATCGTCATGCGACTCAGGACGTACTATTACGCCCTGGGTCGTTAAGGAGTTAAAGCACAACTAAACTTTCAGACAACTTTTGATTTCTGGCAGTATTTGTATCATTAACAAATTTTGCAGTATACTTCATTAATAAATTGTGGATAATTTCTGTGAAACCCTGCATTTTTTCACTCTTTCCCTTGCTTCTATATTGAGAACTTGCTTTTGTGTTACAGTGCCTTGCGAAAGTATTCGGCCCCCCTTGAACTTTTCAACCTTTTGCCACATTTCAGGCTTCAAACATTAGGATATAAAATTTAAATTTTTTGGTTTAGAATCAACAACAAGTGGGACACAATCGTTAAGTGGAACGAAATTTATTGGATATTTTAAACGTTTATAAAAAATAAAAAAATGAAAAGTGGGGCGTGCCAAATTATTCGGCCCCCTTAAGTTAATACTTTGTAGCGCCACCTTTTGCTGCGATTACAGCTGCAAGTCGCTTGGGGTATGTCTCTATAAGTTTTGCACATTGAGAGACTGAAATTATTGCCCATTCTTCCTTGGAAAACAGCTGGAGCTCAGTGAGGTTGGATGGAGAGCGTTTGTGAACAGCAGTTTTCAGCTCTTTCCACAGATTCTCGATTGGATTCAGGTCTGGACTTTGACTTGGCCATTCTAACGCCTGGATACGTTTATTTGTGAACCATTCCATTGTAGATTTTGCTTTATGTGTGGGATCATTGTCTTGTTGGAAGATAAATCTCCGTCCCAGTCTCAGGTCTTTTGCAGACTCCAACAGGTTTTCTTCCAGAATGGTCCTGTATTTGGCTCCATCCATCTTCCCATCAATTTTAACCATCTTCCCTGTCCCTGCTGAAGAAAAGCAGGCCCAAACCATGATGCTGCCACCACCATGTTTGACAGTGGGGATGGTGTGTTCAGGGTGATGAGCTGTGTTGCTTTTATGCCAAACATATCGTTTTGCATTGTGGCCAAAAAGTTCGATTTTCGTTTCATCTGACCAGAGCACCTTCTTCCACATGTTTGGTGTGTCTCCCAGGTGGCTTGTGGCAAACTTTAAACGAGACTTTTTATGGATATCTTTGAGAAATGGCTTTCTTCTTGCCACTCTTCTATAAAGGCCAGATTTGTGCAGTGTACGACTGATTGTTGTCCTATGGACAAACTCTCCCACCTCAGCTGTAGATCTCTGCAGTTCATCCAGAGTGATCATGGGCCTCTTAGCTGCATCTCTGATCAGTCTTCTCCTTGTTTGAGATGAAAGTTTAGAGGGACAGCCGGGTCTTGGTAGGTTTGCAGTGGTCTGATACTCCTTCCATTTCAATATGATCGCTTGCACAGTGCTCCTTGGGATGTTTAAAGTTTGGGAAATCTTTTTGTATCCAAATCCAGCTTTAAACTTCTCCACAACAGTATCATGGACCTGCCTGGTGTGTTCCTTGGTCTAAATGATGCTCTCTGCGCTTTAAACAGAACCCTGAGACTATCACAGAGCAGGTGCATTTATACGGAGACTTGATTACACACAGGTGGATTATATTTATCATCATCAGTCATTTAGGACAACATTGGATCATTCAGAGATCCTCACTGAACTTCTGGAGTGAGTTTGCTGCACTGAAAGTAAAGGGGCCGAATAATATTGCACGCCCCACTTTTCAGTTTTTTATTTTTTACAAAAGTTTAAAATAACCAATAAATTACGTTTCACTTCACGATTGTGTCCCACTTGTTGATTCTTCACCAAAAAATTAAAATTTTATATCCTTATGTTTGAAGCCTGAAATGTGGCAAAAGGTTGAAAAGTTCAAGGGGGCCGAATACTTTCGCAAGGCACTGTATATGAAACAGGAGATTCTCTTCTCATATAACACTAAGGCTACAGCGCTATCTAAATTATTTCAAGGGATTAGGATATTTATATGCAGCTGTATAATATATATGATATAAAAAGAGAATCTCTTCTTTCATATGTCACAAGAAGCAAGTCTGTACGTTTTATAATGTCCGAGATATAACTGTCTGAAGTGACCCTCCCCCACCCTCATTTTCTCTATTGGTACTCCCGTACACAGTAACATTCAGTGAGTAGCAGGAACAGCTCTCAATACAGAAGCCAGGGAAAGTGAAAAAATGCAGGATTTCACAGAAATGATCCAAAATGTGTTAATAAAGTATATTAAAAAATTTAATAATAACACAAATACTGCCAGAAAATCAAAAGTTGTCCAAAAGTTTAGTTACGCTTTAAGTTTACAGTCATGAGTTGGGTCACATTCATATCGATTCTGGGCCACATGCGACCCTACTTTACAAGCAGTTTTCTCCTATAAGGAAGTAGGATATGTTGATACAGCATGTTACAAAAATATTCCCCAAACACCTCCTTCACAAAACTTGAGAAAGAAAAGAAGTGAAACAGTTCCGCTTTAATAATCTGATGCCTAGCTTGACTACGAGGCTGGGAAAAATTCTCAGTGATATGATTACCATTATGAAAATTAAATGAAAAATTAATTTAAGAAAAACAAAGACAAAAAAACCATATTTGTTACATAAATATGTGCAATAAAACTACAAATGTTCATTGACAAATGTATACTTCGGAATGTACAGTGGAAAAAAAAAAAGTATTTATTCAGCCACCAATTGTGCAAGTTCTCCCACTTAAAAAGATGAGAGAGGCCTGTAATTGACATCATAGGTAGACCTCAACTGTGAGAGACAAAATGAGAAAACAAATCCACAAAATCACATTGCCTGATTTTTACAGAATTTATTTGCAAATTATGGTGGAAAATAAGTATTTGTTACTGACTAAATACTTTTTTTTTCTCCACTGTATATTTCTGTAATCAACAATACCACCTTGTGGACAAGTGTATAACTGCATATGACATGTCCTCTTGTGCAATAGCTTGAGATGGATCACTTCTGCAAGCTTTTTGGTCAATTAACCACATGTCTGCATATAATAAACATCTTACTTTATTACATTTAGACAGCAGATTTTGCTCTGGGGTGTTCTCAAAGGAAAGCTGTGGAGGGAACAAAACAGCATACCAATAGCCACCTAACGAAAATAATGGCTAAAGCTGCAACAGTGTAATTGCAAGTATAGATTATAAATTCTCACGTGCAGGGTCCTCACTTATGTGAATTCATTTATTACTCTGTAATGTCTCGATTTGTACTGATTCCTATTTGTAAAGTGCTGCAGAATGGCTCAGTGGTTAGCACTGCAGCACTAGAGTACTACCGTGTTTCTCCAAAAATAAGACAGGGTCTTATTTTTTTTTTTTCTCCGAAAAAAGGGCTAGGGCTTATTTTCAGGGTAGGTCTTATTTTTTCCCATGAACAACAATCACACATTTGATCACTTTTTATTTCAATTTTTATCAGAGGCTAAACAGCCAAAAAAAGGGCAGATCGGCACTTTTGATTTTTTTTTTTTCCTGGAATATGATGGCGCTATACAAGTAAGCAAAATAAATAAATATTTGATGCTATATGAATGAAAATGTATTATTATTACCCCACCTGCCTCTTATATCGACTGCTCCCTGATAATTCCCCCTCCTCCCTGTCTTGTGTCCTTCTGTAATGCAAAAGAAACCAAAATGGCTGCCCTTGATAAAATGGCTGCCCATGATAAGCTATTATAGAAGCCAGGTCATAGTAACCTTAATTTCAACTCTGTATGAGATAGTGTCTAGATAGACAGAAAGCCAGATCAAAGTTCAAACTCTCTGTTTGAACTTAATGTCTACATAAGACATAGAAGTCAGCTCAAAGTCCAACTCTGTTTGACTTGGTGTTTACATATCCATAAAAACCAGCTCAGAGGTTTAACGCTGTTTGACTTGATACAATTCTGTTTGACTTGATGTTTACATGTCCATAAAAACCAGATTAAGGATTAACTCTGAATGAGATGCACGTGTCCCATGACACATTCTAGTAAAAGTTGGCCCCTTTCGCAAGAATGTGAGCTTGGAGATGAGTAGAGCCTTATAGAGGTGTATACACTTCTGTAACCGCCCACTCTATGATGCACATAAAGGGTATATAAAGATGGATGATATCCCCTGGCCGTTGTTGCAACCTTGACAGCAGATTGGGGACGCCTAATGCTGCATACCTGTCACAATGGCTTGATGATATTTCCTGAAGCTATCCTTATCGGAGTTCATCAATGAAGCTTGGCAGTGTTGTAAGTTTTTGATTTGATTACCTTGCTATACCTGCTGTATTGCAAGTTTTGATTATATCACAGTTTGATTGACTTTGATATTTGATTGTACCTTGCTATACCTGCTGTATTGCAAGTTTTGATGATATCACACTTTGACTACCTTGCTATACCTGCTGTATTGCAAGCGTTGACTAAGTCACAGTTTGATTAAGTTGGATATTTGATTATACCTTGCTTTATTGCAAGGGTTGATTATACCTTCTAATATCTGTTATACTTTTCCTTGTTGTAAGACCTTTTGCTATCTTCTTATACTCTTCTTAGTGAAATGTTACCTTATGAGATCTTCTTATACTCTTCTTAGTAAAATGTTACCTTTTGCTATCTTCTTATACTCTTCTTAATAAAATGTTAAGCTATTGGGGATAGTCCAGTGTTTTATTCTATAACTTTATTCTATTACACGGAATCCAAAGAATCTTTTTCCCTTGGCATAACACCTTCTCCTGTTGGGCAACACATAGTGTAATGTCCAATGAACAGCAGCAGCAGATCTGTATTAAAGAGGACCTTTCACGTCCTCATGTATATGCGGTTTTACATACCGCTAGAAAGCTGACAGAGCGCTGAACTCAGCGCACTGTCGGCTTTCCCGTTATATGCCCCGGGGCTGGAGATATCGGGGGTCTAAATTTCACCGTTCACTGTCAGAAGGGCGTTTCTGACAGTCTAGCTGCGCTGTGAGGAACGCCCTCCCTAACAGTATTCCTCCATAGCACTGTATTGAAGGGGCGTTCCTTACAGCTCAGCGTCATCACTGGGCTGTAAGGAACGCCCCCTCTGACAGTACTCGGCTATTGATGAGGACAGAGAGAGGGAGCGTTCCTTACTGCCCGGCGATGACGCTGAGCTGTGAGGAACGCCCCCCCCAGTACAGTGCTATGGAGGAATACTGTCAGGGAGGATGTTCCTCACAGCACAGCTAGACTGTCGTTCAGCGCGTTGTCAGCTTTCTAGCGTTATGTAAAACCGCATATACATGAGGACGTGAAAGGTACTCTTTAAATCTGTAAATACGGGACTACTTTACATCTTGTAACAGGGAGCATGCAAGCAAACACAGGCTTTGGATGAGTTTACTAACCAAACTACACCAGAAATCTGGTGTAGAAGTGGTGCATCTTTGGCACATGGCCCTGATTTACTCCAAAGATGTGCTACTTTACTGTACAGGGTGGGTCATAAATATGGATACACCCAGATAAAATGGAAGTGGTTGCTGATATCACCTTACCGTTTGTGGCATATTATTCAATGGGAAGGGGGTCATGTGACACATCAAACATATGGAGAATTGCACAAGAAAAACAATGGTATCTGGTTGTATCCATACTTATGGCCCACCCGGGTGTATCCATACTTATGGCCCACCCGGGTGTATCCATACTTATGGCCCACCCTGTATATACACCTCATTAAGACACTAGAAGGAGTGTAGCCAAGAGGACTTCTGCCTGTCTTTATAAAACTCATATCAGAAAACTGATTTCAGTTCTGACATGAATCTCCCAAGATGAGCCAGAATGATTAATAGATCACAGCTTCTTAATTCTGGCGCATCTCTTGCCAATGACTGGTATAAGAAAACTCCAGGCTAAATAAATTAGGTCCAATGTCTTAAGAGTAGAAAGGAATCATGGGAGGCATCAAAACAAAGGTGCACAAATCTGGGGAACATAATGAAAATACAAAATAATTATTTCTAATAAATGGTTGTGTTACTGGTGAGCAATAAGACTCATATTCATTTTTAATAAGCTTGGAAAACCTATTAAATATTTGTGCAGTGTCATAGCATAGTAGTACTATATTCCTTTGACACATACAGTGGAAACAAAAAGTTGTCAGTTTATTTATACATTTCCAATGGTAATATTAGAGGAACAGCACAACGTAGAGATATAAGAGAAGCTATCCCATTGTGTTTATGTCATGTGAAGTATTTACAAACATACTAGCGACAACCTTTCTATTGTTCAGGTTCGCTGCAACAGTGCTCACATGGGATCTGTCGGGTATCCTTTCTTTTAAACTGACACCGCCACATGAAAAAGTTAGACTTGCACGACTTTTTCGTCCAGTGATTCTGGACACACACTGCAACAAAGTCTCCAAAAGGAGACTTCAACGCAGATGTGAACGGGTCATTTCTAATACAACTAGGCTCTCATGGCATCCATTTAAGCCCTGGAGTTTAAGAACTGGAAGTTCTTATGCTAAATGCACTATTCTATATGTGATCGCCTCTATTGTCTTGTGTGAGGCCAATTTCACATGAGTGCACTGTACCTCTTTTTTGTACCCATATTACAGTCAACCATTTCACAGGAAACGAATAAAGAAGACAAAACTATTGCCGCTGAAACTTAACTTTTAATAAATATAGTTGAAAATAATAATCTCGAGATAAAAAATTCATATTACAGTCCTATGAGACTAGTGGTTCAGATGAGACACCAGGCTGTAACAAAGGCACAAAAACATACGTGTAAAATGCTCATGTGAAGCTGGCCTGAATAAGTATTTTAGAACAGATTATTACTTACTTATTACATTGAGTAGGCTGCTTTTTCCTGCATTGGTAGCTCCTGTGAGGACAACTTGAACGCCATCTCTGAGCCTCTCTCCTCGCCGATTATCCCTAAGGTGTTCCTCCAGTTCTTTCTCGAGTTTTTCAACAACTTCATCAACTTCCATTATAATAAAAAAGCAAAAGTGTAAATGGCTTGACAGATTATTATTTGGAATCTATATAGGGACATTTGTGCATTTTAGCATTCTTCACCTTAAATTTTATTATCTGCATTGTAGAGAACACATGCTATTTATTCCATTCGCAAAACTGAGATACATATCTTTCTTTCTAGTATAGCAAGTCCTCATACTTTCATGCAGAATTATGCAAACCCTATTCTAATGTTTTGTACTGAAAATACACTGCAATTCCACATGGCCTAAATTTAAATGCGAATTAAAAAAAAAAAAAATATATATATATATATATATATATATATATATATATATATATATATATATATACACACACACACACATATACAGTGCCTTGTGAAAGTATTCGGCCCCCTTGAACTTTTCAACCTTTTGCCACATTTCAGGCTTCAAACATAAGGATATAAAATTTTAATTTTTTGGTGAAGAATCAACAACAAGTGGGACACAATCGTGAAGTGGAACGAAATTTATTGGATATTTTAAACTTTTGTAAAAACTAAAAAACTAAAAAGTGGGGCGTGCCAAATTATTCGGCCCCATTAAGTTAATACTTTGTAGCGCCACCTTTTGCTGCGATTACAGCTGCAAGTCGCTTGGGGTATGTCTCTATCAGTTTTGCACATCGAGAGACTGAAATTCTTGCCCATTCTTCCTTGGAAAACAGCTGGAGCTCAGTGAGGTTGGATGGAGAGCGTTTGTGAACAGCAGTTTTCAGCTCTTTCCACAGATTCTTGATTGGATTCAGGTCTGGACTTTGACTTGGCCATTCTAACACCTGGATACGTTTATTTGTGAACCATTCCATTGTAGATTTTGCTTTATGTTTGGGATCATTGTCTTGTTGGAAGATAAATCTCCGTCCCAGTCTCAGGTCTTTTGCAGAACAGGTTTTCTTCCAGAATGGTCCTGTATTTGGCTCCATCCATCTTCCCATCAATTTTAACCATCTTCCCTGTCCCTGCTGAAGAAAAGCAGGCCCAAACCATGATGCTGCCACCACCATGTTTGACAGTGGGGATGGTGTGTTCAGGGTGATGAGCTGTGTTGCTTTTATGCCAAACATATCGTTTTGCATTGTGGCCCAAAAGTTCGATTCTGGTTTCATCTGACCAGAGCACCTTCTTCCACATGTTTGGTGTGTCTCCCAGGTGGCTTGTGGCAAACTTTAAATGAGACTTTTTATGGATATCTTTGAGAAATGGCTTTCTTCTTGCCACTCTTCTATAAAGGCCAGATTTGTGCAGTGTACGACTGATTGTTGTCCTATGGACAGACTCTCCCACCTCAGCTGTAGATCTCTGCAATGCATCCAGAGTGATCATGGGCCTCTTGGCTGCATCTCTGATCAGTTTTCTCCTTGTTTGAGATGAAAGTTTAGAGGGACGGCTCGGTCTTGGTAGATTTGCAGTGGTCTGATACTCCTTCCATTTCAATATGATCGCTTGCACAGTGCTCCTTGGGATGTTTAAAGTTTGGAAAATCTTTTTGTATCCAAATCCGGCTTTAAACTTCTCCACAACAGTATCACGGACCTGCCTGGTGTGTTCCTTGGTCTTCAAGATGCTCTCTGCGCTTTAAACAGAACCCTGAGACTATCACAGAGCAGGTGCATTTATACGGAGACTTGATTACACACAGGTGGATTATATTTATCATCATCAGTCATTTAGGACAACATTGGATCCTCACTGAACTTCTGGAGTGAGTTTGCTGCACTGAAAGTAAAGGGGCCGAATAATATTGCACGCCCCACTTTTCAGTTTTTTTATTTTTTACAAAAGTTTAAAATAACCAATAAATTTCGCTCCACTTCACAATTGTGTCCCACTTGTTGTTGATTCTTCTCCAAAAAATTAAAATTTTATATCTTTATGTTTGAAGCCTGAAATGTGGCAAAAGGTTGAAAAGTTCAAGGGGGCCGAATACTTTCACAAGGCACTGTATATAGATAGATAGATAGATAGATAGATAGATAGATAGATAGATAGATAGATAGATAGATATAATATACATTATAATGGTGAAGATTATATCTATTTTAAATAACGAATATAATTAAAAAATACAAATGTAATACACCCTTTTGACCGAGAATGAAGAGTGGATAATGCTGGTGTAGTGGTGTGTCCCCTTCACTGTTTTCCCCCTGCACAGCAGCCCGCAGGCCCAGTCGTGCTAGGTAACTGTAGCATGACCCACATTTAGGTGAATGGTTCCAGCTGCATTTCTGCAGTTCCCTGCACAACCTGTTGGCCAAGAGCAGTGCTGTGCAAGAGAACCTTTCATTCCGAGGTTTGGAAGTAGCTTCATAGATGACGGCTTATTCTAGCAATATTCTATCAGATTGAAATACAAAAGCCAGCAGCTATAATATATATTTAAACTTTATTCAGCACAGAAATTTGGACCTAAAATACAGCATGATGATAAAAGGACTTTAAATCAAACAGATGGTTCTTGTTCTTAGTTCTCAAGTAAAAGAAATCTATACATTTTTACTTTAAGCAACTCAAATTTATTAATGCCACAGCAACAGTGCTGCCAGTGTTTCTCACAATGTTTGGCTATTTAGCTAGTTTCCAGGTATAAAACACTGTAAGGCTAAGGCCCCATGTAGCAAAGCACAGCAATAAAAATGCTGCGGAAAAAAATGCGGCGGAAATGCATCGCTTTTTTTTTCCGCAGCGTTTTTCATTGCAATTTTTCTAAGTTTTCCTCTGCGTACTTTGTGCGCCTAGTATATCTATACGGAAAACACCAGCGTTTCTGCAGGTATTATTGACGTGCTGCAATTTGAAAAAACAGCTTTTCCGCTGCGGATTTTTTTTGCAATGGATTAGCCAGAATCCCATTCACTTTGCAGGTACTGTAAAACACAGCATTTTCGTAACGTGGGGCATCAGCCTAAAAATAATTATAGACATTTTGATAGCCATCCCTTTGCGTCCATTTTTTGCATCTGTTAAACAAATGTAAAAAACACCATCTGAATAGAGCCTTAAACTGCTCACTAGACCCTGATTTTCCCAATAGATGGGGTTTCAGAGGAGAGATTCATACTTGGCAGAATTTTATGGCACATCATGTGACCATCTGTCTACATCAGGGGTAGGCAACCTTTTTTTTTGTTCGGTGTGCCGATTTTAATTAAAAAATCAAAGATGAGGTACTCAGAGTGCCGGTCAATAATTGTAAGTCTGACGACCCCTAAACTAAAGTCATATACCACAAACCATAACACAGAAGTTTTGCCACCAGATGCTTTAGGACGCATGCGTTTACTGCTATTTCCTGGGACGCTCCTGTACTTTCCGATTAGAAGCAATGAAAGTCCATGTGCAGCCCCCAATTAGTGGTAAATGTAAGTGTCCAGGAGCACCATATGGCAGCATCCTCAGGGTGGTAACACATTATGTATCTGGATGCAGATATAGTCTTAGGCCACTGGAACTTTTACTTCAATTTAAAACTGCATTCACATGGTGCATTTTTTGCACAAAAAAAAATGCCTGTGTTTTCTGTGGAAAAACACATATTTATGTCACATAGTGGCCCCTGCACACGGTATTAGGTCCCATAGTAGCCCCAGCACACGGTATTAGGTCCCCCCATAGTAGCCCCAGCACACGGTATTAGGTCCCATAGTGGTCCCTGCACACGGTATTAGGTCCCATGGCGGTCCCTGCACACGGTATTAGGTCCCATGGCGGTCCCTGCACACCGTATTAGGTCCCATAGCAGTCCCCGCACATGGTATTAGGACCCATAGTGGCCCCAGCACATGGTATTAGGTCTTATAGTGGTCCCTGCACACGGTATTAGGTCCCATAGCGGTCCCTGCACACGGTATTATGTCCCATAGCGGTCCCCGCACACGGTATTAGGTCCCATACAGTAGTGGCCCCTGCACACGGTATTAGGTCCCATAGTGGCCTCTGCACACGGTATTAGGTCTCATAGCGATCCCTGCACATGGTATTATGTTCCAAAGCTCTCTTCAGACCTCCGAGTATAATAATTGCAGAACCAAGAGAGGGTAAAAACATAAAAAAAACAATGAACTCACCATTCCACGCTCCGCAGCCGCTCTGTTCTCTTCGGCGCTTCTGCCTGTAGTCAGCGACCACTGATTGGGTCTCTGGGGTCACGTCGCGTAATGACGTATGCGTAATGACGCCAGACGTGACCCCTGTCAGAAGTGCCGACAGACTGCACAGCTGACGCGTAGCGCAGGGAGCAAGGTGAGTATCATTGTTTTTTATGTTTCATCACTTCTCCTAAGTCTCCGCTTATTATACTCAGGGGTCTGAAGAGACCCCACAGTATAATAATAGCAGTTTCGTTTCGGCCATGTCCTTAATGCAGAAAACACACCGTTATACAGAATAATGTCCCATAGCGGCCCCTGCACAAGGTATTATATCCCATAGTGACCCCTGCACAAGGTATTATATCCCATAACAGCCTCTGCACACCGTATTATGTCACATAGTGGCCCCTACACATGGTATTATGTCATATAGTGGCCCCAGCACACGGTATTATGTCATATAGTGACCCCTGCACACCGTATTATGTCACAGTGACCTCTGCACACCGTATTATGTCACATAGTGATCCCAGCACATGGTATTATGTCACATAGTGGCCCCAGCACACAATATTAGGTCCCATAGCGGTCCCTGCACACGGTATTAGGTCCCATAGTAGCCCCAGCACACGGTATTAGGTCCCCCCATAGTAGCCCCAGCACATGATATTAGGTCCCATAGCGGTCCCCGCACACGGTATTAGGTCCCATAGCGGTCCCCGCACACGGTATTAGGTCCCATAGCGGTCCCTGCACATGGTATTAGGTCCCATGGTGGTCCCTGCACACCATATTAGGTCCCATAGCAGTCCCCGCACACGGTATTAGGTCCCATAGTGGCCCCAGCACATGGTATTAGGTCCCATAGCGGTCCCTGCACACGGTATTAGGTCCCATACAGTAGTGGCCCCTGCACACGGTATTAGGTCCCATAGTCGCCTTTGCACACGGTATTAGGTCCCATAGCGATCCCTGCACACGGTATTATGTTCCAAAGCTCTCTTCAGACCTCCGAGTATAATAATTGCAGAACCAAGAGAGGGGAAAAACATAAAAAAAACAATGAACTCACCATTCCACACTCCGCAGCCGCTCTGTTCTCTTCGGCACTTCTGCCTGTAGTCAGCGACCACTGATTGGGTCTCTGGGGTCACGTAGCGTAATGACGTATGCGTAATGACGCCGGACGTGACCCCTGTCAGCTGTCAGAAGTGCCGGCAGATCGCACAGCTGCCGTGTAGCGCAGGGAACAAGGTGAGTATCATTGTTTTTTTATGTTTCATCACTTCTCCTAAGTCTCCGCTTATTATACTCAGGGGTCTGAAAAGACCCCACAGTATAATAATAGCAGTTTCATTTCGGCCATGTTTTGTCCGATCGAAGCTGCTGGGTGAGGACTCGGACGGCCGGGCCAGGGAAATAAGCCAAGAGTGGCACGCGTGCCGGGGGTTGCCGACCCCTGGTCTACATAGACATCAATGAAAAAAACGGATCCCTTTCTGTCCTTTTTTTTTTTTTTTGACAGACACTATAGTACAGTGATGGCGAACCTTTTAGAAACCGAGTGCCCAAACTGCAACCTAAAGCCCACTAAATTATCGCAAAGTGCCAACACGGCAATTTCACCTTAAATTAACCTGCCTCCCCTGCATCCCCCCTCTTGCTCACCACAGCCTGCACCCCCATTCTCCCCTCTTGCTCACCACAGCCTGCAACCCTATTCCCCCCTCTTGCTCAGACGTAGCCTGCACCCCCCATTCCCCTCTTGCACGCAGCCTGCACCCCGCATCTCTCCCCCCACACTACACCTCGCATCTCTCTCCCCTCACACTACACCCTGCACCTCGCATCTCCCCCCCCCACACAGTACACCCTGCACCTCGTATCTCCCCCCCAACAGTACACCCTGCACCTCACATATCTTCCCTCCCACACCGTACACCCTGTATCTCACATCTCTCCCACCTCACAATACACCCTGCACCTCACATCTCTCCCACCCCACAGTACACCCTGCACCTCATATCTCTCCCCCCACACTATACCCTGCACCTCACATCTCTCCCACCCCACATCTCTCCATGTTCCTCCACAGCTCAGGATACAACTACAACTTTTCTTCATGTAGAAGGACCTTCTTACAAGTAAAGACACGCCTACCCTGTCATGTGACCTTATGACGTCAGAATGTTCTTCCAGAGTACAGTATTTAGCCTTTACCGATTTACACTGACAGTTTTCAGCTGTATGTGCATTTGCACATACAGCTGAAAGAAGCGATTGTTCACTAACGGGGAATCCTGTACCGGATTTCCCGTTAGTGAGCGATCATGGCGACGGCGCGCGTGCCAACAGAGAGGGCTCTGCGTGCCCTCTCTGGCACACGTGCCATAGGATCGCCATCACGGCTATAGTATGATATACTAAGCTTTTGTGTCATATACTGTATATATATATATATGAGAAAGAAAATGCTACTACTACTATTATTGATCTAAGCATATGTCACAATACATGATCCCACCATCAACATTAACAACTAAACTGCCTGATCAGGAGGGCAGTTGATTGGCCAAAAGTGCAAGATCATGCCAAACATTGATATTTTCGGCTGACCAATGGCAAAAAATATCCAATGCAGCTAACCTGCTTTTGTCATACTAAAGTCTGTCGTTATTCAAGAATTAACTTTTGCAGCATTCAGTTAGGTCCAGAAATATTTGGACACTGACACAATCTTCATGATTTGGGCTCTATATGCCACCACATTGGATCTGAAATGAAACAACTGAGATGCAATTGAAGTGTATACTTTCAGGTTAAATGAGAGGTTGAACAAAAATATCCTGTGAAATGTTTAGGAATTGCAACCATTTTTCTACAAAGCCTTCTCATTTCAGAGGCTCAAAAGTAATTACACAAATTAACATTAACAAATTAATTTTTCATACTTTTTAGAGAATCCTTTTCAGGCAATGAAGTCTAGAACTCATGGACAACACCAAACAATGGGTTTCCTCTTTTCTGTAGCTTTGCTAGTCCTTTACTGCAACCGTCTTCAGTTGTTGCTTGTTTGTGGGTCTTTCTAGCTTAAGTTTTTGTCTTAAAGGGAGTCTATCAGCAGGGAAATCAGTATCAAACTAATGACAGTTAAGACCGACCCAAGTTATCCCACTTGGTTAAGCACTAGGACCTGGGACTCTGTGCCCAGAAGTACCTAATAGGTCTACCTGAGTTTCCCCCCATCCCTGCCCTTTGCTTGACTCCTTTCTTCCCTGTCTCCTCTCTCTCTCTCTTTTCTTTCTTCTCATTTCTTCTTTACCAACCTTCCCTTTTTATCTGCTAGTATTCTGATTGCTTGTTGGGAAGCCTTTGTCTCCCTTACTGACATTCTTGGTTCTTAGGCTACTTTTTCTTCTTTTGAACATGCCTTGTGTATTAGCTACAGGCACTTGGGCCATACTACCTTTATAACTGCTTGTTAGATTTGTTTACTTGTATAAAATCAATAAAAATTCATTTTTTAAAAAAACAAAACAATGATGGTTCTTTACGTCCAAGCCTTTTTGAGTTCCTGAGCTCACCAGAGCACTTTTTTTTTTTTTTTTACCAGAATGTACCAAACTGTTGATTTGGCAACTCCTGACATTCCCACTCTCTTTCTGATGGAGTTTTTTTTTTTTTTTTTAAATAAATAACTTCCATTGAAAGCTCCTTTCCTGACATAGCAACAGCTTCCTAATACAATAAAACACCTGGAATCAACTCCAGCTCTTTTATCTACTTAATTGATTATGGGTTAATGAGGGAATAGCCCATGCAACCCATTAAATGGCTTTTGAGATAATTGTCCTATTACTTTTGGTCCCTTGAAAAAGTGGCATCTACATAATACAGCTGTAATTCCTAAACCCTTACTCCAGTCAGGATGCGAGTACCCTCAAATTAAAATCGAGAGTTTGTACTTTAAGCCCATATTGATTATATACCTGTATCTTGAATATGTTTTGGTAAACAGCTAAAATGCCAAAACTTGTGTTACTTTCCAAATATTTCGGGACCTAACTGTACTTAGTCGATGGTCAGTCAAAAATCTAATGCACATGGGCAACGTAAAGGAGTTTTCGGGGCAAAAAATATTTTTTTTAAAAAAAGGTCTGTTAGTGATATTAATGGGTTAATAAGTGCACCCAAATACCTTTAGCAGTGTTTTGAGTGATTTCTGGGTTTCTCTGGGAGCTCCTGACATCCTCTGCATTTGTTTACATGCGTTTCTTCCTGTTCTTTTATCCTACAACTACCATGATTCATTGCTCTTCACTCAGATCCCCCTCTCACTCCCTCCCCCTCCCTGATACCCTAGGTAGCCCTTCCTAACTAACTAACTCAGCCCTCCCCCCCACCCCATCATAGTTACCTGTCTTCCTGCACTGGAGATCACTTTCTTCTGTGCTACCGGCTTCTTCTCTTCATGTCTGCATGCTGACACTCCAGCTCTATTGCGCAGGCATGGGAAGCCGTCAGACGTTAGAGGAGAGGATGAGCCGGCTCCCCTGAAGCAAGTGATGTTTCCTGCCCAGAAGATCCGGACAGGAAGACAGGTAAATATGATGGGGTCGGGATGGTATTGGTGACATTCCATTTCTGGAAACGAGGAAATGGAACATCAACGGAACATCAGAAAATGTGCCTAGGGAGGACATATGACCGCCCCAACGATATGGGTAAATATACATTTTTGATACAGTAAGTAAGTTAGAAGTTAGGCGGGGGGAGTGTGTTTATCTTAGTGTAGCAAGATCATTTTATCCCGGACAACCCCTTTAAGGAACACAGCATATGTCACATCTGTATAACTTTATCTGAACTCAATAGGTTTATTATTATTATTATTGTTGTTTACTTATATAGCATCATTAATTCCATGGTGCTTTACATTTGAGGGTTTACATACGGTACACAAGATATACAAAACAGATAATACTAACAGTAACCAACTGGCACAGTGGGATAGAGGACCCTGCCCACAAGTGCTTACAATCTATGAGGGAAGAGGGATAGAGACAGAAGGTGATGGGAGAGGCTGTTCAGGTGGTGGTGTGGAGACAGTAGCGTTATTGGAGGTTGTAGGCCTTCCTTCAGGCCTTCTTGAAGCTTGTGATTGTGGGGGACAGTCTTATGTTTCTTGGTAATGAGTTCCAGAGTAAGGGGGATGCACAGGAGAAGTCTTGGAGACGATTGTGTGAAGAGCAGAGCGGAGTAGGAGGTCTTTGGTGGATCGGAGATTACTTGCGGGCAGGTAGCGGTAGATTAGGTCAGAGATATATGGAGGGGACAGGTTGTGGATGGCTTTGTATGTCAGTGTTAGTAGTTTGAACTCTATTCGCTGGGCAACGGGTAGCCAGTGAAGGGATTGGCAGAGGGGAGCGGCCAGAGGAATGGGAGGAGAGGTGTATTAGGCGAGCAACACAGTTTAAGGTGGACTGGACGGGGGCAAGAGTGTTAGCTGGGAGGCCATGAAGAAGGGTGTTACAGTAGTCTACGCGGGAGATTATGAGGGTGTGGAATAGCATCTTTGTAGTTTCAGGGGTGAGGAAGGAGCGGATTCGATGGATGTTCTTGAGTTGGAGGCGGCAGGAGGTGTTGAGGGTTTGAATATGCGGCTTGAAGAATAGGTCAGAGTCTAAGGTTATCCCAAGGCAGCGGGTCTGTGGGACTGGGGTGAGACTGGTTCCATTAATTCTGATAGATGGGTCAGGTAGGGGGGTCGTGCGTGGAGGGGTGAAGATTATGAACTCCGTTTTCTCCATGTTGAGTTTGAGAAAGCGGGAGGAGAGAAAGGAGGCTACGGCTGCCAGACATTCTGGGACTCTGGACAACAAGGAGGTAATGTCTGGTCCAGAGAGATATATTTGGGTGTCGTCAGCATAGCAATGGTAATGGAAACCCTGGGATTCTATGAGTTGGCCAAGGCCTAGGGTGTAGATGGAGAACAGGAGGGGTCCTAGGACGGAGCCTTGGGGGACACCTACAGAAAGAGGGCATGGCAGGGAGATGGTGTGCGAGTGGGAGATGCTGAATTTGCGGTTGGTGAGGTATGAGGAGATTCAGGAAAGGGCCAGGTCTAAGATGCCAAGGGATGAGAGAGTTTCTAGCAGGAGGGAATGGTCGACTGTGTCAAAGGCAGAGGAGAGGTCGAGGAGGAGGAGGACAGAATAGTAACATTTGGCTTTGGCAGTTAGAAGGTCATTAGTGACCTTGGTTAGGGCAGTTTCTGTGGAGTGATGGGGTCTGAAGCCTGACTGTAGTCTGTCAAAGAGCATATTGGAAGAGAGATAGGAGGACAGCTCAGAGTGGACGTGTTGCTCCAGCAATTTTGAGGCGTATGGGAGCAGTGAGATGGGGCGATAGTTGGCTGGAGAGGATGGGTCAAGGGGGGGTTTCTTAAGTATAGGTGTAACGGTAGCATGTTTGAGGGCGGAAGGGAAGGGTCCATTGGTTAGGGATAGGTTGAAGAGATGGGTTAGGGCAGGAGTAATGACTTCAGAGAGTTTGGGGATGAGATGTAACTGGATCGGGTCCAGTGCACAGGAGGTGAGGTGGGATTTAGAGATTAGGGTGGAGAGCTTTTCATCAGTGACGGTGGAGAAACAGGTTACAGATGAAGAGCACCGAGCAGTTGGGTAGAGTGGTTGTCGGGGGTGTAGGGTGAGACTGTCTCTGATGGTGTCAATTTTGCTTTGGAAATAAGAGGCAAAGTCATCAGCTGTGATAAGTGATGTTGGAGGGGGCGCAGGAGGATGGAGAAGGGAGTTGAATGTAGTGAACAGCTGTTTGGGGTTGCGGGATAGGGCAGATATTAATGTGGTGAAGTAGACCTGCTTTGCAGAGGTGAGTGCCTTCTTGAATGTGAGAACTGCCTCTTTATACCTAAGGAAGTCCTCCTGGGAGTGGCTTTTCTTCCAGAGGCGTTCTACAACCTGTGAGGAACGTCTCAGTTTTTTAGTCAGGTCAGTGTGCTAGGGTTGCCTATTGATCGGTCAGGCTCTGGTGTTAGTGAGGGGGGCCACAGAGTCAAGGGCTGCAGTGAAAGTTTTCATGTATTCATATAAAAATGGTCAATGAAAATTCTTACCTGCTAATAGAACTCCTTCCTCTACATTATCATCTTCGCTAAAATCTATGAAGGCCTCAATGTGAGCAAGAGCCTGGTAAGAAACAAAATACAGCATTCAGCATGTCAATATTTTACAAGTTGTAGGTGGATGGCAGCTGACAATCAGTTTCACTGTGTTTAATTTTTACAGTACAGCAACTAGCAATGGAAATTAAATACACCTAGAGTGTTCACATGTGCAAAGCTATTAACTACTGATCCACAGATGCTACATATTCTGATAGCCTTCATAGAAAAAAAAAAAAACACACACAGTAAAACATTATAACCAGTAACTGGCAAAATACCATACCAAGTACCATAACTTATAATCAATGCATTGAGAGAAAGCTTTCAATTAGGGGCTAGAAGTTGGAGAAAGCCGGCAGCTTATGTCTGCCGAGGAGACTGCACTCCTGTGCAACAATGAGAAGGCTCCAGGACTGCAACTAATAAAATGTAAAGTTCTATAACTCTAGAACACAAGTAACAGACAAAATGCTGGAATTATGACTAGGTTCTCTTGCGGGACACTCTCTTTGAGAGGGAGAGGAAGACGACTGCTGAATACATTGTGGTGACAGATCATGTAACACCAATACATGGGTGGATAATCGCTTCCTACCTCTCCAAATGAGGTCACTTACGACACTTCTTGCAGGCACACTGAAATAACTTCTTTGATGATAATGCCCCCACCATCCCAGATATCTCCCTACTTTGACATATGTCAAAGGAAGTGATGCAGGGACACATAACCTCTTATCTTATAAAACGTAAAGTTCAGCAACGGGAGCACTACGCTAAATTACACTTTAATCTATTTACAGTGCACAGTCAATTTTTGCAAACCCCTTCTGACACTAACAAATTAGAATATCTGGAAGTTCAACAACTTCTAGATACGTACACACTGGCCTAAACTAAGCTAAGTATAGAATTTACAAGGAATCACTAGTATAGGTGAGGAGGAAAGACTGGGCCCTCTAGCAGCTACACTCACTAGCCCTATAAGACTAGACACACTGTTATAAAAAGGTACGTCATCCGGATATTGGACACTTATAGACTATGGCGCAGGATATTTATAGGGCCTTCGACATCTACTAAACCAAATTAAATGTCATTTGGCAGTGGCCTGGGATCTTTTAAACTCCGTGGCGCTGACTAAATTGAGCACTGACATATTGTCACCTATCTTAATACAATATACTGCCAGGGTGCAGCCACATAGAGGACTTTCACAAATCTCACACAGTGGTAATACTTAGACCTGAAAAAGACCTCCTGGAGATTGCGGCATATCGCCCAATTTATTTACTTAACATTAACTACAAGCTATTGACAAAAATACTGGAAAACAGACTACAGACTGCCATAACATATGGGTTACCTGCCAGTTGGGCTTTATGAGACACAGACATTTGACCTTTGTGGTAAACATTGGTGGCAGCTACAGTCTACCCAACGACAATGCTCCTTAGCTTAGACTCTGAGAAAGCATTTGATGCAGTATGGCGTTCAAAAATTTCCATGAAACAGGGTCACAGAGGATTCGGGGGATACTTTCCTACAATTCCTACATACAAGGCTTCTCTAGTTTTAATCGAGTACTATATTATTCATTAACAGACAGCCATCTACCCCTATTGGCTTAGGAAAAGGCACTCCACAGGGCTGTAATTGAGCCATAGACCCATTTTCTAGCTATCTTCAGGTCTTGCAAGTTTTTCAGGGCACTGGCTTTGGCTTAACTGAGGTCAAGTTAATGGCTTTTGCAGATGATCTGCTTCTCTTTGTCTCCCAACCACAGAAAGCCTTGGCCACAATTCTGAAAGAGATTGAGGAGAGGGGTGCAGTCTTGTGCTTTAAAATCAAGGTGGGGCCCTACTTTTGACAGGTCCTGCTAAATTGACCTGGACTAATGGTTTTGGCTCAAATGGTGCACTTTTTCTTTAACCTATCTAAGGATACTAATTACTAGGAACCCAGAGAAGCTTTAGGCCACTAATCTTCAAATCTTTATGAAATCCCTAGGGGAGGATCTTGCCACTTGGAGTAGTTTTACACTGTTGTTTCTGGGTGGGCTAATCTCCTTAAAATTATATTTTTTCCCTGCTTATTCTACAGGCAATTATTACTCTTTATAGATTCTTCATAACGCAAGGAAAGAGACCCCACATAGGCTTCCACCTCTTAATAAAGCCCAGATTTATCACGGGGGATACATTTTCTGGATATTTGGCTACTACAATCAAGCAGCCAATATGAGAATAATCCAGAACTCGTTCAAAAATATGGATTGGAATATTTTCTTAATTTGGACAATCCCTTCAGAATTTCTTACATTCCCGTTCCCCTCACTTACGGAGACACAGCGATCTAACCCTCTCCTGATGACCACATGGCATTTGTGGAATGTTATTATTAGGTGTCGACTCTCCAACTCGACCCACCTCTCTCTATATCCGACTCTCTGCAGCAACCCAGAGTTTCAACATGGCAAACCCCATCCTATCTGTACTAGCTGGTGATCTAGTGGCCTGGCTGTAGTGGCAGATATTGTTAGCATTCTGCTGTGACTGGTCCTGACATTCAATGAGGCTTTTGCGCAATATGCCTTTATCCACTGCCTTAGGGAGTGCCTTTAAATGCAACTTTGTTGGACACAGCTGCAAACCTTTCTTTAGACGAACACAGCTTTTCAGACACCACTCAACTCCTCCATGGGCCCTTAGCCACATCTCCAAACAGGATCCCTAACTCAGACCAAGAGAATATTTTTTTTCACCTGCAGCCACATGCAAAACTATAATACACGCCGGGCTGGCGCTGAAGACTCCAACACACTGTATATTTTTGTAAAGACTAACTGGGAAAATGCTTCTTTATAAAAAGAGGCATGAGTGAAGAAGTTTTTTGACACCTGGATACCAGTCATCAGATTGCTTCCAATCGACTACGTGGTACTTACAACAGACCCTTCCAGGACAGGACCCCCTGTGCCTCTAATCCCCTTCTGTCCTTACAATTGCTTACTAGTATATAGATGGATATTTCAGATCCATCTTGAGTGTTGTGGGGGGTTGTCCGGAATGCTATTTGACTTACCTCCTATCTTGCCCCCCTCCCCTTGCCTAGGGGGATTTATGTTTTTTGTTTTATTGTTGTAAAAAACATACATAAGAGTTAAAAAAATAAAACCAAAAAAAAAAAAAACACTGGAATTAGTGTAATTATCCTTACCTTATGCTGCCCTTAAAATGAAAACACTACATAGTAAATTATCATATAGTTTAAAAAAGCTAAAGAAACCAATTTATGTGAAATATAACATATAAGCTTAATCAGGGATGATTTTAACCATGATTTGGTTAGAAACAACACAATGTACAGTACATGTCAAAATACTGTACAAATATACAGCAGGTAAACACTTAACAACCACATTATGATGGCACAGTTTCTGATTTACCTAACCTTGAGTAATTGTTGGCTCCATTTCTCATACAGTTGTCCAAGATCACCGGACATCTGCCGTAAGGCCTGCCTTCTCTGAACCTCAGTCTCTGCATGAATGAGATCACCAAGACCTTCAACCTCAGTCAGATCCAGTTTTCCATTTTGAAAAGCTCTCTTGGTGAATTCACCTGGTTCTGCTGGACGCATCATTTGCAGGGATCCTATAAGTGAAATAAAAGAGCCCCCTTTTATGACCAAGTTAAAGGTGTTTTCTCACAAACATAACCATACTAAATTTAGACAGTTAAAATTTTTTGCAAACATTTTTGCAAATGTAAATTTGAAACTGTAACAATTTTAAAGTTTTTCAGTAACCATCTTAGTGGTCTGAGACTTGTCAGAAACCCAGCTATGATTTCCTTATTATGGACAGTTTATCAGGCAGGGTCACTACATACACTAGAAGATAATTAGACCATGATAAGAAAATCATGCCTGGTTTCTAACAAGTCAAGTTATATTAGCAAAAATACTTAATTTTTAAATATGTAAATATAGTAGTTTTGTTCATGGGAAAACCCCTGTAATATCTAAAAACATTTGAGTATGGATGTATTTTCATCTACAGTGATATACAAACTTTAAACAAGTCTTTAACTGTAAAGAAAAAAAAATGAGTGGAAATTAAAATAGACAATTAACCCATTAGTGACCAATGTATACTAATGTAATGCCCGGGTTTGGAAAACTGTCGATCTTGGGCTATTTAATCCTTTAGATGCTGCGGTCAATAGCAACTACAGCATCTAAAAGGTTTTGGAGGGAGCTGGTTCCCTCTTGTAGACAGGCAACACTTTGAACGAGACTGCAGGAGTCTGATGTCTTTACATGGCAGCCAGGGGGCCTAAATAAATAAAAACATAACACACAAATTGATTATTGTCACGACTGTTATGATCTAAGACTGGGTTCACACCAGCTCATGTACTCCATTCAGGGATTCTGTCCCTGAACCCGTTTTAAACATTCAAATCACCCTTTTCTCTCCGCATTTTTTATTCTTTTTAATTTTTTATATATTTTTTTTAATACAGTTTTTATTAGACCCCCTAGGGATCTAGAACCCCAGGGGGTATGTTCACTAATGCAATGCATTACAATGCTAATGCATTGTAAAACATCGTCACTTCTATTACAGGCTCCATAGAGCAGCCTGTAGTAGAAGTAATGCCGAGACAAGCCTGGGAGCCTTCAATAGGCTCCTGACTGTCATGGCAACGGATTGCCGGCCTCAGATCTTGTTCCAGGTGCTGGCGATCCTTCCCAAAAGGAGGCACCCGTGTGCCACCTGGAAAATGATGTCTCGGTCAGCCTTTATTGCAGCAAAGACCCAGTGGATATGGCGGCTGCTCGAATCCTCTGGTGAAGATTCAGCCGTATGAACATATCCTAAAGCTTTCAGAAATACAGTTTGAAAATACATACAAACATTAAGTAACTAACGATTTTTCATTTTTGACTATAGACTATTCATAAGAACCGAATCTGTCAGGTTTTGACAGATGGCAGAAACACATTTAACCCTTTCCCGCTCTATACCGTATAGTTAACGCTCAGCGCCGTAATAATATGGCGAGGTAATGCCATCGGCTCAGGAGCTGTGCCTGCAGCATTACTCCTGGCACTTGGTTGTATTGCACAGCCAAGGCCCAGGACTAACTGCCTGAGTCAGAATATACTCTGACTACGTCGGATTAACCCCCTGGATGCCATCATCAAGATCGTTCCCCCTGTCACCCCTCGGACTCCCTGTGAGAAGATTGCGGGTTCTGAGGGTTTGCCATGGAAGCCAGGAGACTGAGCAACAGCCTCCTAACTGCCTATGCACACATTTCATTGTGAGCCTATGTGTGATGTGCTGCAATACTATGTATTGCTGTACATAGCACTGGGGATCAGAGATCCCAGGTTCAAGTCCCCTTGTTGGACAGGAAAAAAGTTAAATAAAAAATTAATTAATTAAAAGTTCAAAAAACCCACCTTTACATTTAAAAAACACATAACGTAGACAAAAAAAAACCCAACAAAAAACATTAGGTATCCCCATGTGCATGTAAGTCCCCACTATTCCCCGTATAGTGAACACCGAAAAAAAAAGAAATATACTATAATTTGCAAAATAACGTATTTTGTGCACCTAATTTTCCCAAAAAAATAGCAATAAAAAGTCATCAAAAAATCATATGCACCAAACATTGGTACCAATAAAAAGTACAACTTGCCCTGCAAATAAAGAGCCCTGACAGATCTCTGTCATCAAAACAGTAAAAAAGTTATAGGTGTCAGAATACAGTGACCCTCACGGTGAACCTCATTTTCAAAAAGTGACGCTTTATTTGTAAAAGCGGTAAAACATAATAAAACCAATATAAATATGGTATCGTAATGACGCGCCAGACATAGTTGCCATGTTATTATTAATGCAGAGTGAATGCCGTAAAAACAAAATGCAAAAAATGACAGAATTGTGTGTTATTTCACATGGACCCCCAAAAAATGTTAATAAATGCTAAATCAAAACATTACATGTACTCCAAAAACGGTGCCAAATGAAAGTAAACTCGTCACACAAAGAATAAGCTCTCACTCAGCTATGTCAACAGAAAAATAAAAAAAGTTATGAATTTTGGAAGGTGGGGAAGGAAAATAAGAGAAAAGTTGCCGAGCATTAACGTACAAAATAACCTGCATCCTTAAAGGGTTAATATTCTACCCCACTTTATTTCTGCTTTGTGTAATTTTGTGAAATAAATATAATAATAATAATAATAATAATAATAATAGTCCTTTAATAGTCCCACAATGGGGAAATTCAGTGTGTTACAACAGCAAAGATAAGCAGAGACAAATACAAATACAACATGTACAGGAATGTTCCAAGGTGAGAGGCATTACATTAATAGCAGACAGACAGATAGGACGTAGCGGGGGGGGGGGGGGGATTTAACAGGCAGAGAGATATTTCAGTTCTCTGTGTGTAATGATCTCCGCTTAGGTCGGTGTTGGTTGTACAGCCTAACCGCGGTGGGGAGGAAAGACTTCCGATAGCGCTCCTTCTCACACCTAGGGTGGAGCAGTCGGTCACTGACAGTACTGCTCAGCGCGATCACAGTCTCATGCATGGGATGGGACTTCTTCTTCTGCATGGAGCTCACCACGGACAGTATCCTTCTGTCACCCACCACCTGCACTGGGTCCAGGGGGCTCCCCAGGACAGAGCTGGCCCTTCTAATCAGCTTGTCAAGTTTATTTCTGTCCCTGGTTGATATACTGCTCCCCCAGCAGGCCACTCCAAAGAAGATGGCTGATGCCACTACCGAGTTGAAGAAAGTCCTAAGAAGTGCCCCCCGGATTCCAAAGGCTCTCAGTTTCCTAAGCAGGTAGAGCCTGCTGTGGCCTTTCCTGTACAGGGCCTCCATATGATCTGCCCAGTCCAGCTTATTATTAAGGAGCAAACCCAGGTACTTATAGGTGTTCACAATCTCGATGCCCGTCCCCAGGATGTCCACTGGTTTAGGAGGGCTTCTGCCTTTGCGTAAGTCCACCACCATCTCCTTGGTCTTCCCCGCGTTAATCTTCAGGTGGTTCCGGTGGCACCAGTCCACAAAATCCTGGTTCAGTTCTCTGTACTCCCTGTCATCATCATCTATGATGAGACCCACTATTGCAGAGTCGTCAGAATACTTCTGTAGGTAGCAGCTGGATGAGTTGCACCTAAAATCTGCAGTGTACAGTGTGAAGAGGAAAGGGGCGAGAACCATACCCTGAGGTGCCCACGTTTTACAGATCACGGTACCTGACACACAGTCTTGGGCTCTCACGTATTGAGGTTGATTTGTGAGGTAGTCTAGGATCCAGTTGGAGAGGTGGTGGTCCACTCCAGCAAGGCCCAGCTTGTCCCTCAATAACCTGGGCTGTATGGTGTTAAAAGCACTTGAGAAGTCAAAGAACATTATTCTCACTGTGTTCCCTGGTTTCTCCAGGTGAGACAGAGCCCTGTGCAGAAGATGGATGATGGCATCATCTACCCCAATGCCCGGCCGATAAGCAAACTGGAGGGAGTCCATAGCGGGGCTCACTAGAGGGCGGAGATGTGTGAGAACCAATCTCTCCAAGATCTTCATCAGGTGGGATGTCAGTGCTACAGGTCTGTAGTCGTTGAGGTCCATGGGGTGGGGTTTCTTTGGAACTGGTACCACACAAGAAGATTTCCATAATTCAGGGACTATTTCCTGCCTCAGGCTCATATTATACATATATGTAATTATACCACACAGCTGGTCCCCGCAAGTCTTAATTAGCCTTGCACTGATGTCATCTGGCCCTGCGGCTTTCCTCGCCTTGATCTTTTTCATCTCCTTCCTCACCTGGGCCCGTGTGAAGGTCAGACTGTGGCCAGATAAAGACGGATTTCTGGATTACTGGATTTACCAAATATGAAATGTAGGTTGACTTCTTAGACTGTTATAAAGGTTGCAAACTTGTTGGACAGAAGCATTTGCAAAATACATTATAGGAATTCTAAGAGTAACACTTTCTGGTATTGTATCATCCCATTGGAATAATTTGGGAAGCAGCCAGGAAATGGACAATCCCTGTACCTCCAAACCCAAATGTTGACAAAAAATATTTTCCGGTCAATCAACTGACACTGCTGGGCAACAGCAGTTTAGAGAATAGACTGATCTCTTAGCGCCTTTGTATGGCTTTCTTTTTACAGTTCTGTTTAGAAGGTAATATGACATACCTAAAGTCTGAAGTACACCACTGACCACAGCTGGCCCACCATGCACATGGTATTCACAGCAGTCTTCTCCTGTGAAGCTATGTGGACCTGAAACAAAGAAATCACTCACTGAATCAAAATTGTTCCTTCCATTTTACCATCCTGCTTAGATTATAGTATCCTGATAAAGTCTGAGAAATATGTGAATGTTCTGGCATAGCAGGGCTGGGTAATTAATTGAAAAATAAACCAAAACCGAATATCAACCAGGATAACCAGCGTAATTTTGTTCATGTTGGTTATTTCGGTTCAGTTATTACAATATTTGCAAAGTTAAACCTGTAATTTTGTTTGGATTGAACACTTCCAAACCGAAACTGCTGTTATTATACTCTGGGGTCTATTCAGAGAATAATAAGTAGAGGGCCAGGGGAGGTGAGCAAACAAAACAAAAAAAAAAAAACAGTGTTACTCACCTCTCATGAGCTCTGGCGCATCTCCCTGCTGTCTTTGGTTCTACTGACTGACATCAATCACAGGCCTCAGCAGGTCACGGGCCATTGTGATACGTAGATACAGACATCACAACGCTATGTGACCCATGGGACCACTGGGGCCCAATCAGAGATCCCTGCCATGTTCAACTAAACTAAACTAAAGTGAACTAAAGACAAATCTAACGAGGTTCGCCCAACCTATGCTTATGCTATAAAAGGGACGTGACCTAAATAATCACCATTAATTGTAATCGAGGTAAAGTTCCCGATTAATCACGATTTTAATTTAAGTCCTAATCTCCTAGGCCTATGACACAGGTAATAAGAAAGGTAGTATTAACAATTGGGAAGATGTACAGTGGGGAAAATAAGTATTTGATACACAATTTTGCAAGTTTTCCCACCTACAAAGAATGGAGAGGTCTGTAATTGTATGGTTTTTAAATAATTAATGTGCATTTTACTACATGAAATAAGTATTTGATCACCTACCAACCAGTAAGAATTCTGTCTCTCACAGACCTATTAGTTTTTCCTACTCTGCACTCCTTACCTGCATTAATTGCATCTGTTTGAACTTGTTATCTGTATAATAGACACCTGTCCACACACTCAATCACTCATACTCCAACCTCTCCACCATGGCCAAGACCAAAGAGCTGTCTAAGGGCACCAGGGACAAAATTGCAGACCTGCACAAGGCTGGGATGGGCTACAGGACAATAGGCAAGCAGCTTGGTGAGAAGGCAAGAAATGTTGGAGCAATTATTAGAAAATGGAAGAGACGTAAGATTTATTTATTTATTATGCTTACTTACAGTGGGGAAAAAAGTATTTAGTCAGCCACCAATTGTGCAAGTTCTCCCACTTAAAAAGATGACAGAGGCCTGTAATTGACATCATAGGTAGACCTCAACTATGAGAGATAAAATGAGAAAAGAAATCCAGAAAATCACAGTCTGATTTTTTAAGAATTTATTTGCAAATTATGGTGGAAAATAAGTATTTGGTCAATAACAAAAGTTCAACTCAATACTGTGTTATATATCCTTTGTTGGCAATGACAGAGGTCAAACGTTTTCTGTAAGTCTTCACAATGTTGGCACACACTGTTGCTGGTATGTTGGCCCATTCCTCCATGCAGATCTCTTCTAGATCAGTGATGTTTTGGGGCTATCGCTGGGCAATACGGACTTTCAACTCCCTCCAAAGGTTTTCTATGGGGTCGAGAGCTGGAGACTGACTAGGCGACTCCAGGACCTTGAAATGCTTCTTACAAAGCCACTCCTTCGTTGCCGTGGCGGTGTGCTTGGGATCATTGTCATGCTGAAAGATCCAGCCACATTTCATCTTCAATGCCCTTGCTGATGGAAGGAGGTTTGCACTCAAAATCTCACGATACATGGCCCCATTCATTCTTTCATGTACACGGATCAGTCGTCCTGGTCCCTTTGCAGAGAAACAGCCCCAAAGCATGATGTTGCCACTCCCATGCTTCACAGTAGGTATGGTGTCCTTTGGATACAACTCAGCATTCACTCTCCTCCAAACACGACGAGTTGTGTTTCTACCAAACAGTTCTACTTTGGTTTCATTTGATCATATGATATTCTCCCAATACTCTTCTGGAACATCCAAATGTTCTCTAGTAAACGTCAGATGGGCCCAGATATGTACTGGCTTAAGCAGGGGGACACGTAGGCACTGCAGGATCTGAGTCAATGGTGTGTTACTGACGGTAGCCTTTGTTACATTAGTCCCAGCTTTCTGCAGGTCATTCACTAGGTCCCCCTGTGTGGTTCTAGGACAGGGGTGTCAAACTCATTTTCTCCGGGGGCCACTTCAGCCTCATGGGGTACTTTGAAGGGCCAAGATTATTTTACACATGTATAAAAGTAACTTCTCCTTAACAGATAAGCGAGCTGTTAAGCAGTAGTTACATTTGTACATTACTACTGTTACAATCAGCCCTTTGAGGGCAACCAGGAAGAACATAATGTATTGTTAAAACCTAAGACATTGGCATGTTACATACTATCCTCATCCTTTTCTGAATATATCAAAAATTAAGCACTATACAAATACTGTTTACCCCTGCAAACGGTATTATGCTCTATAGTTGCCTCTGCACACGGTATTACGCCCCACAGAGGCCCCTGCACACGGTATTATGCTCCATAGTTGCCCCTGCACACGGTATTATGCTCCATAGTTGCCCCTGCACACGGTGTTATGCTCAATAGTTGCCACTGCACACGGTATTATGCTCAATAGTGGCCCCTGCACACATTATTATGCTCCATAGTGACCCCTGCACACGGTATTATGCTCCATAGTGGCCACTGCACACGTTATTATGCTCCATAGTGGCCCCTGCACACGTTATTATGCTCCATAGTGGCCCCTGCAATCGGTATTATGCTCCTTAGTGGCCCCTGCATTGGTATTATGCCCCATAGTGGCCCCTGCAAACGGTATTATAGTCCATAGTGGCCCCTGCACATGGTATTATGCCCCATAGTGACCCCCCCACCCATGAACTATTATTATACTCTGGGGTCTTTTCAGACCCCAGAGTATAATGATCGGAGACCCAGGTGGTGACAAACATAAAAATCAGTGTTACTTACCTGGGCCCCGGTGCGCTCCCTGCGTTCGGCCTTCTTCAATGTCGCACAGACCGGCGTCGCGACATAATGACGTCGGCCTGGCTTACGTGACGCCTGGGACGTCACCAAAGAAGGTCGAAGCCGGCTGGGAGCAGCATCGGATCGCCGGAGAGGTGAGTAACACAGGTTTTTATGTTTATCACCTCCCCGGGGTCTCCGATTATTATACTCCGGGGTCTGAAAAGCCCCCGGAGTATAATAATAGTAGTATTTGATGGGGTTCGCCGGCCGCAGCCTCACTTACCATCCCCGCTCCTACACACAGCCGCTTCTGCGTCCCATAGCAGAAGGGGAAGCGGGGGGCGGCCACGACCAGCAGCGGGGATCGGTAAGTAAATAGGCCGTTACGTGCCGGGGATGCTCCAGCAGGCAACGGCCTATTTATATATATATAAAAAACGTATCTTCACCTACCTGCGATGCCTTGATGCAGCCGCCTCCTCTTCTTGTCTGCGTGTCAGCGTAGGAGGTGCGATGAAGTCATTGTACCGCCGCCTGCACTGACATGCAGAGGTCTTGTAAACCAGCCCAGGACAGGTATCGCGTAGCTTTGTTTTTTTTTTTTTTTAAGCGGCCTGTCCTGGGCTGGTTTACATTACATAATGTACACAGACAATAAAAAATGCCGCGGCCCTGGGGGCCAGATAAGTGGCGGGCCGGATAACAGAAGGCAGCGGGCCGGATTCGGCCCGCGGGCCTTGTGTTTGACACCTGTGTTCTAGGATTTTTGCTCACCATTCTTGTGACCATTTTTTTTTTAATACAAAATTTATGGTTTTCAAGAAAAAAACAGAAAAAATTACATTTACATTAAGTATTGTCAATGCAATGTAACCGTATGCAGCAGTATCATTCAGTACAATACAGTTTTACACAGTATACAGCATACTATATATAGTACACTATGCATTACATTACAATACAGCACAGTAACATAAAATACAATAACATAAAATTCAATCACATGAAATACAATACAATAACAACCCTAATCACAGTAGTAATTGTAATAGCACCTAAAGCATACAAAGGCTAGCTAGTGGAAAAAAAAGAACTAATTCCTCCTATGCCACCTTAGGCTTAGTATAATCACGTACTCAACGTTGGGCCTGTATATGTATATGTTTATATACCTAAGCATATAAGGAGGTTCTTAGCACCTCTCAAGAAGTATGGTAAAGAGGTGTAGGGATCTGAAAAGGCAGAAAAGCCTTGTAGATCTTAGCACAATAAGGCATATTACCCTCAATTGAAGTGTACATTACCAAATTATATATCCAGTAGTTCGATAATGTGTATTGCAAACAGCTGTATGAGAAGCCAGTGAGGAGGGGAGTGGCCCTACCAAAACCCAACATGAAACGGACAATAATAATAATAAAGACAACCCTAATGGGCATCCAGGTGACAGAAAACAAAGAACCTATAGAAGACAAGAGATGAGTACAAACGTAGACAAAAGACTATAACAATTACTAAGTTCAGCCCAATGGTACAGGAAAGGGACAATGGAGGGGAGGAAAGGGAGGAGGAAGAGGAGGGGCGGGAAGAGGAAAGGAAGAAGATGAAAGGAAAGGGGGTGGAGGATAATGGGGGAGGGGGGAAGCCAGAAAGAAAAGAAAGAAAGAGAAAAAAAGAAAGAAACAAAGAAAGAAACAAGGAAAGAAAAAAATAAAGGGATTAAAAGGAGGGGGAGTGAAGAAGAAGTGAAAAAGTAGAAGTGGTGAAATGAAGTAGGAGAGCTACCACCACAGAGGGTCTCCGCGAACTGAAGGAATCCCCGTCAAGCACGATAAGCTTTGATCAATGGAGACCAGGTGTTCACGAACTTCTGATGGGAACGTTTGGACCAGCTCATGAGTTCCTCAAATCTAGAGATCTGATTCACTTTGTTCTCCCATTCTTGAGTAGAGGGTGGTGAAGTCTGAAGCCAAGGAGAGGGATGAGTAGTTTTGCTGCTTCCAGCATGTGTGTGATGAGACGGTCTTTCTTAGGGTTGTAGTGAGGCGAAGATTGTGCCAGAAAGATCATTGCCGGCGTCAAGCGGAAATTAGGGGAGGAGACCTGATGAATCCTGGTCTCGATACTGGACCAAAAGGGGAGCGATCAAGGAGCATTCCCACCAAATATGAAGGTAGGAACCAGGGCCGTGGTGACAGCGCCAGCAAACATTAGCCAAAGTGAGTTTGTTACGGCATAGCCAGTCGGGGGTCCTGTACCATCTGGATAAAAGCTTGTAATGATTCTCCTGAATGCGTATACAAGTGGAGAAGCCATGTGAATGTCGGAGAGTGTCTCGAACATCTTCCAAAGATAGTACTAAGTCAAGTTCCCTTTTTCCCAGGAGAGAAGGAATGCCGGTTTTGATACCTCCAGTTTATCAATGAATTGATGAAGAAGATAGGATGTTTTGCATAGTTATCTAGTGGTGACAGACATGTGAGTCTCAAAAGGGGTCAGAGGCTTTCGGAGAATCGTCCTTTCTCGGAAGGTATTTAGGGAATGGTTCAAGTGTTGAATATGCAAGAAGTTCGGTCGAAAATCCAGAAGAGATGCAATGATTTCCTCCAAGGGTCTAGGGCCCTCTGTGGAGTATAAGTCCCTAAGTTGTAATTTATCCAAAGGAGCCCACATAGGGCGGTTGGCGTCGTTCTTCAGGTCTATGAGGTGCAGAATCAAGCTCACTGGGAGGAGAGGAGAGGGGAAGGGTGCCAGATCTTCAGATAGACTTTTCTATACTTCCGCACAACCTCTGTAGATATGTTCCTGTAATAAAGGTTTTAACCCTGGTAGATGCGAGGCCCATTGAGCGATGCAAACTGAGGCCGGAACTAAGTCACCAGGTGTGGAAGCCGCGTTAGTGCGCGATGGACAAGAAACCAACCTTAGCCACCAACTTAACTGGACTGCCCTGTAGTATTTATAAGCATCTGGAAGGCCAATTCCGCCTGCGGCATGATTCTTCACCAGCAACGACCAGGCCAGCCTAGTTTTGCCTTTTCGCCACACAAAGGAGGAGAAAATACTCCGAAGACTCTTGAAGAAAGCCGAAGGTATATAAATCGGGAGCATCGACAATTTATATAGGAGCTTGGGCAGTATATAAGTTTGCAATACATTCTTACGACCAAACCAGGAGATAGGCAGTTTTTCATATGAGGCAAGGAGCATCTTTAGGTCCTGTAGTAATGGGACAAAGTTTGTCTGGTACAAGTCTTCTGGTCAAGGATATACCTAGGTATGTGAGAGAAGAGCTTGCCCATGCAAAGGGTGTGGACTCCTGCAGAGCAGCTCTGACTGGGGAAGAGAGGTTGATGGGGAGGATTTCTGACTTTGCAAAGTTAATTTTATAGTTAGATAATTTTCCATAACGTTCCAAGAGCGCTACCAAAGCCGGGAGTCCCTCCATGGGATTGGACACAACAAAAAGTACATCGTCCGCGAACACAGCGGACTTGATGGTGTTATGGTTGATGGTCATCCCCTGTATGGACTGGTTCTGTCTAACGGCCTGTAGAAGCGTCTCCAATACCAGGATGAAAAGCATTGGAGAAAGCAGGCACCCCTGACGAGTACCATTGTGAATGTCAAATGAGGAAGAGAAAGTGCCATTTACCTTGAGACGGGTGTAAGGCTGAGTATAAAGCGAGAAAATGGCATCTATGAAGGTAGAAGGGAGTCCGAATATTTCAAGAAAGGCTTTTAAGTAGGTCCAATACACTCTATCAAAAGCTTTCTCAGCATCTACTCCTAATAATATTAGAGTCTGGTTGCATTTGGTGGCATGCGAAATAAGGGGCAACAGCCTAGCCGTGTTATCCCGGCCCTCTCTGCCTAGGACAAATCCCGATTGTTCTGAATGTATCAAAGAGGGTAGGAGCCTTCTAAGTCTGAGAGCTAGAATCTTTGCCCACACCTTCACATCCAGATTCAATAGGGAGATTGGTCTGTAGCTCCTGCAGGAGGAAGGGTCTTTACCTTCTTTGGCTATGAGAGCTATGTGCGCTTCTTGAGCCTGCCGGGGGAGACCAGCTCCACCTAGCAAAGCGTTACACCATGAAGTTAAGTGTGGAGCCAAGACGTTCTTGTGACCATTTTGACCCCACGGGGTGAGATCTTGCGTGGAGTCCCTGATCGAGGGAGATTATCAGTGGTCTTGTATGTCTTCCATTTTCTAATTATTGCTCCCGCAGTAGAATTCTTCACACCAAGCTGCTTGTCTATTGTAGATTCAGTCTTCCCAGCTTAGTGCAGGTGTACAATTTTGTTTCTGGTGTCCTTTCACAGCTCTTTGGTCTTCACCATAGTGGAGTTTGGAGTGTAACCGTTTGAGGTTGTGGACAGGTGTCTTTTATACTGATAACAATTTCAAACAGGTGCCATTACTACAGGTAATGAGTGGAGGACAGAGGAGCCTCTTAAAGAAGAAGTTACAGGTCTGTGAGAGCTAGAAATCTTGCTTGTTTGTAGGTGACCAAATACTTAATTTCCACCATAATTTGCAAATAAATTCTTTAAAAAATCAGACAATGTCGTTTTCTCATTTTGTCTCTCATAGTTGAGGTCTACCTATGATGTCAATTACAGGCCTCTCTCATCTTTTTAAGTGTGAGAACTTGCACAATTGGTGGCTGACTAAATACTTTTTTTTCCCCACTGTATATAGCGCCATCATATTCCACAGCGCTTTACAGACATTGACAGTCACTGTCCCATATAGGGCTCACAATCTATATTCCCTATCAGTATGTCTTTGGAGTGTGGGAGGAAACTGGAGTACCCGGAGGAAACCCACGCAAACACGGGGAGAACATACAAACTCCATATGTTGTCCTTGGAAGGATTCGAACCTAGGGCTCCAGCGCTGCAAGGCTGCAGTGCTAACCACTGAGCCACCATGACTGTCAATCTTCCTTGGTCTGGGGCTCCATGCAAAATCTTGCCTCGTGGGGTAAGGATGATCCTGAGAAAGGTCAGGAATCAGCCCAGAACTACACGGTAGACCCTGGTCAATGACCTGCAGAGAGCTGGGACCAGTGTCTCCAAGATTACCATTAATAATACACTATGCCGTCATGGATTAAAATCCTGCAGGGCATGCAATGTACCCCTGCTCACACCAGCCCATGTCCAGTCCCGTTTCAAGTTCGCCAATGACCGTCTGGATGATTCAGAGGAGGAATGGGAGGTCATGTGGTCAGATGAGACCAAAATAGAACTTTTTGGTATCAACTCCACTCGCCGTGTTTAGAGGAAGAAGAAAGATGAGTACAACCCCAAGAACACCATCCCAACCGTGAAGCATGGGGGTGGAATGGTGTTCATACTTTGGGGGTACTTTTCTGCAAAGGGGACAGGACGACTGCACCATATTGAAGTGAGACTGGATGGGGGCATGTATTGCGAGATTTTGGCCAACAACCTCCTTCCCTCAGTAAGAGCATTGAAGGTGGGTTGTGGCTGGGTCCTTCAGTATGACCATAATCCGAAACATACAGCCAAGGCAACTAAGGAGTGGCTCTGTAAGAAGCATTTCAAAGTCCTAAAGTGGCATAGCCAGTCTCCAGACCTGAACTCAATCGAAAATCTTTGGAGGGAGCTGAAACTCAATGTAGTACAGCAACAGTCCCGAAACCTGAAAGATCTGGAAAAGATCTGTATGGAGGAGTGGGCCAAAATCCCTGCTACAGTGTGTGCAAACTTGATCAAGAACTACAGGAAACGTCCGACCTCTGTAATTGTAAACAAAGGTTTCTGTACCAAATATTAAGTTCTGTTTTTCTATTGTAGCAAATACTTATTTCATGCAATAAAATACGCATTTATTTAAAAATCACACAATGTGATTTTCAGGATTTTATTTTTAGATTCTGACTCTCACAGTTGAAGTGTACCTACGATAAAAATTACAGACCTCTCTATTCTTTGTAGGTGGGAAAACAAAATCGCCAGTTTATAAAATACTTATTTTTCCCACTGTATATAGTGTACAAATAATTCAGCATCCATTATAAACATCGTACAATATCCACTGGAAATCAATATTATGATCAGTTCCTAAAGGACAAGTGAAAGGCCACATCCATACAACATCTGAAAAATAGGGACATTAAATACTGATCAAATTGTACATTTTTAACATCCATTTTCCATTAGCGTGTCAGATATTTTTCACTCATTTTCTAGTTTTCATTAATTTTCAGTTTGTCATTAGTTTTAACGGCCAGTTAAAAGAATGGATGAACTTCATTGTACTTTTTTTTTCTTTGACCCAAACCATTCATCCATTTTTCAAGGTGAAATAGATAAAGCAATACATTAACCAAAAAACGAGCCCACAGGCTTCTATTGGGTCCATCAGGCCAAAAAAACAAATGTTATTCACTGTGAGCTTTAAAAAAAACAAACACATGTATGTATATACCCATTGACCTGCATTTGTCTAAAAATGAAAAAAACAGAAAAACACACCATACAGGTGCATCTCAATAAATAAAAATATCTTTGAAACATTCATTCATTTCAGTAATTCAGTAATACAATCCATAATCAGCGTCTTCCATGATTGTGTGTCCTACTGAACCAGACTGAGGGACCATTTAAAGGCTTAGGAAACCTTGGTAGGTGACACACTGAATTTACAATACTGAACTTTTTTACAATATTCTAATTTTCTTAGATTTGGGTTTTCATTACCTGTAATCCATAATCAACATTTACAGAAATAAAAACACTTGAAATAGAACACGCTGTGTGTAAAGAATCTAGAAAATATAGGTCGTCACTTTTTTAATTTAATTACTGAAAGAAATAAACGTTTCAAAGATATTTTAATTTATTGGGATGCACCTCTATGTCCATTTTTCACTGCCGTGTGCATGGAACTTAGAAAGTTAGAAAATAGGAAAAATAGATCTCTTTCTTATAGTTTCCAGGTAAATAAATAAATGACCCTGCAAATTGATAATTTAGTGTAGTACCCCAAAGGAGTCTAAAGATGTCATTGTTACACTGTCTACAGAATTAGATTATAGAAGTGTTAACCATATTAACCGAATCATATGCAACTCAAAACATAAAAATGGTTATATGCAAACTGTAGCCGAAGAGATAACCAAGCTTTGTTTATAAGAGTTATTCCCACCACAGACTTTTTTGGCGGTTCCCCAAAATGTACCATAGATATCTGATAGGTGTGTGTACCCACACTTATGCCGAAAATGGGGTTCTCTTATCCATGCAGGACAGAGATCAGGGGTCCCCGTTTATGAACTCAACTACAGTCACAAAAGAGACCCGTGAGAAGCCGCCGAAGGACGGGAACGCCCCGGAGGACACCGAAGCATCGGGGAGTATGATTTATTTTATTTTATTTTTTTTTTTCCTTCACCTCCCCTGGTTGTCCAGGCATTAAAAAAAATGCCTGGACAACCTCTTTAAGTTTGCCCACTGTTTGCTTTGCACAAAAAAACCCCATAGAAGCCTTTATTTGTTAAGAAGCCTGGGCCTGTGTTTCTGTCTACCAAACAGCTGCTCTACTACTGAGCTAAACCCAACTATATGTCTGTTTATAAGATTGTGGAAAACTAAAGTTTGCATTCAAAACTGTACTGAAAATTTACCTGAAAACCATACCACCAGTCCTTTGTCCAATAGCTCTCCAGATTTTGGACACAAAAGTGATGAAAGTTTTACTTGCCGTGGAGTAGGCAATGAATTCCACTTGGTTAGGAGTTGCAGAGCCTCTTGACTAGCTGGGCCACTGGTCCTAATCACTGCCACTCCACATTTTCCATGGCCGGATGAGAGGGCAAAAATAGTATCTCTTGGATGATTATGTAGCCACTTCTTCAATGGACTACAATGTAAAGACAGCTACTGATTAATAAACATTAAATATGCATTTTATCTTTCAGGCATAGCATATACAAGAGCATATCCCACAACACGGTATAAAATAGGTATTCACTTGCCCATCCCTGTGCTTATGGAATATACTTGGAGCAAGACTCAGTGGTTAGCATTGTTGCCTTGCAGTGCTGGAGTCCTGGGATTGAATCCAGCCATGGGCAACATCTGTAAAGAGTTTATATTTTCTCCCTGTTTTTGTGGATTTTTTACCACACCCCAAAGACATACCTCATAGGGAATTTAGATTGTGAGCCTGACTGGCGACAGTGAGTGACAACAATAATATCATAAAGCGCTGTTGGCACTATATAAGTAAGTAAAATAAATATTTAAATGGAAATATTTTACATCTTTTCCTAACAATCAAAACACAAGTACTAGCGTAGCATAGTACATAGCAGCTAACTCCAACTTCTGCAATCGGTTAACCTACTGCCGCGAGATGTCTTGTCAGAACAAAAAAAAAAAGTAATTGAAAAATCTTTTTCCAATGATTAGTCATTGGTTTTTGGTGTCTTCTGCGAGGAAATATGACACTGCAGTAGGTTAACCAATTGCAGAAGTACAGGTTAACTCTGTTATATCTGTACATAGAGTGGGGAAAAAAGTATTTAGTCAGCCACCAATTGTGCAAATTCTCCAACTTAAAAAGATGAGAGGTGCCTGTAATTGTCATCATAGGTAGACCTCAACTATGAGAGACAAAATGAGAAAACCACATTGTCTGATTTTTAAAGAATTTATTTGCAAATTATGGTGGAAAATAAGTATTTGGTCAATAGCAAAAGTTCATCTCAATACTTTGTTATATATCCTTTGTTGGCAATGACAGAGGTCAAACGTTTTCTGTAAGTCTTCACAAGGTTAGCACACACTGTTGCTGGTATGTTGGCCCATTCCTCCATGCAGATCTCCTCTAGAGCAGTGATGTTTTGGGGCTGTCGCTGGGCAACATGGACTTTCAACTCCCTCCAAAGGTTGAGATCTGGAGACTGGGTAGGCCACTCCAGGACGTTGAAATGCTTCTTACGAAGCCACTACTTCGTTGCCCTGGCAGTGTGCTTGGGATCATTGTCATGCTGAAAGACCCAGCCACGTTTCATCTTCAATGCCTTTGCTGATGGAAGGAGGTTTGCACTCAAAATCTCACGATACATGGCCCCATTCATTCTTTCATGTACACGGACCAGTCGTCCTGGTCCCTTTGCAGAGAAAGAGCCCCAAAGCATGATGTTGCCACCCCCATGCTTCACAGTAGGTATGGTGTTGTTTGGATGCAACTCAGCATTCACTCTCCTCCAAACACGACGAGTTGTGTTTCTTCCAAACAGTTCTACTTCGGTTTCATCTGACCATATGACATTCTCCCAATACTCTTCTGGAAGATCCAAATGCTCTCTAGCAAACTTCAGACGGGCCCGGATATGTCCTGGCTTAAGCAGGGGGACACGTCTGGCACTGCAGGATCTGAGTCCCTGGCGGTGTAGTGTGTTACTGACGGTAGCCTTTGTTACGTTAGTCCCAGCTTTCTGCAGGTCATTCACTAGGTCGCCCCCGTGTGGTTTGGGATTTTTGCTCACCGTTCTTGTGATCATTTTGACCCCACAGGGCGAGATCTTGCGTGGAGCCCCTGTTCGAGGGAGATTATCAGTGGTCTTGTATGTCTTCCATTTTCTAATTATTGCTCCCACAGTTGATTTCTTCACACCAAGCTGCTTGCCTATTGCAGATTCAGTCTTCCCAGCCTGGTGCAGGTCTACAATTTTGTTTCTGGTGTCCTTTCACAACTCTTTGGTCTTCACCATAGTGGACTTTGGAGCGTAACTGTTTGAGGTTGTGGACAGGTGTCTTTTATACTGATAATGTCAAACTGGTGCCATTACTACAGGTAATGAGTGGAGGACAGAGGAGCCTCTTAAAGAAGAAGTTACAGGTCTGTGAGAACCAGAAATCTTGCTTGCTTGTAGGTGACCAAATACTTATTTTCCACCATAATTTGCAAATATATTCTTTAAAAATCAGACAATGTGATTTTCTAGATATGTTTTCTCAGTTTGTCTCTCATAGTTGAGGTCTACCTATGATGTCAATTACAGGCCTCTCTCATCTTTTTAAGTGGGAGAACTTGCACAATTGGTGGCTGACTAAATACATTTTTTCCCCACTGTATCATGAATATTTGCAATAGCTACACAGTTAGTAGTATAATATTAAAGAGGTTGTCCAGGATAATTTATATATTTATAGTGGTTTGCAAAAGTATTCATATTCCTTGAACTTCTTCAGTTTGTCACATTACAACCACAAACTTCAATGTATTTTATTGAGATTTTAAGTGATAGACCAACACAAAGTAGCAGAGTTGTGAAGTGGAAGGAAAATGAAATAAAAATCTGAAAAGTGTGACATGCAAAAGTCTTCAGCCCCCCTACATCAATACTTTATAGAGCCACCTTTCGTTGCTATTACAACTCCAAGTCTTTTGGGGTATTTCTCTACCAGCTTTGCGCATCTATGTATTGCCAAATGAAACAGATTCTTTTGGATTCCGTATAATAGAATAAAGTTATAGAATAAAACACCTGACTATCAACAATAGTTTAACAATTTATTGAGAAGAGTATAAGAAGATAGAAAAAGGTCTTACAACAAGGAAAAGTATAACAAAAGGTCAAAAGGTCTTACAACAAGGAAAAGTATAGCAAAAGGTCAAAAGGTCTTACAACAAGGAAAAGTATAGCAAAAGGTCTTACAACAAGGAAAAGTATAACAGATATTAGAAGGTATAATCAAACCTTGCAATACAGCAGGTATTGCGGGGTACAATCAAATATCAAAGTTGATTAAACTGTGATATTATCCAAGCCTGCAATACAGCAGATATTGCAGGGTACAATCAAATATCAAAGTTGATTAAACTGTGATATTATCCAAGCCTGCAATACAGCAGGTATTGCAGGGTACAATCAAATATCAGAGTCGATTAAACTATGATATATTCAACACTTACTATACAACAGGTATAGTAAGGTAATCAAACTTAGTCAAACTGTGACTTAATCAACACATGCAATACAGCAAGTATGGCAAGGTAATCAAACGTAATCAAAGTGTGATATAATTAACACTTACAACACTGCCCAGCTTCATTGATGAATTCCGATCAAGGTACCTTCAGGAAAATATCATCAAGCCATTTGTGACAGGTCATCAAGCAGCACCAGGCGTCCCCAATCACTGCTGTCCAGATTGCAACATATGGCTGGGGGATATCATCCGTCTTTATATACCCTTTGTGTGTGTCATAGAGTGGGCGGTTATAGAAGTGTATACACCTCTATAAGGCTTTACTTCCAAGCTCACATTCTTGCGAAAGAGGCCAGTTTTCACCAGAATATGTCTTGTGACACTATGCTTCATACAAGGTTAATCGTTAAGCTGGTTTGTAAGTCTATTATAGACATTAGCTCATACAGAGTTAATACTTTAAGCTCGTTTTATATTCATGTAAACACTAGCTCAAACAGAGTTGCACTTTGGAGTTGATTTTTATGTCTTATGTAGACAAAGTCAAACAGAGCTGCACCTTCAAGCTGTCCATGTAAACATCACATAGAACAGAGTTGAACTCTGATCTTGCTTTCTAGACATATTACCTCATACAGAGTTGAAGTTAAGGTTACATGACTTGGCTTCTAGAAACATCTTGTCAGCCATTTTATCAAGGACAATCATTTTGGTTTTTAGCATTACAATCTAGAGACAAGAGATTTTTGCCCATTCTTCTTTGCAAAATAGCTCAAGCTCAGCCAGATTGGATGGAGAGCGTCTGTGAACAGGAATTTTCATGTCTTGCCACAGATGCTCAATGGGATTTAGGTCTGTACTTTGACTGGGTCATTCTAACACATGAATATTCTTAGATCTAAACCATTCTACTGTAGCTCTGGCTGTATGTTTAGGGTCATTGTCTTGCTGGAAGGTGATCTACTTCCCAGTCTCAAGTCTCTTGCAGCCTCCAACAGGTTTTCTTCCAGGATTTCCCTGTATTTAGCTCCATCCATCTTCACATCAACTCTGACCAGCTTCCCTGTTCCTGCTGAAGAAAAGCCTCCCCACAGCATGATGCTGCCACCATTATGTTTCACAGTGGGGATGGTGTGTTCAGGGTGATCAGCAGGATTACTTTTCCGTGACACATAGCGCTTTGCATTTAGGCCAAAAAGTTCAACTTTGGTCTCATGTGACCAGAGCACCTTCTTCTACAGGTTTGCTGTGTCCCATATATGGCTTGTGGAAAACTGGAAATGGCACTTCTTATGTCTTTCAACAATGGTTTCCTTCTTGCCACTCTTCCACAAAGACCAGATTTGTGGAGTGCACGACTTATAGTTGTCCTGTGGACAGATTCTCCCACCTGAGCTGTGGATTTCTGCAGCTCCTCCAGAGTGACCATGGGCCTCTTGGCTGCTTCTCTGACCAGTGTTCTCCTTGCTCGGTCAGTTAACAAGGACGGTCACGTCTTGGTAGGTTTGCAGTTGTAGAATACTTTGTCCATTTTTGGATGATGGATTTAACAGTGTTCCTTGAGATGCTCAAAGCTAGGGATATGTTTTTATAACCTAACCCTGCTTTAAACTTCTCCACAACTTTATCTCTGACCTCTGATCTGGTGAGTTCCTTGATCTTCATGATGCTGTTTGTTCACTCGTGTTCTCTAACAAACCACTGAGGCCTTCACAGAACAGGTGTATTTATACTGAGACTGAATTACACACAGCTGGACTCTATTAACTAATTAAGTGACTTCTGAAGGCAATTGATTGCACTGGATTTTATTTAGGGGTATCAGAAAACAGGGGGCTGAATAGTTTTGCACGTCACACTTTTCACATTTTTGATTAAAATTTTGAAAACCATGTATCATTTTTATTCCACTTCACAATTATCTGCTTAGTGTTGGTCTATCACTTAAATGTATTTTATTGAGATTTTATTTGTCGTTGTAAGGTGACAAAATGTGAAAAAGTTCAAGGGGTATGAAAAGTTTTGCAAGGCACTGTATTTGGCTTGAGAAGTGCGGTAGTGGATTCCCAAGTTTTCCTTAGGACACCTTCTGCTTTCCAGTCCATCAGGTCTCTAAGTGACAAACCATCTTTAAAAAGGGAAGAGCTGTCTTTTTCACAACTTGCACATCAATCTTGGGAATTTCTTCCCAGAGCTCACAGTCCTCATGAGCAATAGTTTTCTATCTGGATTACGCCATTTCTCTTTAAACCCCTTAAGGACACAGCCTAAAAGTGTCTTATGGACTCAGCCTAATATTTCAAAACAGACATGTGTCACTTTGAGATGCTTTAACTTACACAAGTGATTTTGAGAATGTTTTTTTGTGACAGATTGTACGTTATGTTAGTGGTAAACATTGATCAATATGTTTGTATTTATTTATTTAAAAAAAATAGGAAATATGATGAAAATTTAGAAAAATTCTCAATTTTCAAAATGTTTTTCATACAAATAGTCATACCACCCAAATACAATAATAAATATTATCTACCATATCTCTACTTAATATTGGTATCATCTTTTAATTGTCCTTTAATTTATTTTGGACGTTGGAAGGCTTACAAGTGTAACAGCGATTTTACGGATTTACCAGAAAATTTCCCAAAATAATTTTTTAGCGGCCACTTCAGTTCTGAAGGGGATTATAAAGGCCTATATACAGTGCTGGCCAAAAGTATTGGCACCCCTGCAATTCTGTCAGATAATACTCAATTTCTTCCAGAAAATGATTGCAATCACAAATGCTTTGGTAATAATATCTTCATTTAATTTGTCTTCAATGGAAAACCACAAAAAGAATTGTCAAAAAGCCAAATTGGATATAATTCCACACCAAACATAAAAAAGGGGGTGGACAAAAGTATTGGCACCCTTTGAAAAATCATGTGATGCTTCTCTAATTTGTGTAAGTAACAGCACCTGTTACTTATCTGTGGCACATAACAGGTGGTGGCAATAACTAAATCACACTTGCAGCCAGTTGAAATGGATTAAAGTTGACTCAACCTCTGTCCTGTGTCCTTGTGTGTACCACATTGAGCATGGAGAAAAGAAAGAAGACCAAAGAACTGTCTGAGGACTTGAGAAGCAAAATTGTGAGGAAGCATGAGCAATCTCAAGGCTACCCCCCCCCCCCCCACACCCACAAAACTATCTCTTTCCCCCGCGCCCGGCGGCAAAAAAAAAAAAAAAAGAAAAAGGGCGGGGGGGCAGCCAACCACACAAGGAGAGGAAAAAAAAAAAAATGTGGGGGGGTTTTAAAAAAAAGAGGGTGGGGGGGGGGGGGAGAAACCCCCCCCACAAACAAACAAACAATCTCCCGCCCCCCCGGGGCGCGGGGCAACACGGCCCCCCCCCCCCCCCCGCCGCGGCGCGGGAAAGGAAGGGGCCTGTTGGGGGGGTCCCCCACCCCCCCCCCCCTCCGCCCCCGAGAAAAAAAAGGCCGGGGGGGCTTTTCCTAAAATTACCCGGGAAAACCAAAAACTTTTTGGAAGAATGTTCTCTGAACAGATGAGACAAAAGTAGAGCTTTTTGGGAAAAGGCATCAACATAGAGTTTACAGGAAAAAAAAAAAGAGGCCTTCAAAGAAAAGAACACAGTCCCTACAGTCAAACATGGCGGAGGTTCCCTGATGTTTTGGGGTTGCTTTGCTGCCTCTGGCACTGGACTGCTTGACCATGTGCATGGCATTATGAAGTCTGAAGACTACCAACAAATTTTGCAACATAATGTAGGGCCCAGTGTGAGAAAGCTGGATCTCCCTCAGAGGTCATGGGTCTTCCAGCAGGACAATGACCCAAAACACACTTCAAAAAACACTAGAAAATGGTTTGAGAGAAAGCACTGGAGACAACTAAAGTGGCCAGCAATGAGTCCAGACCTGAATCCCATAGAACACCTGTGGAGAGATCTCAAAATGGCAGTTTGGAGAAGGCACCCTTCAAATCTCAGGGACCTGGAGAAATTTGCCAAAGAAGAATGGTCTAAAATTCCAGCAGAGCATTATAAGAAACTCATTGATGGTTACCGGAAGCGGTTGTTCGCAGTTATTTTGTCTAAAGGTTGTACTACCAAGTATTAGGCTAAGGGTGTCAATACTTTTGTCCGGCCCATTTTTGGAGTTTTGTGTAAAATGATCAATGATTTGACTTTTTTCATTCTCTTTTTTTTTTTTTTTAAAAAAAAAAAAAAAATTAAATTTTTTTTTAAAAAAAATTTTTATTTTAAAAATTTTTTTGAAGAAAATATAGTTTTTTTCACAGAATTTCCGGGGGGCCCACCCTTTTGGCCCCCCCCGTAATAAAAACCCCCATAAATCACCCCATTTTCAAAACGGCAACCCTCAAATAATTCAAAACAGCATTTGGGAAGTTTGTTAACCCTTTAAGCAATTCACGGTAATTAAAACAATATGGAGGTGAAATTTAGACATTTAATTTTTTTCAATACTACATTCATTTAGCCCTAGAATTAACACATTTACAAAGGGTTTAAGGAGAAAATGCATCTCACAGTTTGATATGCAATTTCTCCCGAGCACAGAAATTCCCCACATGTGGATGTAAATTGTTGTTTGGGTACACAGCAGCGCAGAAGGGAAGGAGCGACACTGGATGTTTGAAAAGCAGATTTTAGTTTCCATGGTATGTATTGAATTATGGCAACAGGAAAGAACAAAACAAATGAACCATAATAAACAGTGGAACAAACAAAATGCAGGTACAGTGCAACACGATAACAATATGAAATGACAAATCCAGCATGACATATACCAAGGTAGTATATATAAAATATCATGGGGGAACAGGTAAAAAATAAAAATATATAAGTCAACCTGGGGTAGGGGAAAATAAAAGAAAGAGTGGAGAGGGAGGAAAGAGTAGTGCCACAACGCAGAAGCATAGCAGAAAGTGCTAAGGCCCTGCCTAAGGGGGAAGTAGGTGGAGTGAAAACTCAATCCAGGCACACGGTTATAGCTGTAGACAATATGGGAGACCTGTGGACCCAAGGCGCCCATACCTTATTGAGGATGAGATGGGTATCAGAAATGGTAGAATTGATCCTCTCATGAAGTATTATGGTATCAACCCGTCCCAAGACTGCGGCCACCGATAGAAAAGGATTTCTCCAGTTGGAGGCGATATGGATCAAGGCAGCTAAGAAGATAATTTGGAGTAACGTAAAATGGGCGAATTTCGGGTTAGTGGGTTTAAGATTGAGAAGAAATAAGGGGGTCTGAAATGGGAATGACTGTCCAAAAAGCTGTTGCGCAATCTTATGAATAGCCAACCAATAATGCCAGGCATGAGGGCAGGTCCACCACACATGGAGTGTAGTGTCCAGAACATTACAGCCCCTGAAGCAAAGGGGTGAGACCGCAGGGAAAAAGCTATGGAGTCAATGGGGGGCCAAATACGTCCTATGAAGTACTTTTAGGGAGTACTACATGAGGGTGACCTGCCAACTGCCCTTGGTAATCAATGTGCAACAATCAACCCATTGGGCAGGGGGCATGGTAGTATCCAGGTCTCATTCCCAGGCCATCATAAAGTCAAGCTTATCGTCAGTAGGCAGGGCATTAAGCAAAGTATATATTAATGAAAGGGAGCCTCTATCTGCCGCCCTGAACAAACATAGTCTTTCGAAGCTAGAGGGGGAGACCTCAGGATTGAGCAGTGTGAGAGAATGTAAGAAATGGAATACCTGGGCAATCCGAAAAGCCTCAGAGGGAGGTGGGGAAAATGTCCTAGTAAAGTATTCTTTGTTGAAGACCTGCTGGTTGCAAAGAAAGTAGTGCAAACAGCAAAACTGGGCATGTCTCCACCAAACAAACACCTCAGGTGAAAGGCCAGGAGGACAAAGAGGGTTACTGAATATTGGTATGAGCAGGGAGATTGGGTTTTGTAATCCATATTGAAAACTGACCCTCCTCCACAACTGCAACATGTAGTCAGTTACTTTAACAGCAGCTGGAAGAATGCGTGACAAGGACCGGGTGGCCCATAAGAGCCTGTAGGGAAGTCTGAGCCACTAGAGCAGATTCCAATGTTACTTATTGAGGGCAGCCGTGTTCTGAAAAGCAGATTTTGATGGACTAGTTTTCAGGTGCCAAGTCTCATTTGCAGAGCCCCTATAGTACCAATACAATGGAAACCCCCAAAAAGTGACCCCATTTTAGAAACTACACCATTGACAGAATTTAAAAAGGGGTATAGTGAGCATTTTGACCCCATAGCCGTTTCACAGATTTTATTAACATTGGGATGTGTAAATGAAAAATTACTAAAACATCTGTGGGGAACCGCTCAGGTAGATGCTTGGTAGCAGTGCAGGAAACAGGGACACAGAGACTGGATCACACTCAAGTTTAGAATTTATTCACTTGCAAGTGTAATAACAGGTTTGCCTTTACAAAGGCACACACAAAAAACAAAACCTTCTCGGCTGAGAAATAACTAATACAAGGAAATGGTCCTTCTCTATACAAGAGCCTGGCTGCCAGATTCTCACTCTGGTTACTTTAAACAGGTGGCACAGAATTACCTTCATGCAGGTTCAGCTACACAGCTCGCACTTTTCCTCAGTGTAGTGCCACCTCCTAGTACTGACACACAGCCTATATCAGGCCTTAGGGTGGGTTCACACCTGCGCTTGCTATCCGTCCGTTGCCAATCCAGTGAAAATCTCGGCGAACTGGATTGGCATCGGATACAGACCGGTCAGCGACGCATTGGTTAAAAACCCATTCATTTGAATGGGTTTTTAAAGCAATGCGCGGGTGTGCGCTTACACCCTCTGTGCTGCGAAGCCGTTTTCCGTTTTTTTTTTTGTCAGACACGAAGTCCTGCGTGTCCCACTTTTGTTTCCGACGAAAAAAAAGGATTCGCAGCGCAGAGGGTGTAATGGGTTTTTAACCAATGCGTCGCTGACCGGTCTGTATCCGATGCCAATCCAGTTCGCCGAGATTTTCACTGGATTGGCAACGGACGGATAGCAAGCGCAGGTGTGAACCCACCCTTAATTGGTCAGCTGACCTCCCTGCTGTGGGCTTCTACCAGACACCCTTTAACTGCCTGGTTGGAACATAGCTGTTCTCCCAAACCACACCCTCCACTTTCTCACACATCATATTATCCCCAAAGTTTTCATTTTCACAAGGGGTTAAAGGAGAAATGCACCAAACAGTTTGTTAAACAATTGCTCCTGAACATGGCAATACCCCATACGTGGTCATAATCTGTTGTATGGGTACATGGGGGGCTTGGAATGGAAAGAGCGCTATTTGGCTTTGGAGGGCAGATTTTTTTGGAATAGTTTTCAAGTGCCATGTCGCATTTGCAGAGCTAAACTACCAGTACAATGGAAACCCCCAAAAGTGACCCCATTTTGGAAACTACGCCCCTCACAGAACATATCAAAGGGTATAGTGAGCATTTTGACCCCACAGCTGTTTAACAGATTTTATTAACATTGGGACGTGAATATGAAAAATTGCTTTTTTTCCCAATAAACCGTTCATTTAACACCTTATTTTTAATTTTTTACAAGGGGTTAAAGAAGAAAAAACACACCATAGTTTGTTAGACAATTGCTCCTGAACACAGAAATGCTACATATGTGGTCATAAACTGCTGTATGGGTACATGGTGGGGCTCAGAATGGAAAGAGCGCTATTTGGAGGGCAGATTTTGCAGGAATAGTATTCAGGTGCCATGTCACATTTGTAGAGCCCTAAAGTACCAATATAATGAAAACCCATCAAAAGTGACTCCATTTTAGAAACTACATCCCTCAATGGGTATTATCTTTTTGAGCCTAAGAGTGCTTCCCAAAAATTATTGTACAAATTGAAAATTTAATTTTTTAAAAGAAATATGCCATTTCAGTGCCCAATACCTTGTGCCCACTTTGCGCAAGCAGAGACATACACTCCTAAAACTATTAAATGGGCTATCCCGGGGACAAAACAAGTTATATATGTGGGTGTAAACTGCTGTTTGACACACAGCAGGACTTAGAAGGGAAGGAGCAGTGTGCTTTTTAGCTTTTGGAGTATAGATTTAGAGGGACTTTCTGGATGCCATGTTGTTTTTGCCCTGAAGGTGCCAGTAAATTGGAATTCCCCAAAAAGTGACCCTATTTTGTTGGGGCAATTTTAGAGTCTCTGCAAACGTGACATGGGGTCCAAAAACCATCTAAAGCAGCACTCCAAAAGCACATAGCACTCCTTCACATCTGCACCCTTGAAAATTGCCTGATGCAAAAGTTTGGGCACCCTGCATGGTTAGTACCTGGTAGCACTGCCTTTGGAAAGTATCACAGCTTGTAAAAGCTTTTTGCAGCCAGCCAAGAGTCTTTTAGTTCTTGTTTGAGTGATTTTCATCCATTCTTCCTTGGAAAAGTCTTCCAGTTCTGTGAGATTCCTGGATTGTCTTGCATGCACTGCTCTTTTGAGGTCTAGCCCCAGATTTTCAGTGATGTTCAGATCAGGGGACTGTGAGGGCCATGGTAAAACCTTCAGCTTGCTCCTTTTTAGGTAGTCTATGGTGGATTTTGATGTGTGTTTAGTATCATTATCCATTTGTAGAAGCCATCCTCAATTCAATTTCAGCTTTTTTACAGATGGTGTTATATTTGCTTCAAGAATTTGCTGAAATTTCATTGAATCCATTCTTCTCTCTTCCCGTGAAATGTACCCTGTGCCATTGGCTGCAACACAACCCCAATGCATGATTGATCCACCCCCATGCAATGGTTGGAGAGATGTTCTTTTCCAGAAATTCTGTGCCCTTCTTTCTCCAAACATACCCTTGACCATTGTGACCAAAGAATTCTATTTTAAACTCATCTGTCCACAGGAATTGTTTCCAATATGCATCAGGCTTGTTTAGATGTTCTTTTGCAAACTTCTGACGCTGAATTTTATGGTGAGGATGCAGAAGAGGTTTTCTTCTGATGACTCTTCCATGAAAGCCATATTTATGCAGGTATCGTTGAACAGCAGAACAATGTACCACAACTCCACAGTATGCTAAATCTTCCTGAAGGTCTTTTGCAGTCAAGTGGGGGTTCTGATTTGCCACTCTGGAAATGCTACAAGTAGCTGTCTCTAAAATTTTTCTTGGTCTTCCAGACCTTATCTTGACCTCAACTGTTCCTGGTAACTACTATTTCTTAATTACATTTCCACCTGAGGAAAGGGCTATTTGAAAACACTTTGCCATCTTCTTATAGCCTTCTCCTGCTTTGTGGGCCTCCACAATTTTCATTTTCAAAGTCCTAGGCAGCTGCTTAGAAGAACCCATGACTGCTGTTTTTGGCACAAGGTTAGAGGACGCTGGGTATTTATCAATCTGTAAAAGTTGCATCACTTGGCCTTTCCAAATGATGATTGTGAACAAGCCATAACCATAACCAGATAATGAAGGTCTGAGACCTTGATCATAGTTATCTGAGCACACAAATCTACAAGGGTTCCCAAACTTTTTCAAGGTACTCTTTTCCTTTTTTCTTTCTAAAATTGTACTCAAACATAATAATACACTGATATTGCTTAAAATTATAGACAAGTGTGTTTAATTTTTAACTTCATGCCTTTTAAAGATCATTTCATCTTCAACTTGCTTCAATGTTCACAATAACAGTCATTTTGACCAGGGGTGTCCAAACTTTTGCATGCCACTGTATGACACTGTTGTATCCAGGATAACAAACTTAACAATGCCATATGTGGGTATAAACTGATGTTTGGGCACAGCTGGGCACAGAAGGGAAGGAGCGCTATTTTGGTTTTTGTTGCACAATTTGTTTTTTTGACGTCATGCCACTTTTGCAGAGCCCATGAATTGCAAGTAAAGCGGAATCCGCAGACATGTGACCCCATTTTGGAAACTACACCACTAAAGGGATTTATCAAGCATTTTAACATTGAGCATGGCATTAATTTAATTTGCAGAAATGAATGTGCAGCTGATCGTGAAAAGTGAAAACAGTAATTTTTTCAGTGATATGCCATTTCAGTGCCCGGTATGTTGTACCCAGCTTGTGTCAGCAGAAACACACACTCCAAAAACTGTTAAGCAAGTATCCCAGGCACAACAGATTTTGGAGCATTCATCTCTGATACAAGCCAGGCACAACATATTACGCACTGAAATTACACATTCCTGGAAAAATTGCCATTTTCACCTTTCACCATCAGCTGCGTATTCATGTCTGGAAAATAATTATAGCAACACTTGAGTGTTAAAAATGCTCACTGTAGAATGACTTATTTTTTTCTATACATACTCAACGGAAGTGTTATATACTGTTGCAAAGCTGACTTTTGGTGCAGAACACTCCCCATCTTAGATGACATGAAACATACTTTTTAAATGGCTGGAAAACCCCTGTTTTTCTTTTTGTTCATATGACTTGACAGTGAGGGTAAGACAAGATGACCTTTCACCACCTCCACCAAGTTCTTAGCATCTGTTAATAGCAGCCGTTCCACTGAGTCCAGCATAGTTGGAGTTTTCTCTCTAGCCCCCACTGTTCCTGAACAACAAATGCAGTTAGTTTTGGTGTCTGATGTGCTATTCAAGCTCTGTAATGTCAAAAAGGCAGCGTCGGGCAGAGGGGCATGATTCAGAGCTCCAGATCACAAGGCATTATGGGAAAGGAGCTGGGGAGCTCATGCGCCCTCTGTTGGATGTAACAGATCCTCAATTTGCTTTTGACTCACCGAGCCTTGAGACAGCAAAAGGGATTTTAGCCAAGCCAATTTCACTTATCTGCATACAGCGCTGTTTCCGGATTGTTGTCCTTCATCAGTACAGAGCAAAGTGAATTGGCTGGCTTAGTGGGAGGCAATGAGTGGGTTAGGGACAAGAATCTCTCACATTGAGGAGAGCACCAGTGAGTGAAGGTGTGTAGAGATTTAATTGCCTTTTGCCCTCTACTTAGCATCTACATATCACAAGGCTCCAGAGGCAGCCAGTGTCAGAGCTCAGAATCACATCCCTTGCCTGCTCCTGCCTAACACCGCCCTCCTGACAGTACAGAGCCTAAATAATATATCAAGCATCAAAACTATCAGCATTGATTGCTTGAGAATGGTGGGGGCTAGAGAAAAAATTCCAACTGTGTCAGAATCAGTGGTGCAGCATCTATTAATTGATGTAAAGATCTGGACTTGTTGGAGGTGGTGAACGTTTCTTTCTCTTTAACATGTGAAGTTCTTGGACTTATTCTCTTTTCTCCTTTGTATCTATTCTTGCGTTAGGCTAAAATTAAAACTGTATCAAAATCTACATCTGTAAATACAACCTAACAATGTTTTTTTAAATCTGTCTGGAGGAGAATGGGTTAATTCACTTGCATTCCCCTTTGGAGCTTTAGCGCAAAATAGTTTAATCTATTGCTCAGGGAATTTACACATTCAAATGCTTATCTATGTCCTTAACGCCTTGAAAAAGATATCCCCTTAACCTTCCACTGAGGCATCATTTTTTCATAATCGGAGCTCATCATCCTTGCACAGAACATTAAAGGGATTAGTACCAGAGACCTATATTTCCCTCTGCTGACGGACATCTGCAGTGATTCTTTGAAAACTCTGAAATAAGAATATAAGGGCACACTGTACAGTGTTGGGTAAAGCTACATTCACATTACCATTATTAATGTCTGTTGCTGTCATCTGCCATAGATCAACTGTAGCAGAGTAATGGACACAAATGAAGCCCGCTTCCCATGGACTCTAAAGTAAATAACTTGATGGACACTGTCTTCCGTCAAGATTGTTTACTTTTGTAATGGAAGAAAAAGTCTTGCATGCAGGAGTTTGCAGTCCGTAAGAAAAAGTTAAAAAAAAAAAAACCATGGATTTTTTTTTTTTACATCACAGTGAATGCAGACACCAGATGGAAGGGGCTCCGTCTAAATATATCATTTAAGCTGAGGCCCCATGTTGCGGAAACGCAGATTTTTTTGTTGCAGATTTTGCTGCAGTTTTTTGAGCCAAAGCCAGGAGTGGACTGAGCAGAAGGTAGAAGTATAAGACCTTCCTATATGTTTCCCATTCCTTTTGTAGCCACTCTCAGCTTTGGCTCAAAAAACCGAAGCAAAATCTGCAACAAAAAAAACTGCATTTCCGCAACGTGGGGCCTCAGACTTAAAGAGGATGTCCAGGCTAAAACTGTGTTTTTTTAATTAGGCCGGGGGAAGTGAAAAAAATAAATAAATAAAAACCATACTCACCTGCCCCCGATGCATCGGTGTCCTCCCAATGCGGTCTAGTCCTTTTGCTCAGCCGTCTTCTTTTGCGGAAGTCGCCGCCGGCTGAGACAACCCGTGTCCCTTCCACTGAAGTTGCTGATTAGCCTCAGTGGTCACATGAACACTGAGGCCAATCAGTGGCCTAAGGAAGGAACCTGTGGACGTCACAGGTAGTGATGTCCCCGGGTCCCTTCCTTAGGCTGCTGACTGGCTTCAGCAGTCACGTGCAATGGGGATTTCAGCCAGAAGAAAACAACGGAGATACAGGACCATACCACACTGGGAGCCGCCGAAGCACTGGGATACAGATGAGAATGTTTGTTTGTTTTTTTGTTTTTCTTTTTTTCCCCTCCCCCAGCCTAAATAAAAAATAACATTTTAGCCTGGACAACCTCTTTAATGTCTGTTGCGCTCATCCTGTGGCAGACAAGAGCAACAAACTTAAATAATGATAGTGTTTACAAATCAATTAAATTGTCATGATATTCATATCTAGAAGGCCTCATACACACTTTCTGTATTTTGCATTAGTATTTGTATTATAGAAGCGGAAGTTTAAACCTTTCCATTATAGTTTTTCTATTTTTATATTTCAATCCAGGGTACGGCTTAGGGTGCATTCACATATGCACGTCCTTACAATCAGGACAATCTATGGGATCGGTTCTGGCACAAGATTCTTCAGTTCTGGTGCCGGATCTGTGCCTTAGCTGGATGGAAAAACACTACCTGCCATGTTTTTTCTATACGGCTCCCTTAAAATTCTTGCGCATCTGGCGTTCTGCACAGTCCATCTATTTGCAGTAGCTCTCTTGGGCTTAGCAGCTCCTCCTGTAGGTGCTGCTGCCCAAACCCCCCTCTGTATATCTAGCAGTGAAGACGGCAATTGCACTGTACCAGAGCTGGGGGCCTACTGCTGCCCTGCCTCCTGCCTCTTTCATTATGACAGTGGGTTTGAGAAACCTTGATCTCCCGCCCGCTATGCCTCCCCAAGCCCTGATCCCTTGCACTAGTGGCAGCAAGGATCAGTAATTATCCCTGCTACCTTCACACGTGAGGGCTCTTGCACAGGAAGCAGGGATTGCCAATGCCTGCTGCCACTTAGTGTAAGGGATCAGGGCTTTGGGACAGCTGGTGGGAAATGAAGGTTTCTTCCGACTGTTGTTAAATGGCAATTATATATGGGGGAACTAATGGGGAAGTCCAGGCAGCGTCTATCTGACTCCTCCAGTTCATCCTCACTGCATGACTCCCCACCAACTGTAACTGAGCAGTGTCACCAGTCACAATGGCACAAACATGGTGTCTGCACTAAATTTGGGTAACATAACACATTGCCTCTGCATGGCGCACATGCCAAATTTGGTAATGTGATACTTTATAAACATATACAGTGGCTTAAAGGAGGTGCTGCCCATGGCCAGAAAAGTGTCTGCACATTTCAGCCATTCTTATGTGGACAAGAGCACCCTCTAGAACAAAAAAAAAAAAATCCACAGAGTTCATGCTGGAGTGTTTGTGTGAGCAGCAAAAGGCAGTGTACAGTCATGGCCAAAAGTTTTGAGAATGATACAAATATTAATTTTTACAAAGTCTACTGCTTCAGTTTTTCTAATGGCAATTTGCATATACTCCAGAATGTTATAAAGAGTGATCAGCTTAACAGCAATTACTTGCAAAGTCAATATTTGCCTAGAAAATGAACTTTATCCCCCAAAACACATTTCAACATCATTGCAGCCCTGCCTTAAAAGGACCACCTAACATCGTTTCAGTGATTGCTCCATTAACACAGGTGTGGGTGTTGATGAGGACAGGGCTGGAGATCAATCTGTCATGATTAAGTAAGAATGACACCACTGGACACTTTAAAAGGAGGCTGGTGCTTGCCATCATTGTTTCTCTTCTGTTAACCATGGTTATCTCTAAAGAAACACGTGCAGTCATCATTGCACTGCACAAAAATGGCCTAACTGGGAAGAGTATTGCAGCTAGAAAGATTGCACCTCAGTCAACAATCTATCGCATCATCAAGAACTTCAAGGAGAGAGGTTCCATTGGTGCCAAAAAGGCTCCAGGGCGCCCAAGAAAGACCAGCAAGCGGCAGGACCGTCTCTTAAAAGTGTTTCAGCTGCGGGATCGGGCTACCAGCAGTGCAGAGCTTGCTGAGGAATGGCAGCAGGCAGGTGTGAGTGCATCTGCACGCACTGTGAGGCGGAGACTCTTGGAGCAAGGCCTGGTCTCAAGGAGGGCAGCAAAGAAGCCACTTCTCTCCAGAAAAAACATCAGGGACAGACTGATATTCTGCAAAAGGTACAGGGAGTGGACTGCTGAGGACTGGGGTAAAGTCATTTTCTCTGATGAATCCCCTTTTCGATTGTTTGGAACATCTGGAAAACAGCTTATTCGGAGAAGAAGAGGTGAGCGCTACCACCAGTCTTGTCTCATGCCAACTGTAAAGCATCCTGAAACCATTCATGTGTGGGGTTGCTTCTCAGCCAAGGGAATCGGCTCTCTCACAGTCTTGCCTAAAAACACAGCCATGAATAAAGAATGGTACCAGAATGTCCTCCAAGAGCAACTTCTCCCAACCGTCCAAGAGCAGTTTGGCGCTCAACAATGCCTTTTCCAGCATGATGGAGCACCTTGCCATAAAGCAAAGGTGATAACTAAATGGCTCAGGGAACAAAACATAGAGATTTTGGGTCCATGGCCTGGAAACTCCCCAGATCTTAATCCCATTGAGAACTTGTGGTCAATCAAGAGATGGGTGGACAAACAAAAACCAACAAATTCAGACAAAATTAAAGCATTGATTCTGCAAGAATGGACTGCTATCAGTCAGGATTTGGTCCAGAAGTTGATTGAGAGCATGCCAGGGAGAATTGCAGAGGTCCTGAAGAAGAAGGGTCAACACTGCAAATATTGACTTGCTGCATTAACTCATTCTAACTGTCAATATAAGCTTCTGTTACTCATAATATGAATGCAATTATATTTCTGTATGTGATAAAAACATCTGACAAACACACATAAAAACCAGAGGGCAGCAGATCATGTGAAAATATAATATTTGTGTCATTCTCAAAACTTTTGGCCATGACTGTATGATTGATTACTGCATTCAGACCACAGGGAAATCCACTATTGAAAGCTTATTAGGCAAGTGTATTGCCTCCGAAGGCTCTTAGAGGAGGCCACCAGGTTTGTCAGTAGGGACAACTGCAATATCAGGGGTGAAGTCCCTTTAATATTTATATTAAAGGAAACACACTCATGGAACAATAGATGGAAACAGAACAGTTACCACATTTTGATCACTACCCTGGGGTTGATGGGGATCTACATGAACAATCATAAAATGTAGAAAAGAAACTGGAGGATGAGGAATCAAGTCTTATGGTGGTCCGAGACTTGAAGAGAAACAGGAGAAAGAAGAAGAGAATTTTGCTGTGGATGTATAGAGAGGTATTGGTAATTGACAGCCACAGACAAGACTGAGCCTTATTTGTATGAGGATGATGATGAAGACCGATGACACTGGCCAAGAACAACCATGGCAGGCCCTTCGGCAAGCTGTATGCTTTGTTGCTTACATAGTGACAAGTGCATTGTGAGCATCAAAGGGATGACTATTGGAACACTGTGGTTTTAAACCCTGGCTATAAAGCCAAGATGGGGAAATATTTTCATGCTTCCCAAAGGGAGACAAAATTGGCATATTACCGGTATCAGGATATTCTCTGTATGCAGCAGCAGTCAGTACAGTATCCAGAACATGATGAACCAGAATTTTTTTTTTTTTTTTTTGACCATGTGGACTTCTGGCTCAGCTTATGAGTGATCTATTATTCCATCCATATTTTGTTTACACTGTGATTACTATTGAGAGGCAAAAACAACAGTGATTTATGCTTTCTTCAGTTCTTGATGTTACTGGGGACAGCTGTCAATCACAACAAATGGGCACTGCATCAACAGATTATATTTTCTTTACATTATGCCTTTAATATACTTATACACTTACTCTAGACAGAATGTGTTCAAGCATCTTCTGAAAGACCACATGTCTGCAAAGATTAGTGCTTACACTGGTGACTCCAATACCATCCATCCACATTCATCTGGAAAAAATATATTAACATCTGAAGAAATTTTCTATATAGATATAATTGCCCCTTACAACTGAAAGAAATGGGGAACACGGACAAAAAAAACTAAACATTGTGTATATTTTTAGAGAAATGCTAAAAGATAAAATGTACACGGTTTTAGGTCAAAAATGATATTCTGATTAATTTCATAATATATCTGTACAGGTTTTGAAACTCTGTTTTTATGCAGAGATACAAATCAACAGTGTAGAAAACTGCTAAAATTCTTAGTGTCCACAGCCGCCAATAAGCGCAGTTTACTACATACAGATTTATTACAGAGTTCAATGGCAGATGTACATATTAACTCATAGATACCCAATCGTTTATAGGTCGCAAGAAACTTAAATGGGTATTGTCATCATAGACGTTTAACCCCAGGATAGGTAATAAGTGTCACATCACTAGTAGTCCGAACACTGGGACCCCCCTAGTTATCAAGTTAACAAGGGCCTGAAAGTCCCCCTGCATCCTCCATATGAATGAAGTGTCATTTACTTCTATAGGGCTTAAGGAGATTTTAGACCCAGAAGCTCCAAAAAATAGGTGATACATTTCTCTAATGACAAAACTGCTTTATATCCTAAAGATAAGACATTAATACCTAAATCTAGGCCAACCCCTTTAAATGCTAGTGATAAAGGTTAACGGAAGTACCAAGTTCTAGTGATATTAGAACATCAAGGGTCAGCAAACTTCAGCACTCTAGCTGCTGTGAAACTACAACTCCTACAATGCTTCATTCACTTCTATGGCAGTTCCAAGAAAAGCATAGCAAGAATGCATGCTGGGAGTTGTAGTTTTACAACAGATGAAGGACTAAAGGCTGCCTACCATTGCACTAGACCACAATAGTATCACCTGATCCCACTAGCAGTGGAGCTATATGCAGGGGGCCCGAGTACCACAAATGACTCCTCAACCACTGGTTGATGAACACTGTAGTAAGTGAACTTATTCACACCTAAAAATAATTGATCTCAGAATAAGCAAATTATAATGAGTTAAGTGCCTTTGATTGTTATTGCCTTTGATTATTTAAAGCTGGTTAACGCTAGGTTCACACTAGCGTTCGAGTTTCCGTTCTTCGGGTCCGCTTGGGGACCCGAAATCCGGAAATCCTATCCAATTAAAAAGCGGTTACCCGCAGAAACCCACAGACCCCTTAGGTTATAACGGGGTCCGCTAGGTTTCCGCCTGAAATCGACAAAGAGAAAAGTTCTTGCATTTTTTTTAAGCAGAATGGAGGAAGGAGTCCCCGAATAGTCACACAACGCTAGTGTGACAGCAGCCTAAACGCACGTTGGGGCTCTGAGTGGAGGTCGCAGTGTTCCCCTACATGCATTACTGACAGGTGATTGGGACGGTTTTGGCTATAATACATATTATTCATTGTATCGTGCATGCATTGCCAGTAGGTGTTTGGGATTGTTGTGTTTATACTATATGGGAATCATTCATAAACTGTATGGTGACATGTATTAACAAGTAGCTGATTTTATATCTCTAACACAGCCTTGCTTTATACCTACTATATACATTGGCATGTGCATGTTCTTTTGAATTACTGCATAAATTACTAGGGGTTTTCATCCAACATATGTATGTACTAATATAAGACCTCTTCTTATATGTATGCCATATACAGTGGGCACAGAAAGTATTCAGACCCCTTTAAATTTTTCACTCTTTGTTTCATTGCAGCCATTTGCTAAAAGCAAAAAAGTTCATTTTATTTCTCATTAATGTACACTCAGCACCCCATCTTGACACAAAAAAACAGAAATGTAGATATTTTTGCAAATTTATTAAAAAAGAAAAATTGAAATATCACATGGCCATAAGTATTCAGATCCTTTGCTGTGACACTCATATTTAACTCACATGCTGTCCATTTTCTTCTGATCCTCCTTGAGATGGTTCTATTCCTTCATTGGAGTCCAGCTGTGTTTAATTAAACTGATTGGACTTGATTAGGAAAGGCACACACACCTGTCTATATAAGACCTCACAGCTCACAGTGCATGTCAGAGCAAATGAGAATCATGAGGTCAAAGGAACTGCCCAAGGAGCTCAGAGACAGAATTGTGGCAAGGCACAGATCTAGTCAAAGTTACAAAAGAATTTCTGCAGCACTCAAGGTTCCTAAGAGCACAGTGGCCTCCATAATCCTTAAATGGAAGAAGTTTGGGACGACCACAACTCTTCCTAGACCTGGCCGTCCAGCCAAACTGAGCAATTGTGGGAGAAGAGCCTTGGTGAGAGAGGTAAAGAAGAACCCAAAGATCACTGTGGCTGAGCTCCACAGATGCAGTAGGGAAATAGGAGAAAGTTCCACAAAGTCAACTATCACTGCAGACCTCCACCAGTCAGGGCTTTATGGCAGAGTGGCCCGAAGGAAGCCTCTCCTCAGTGCAAGACATATGAAAGTCCACATAGAGTTTGCCAAAAAACACATGAAGGACTCCCAGACTATGAGAAATAAGATTCTCTTGTCTGATGAGACGAAGATTGAACTTTTTGGCGTTAATTCTAAGCAGTATGTGGGGAGAAAACCAGGCAGTGCTCACCACCTGCCCAATACAATCCCAACAGTAAAACATGGTGGTGGCAGCATCATGCTATGGGGGTGTTTTTCAGCTGCAGGGACAGGACAACTGGTTGCAATTGAAGGAAAGATGAATGCAGCCAAGTACAGAAATATCCTGGAAGAAAACCTCTTCCAGAGTGCTCTGGACCTCAGACTGGGCCGAAGGTTCACCTTCCAACAAGACAATGACCCTAAGCGCACACAGCTAAAATAAAGGAGTGGCTTCGGAATAACTCTGTGACCATTCTTGACTGGCCCAGCCAGAGCCCTGACCTCAACCCAATTGAGCATCTCTGTTGAGACCTGAAAATGGCTGTCCACCAACGTTCACCATCCAACCTGACGGAACTGGAGAGGATCTGCAAGGAAGAATGGCAGAGGAGCCCCAAATCCAGATGTGAAAAACTTGTTGCATCATTCCCAAGAAGACTCATGGCTGTACTAGCTCAAAAGGGTGCTTCTACTCAATACTGAGCAAAGGGTCTGAATGACCATGTGATATTTCAGTTTTTCTTTTTTAATAAATTAGCAAAAATATCTACATTTCTGGTTTTTTTCTGTCAAGATGGGGTGCTGAGTGTACATTAATGAGAAATAAAATGACCTTTTTTGCTTTTAGCAAATGGCTGCAATGAAACAAAAAGTGAATAATTTAAAGGGGTCTGAATACTTTCCGTACTAGGAGTCAGATCCCCTTCAATCTGAAAGCCCATCAATATTAAAGTCCGGGAAAATCCCTTTAAAGTATAGCTGTCATCAGTCCCGCAGTCAATACAGAATTTGTGTCTAAAATCTGGTCTATATAATATGGCTCTTTTTTTTTTTTTTTTTTTTTTTTTTACAAAAAGTCTAGTCTGCTATTCTGCTTTTACCATCTAAAACACCACACAGTTTTGCGCAAAATGATATTTTGACGCAATTTTGCACAAATAGCGGCAAAAACATTAAATAACTTTTGAAACTATGAAGGTATACTATGCAAGCAAACAGTATGTGCTACATGCAACCTTGCCCAAAATAGTAAAAAGCATATTTATAAATTTTATTGTTATGGGTCCCAACTTCTGTAAAGGTGAACTTACATTTTAAGAAGGAAACCTATCATCAGATTTGGGACACTTAAAGGGGTTGTCCGGGATAAAATAAGAATTAACCCCTAAACTAAACCCCCTCCTAACTTCTAATTTACTTACATCAAAAAATCTATAATTACCCATAGTTTCTGATAATCCAGTGACGTTCCGTTTCCCAGTTTCCGAAGAAGAACGTCACCATCCCCCCCCCAACCCCATCAATATTTACGTGTCTCCGGGAACAGCTCCTCCCCTCTTCCTTTCTGCAAGCGCTTTCGCAGTCTGGAGGTGCCAGCGACACATGTGCAGTAGAGATGGCACTCCATCTCTACTGTGCAGGCGTCACAGGTACTTCCGATCTGTGCATGCGCTAGGAGAGTGGAAGAGATGCGTTTCCAGCCTGCACACAGTGAAAAAGAGGAGCCGTTTCCCAGAGAGGAAGATAGGTAAGTATGATGCAGTGGGGGGGTCGGCTGAGTTAGTTAATTGGAAAGGGCTTGTACTGGGTGGGATAGCTAGGGAGGGGGGTGTAATGGAATGAGAGAGGAGGAGGGGGGCAGTGACAGGAAGGTAGTGTGGAAGCTACACAGGAATCTACATCATGTAAACAAATGCAGAAGATGCCAGGAGCTCCTAGAGAAACCCAGAAATCACTCAAAACACTGCTAAAGGTATATGGGTGTACTTATTAACCCATTAATAGCACTAATAGACCTTTTAAAAAAAAGATTTTTTTGCCCGGAAAACCCCTTTAAGTCAGCAGCATATCATATCATTATGACCTTAGTTCTGTCTGTGGCTACATTCAGCAGGTTTTCACTTTAAAACTGTTGGCAGCTTCCAGTGCATGCGCAGCGTGCAATTGAAGTCAAGGAGAGCACACCTCACTGCACTGTGCCCACACAACTCAACATGCTTTGTGTATTCGCTGGGAAGACCTGAGATGGGTTCAGGACATGTCAGAAAAGGCATATTAAACCTTAAAAAAACTGATGAATGGAGCCACCTATAGGACTGGTATCACTGGGTTTGGATTTTGAAACCCACCAGCAGAAGGCTACGCTGTAATTTAGGTGCTCCAAGCCTGTGACAGGTTCACTTCAAGAAGTATCTTTTGGTCAACCTCAACCTTTCAGTAGTGGATATAGGGTGTCTCATTGATGAGTATTGGTAACTAAACATGGCTTGCATGATTTTTGGTTGAAAGGGTTGTCTCATGATCATATGCCTCTGGAGGAAAGAAGAATTGGAAAATTGGATTTCAACATTCCCAATCCTTTTCTTTTCTGTGAAGATAAGCTGAAACGAGAGAAGACTGGCATTGACTTACTCACCTTTCTCAATTCAGAACAAATGCGCACTCAGGTTACGCTATGTTCACATTAACATTGGCCTATCCGTTGTTCTGGTCTGTCGGAGGACTGCTACAACAGCAGTCAAATACGGAGCCTGATGTACCCCATTAACTAATGGGTTCTTACGGATGTTCTTTCTTTTAAACTAAAACCGCCAGCTGAAAAAAAAATCAGACTTGCAGGACTTTTTCATCCAGTGATTTTGGACGCATAATGCGACAGTCTCCAAACAGAGACTCCAACACAGATGTGAATGTAGCCTAAGCCAAGCGCACATGTGTATGGAAAGGAGGAATGGCTGTCACCCAAACAGCATCTATCATCGGTCAGTATAATATATTGTCAATGTGTCAGAACTGCTTAAATGCGGTGGTCAGTGCTGTCACCAATCATAGCTATTAGCAGCAGTTGCCTTCTGTATATATGGAGAGCTCCTAAACCCTCTTAATAATCCCTGCCGAACACAATCACTGACATGTGTCAGGAAGAAATTAATATTCAGCCTGACCTTGAAATCAATTACTACTGAGTAGAAGACTCCATATCTGCATGCTCTTCTCATCTGCTCATAGAACTAACCATCACACAGCTCAGCACACTAAAGCTAGTCCTCACTGACATCAGTTTAATGACAGTAAAGACGTCTGCCAGTATTTACCTTTGCCTATGTCTTAAACGACACCATGCTACTGAACACATGCACTGTACCTCTAAACGTCACATGGATCCTGTAGTCACAACTGCCAACCATAGCTGCCAACCAAGCAGTGATTGGTCAAGCAAGCAATACCCTGCTCCTTCCGCGACTTGTCCTGCTACTGATTGGATAATGAAAAATTCCAACTCTCCTCCTTTGTAAATAGCCAACCACATGCTTCTGACGGCAAGAAGCCATACTTCCTGGTGGGCGGGGTCAGCTTTGGGCGGTTTGTATAAAATACTTGACGTTTCTTTGTGGTGAGTACACATGCTTCAGCTATAGACCGTTCACGATATTCGATTGCTCAGTCTTTATTTTCCCGCTCCCATAGGTGCCCACAGTCTAGTGCTGTGTATGTCCTTGAAACCTCAGTATTTCTCTGGCTGCGCAGTGACTGCAAGATAACAGCGTAGCAAATTTACAGGCTGCATTTACGACAGCTTGTGTCTGTTGCTCTCTGTTAAGATGGTTTTGGGTGCTTGACTTCCAACCCATAAGCCAATGTGTATAACAAAACCATAAGCACTCCAAACACGTTCTGTGATATAGGTGAATGTGCTGGTGCAGAGTATGTTGGGCACTGAGGTAGGTCTCCAAGCGTGACGTCACGTGACGCAGCTGCTGGGCTAATCGCAGGCTCAACAGAACAGCTAAACGGGTCATGTGACATGCACTTGGAGTGCGAAGAGGCCACCCTGATTTATACTAACTGTGAAGCAACCTCGGCCGTGGCTTAGTACAAAATGGGCAGGATTAAGGGTAGAATTGTAATTTGGGGAAGACCGAGTTGAAATGTGTATTTTGCATATGTGTCTAAAACCCCCATATGCAAAAAATCACTAATGCTCGCCCCCTTGTCTGTTGATGAAACTGAGCTATGAGGAACGCCCTTCTGACAGTGGGGAGATATCGGTGCCAAAATTAACGGCATCGATATCTCCACTACCGGGGCACGTACCGGGAAAGCCAGCAGTGCGCTGAATTCAGGGCACTGTCTGCTTTCTAGCGGTATATAAAACCGTACTTTCATGTGGACATGAAAGGTCCTCTTTAAAAGGATTGAAATTCAGAACCTGAAAATTATTGGGCTTGTTGATCTATCCACATAATAAGTAATCAGTATAAGATCAGTCAGGCTAATCAGCTTATTCGGTCACCAGAAGCTGTATATAAGGTATACAGACGGAAGCAGCCGTGCTCCTTCTAAAGCCTATGGTGACACCAAAGCTCCATACACTGTAGCGGTGGCGCTGGGAAGTGCAACTCTGCTCCCATTCAATTGAATCTGTGGATAGGTCATCAGTATCAATCATATTCAGGTCATGGACAACACCTTTACATCTACATTTGTTGTGTTTTTTTTTTTGTTTCATGATGGTTTCCCATCACAGAAACCCAGGGGGGCCTTTATAGGCTTGAATATGGCCCCATGTATCCAAATTGCTATATGTCAGAATTTGAGGAGTACTATGTCTATCCACATAAATCATTTTCTAAACTCTTTACTGTGTGAAAAAGGTATATTGACAATCTCTTTGCATAGGGGGTAGGGCCTAGACACCCTCCATTCATTCAATAAACGTGTTAACTCTATGAAGGTGCAATATGAAACTCAACATGATTGCAATGCAAAACTGAATGTGTTTTGTTTTTCTTTTTTTTTTTTTTTTTTTATTCCATGGTATAACATTGAAATTGCAGGCAATGTAATATATCAAGATGTTTTCACTAACGCTGGTTTCACGCCATGGTTTGAATATACTCTAGCCCTTTCCCTGCCATCCACGTATGTTATATGTCTGCCTAGGGTGGAACTTTTGTAGCAGAGGACGTATGTAATACGTCTATATTACTAATGGCGATTTCTCAGGATCGGTTAGGACTATGAAGATGATTCATTTTAAAGACAAGAATCTCATCTTTAAAATGATACCAAGATCATCATGATAGTCCTTACAGATCTGGATTTGCTGGTGAAAACACAATTCGGCATTGAGATCCCAATGCAGATCTCAGTTCCTGACTTATTATGTAAGCCCCTATTTAGATGGATGTGGCTATTGATAACCCATTGAGACACATACAGTGCCTTGCAAAAGTATTCGGCCCCCTTGAACTTTTCAACATTTTGCCACATTTCAGGCTTCAAACATAAGGATAGAAAATTTAAATTTTTTGGTGAAGAATCAACAACAAGTGGGACACAATCGTGAAGTGGAACGAAATTTATTGGATATTTTAAACTTTTGTAAAAAATAAAAAACTGAAAAGTGGGGTGTGCAATATTATTCGACCCCTTTACTTTCAGTGCAGCAAACTCACTCCAGAAGTTCAGTGAGGATCTCGGAATGATCCACTGTTGTCCTAAATGACTGATGATGATAAATATTATCCACCTGTGTGTAATCAAGTCTCCGTATAAATGCACCTGCTCTGTGATAGTCTCAGGGTTCTGTTTAAAGCGCAGAGAGTATCATGAAGACCAAGGAACAAACCAGGCAGATCCGTGATACTGTTGTGGAGAAGTTTAAAGCCGGATTTGGATACAAAAAGATTTCCCAAACTTAAAACATCCCAAGGAGCACTGTGCAAGCGATCATATTGAAATGGAAGGAGTATCAGACCACTGCAAATCTACCAAGACCCGGCCGTCCCTCTAAACTTTTATCTCAAACAAGGAGAAGACTGATCAGAAATGCAGCCAAGAGGCCCATGATCACTCTGGATGAATTGCAGAGATCTACAGCTGAGGTGGGAGAGTCTGTACATAGGACAACAATCAGTCGTACACTGCACAAATCTGGCCTTTATGGAAGAGTGGCAAGAAGAAAGCCATTTCTCAAAGATATCCATAAAAAGTCTCGTTTAAAGTTTGCCACAAGCCACCTGGGAGACACACCAAACATGTGGAAGAAGGTGCTCTGGTCAGATGAAACCAAGATCGAACTTTTTGGCCACAATGCAAAACGATATGTTTGGCGTAAAAGCAACACAGCTCATCACCCTGAACACACCATCCCCACTGTCAAACATGGTGGTGGCAGCATCATGGTTTGGGCCTGCTTTTCTTCAGCAGAGACAGGGAAGATGGTTAAAATTGATGGGAAGATGGATGGAGCCAAATACAGGACCATTCTGGAAGAAAACCTGTTGGAGTCTGCAAAAGACCTGACACTGGGACGGAGATTTATCTTCCAACAAGACAATGATCCCAAACATAAAGCAAAATCTACAATGGAATGGTTCACAAATAAACGTATCCAGGTGTTAGAATGGCCAAGTCAAAGTCCAGACCTGAATCCAATCGAGAATCTGTGGAAAGAACTGAAAACTGCTGTTCACAAACGCTCTCCATCCAACCTCACTGAGCTCCAGCTGTTTTCCAAGGAAGAATGGGCAAGAATTTCAGTCTCTCAATGTGCAAAACTGATAGCGACATACCCCAAGCGACTTGCAGCTGTAATTGCAGCAAAAGGTGGCGCTACAAAGTATTAATTTAAGGGGGCCGAATAATTTGGCACGCCCCACTTTTCAGTTTTTATTTTTTACAAAAGTTTAAAATATCCAATAAATTTCGTTCCACTTCACGATTGTGTCCCACTTGTTGTTGATTCTTCACCAAAAAATTAAAATTTTATATCCGTATGTTTGAAGCCTGAAATGTGGCAAAAGGTTGAAAAGTTCAAGGGGGCCGAATACTTTCTCAAGGCACTGTATAATCTTCAGGTTGTCTACTTTCAAGAAATATATAGGTTTAGGAGTGCACTTACTTTTCATGGTGTGTAATCCCTACATTTTATAGGATGACACTTTTATTGTAAAAAAATAAATAACTTTCCATTTTTCACTATTTTTTTGGGGGGGGGGTTCAACTGTTCTGGTACCATGGTGCCTGAAACAGGTTCCAGCAAAATCTGCCCTCCAAAATCCCGCTAGTCCTCCTTCTGTTCTTTACCCTACTGCATGTCTATTCATCAGGGATCAGGGTTAAGGAACTTTCTAAATGCTGTTTTGAACTCTTTTAGGGGTGCAGTTTTTAAATGGGATGATTTATGGGGGTTTCTATAAGAGAGGCCTTTCAAGTCCCCTTCAGAACTGAACTGGTCACTTGAAAACTGTTTTGGAAATATTCTTGAAAATTTTGAAAATTACTGTTTGACTTGTAAGCCTTATAATATCTGAAAAACATGAAAGGGGGATTTAAGTTTGATTGCAAGCAGAGATACGGTAAATTATATTTATGAAGAAATTTGGATAGTATGACTTTCTATATGAAGGGCATGTAATTTCATAGTTTGAAAATTGCATTGTTTTTCCAAATTTTCACCAAATTTCCAATTTTTTTCAGAATTAAAGACAAAACATATCAAAGTTTACCACTGACACGAAGTACAATGTGTCATAAAAAACTTTCGCAGAATCATTTTGATAACTTAAACCGTCTCAAAGTTATTACCACATAAAGTGACATGTCAGATTTGAAAAATGAGGCCTGGTCCTTAAAGGGGTTGTTCGGGCAAAAATGTACTTTGTTAAATAGGCCAGGGGAGGTGAAAAAAAATATCATACTCACCTGTCCCTGGTGCTCCGGTGCCTCCCAGTGCTTTCTGGTCCATTGTTGTCTTCGAGCAGAAGTCCCCGCCGCATGTGACCACAGAGGGCAATCAGCGGCTGTAGCGGAAGGGACACAGGATGTCACAGCCAGTGAGGAATTTCATTTCAAGAAGACAGCTGAGCGACAAGGCCATGCTGGGTGAACACCGGAGTACCGGGGACAGGTGAGTATGTTTGTTTTGGGTTTTTTTCACCTCCTCCGGTCTAATTAAAAAATAAAATTTAAGCCTGGACAACCACTTTAAGGTATTTTTAGGCTTTGTCCTTAAGGGGTTAAAGGACCCTCTGTCCTATATGTGGCAGGTTAAAATCCATAAAGCCTGCGCCATAGTATTTTTAATGCATGTGTTTTAGGCCTCATGCACACGGTCCTGTGTATGAGGCCATGAGCCTGGAGCAAAACTCAGGGCAGGTCCTATTCCATGCCATCCATGTTCTGCCTGTGCCTTTCAGTCATGGCCCGGTGGCACGCACACAGTCATGTGCATGCCACTTCAGCCAACTACCAACTGGCTAGGCAGCCTTATGTTGCGTCCTCTGCTGTTAGAGCTTGCCAGAGACCCTGGAAAAAACACAAAAAGTATTTTTCACCACTTATGTCTTCTCTGCTCTTAGGCCTGGTTAAAATCTGTGTTCGGGGAGTCCGCTTGGGGACCCCCCCCGAACAGAAACCTATACACATAAAAAGCGATTTACCTGGGAAACATGCAGACCCCATAGACTTTTCTCTCCGCACAAAACATGCGGAGAGAAAAGTGCTGCTTGCAGGACTTTTCTCTCCGCATGTTTTGTGCGGAAACCAAGTGGATACCACACGGACCCCATTATAGTCTATGGGGTCCGCAGGTTTCCCAGGTAAACCGCTTTTTTATGCGTACAGGTTTCCGTTCGTGGGGTCTCCAATCGGACTCCCTGAACGGAAACCCGAACGGCCCTGACATTCAGAGTGCTAAATGATTCTGTATTGAAAAGCTGACTCTATTGTTCCTATGGTCACTGCAGCAGCACAGATATCCTCTGTAACTGTAGCTATACAAAGTATAATTTAAAAAAAAATAGTTTCCCAGTGGTCTTTTCTGTTCTTTGGGGCACAGATCATTTAAAAAAAAAAAAGCTTATAAAATAATAGACAAGGAAACCTGCATTGTTCCCAAAGAGAAAACTGCAAAAATCACATCACTAGCACAAAAGAATAAATAAATTATAGCCATTAAAGGGGCTTACTTTTTTTTATGGCCTATCCACACGATAGGCCATAACTATATGATCGGTAGGGTGCCTACCAGCTGTACGGAGCCACTTCTGGGTCCCATTCTGTAAACAGTACAGGGCCATGTGCAAAAAGCTTCGTCCACTATATAACGGCCCAGTGCCTTTACTGCTGTTTAGCTCCCACTGACTTCCACTCCCACTGGGGAGGTGAGCTGCAGTGAAGGCGCACGGCTGCTAGGCCCCGTATTTTGTACTGGATGAGCGCCAGGAGTAGCTAGCTCTCTACAGATGGTCGGTACGGGGACCCGGGTGTCAGCCCCCTATCGATCAAATATTTATATCCTGAGGATAGGCCATTGAAAAGAAAAGCCTGGACAACGCCTTTAAAACAATGCATGGTATAAATTGGGCTAGGTCTAAAACTAAAATTATTTCTTGCTTGCTGCAAGCTTGTTCTTTCCTTTTTCTCTTTAAATTTTATTTATTTTTATTTTTTTTTAAAGCCATGGCGGGACCATCAATGTTGAAGCTTGACATTTTTTCAGTCTTCATGTGCAAAGAATGCAAAACCATCCTGGCAGAAGGTCGAAATGCATGTGAATGCAATGAAGTGCTGAATGTAATAGCCTTCATATCAGCTACTGTGCAAGTAGAGGTGGAAGAAATAAAGAGATATGATATAAGTCCAGATCTGCAAGGCTGTGTTTATTCCTACCTGAAATGCAGAGTCTGCACAGCTAAAGTAGGCATGTTTCTGACTTGTGCCGTTGCAGAAGTGGCACACCTAAGAAAATTGTTTTGTTTGTTTATAAAATCCGTTCTGTGCTATTCAATGAAAACAAAAAAAATGCTTGAAGGAAATTTGTTTCATTTTAATGTTACTAGTTGTGTAACACAGCTTCGAGAACTGGAGCAGGAGTTGCTTGACACACACAGACGTGTCCAGGACTTGTCTGACTTAGTGCAGTATCACCGACAGTCACTTCCAGCCGAAGACTGATGAAAGAAAGTCAATGTACTCAAGTAAATGTTTTGTTTCTGGGCATAAGGTTTTTAACACCCTGCCTAAAGGCAATTATAAAGATCTATTTTTATTATGGCTGAAGAATGTTGATTTCTCTTAGCTTGTGCTTAATTCACAGCAATAGAGTCAATCCGTCTGGACAATCTCTGAAGTGACTCTAATAGCTTTTGTGGACTACACCGCCAAGAAGCCTGGACTGGTGACTTTTGTATGTTATGATATTTGCACCAACCCTGGTCATTTAGCCTGCTTTGTGTAGCACACAGCCTTTAAAAGACTTCACTGTGTAATAAGATTCATAATCTTGACCAGTCCATTTATGAGTGTTACTTGTTCAGCTGTATGTTCACATAAAATAACTTTTTTATTGAACCAAATCATTCGTTTTTGTGTTTCTTTCAGATAACTTTGCCAGTTGTCTACTGTAGAATTCTGTTTGTAAAATGTAGATTCTCCTGTCATAGCAGCAGAAAAATAGAAGTGGAGTGCTGGGTTTATCACAATACCTACAATGACAAATGCCATAGTCCATAGTGTGGACATACAGTCATATGAAAAAGTTTGGGCACCCCTATTAATCTTAATCATTTTTAGTTCTAAATATTTGGGTGTTTGCAACAGCCATTTCAATTTGATATATCTAATAACTGATGGACACAGTAATATTTCAGGATTGAAATGAGGTTTATTGTACTAACAGAAAATGTGCAATATGCATTAAACCAAAATTTGACCGGTGCAAAAGTATGGGCACCTCAACAGAAAAGTGACATTAATATTTAGTAGATCCTCCTTTTGCAAAAATAACAGCCTCTAGTCGCTTCCTGTAGCTTTTAATCAGTTCCTGGATCCTGGATGAAGGTATTTTTGACCATTCCACTTTACAAAACAATTCCAGTTCAGTTAAGTTTGATGGTCGCCGAGCATGGACAGCCCGCTTCAAATTATCCCACAGATGTTCAATGATATTCAGGTCTGGGGACTGGGATGGCCATTCCAGAACATTGTAATTGTTCCTCTGCATGAATGCCTGAGTAGATTTGGAGCTGTGTTTTGGATCATTGTCTTGCTGAAATATCCATCCCCGGCGTAACTTCAAATTCGTCACTGATTCTTGTACATTATTCTCAAGAATCTGCTGATACTGTGTTGAATCCATGCGACCCTCAACTTTAACAAGATTCCCGGTGCCGGCATTGGCCACACAGCCCCAAAGCATGATGGAACCTCCACCAAATTTTACAGTGGGTAGCAAGTGTTTTTCTTGGAATGCTGTGTTTTTTTGACGCCATGCATAACGCCTTTTTGTATGACCAAACAACTCAATCTTTGTTTCATCAGTCCACAGGATCTTCTTCCAAAATGAAGCTGGCTTGTCCAAATGTGCTTTTGCATACCTCAGGCGACTCTGTTTGTGGCGTGCTTTCAGAAACGGCTTCTTTCGCATCACTCCCCCATACAGCTTCTCCTTGTGCAAAGTGTGCTGTTTGTTTTCAGATCATTTGAGAGTTGTTTTGAGGAGCCCATGATGCCACTCTTCAGAGGAGATTCAAATAGGAGAACAACTTGCAATTGGCCACCTTAAATACCTTTTCTCATGATTGGATACACCTGGCTATGAAGTTCAAAGCTCAGTGAGGTTACAAAACCAATTTTGTGCTTCAGTAAAAAGTAGTTAGGAGTATTCAAATCAATAAAATGATAAGGGTACCCAAATTTTTGCACCGGTCAAATTTTGGTTTAATGCATATTGCACACTTTCTGTTAGTACAATAAACCTCATTTCAATCCTGAAATATTACTGTGTCCATCCGTTATTAGATATATCAAATTGAAATGGCTGTTGCAAACACCCAAATATTTAGAACTAAAAATGATTAAGATTAATAGGGGTGCCCAAACTTTTTCATATGACTGTATGCATTTTCCAAATACAGGTTGAACTACCTTTTAGCAGAAATGAAAATGTTTTATAATTTGCTTTACTGCTGATGTAATGCATTGCATTAGTGATCAGGCTCCCTTGGGTTCAAGACCTCTAGGGCAGGGGTCCCCAACCACCGGTCCGCGGACCGGGCCGTTGGGGGTCTTTTGTCGGTCCGTGGGGGCGGCGGGCTGGCCTGGGTAAACGCGGCTCCCGTCACATTATGCCGGGAGCTGTGGCTCCTAGCATAGCTAATGGCAGGGACCTGGTCTACAATGCTGTACACCGAGGTCCCGCCAGCACGGCCCCGGTGTACAGCGCTGTTTGGCGTATAGCCCTGCCCCCCCTGCCGGGCGGCGGGAAAAAGGTTGGGAACCGCTGGTCTAGGGGGTCTAATGAATACGGTGTAAAAAAAAAAAATTAAAGTATTAAAAATTCAAATCACCACCTCTTTCCCTAGAATACATATAAAAGTAGAAAATTACAGTGAAACACATACACATTAGGTATCCCTGTGTACAAAAATGCCCAGTATACAAAATATTTATAAAAATATTTTTCCTATATGGTGAAAAAAAATTAAAAGTGCCGAACCGCCATTTTTTCTTTGTTTCGCCTCTGATAAAAATTTGAAGAAAAAAACGTGATGAAAGCAATAGACATTCCTCAAAATGGTATAACTAAAAAGTACACCAGGCCCCGCAAAACAGGACACCCTATGCATCCCTATACACGGAAATATAAAAAAAGTTAGGGGTGTCAGAATATAGTCTACTTTAAATTGGACTTTTGTTAAGGGGTTAAAATGTAAATAAAACTACTTAAATTTGGTGTTCCCGGAATCATACAGAAACATAGAATACAGGTGACGTGTCATTTTGACTGCACAGTGAACGTCGTAAAAACGAACCTGTGAGAAAGTCGCACAAATGCACTTATTCTCCAATTCCACCCCATTATGATTTTTTTTTTTTTTTTATTTTGTCCTGCAAACATTAAGCCCTCACATGGCTCTATGAACGGAAAAATAATAAAGTTATGGAGTTTGGAAAACGGGGAGTCAAAAACAAAAATCTAAAAATGCCTCTGGCAAGAAGAGGTTAATATGACTGGTAGAGGGTTAATGAAAATGTGCATCTGTAGAAAAACATGAAAATATCTGTGTATTGACACTCCCCATCCAACCTGAGAGTATCTGCAGGGTGGAATGAGAAAAAAATTCTGAGCTACAGATGGACCAAGTTTCATCCTCAAGAAGACCAGAGGCTGTTAGCACGGTAAAAGTGAAAGTGCTTTACAAAGTAATGAATTATGCTGCTTTCACATTACCGACAGTATGTCGCCAGGAGGCAAGGATTCCTAGCATCATACATAACTATAATGCTGGGAATCCTTCCCGGCATACTGTTAGGGACCAATTCTCACCTCTGAGACTCAATGATATGAAAACAGTCTCAAGCTCAGTGCACTTTCTACTTAAGAACTGCATGCAGTTTCTAATGGCAGTTATGTGTAGCATATTTCTACTATGTCAGTAAACCAGAGGTTTTCGATTTATTTGGCCATTACCATACAGGTGAGATGTATAGTATTATTATTTTGCTTACTGCTATAACACCATCACATTTACAGACGTTGTCAATTACTGTCCCATACAGGGCTCACAATCTACATTGCCTATCAGTATGTCTTTGGAGTGTGGGAGGAAACCGGAGTGAACCCACGCAAACACGGGGAGAACATACAAACTCCTTGCAGGTGTTGTCTTTGGTCGGAGTCAAACCTAGGACTCCAACACTGCAAGGCTGCAGTGCTAACCATTAAGCCACCGTGCTGCACACATTCAGTGGGTACAGAAAGTATTCAGACCCCTTTAAATTTTTCACTCTTTGTTTCATTGCAGCCATTTTCTAAAAGCAAAAACATTCATTTTATTTCTCATTAATGTACACTCAGCACCCCATCATGACAGAAAAAAAACAGAAATGTAGATATTTTTGCAAATTTATTAAAAAAGAAAAACTGAAATATCACATGGTCATAAGTATTCAGACCCTTTGCTGTGACACTCATATTTAGCTCACCTGCTGTCCTTTTCCTTCTGATTCTCCTTGAGATGGTTCTACTCCTTCATTGGAGTCCAGCTGTGTTTAATTAAACTGATTGGACTTGATTAGGCTGTCAGGAACGCCCTTCTGACAGTGAGCCGTGAAACTAAGACCACCAATAACTCCAGCCCCGGGGCACATAACGGGAAAGCCGGCAGTGCGCTGAATTCAGCGAGCTGTCGGCTTTCTAGCGGTATGTAAAACATCTTTAAGGACACATATCAAAATCCATCTTTTAGTAATTGTTTTTCTATGTAAAGAACCATATGAGTATTGGTTATATTAAGTTTGGAAACAGAAAAAAAGATTCTCACGGCTCACCCATCTGGTATAAAATTGACGCTGCAGCGTCGTGGTGCCTGGAAACACTCCCTGGACTCAGAGGGGCAACATAAGAAATTCCAGAAAAAGTAAAAATTCCAACATCGAACAACACAATTGTCTTAAGATAAAAATTAACTTTTAATATATGTCTTCATAAAAATAACACAAGATCACAATACTCCAACATTAACAGCTTACACGTTTCAGGGCAAGCTTCCCCTTACTCATAACATGTCATTAGTCAGACAAGAAAGAACTTAAAAGCAAAAATAACTGGACCACACCCTGCCTGAATCACCTAATTAAGTTAACCCTATATATCAAACCCACAGTAATGCCATCAAAACATTGCTATAGTCCACATAAACATGTACATTAGTAATTAATAATAAATATACTTCTAAAGCATACATATAATTTTAAGAAACATCCAAAAAGCTTGTCTGTGTGAACTATGAACATCAGGTATAACAACATAACATGTTTACAAAGTGTTATATTAATTATTTCAACACTATCTAGAAAACTTTTTTTTTAAAACATCATAGACTATAGAATAAATCCAAATAACTTACCGCATCTTTACTTTGTTACATGGACACGAGACCATGCCAATCCTGATACTTCCTGTAGTCCTCCGGAAGTAAGACATGGTTACGTGATTGATCGTATGACTGAATTTACTGTAGGCGGCAATTTTCAATGTCATATAATACAAACTCTGCATACGGAGACAACTAACGTAACACCTTCAAATGTAACCACACTGAAGTTAATAAAAAAAAATTCAATCCGACACGAAAGTCCTAAACACATACCTGTTATATAAACTTTTCAAATCTGTATAATTGCTAGTATGAAAAGCATAGTAACTATGTAAATAGAAAAGGCAGTTATACTCCCAAAAAGCACCTATCATTTACTCAGACTCATTCACAACATACTTAGCAGTAAATCTCCATCCTTCTAACATGGGCTTTACATGTATAGTCTACTATTGGTTACAAATTCCTCACGGCATTTTTGTATGGCAGTAGCAGTGTGTTAGCCTAATGTGAACGTGATTAAACATTTCTAAAAATATGACAATCATGTCAACATAATACAAATCATTATAAGTATATACTATACCACAAATCCTCATATCTAAACTCACAAACCACAATATACTATAACACACCACAGTATTAAACTAGCTGTATGTGAATGAATACTACAAGATATATATGCATATTCATATCTATATTTCAATAAACGTACGCCAGATCTGATCTAATATTAAGTCCATCTGGATATCTAGAATTTAACTTTAGAATCCAATAAGCTTCCCTTTTTAATAACATTTTTCACCAATATCCACCTCTGGGCAGTTTGAACAAATGCTCAATGGCAAAAAAAAAGGATGAAATATCCCCATTATGAACAAGCGCAAAGTGTTTTGAAGCATTAGACATACGATCATGAACGGATTTTCCACAATCAACAAAATGTTCTGAAATACGGATCATAATCGCTCTGATGGAACATCGTACATACAAAATGGACCATAAACAATATGGTGGCTGTTGCAATTCATGAAACTTCGAATTTCATATAGATGTGAATCCCCTACTGCATGGAAGTTGATTATTTTGGGTTTTTTTTAGCAAATTTACAGACCGCACATCTACTGTGACCACATTTGTAAAATCCCTTTACATCCAACCATGTGGAATGAGCCTCTGTGTTCGAATTAAATAAACTTGGGGACAAAATATCTCTTAGTGAACGGCCAAGTTTCACCACATATTGCACACCATCTTGTAGAATTTTCTTGACGATAGTGTCCTGCTGTAATATAGGTAAATTTTGCTTAATTATCTGTATAATTTTACCATATTGGGCACTAAACGGAATCAAAAAACTAAGTTTTTTTGGTCATATTTTTCTTTGATCTATACACAGTATTTGTTTCTAATAGGGATGTTCAAGATCTATTGTCTGCAATATCCTTGCCCTAGTTAAAGACCAGTTGGGAGATCCTCTCTTCTTTAGCCTTTTTAGAATCTGTTCACTTTGAGCTTGATACTCAGACTCCAAAGAACATGCACGTTTGGTTCTAATTAATTCCCCTACCGGAATAGACTTCAAAGTATGTTTAGGGTGATTGCTTGATGCCAGGATAGTAGTATTCCCTGCTGAGGGTTTCCTATACAAGGATGTATTAACTTTGTTGTTATCCTTATTGCCCACCAACAGAACATCCAAGAAACAAATTTCAACAGAATGCATGGTGTAAGTAAATTTCAAATTAATTTTATTATGATTAATATACTGCAAAAACTCTGGTACGGGCTCACCCATCACTCACCCACATGATGAGGAGATTGTCAATGTAGCGCCCATACAAGTGCAAAAAAATCGCAAACTGATTCCTGGGAGAAAAAAATACCTCCCATCATGCCATGAAAAGATTGGCTAGAGAAGGAGAAAAAGGGGTCCCATAGGGGCTTCCTGTATCTGCAAATAAAAAAACTTTGTCAAACTAAAAAAAAAAAAAGATGTTTTAGAAGAAATTATGTGACCAATATTAAATATTCACAAAGTTCTTCGGGTGTATTGGCCATATCTATATAAATTATATGCCAGTGCCACAACTGCACTTTCATGTGGGATACTTGAATATAAAGAACTGACATCACATGTCAACTATGATAACATATCATCCCAAACAAAATCACTAAAAGTTTTTAAGATTTCTTTGCTGTCCCTGATATAACCTAGGATCCAAAGAACTAATGGCTGAAGTAGCCCGTCTAGCCAGGCACACAACTTTTCATTAATAGAACCAATTCCAGAAATTATTGGATGAAGGGGTGGTGGAAAATCCCCTTTATGAACCTTAGGAAGACCATGAAAAATAGGAACAATTGAAAACTGAGTTATTAAATGTTTAGACTTTGAATAATCCCTATATTTAGACGTTCCATGACAATCTCCCGTAATGATTGTGAAAAACTTTCGGAAGGTTCCTTCTCCAACTTTCTATATGTTGTGGTGTCCTCCAAGATTTTGAAACAACTACTCTTTATAGTCCTCCTTATTCATGATCACTATTTTACCCCCCTTATCCGCCATTTTTATAACTATTTCTTTATTAGATTTGAATTTAAACAATGCCTTTCTTTCCCGTTTGCTAAGATTAGAGCCAGAGGCTGCAGGATTAATAGACTCCTTCAGTTTTTTTGTTTTTAACTGTAATATTTATTGAAAATTTTTCATAATAAGAGGAAGAGGTAAAATGATCAAGGCATTACATGGTAAATCCAATGCAAAAAGCAATCATTAGATAGTAAAGGCAATAGGATAACAGGACTAAAGACACACACAAAAAGAAAATACAAGGATGGGAAAGGAAGGGCAGGATAATGGGGGAGGGGGAGTGTCGTCACAGAAATGTCAGAGACTTCGCAATATACAGTAGGTGTTTCACGGAGCCCAGATAGTATACAGTGTTGTTCAGAGAGGCCGTCAAATATTCCAGGTTGCAGGCATCCTTGACCCTGGCTAGAAAGTCAGTGTCCGAGAGGGGAGCGGTGGATTTCCATTGCAGGACTATTAGAGTTCTAGCTGCTGTACAAAGATATAAAAATAATCGAGCAGACCTCTTGCCCATCTTTTAGGGGGCAAATTGAGTAAATATGTCAAAGGATCAAGAGGAACACCCTGTATAAACAGTCTGTCAGTGACTTACCTAACCCCCCTCTAATAGTCACGTATCAGCGGACAAGCCCAGAATATATGATAGAGTGTGCCCACCGCAGAGAGACACCTCCAGAATACCTGGACTCCTTTAGTTTGTTTGAGTCACTTTCAAATGGGTGTTGAAAGTGGCTAAATGCGGGTACCCGGGATGTTATAGGGTAAAATGAAGGATTACTAGCCTCAACTCTCACATTGTGAAATGATCTATCACATAATCCCTCATTTTGTTCCTGCAAGCTCATCAATTCCGATATAGACACATGTTCTCTGAATGATAAACCAGAACACATTTGATAACAAAAATTAGAATGATTTCTAGAAGTGTTTAATCATGTTCATATTATGTTAACACACTGCTACTGCCACATAAAAATGCTGTGAGGCATTTGTAACCAATAGTAGACTATATACAGTACATAAAGCCCATGTTAGAAAGAATGGATCCAAGACAGAGATGACACGTGTATGGAATATTTACATGTCTTCTGTGTTTTGTACCCACTCCTGCTTTTGGCCACCATATCGTAAGCCAATTCTGATGAGACCATACAGGCCTTACACCTGCTATACAGACAGGATCCGTTGTGCATCTCATTTTTCCTTCCTTCTGACAGATCAGAAGAAGGGTCAAATAAATGATGATGTCAACCAGGCCAAAAAGGCAAAATAGTGGCCCAGTCATGGAGTGGGGAGGGTGGGAACAGCATGAGAAGTGACATAATGTGGAGGTAGCAGTAGCATGAGGAGGCCACAGAGTGGCAAGGTGACATGATGTGGAGGTGGCAGCAGCAAGAGGAGGCCATAGAGTGACCCGGTGACAGAGAGGGGAGGTGGATGGCACAAAGTACCCGCTGACGATGTGTGAAAGATCCTCAGTGCGCCAACACCGCTTTGGCCCACACCTGAGACTTCTTTCATAAAAAAACCACACTCACCGCCAGTGAGTGCTGGGTTCACAAGATAAATACAAGACAAGCTTTCTAAATTTTATATATTTATTAACCCCTAAATGGGTCGGTATTAACATCTAACACATGCAGTTCAGAACAGATATGTAGATATATACAAGCATTAACAGTTACTAGTTACAAGATACAGTACAATAAATAAAAAAGGAATAAAATTGAAATAATTACTTTACCACACACATCCTGGATGTGGCTCTACTGTATAATCCAACCCTCACACATGGCATGTGGGGATAACCAATGGAGGCAGCAATATCAACACAACATTCCAGCCTGCATGCTCATCACAGTCTCCCAGTAGTAGTCTCATCATAGTATTCTCCTGTAGTCTGATCTGAGGATTCTCTCTCACTGACCTCTTACCTCCTCTTTTATACCCTTGATTACACCACCCAGAATGAGGTCACCGGCGACAGCAAGTCTGATTGATTAACGCACTCAAGTCAAGATTCTTTGTAAGGAGATAGGAACAAGTGGAGTGACACAATGCCTTCTGTATGTTATCAACCATGTCTGATCAACAGCCCAGGCTGAACAATGCATGTGATTTTGATCACTCAGGGCTATGTAGGAATTCAATGGAGCCATTCTGGGATGGATACAAAGCCCCATTGTTACATTGTTGCCAATACTGACAACAACACCTAGGATTAGGGCTGCGCACATTATGAGTAAATGGAAGTAAGAGGGAGATACGCTACCTAGAGATCAAAATACATCTTTGAGTTATAGCCATATTTAAGCGGAATCATCACACGATGGTGGTTGTAAGAAGGAGCAATTGGCATCAGATGTGTGGCATCACGCGGGTGGCAGCATCAGAATAGTAGCTGAGGCAGGTAGCCAGAAGAAACCAGTCTCTTTTGTCAAAGTTTGGGTGAGGCAGCATGGATGATTTAATCTGATGCATCAGGCATTGGTGGATGGAAATCTTGGCTGATCAACGCCTGATTTGTCTTGACAGAGGTCATTCTTTCCACATTTTGGGTGGACAGGCGAGTTCTCCTTGGGGTAAATATGGCCCCCGCCGCACTAAACACCCACTCTGATTCCACACTACTGGCCGGGCAGGACAGCTTTTCCAGAGTAAACTCTGCCAGTTGCGGCCACAAATCCAGTTTGGCTTCCCAGTAGTCCAGCGGATCTTCGAAGCAGGTAGCAGGGTGCACTCCAAGTATGCCACCACCTGCTGGTTCAGGTTCTGCTCTATGTCTAGCTGCTGGTGAGTAGTTTCTTCACTATGCGGGTGAAGAAAGCTGCTCATCAGTGACTCTAGGCTCAGGCTGCTGCTGATGGAGCTGATACTGCTCCTGCCCCCCCCCCCCACAACAGCCATGGCAGTGCAAGGTGAGCGCCTAGGGCCCCCCAGTCAAACCTGCGAGAAGATGGATGATGGCGCAGATAGGCAGCGGCCAACTGACTTCATAGGATGTCTCTATAGTAGTTCAGCTTGTCCTCCCTCTCAGTGGGTGTAAAAAAAAAAAAAAAAAAAAGGCCCCCATTTTTGACCAGTAGTGAGGGTCTAACATGGTGGAGAGCCAGTAGTCATCCCTCTGCAGAATGTTGACAATTCAGCTGTCACTACACAAGCAGGTGAGCATGCATCAGGCCACTTGCTCAAGTGACTCGGAGGGACTCCCTGCATCCATCTCCACTGCATACGGCCACGGTGTGTCTGGGTCATCTGCCTCATTTTCCTCATCTCTCTCTTGCTCTTCCAGCTCCTCCTCTCCTGTCACTTGTGTAGAAAAACCACCCATTTCGCTACACATTGCTTGTGCTCCAATGTCCTCCTCCTCCTCCAGTTCAGCCCCCACAGGGCTCTTGTGGCCGTGAGATGTAGGCACCATGTCTCCGGTCCCCTGACCAGCCAGATTTACCAGCAACTTTTCCAGGATATGAATCAGTGGAATGATGTTGTTCATCCTGTAGTCCTGGCGAATGAAAAAGTGGCCTCCTCAAAGGGCATGAGCAAACGGCAGGTGCTGCCACTGGCTAACATTGAAGTTACACAGGGGAGTACCTCTGTCCGCTTGGGTCATCAAGAAATCGTTTATGGCCTTTCTCTGTTCATACAGTCGGTCCAACATATTGAGGGTGGAATTCCAACGGGTGGAAAGGTCGTTTATCAGCCTATGTTGGGGGACACCGTTCTACCGCTGCAGCTCAAGGAGGGTGTGCTTGGCGGTGTATGAGTGGCTGAAGTGCATGCAAAGTTTCCTGGCCCTTATTAGGATTTCTTGCAGATGGGTGGAAAACTTAAGGAAACGCTTGACAATCAGATTGAACACGTGCGCCATGCAGGGCGCATGGCTCAGCCCTCCTTGACGCAGTGCCGACACCATGTTCTTACCGTTGTCGAGTACCATGGTTCTGATCTTGAGTTGTCGCGGAGAAAGCCAGGATTCGATTTCTTGATGACGGACACGGAGCAGTTCCTCCCCTGTGTAACTCCGTTCGCCAAGGCAAAGGAGGTGTAGAACAGCGTGACACCGCCGTGCCCTGCACATGTGGTATGCTGGATGAGCACTGTGAATTGTCCCTGCAGTGGAGGCTGAGGACACAATAGAGGATGAGGCGGACATTGTTGCAGGACCAATGGCGTGAGAACATGGAGGTGGAAGCAGCGTCACCTGGTCAAGTTGCTGGTGTGTCTGGGCAGGAACCACATTCACCCAGTGGGCTGTAAAGGACATTTATTGTCCTTGACCGTAGTTACAGCTCCACACGTCGGCACTGCCATGCACTTTTCCAGTCACCGATAGGCTCAAGGACTGGCCCACCTTCTATTTTACATATTTGTGCAGGGCTGGTACTGCCTTTTTGGCAAAGAAATGATGGCTTGGGATTCTCCACCTCGGCTCGGCACAAGCCATCAGTTCTCTCAAAGGTGCAGAGCCCACCACTTGGTAAGGGAGGGACTTCAGCACCAGCAACTTTGAAGGAGCTAGTTCAGCTTCTTCACCGTTGGATGAGTGCATGCATACTGTTGTCTCTTCGAAATCGCTTCAGTGATCGATTACTGACGAAATGACTGACTAGGAGGAGGAGGAGCAGGAGCATCATGACCAGCAGATGATGGGAAGGACACACAGCTTTCTTTGAATGAGGTGGTGGAGCCTTGACTACCTGAAATGGGGTGCATGCCACTGGGTGATGCAGCAATTGTTGCGGCAGACTGGACCACCAAATTGGGGCCACGGTTCTCCCAGGCCACTTTATGGTGATGCTGCGTATGTTGACGCAGGGCTGTGGAGCTAACATTGGCACCCGGGCCACGCTTCACCTTCTGCCCACAGATTCGACATATGGCCATGTTCAACTCCCCCCGGCGATTTAACTAAAAACTGCCACACCGCTGAGTAGGTAATTTTACCCCCAACACTTCGCAATGACTGACTGCTACTGCCACTGCCTTCGTGAACCCCTGCACCACTGCTTTCTGGGCAGGTAGGCTCCTGCAGGCACGTTTGGCTCCTGACCTCCCACTGCTGCCACCCTGCTGACTCCTGGCCATGCTACTGACTTGCTGGCTCCGCCACTGCCTCATGCGCAATCTGCCACCCTCTTTTCCCGATGATGATGAAGCCCCTTCGTCACCCGGCTCCCAATTGCGATCGGCTACATCATCATCGAGTACTGTCTGCATGTCAATGATGTCCTCTTGAACGGTCTCTGAGCCAGGAGCCTGACCGCTCGAATCACCAACTCCCACGCCACTCTCCTCATCACTACTTGCCCGCCTACCGGAGGAAGCGGTAGATGTCTCCTCCAGATCTTGGCTGGGCAGTAGCTGCTGACTGTCCTCTAGTAGCTCGTCCTCGCTGTATAGTGGATCTGATCCCACAGCATAGAGTACTTCTCTGGCTAAGGGAACAGAAAAAAACAGAGGCAGGTGAGGGCACAGGGCCTGCTCCCGGGCCATGCCAACTAAGGGTGGTGTCTGATGAACCCACCAACTCTTGGCTGGGGGTATCTGATGTGGCTGTGCCTGCGACAGAAACATTTAGGCCTGTGCCCCTCCCCTGTGCAGGGCCTGTCGCTTCTCTGTCTGATACATAGCTCCCAACCGTCCCACATCTGGCGGGACAGTCCCGCTTTTACACTGCCGTCCCGCATAGCTTACAGTTTGTCCCGCTATGCCCCTGAAGTGTTTTGCTGTTAACAAACTTTATTAGGGTAGGGTAAAGGCTAAATGGTAGATGCTAAATCCTAGTGGCTAAAGGACCTTTGATGGCGTCATGAACATGTGATCAAACTCTTGTGTGGGCAGAGCTATTCTGGATACTGCGGGACAGACTGTGATGTTACAGAGAAAGCTGGGAACAGAGAGTGATGGAAGATAAGTAGGAGAGAAGAGAGCATGTGTGAGCAAGAGGGGGGAACTGGGGGCAGATGTAGGGGGCAGTTAAACTGAAGGCAGATGTAGGGGGCAATTAAACTGAAGGCAGATGAAGGGGCAATTAAACTGGTGGAAATTCAAGGGGGTCATTAAGCTGGTGGCAGATAAAGGGGGACATAAAACTGGTGGTAGATGGAGGGGGCAATTAAACTGGGGGCAGATGAAGGGGGCATTAAGCTGGTGGCAGATGAAGGGGGGACATTAAGATGGTGGCAGATGTTGGGGACACCCATCTTGAGTAACGATTGGTCCCTCATATGGAGTAGAGCACCCAGGACTTCTAGATGTGTTACACAAAAAGAAAATATTTTTAAGATGTTAATACATTGGTATCATACCCCAGCTGCACTTCACTCTTTTGACAAGAATGTCCCGGACTGCTGCTGGCGGTGTGGCACCTGTTCCGCACATATTTTCCATCTCTTTTGGACCTGCCCCCTGCTCCAGCCCTATTGGCGCCAGGTCCGGGGTCTCCTGGAAGGGGTCCTGGGTGTTAGCCTTCCCCTGTCCCCTGGGACTTACCTTCTCAACCTCCCTCCCCCTGATATTTTGCACAGGCCCGCTCTCCAGCTCCTGTTGCTCCTCCTTACTTCCGCTAGATGTCTGATTGCTAAACACTGGCGGCATCCAGCTCCCCTGGCCCTGGAGGAGTTATACGCTAGGATAAAAGATGCGCTCTCCCTGGAGTACCTGTCGGCCCTTCTTAATAATGAGGAGGAGAGGTTCTGCCTGATCTGGAAACCGTGGGATGAGTTTTGGGCGGCCCGGCCTCTCTGATCCGGCTGTTGTGTGGCCCCTTACTTCCTAAATGTCCTTTTGTCACCCTTCTGTCCTTTTGTCTTGTCTGCCCCTGTTTGTTGTCGGATTCCTTGGCCTTTTTGGGGCCATTTCTGGCCAGTTTGTCTAATGCCTTGTAATTTATTCAGAATGCTGAGTAATCCCCGTCTGTCGTATGTTTGTTACGTTCAGTTATCTTATTTTTCTTGTATATTGTTATTCTCTCTGTATGACAAAAACTTTTAAAATAAACAGTTGAAAAAAAAAAAAAGATGGTGGCAGATGAAGGGGGACATTAAACTGGGGGCAGATGAAGGGGGACATTAAACTGGGGGCAGATGGAGGGTGACATTAAACTGGGAGCAACTGAAGGAGGACATTAAACCGTGGAGGGTAGCTGGAGGGGGACAGATCTGCATCTAGTTGCCCCCAGTTTAATGTCACCCTCCAACTACCCTCATTGTTTAATGTCCCCCTCTAGTTTCCGCCAGTTTAAACTGGGGCACGAGGAGAGGAACTTAATACTGTGGGGCAATTGGAGGGGACCATTATAACGTGGGGGCATATAATGTTAGGGTGACTAGGAGCATTATACTGTGTGGGGGCACATGGAAAAATAGATGAGAATGGGCGGAGTCAACGTAGAAGTGGGTGTAGCCAAATTCACCATGGCGCGCATAGCGTGCCGCATATTTTGACCCTCTTTCTGTCCTTTGAAAGTTGGGAGGATCCCAGTACTGTGCATGTCATGGAGTGGAAATACATCGATTTACCATACATGGTATACATGGTGTGACATATCTCACATTCACCTTATAAGCACAAATATCCAGAGGTAATAATTTCCATAGTGGCTGGCAAGCGACTTTCTAGGAATCATCGATGGCACATCTGGAGGAGAGACTATACTACAAAACAAGGTAGTTTTGCAATTTAGGGGAAGCTGGGGACAATGAATCCTTGGCCATATTGATAATACAGCTTTCCTAGATAATACTCAGAAACTGCACAGCATATATACATGAGAGCAAGTCATGGGATCACATTTATGTGTTTATTTTGGGGGGGAAAAGCTCTTATAAAACCAAACCTACTGTATTTATTCTTTATCATGTACTCGCAGACTACCCTGTAAGTTCATGTCCCCTTATCCATGAAAATGAATTGCTGTTACTTGCAGGACGTTCAGTCACTTCCACTGTTGCTGCCAAAACAAGCAACCAGGTCTCCCTTGGATACATTACAGTGGGGAAAAAAAGTATTTAGTCAGCCACCAATTGTGCAAGTTCTCCCACTTAAAAAGATGAGGCCGGCCTGTAATGGTCATCATAGATAGACCTCAACTATGAGAGACAAAATGAGAAAACAAATCCAGAAAATCACACGGTCTGATTTTTAAAGAATTTATTTGCAAATTATGTTGGAAAATAAGTATTTGGTCACCGACAAACAAGCAAGATTTCTGTAACTTCTTCTTTAAGATGCTCCTCTGTCCTCCACTCATTACCTGTAGTAATGGCACCTGTTTGACATTGTTATCAGTATAAAACACACCTGTCCACAACCTCAAACAGTCACACTCCAAACTCCACTATGGTGAAGACCAAAGAGCTGTGGAAGGACACCAGAAACAAAATTGTAGACCTGCACCAGGCTGGGAAGACTGAATCTGCAATAGGCAAGCAGCTTGGTGTGAAGAAATCAACTGTGGGACCAATAATTAGAAAATGGAAGACATACAAGACCACTGATAATCTCCCTCGATCAGGGGCTCCACGCAAGATCTCACCCCGTGGGGTCAAAATGATCACAAGAATGGTGAGCAAAAATCCCAGAACCACACGGGGGGACCTTGTGAATGACCTAAAGAAAGCTGGGACTAACGTAACAAAGGCTACCGTCAGTAACACACTACGCCACCAGGGACTCAGATCCTGCAGTGCCAGACGTGTCCCCCTGCTTAAGCCAGCACATATCCGGGCCCGTCTGAAGTTTGCTAGAGAGCATTTGGATGTTCCAGAAGAGTATTGGGAGAATGTCATATGGTCAGATGAAACCAAATTAGAACTGTTTGGTAGAAACACATCTCATCGTGTTTGGAGGAGAGTGAATGCTGAGTTGTGTCCAAAGAACACTATACTTACTGTACTGTGAAGCATGGGGGTGGCAACATCATGCTTTGGGGCTGTTTCTTTGCAAAGGGACCAGGACGACTGATCCGTTTACATGAAAGAATGAATGGGGCCATGTATCGTGAGATTTTGAGTGCAAACCTCCTTCCATCAGCAAGGACATTGAAGATGAAGCGTGGCTGGGTCTTTCAGCATGACAATGATTCCAAACACACCGCCAGGGCAATGAAGGAGTGGCTTCGTAAGAAGCATTTCAAGGTCCTGGAGTGGCCTAGCCAGTCTCCACATCTCAACCCCATAGAAAACCTTTGGAGGGAGTTGAAAGTCCGTGTTGCCCAGCGACAGCCCCAAAACATCACTGCTCTAGAAGAGATCTGCATGGAGGAATGGGCCAACATACCAGCAACAGTGTGTGCCAACCTTGTAAAGACTTACAGAAAACATTTGACCTCTGTCATTGCCAACAAAGGATATATAACAAAGTATTGAGATGAACTTTTGTTATTGACCAAATACTTATTTTCCACCATAATTTGCAAATACATTTTTTAAAAATCAGACAATGTGATTTTCTGGATTTGTTTTCTCATTTTGTCTCTCATAGTTGCGGTCTACCTATGATGTCAATTACAGGCCTTTCTCATCTTTTTAAGTGGGAGAACTTGCACAATTGGTGGCTGACTAAATACTTTTTTCCCCACTGTATATACAAAAATGTACAAATATTCATAGCAAATATAGTTATATGGTATTACATATAGTAGGAAATATAGTAATAGGTCCACATCACCATTGTAAACTTATTTAGGCACCAAGTACTCAAAGCAGAATCGGCTGTTTACTTTGGCTATGAGAGTAGAGTAGAAGACATCCAACAGGCAGACCCTTCAGTTTTAGGATGTCTATAGGATGTCCCAATAAAGAAAGGCTAGTTTATGAATATGTACCCACTACAAGACCCCCATATCCTGCAAGCCCTAATGCATAGTGTCATGGAGTCAGCACAGTTATGGGGCCACTGTGGAAATATAAGCGTGACTTATCTACTTTCACTGAACATCTAGGAGACTCCTGAATTAATAGAAGAAGATCCATATGTTGTCACCTTTGTGTGTAATGGCTAAGACTAAGGGGTGGAGAGTTTCCATATCTGCACTTCTGTTCTCCGTCTTGCTATGCACTACCACTCCATCTCCTCTCTGTGTCCACTTTAGGAGACCTCACAAGAGGCACAAGGCACTTTTTTTGGCCTCCAGTCTGCCACTACTTTCACAATGGACAGCCCAGGCCTACAGGTCTGATAACAAAGCAACAAGTTCTACATGCACCCCTGAGGATAGGTCATCTACATACATCCTGAGAATAGGCCATAAATAAAAATTACTTGGAAAACCCCTTGAAACATATGTTTTAAGAATTTATGATTTAAAAAAAAAAATTAATGTTACTATCTATATTTTAAAAAGTATTAATTCCTTCATTTTTCACTCTGGCCATTACACCTAATAGTAGACTGATATTTACCAATTCTGTGAGAAATTTCTTTGCAGCAGTCAAATCATTTATGTCACAGACAAGACATGATTACAATAGAAGCGCTATATAAGTAAACAACATAAATATAATAATAATAACTTTATTTATATAGCACCAACATATTCCGTAGCACTTTGCAAATCAGAGGACACATGAACAGACAATATGAGACATTACAATGTGACAAAGAAATAAACATATCAAACAATAGGAGTGAGGGTCCTGCTCACAAGAGCTTACATTCTATGAGGAGATAGAGGGACACAAGAGGTCAGAGGCCTTCTTTGCTACCATGGTCCAGCCATCTTTTAATAGAAAAGGTTGTGTAACTGAAGCTGTATGAGCCCGTCACCAGCCAGTATCTGTGAATAAACATACTAAGTGCAAGGAGTGCAGTGTAACTTCTAGATGGAGAGGACAGGATCTGAGGAACAGAGGAGGAAGGGTAAAAGGTGTTATTGTTCTTCACCTCCGCACACTACACTGTGGTCAGGTCACGTGATAAGCCTGACCATACAGATGTGATTTTAGGGCAGTTTTGAAGCTGCTGTAGTTGGGGATTAATCGGATTGTCTTGGGGTAAAGCATTCCAAAGCACCGGTGCAGTTCAAGGAAAGTCTTGGAGATGGGAGTGGGATGATCGGATAACAAGGGATGCAAGTCTAAGGTCATTGGCAGAACGGAGAGGACGGTTAGGCCGGTAGACAGTGATGAGAGAGGAGATATAAGGGGGTGCAGCACTAAGGATGGATTTGTGGGTCAGTGTGATAATTTTATATTGTATTCTGTGATGGATGGGCAACCAATACAGCGACTGACACAAGGTAGATGCGTCTGTGTATCGGTTTGACAGAAAGATGAGTCTGGCGGCCGCATTCAGGACAGATTGTAAAGGGGAGAGTTTAGAAAGAGAAAACGCAATAAGAAGAGAATTGCATTAGTGAAGACGAGAGAGAATCAGAGCGACCATGAGGGTTTTTGATGTTTCCACAGTGAGAATAACACCTCTGTAGATAATACCACTAAGCCATCATTACATCTACTACTGACAGTAGATGGTTTCACAGCTTATCTACTCCCCTCCCTGCATAGAGCATGTATAGAAATCTCCTCCATAGACCTCAATGAGCCAGCTCCAGTCTACAGTATTACTGTCTATGGCCATAACTATGCTGTACAGCATATCACTAAATGCTATTAACAAAACAAACTAAAAGCTAAAGGCAAGATGGCCGCCCCCATAAAAATGCATAGGAAATAGAATAAAAAATATACAATCAGGAAATAAAAAAAGATTAGAAAAAAAAGTAATACATTTCACTATCTGAATTCATAAATAAAAAATGGTGATACATTCCCTTTAAATGTTGACAGCTGGGAAAATAACCATTCCTGCAGCCCAGTTACCCTGACAGGATGGACCCGGACCTCAGATGAAAAGGTGCACAGAAATAATACACACAGTGTTGTCACAGTACAGGGATAATACAGACAGTGCTGTACCAGTACAGAGACAAAGCACACAGCGATGTCATAGTACAGAGAGAATAAACACAGTGATATCACAGTACAGGGATAATGTACACAGTGATGTCACAGTACAGGAATAATATACACAGTGATATCACAGTACAGGGATAATGTACACAGTGATGTCACAGTACAGAGATAATATACACAGTGATGTCACAGTACAGAGATAATATATCCAGTGATATCACAGTACAGAGATAATGTACACAGTGATGTCACAGTACAGGGATAATGTACACAGTGATGTCACAGTACAGGGATAATATACACAGTGATGTCACAGTACAGAGATAATATACACAGTGATGTCACAGTACAGGGATAATATACCCAGTGATATCACAGTACAGGGATAATATACACAGTGATGTCACAACACAGCTTACTTACAGTGCCTTGAGAAAGTATTCGGCCCCCTTGAACTTTTCAACCTTTTGCCACATTTTAGGCTTCAAACATAAGGATATAAAATTTAAATTTTTTGGTGAAGAATCAACAACAAGTGAGACACAATCGTGAAGTGGAACGAAATTTATTGGATATTTTAAACTTTTGTAAAAAATAAAAAACTGAAAAGTGGGGAGTGCCAAATTATTTGGCCCTCTTAAGTTAATACTTTGTAGCGCCACTTTTTGCTGCAAGTACAGCTGCAAGTCGCTTGGGGTATGTCTCTATCAGTTTTGCACATCGAGAGGCTGAAATTCTTGCCCATTCTTCCTTGGAAAACAGCTCGAGCTCAGTTAGGCTGGATGGAGAGCGTTTGTGAACAACAGTTTTCAGCTCTTTCCACAGATTCTCGATTGGATTCAGGTCTGGACTTTGACTTGGCCATTTTAACACCTGGATACGTTTATTTGTGAACCATTCCATTGTAGATTTTGCTTTATGTTTGGGATCATTGTCTTGTTGGAAGATAAATCTCCGTCCCAGTCTCAGGTCTTTTGCAGACTCCAACAGGTTTTCTTCCAGAATGGTCCTGTATTTGGCTCCATCCATCTTCCCATCAATTTTAACCATCTTCCCTGTCCCTGCTGAAGAAAAGCAGGCCCAAACCATGATGCTGCCATCGCCATGTTTGACAGTGGAGATGGTGTGTTCAGGGTGATGAGCTGTGTTGCTTTTACGCCAAACATATCATTTTGCATTGTGGCCAAAAATTTCGATTTTGGTTTCATCTGACCAGAGCACATTCTTCCACATGTTTGGTGTGTCTCCCAGGTGGCTTGTGGCAAACTTTAAACAAGATTTTTTATGGATATCTTTGAGAAATGGCTTTCTTCTTGCCACTCTTCCATAAAGGCCAGATTTGTGCAGTGTACGACTGATTGTTGTCCTATGGACAGACTCTCCCACCTCAGCTGTAGATCTCTGCAGTTCATCCAGAGTGATTATGGGCCTCTTGGCTGCATCTCTGATCAGTCTTCTCCTTGTTTGAGATGAAAGTTTAGAGGGACATCCGGGTCTTGGTAGGTTTGCAGTGGTCTGATACTCCTTCCATTTCAATATGATCGCTTGCACAGTGCTCCTTGGGATGTTTAAAGTTTGGGAAATTTTTTTGTATCCAAATCCGGCTTTAAACTTCTCCACAACAGTATCACAGACCTGCCTGGTGTGTTCCTTGGTCTTCATGATGCTCTCTGCGCTTTAAACAGAACCCTGAGACTATCACAGAGCAGGTGCATTTATACGTAGACTTGATTACACACAGGTGGATTATATTTATCATCATCAGTCATTTAGGACAACATTGGACCATTCAGAGATCCTCACTGAACTTCTGGAGTGAGTTTGCTGCACTGAAAGTAAAGGGGCCGAATAATATTGCACGCCCCACTTTACAAAAGTTTAAAATAACCAATAAATTTTGTTCCACTTCACAATTGTGTCCCACTTGTTGTTGATAGGTAACGGGCCCTATTTACTTACCAATCCCCGCTCCTGCTCATGGCCGCCTGCGCTTCCCATTCTGCGGAGGTGACTGTGAGCAGGAGCGGGGATCGATAAGTGAGGCCGTGGGCAGCGAACCCCACAAACACTGCTATCATTATACTCTGGGGTCTTTTCAGAACCCAGAGTATAATGATCGGAGGGCCAGGAGAGGTGAGGGAACATAAAAAAACACTGTTACTTACCTCTCCTACGCTCTGCAGGCTTTGTGCCTGTTTGGTGACATCACGTGGGTCGGGCCTGCGTCATTGTGTGTTGTGACGCCGGCCCGGCTCACGTGAGATCTGGTCCAACATTGTAGATGATCGAAGTAGCGGGGAGTGCGCCGGAGCCAGGAAGAGGTAGATAACATTGTTTTTTTTTTTTTTTTGTATAAACGCCTGGGTCTCTGATCATTATACTCTGGGGTCTGAAAAGACCCCAGAGTATAATAATTTTTCATGGGTGGTCCACAATGGGGCATAATACTGTGTGCAGGGGCCGCTATGTGGCATAATACTGTATGCAGGGGCCATTATGGGGCATAATACTGTGTGCAGGGGCTGCTATGGGGCATAATACTGTGTGCAGGGGCTGCTATGGGGCATAATACTGTGTGCAGGGGCCGCTATGGGGCATAATACTGTGTGCAGGGGCCGCTATGGGGCATAATATTGTGTGCAGGGGCCGCTATGGGGCATAATACTGTGTGCAGGGGCCACTATGGGGCATAATAGTGTGTGCAGGGGCCACTGTGGGGCATAATAGTGTGTGCAGGGGCCACTGTGGGGCATAATACTGTGTGCAGGGGCCACTATGGGGCATAATAGTGTGTGTATGGGCCACTATGGCGCATAATAGTGTGCACAGGAATGCGGTTTGTGCGGGTGGGGTTTGGAGGGGGCGGTGGTTCGGGGGGGGCCCCATGTCAAATGTTCGCCTTGGGGCCCAGCCATTCCTAGTTACGCCACTTGTCGGATCCCAAACAGAACCTGAATTCATCGCTAAAGAGGATACAATTCCAGTCTGTAGCAGTCCCGATTTCAACATAATTGCAAACAAAGGCGACGGTGGTTGGCATTCAATGGCAGGACACATAATGGGCATCATGTACTAGTGCAGAAAAAATCCTTATCCCTTTTGGGAACGGTCCTTTTATCTCATTTACATAATGGGCATCAGTCCTGCCACCTGTGTCTAGATGCTGATCAGGGAAAATGTGGAAGCAGGAATACCCTCTTGTCACGGAGGAAATTATTGAGGTAGCAAAACCGAGCGTGTCTCCATCAAACAAACACCCCAGGGGATAGACCAGGAGGGAAAAGGGGGTATTTGGTAAAAGGTGAAATTGGGCTTTGCAACCTATAACTAAAGTGCACTCTCCGTCACAATTGCAGCATGTAATCAGTTACCGTTTGGCTGTTCTGACCTCCTGCTCCTGCTTCCAGACCTACGTTCTCTGCCTGCCGATTCTGTACCTTCCCTCCTGTTCTGACCACCGCTTGCCTCCTAGACCTCGTCTCCTTGATCTCCGATTTGACTACTGCGTGACCTCCTGATACCGACCCAGCTTGCTGACTACTCTCTCATCTGACTCCTTTGTACTGCTGTACTTACCGTCACTGGGGGCGGCATATTTACTATTTAATGTAAACCAGCTCAGCATAGGCCGCTTTTAAAAAAAAGAAAGCTGAGGGCCTGTCTTGGACTGGTTTACGAGACCTCAGCATGTCAGCACAGGTGGCGATACAATGACGTAATTGCACCTCCTACGCTGAGACACAAACGTCATATGCGCGGACAAGAAGAGGAGGCAGCGGCTCCATCAATGGATCGCAGGTAGGTGAGGATAACTTTTTTTTATATATATAAATAGGCCGTAACCTGCTGGAGTATCCTCAGCAGGTAACGGTCTATTTATTTACCTACCCCGCGTCTGCTCGTGGCCGCCTCCGCTTCCCCTTCTGCTATGGGACGCAGAAGGGGAAGTGGATGCCGCTGTGAGCAGCCGTGGGCATCGGTAAGTGAGGCCGCGGGTCTCCAATACTACTATTATTATACACTGGGGTCTTTTCAGACCCCAGAATATAATAATCGGAGACCCAGGGGAGGGGAGGGAACATAAAAAACAATGCTATTTACCTCTCCTGCGATCCGATGTTACTGGTGACGTCATCAGGTCGCGTTGCCGGCCTGATCACGTGACGTGTGTGCGCAATTAAACATGTCCGAAAGCTGCAGGGAGTGCACTAATGTCCAGGAAAGGTAAGTAACACTGGTTTTCAGGTTTGTCACCTCTCCTGGGTCTCCAATCATTATACTCTGGGGTCTGAAAAGAGGCATAATACAGTGTGCAGGGGCTGCTGTGGAACATTATAGTGTGTGTAAATGGGGCGCTAGAAACAGGGGCTATGGCACCTATTTATATTATACACTGTCTGTTTATAGTGACCGTGTCATGTAATTACAGCCTTGTCACATGGACGTGTATAGGATGATACTGTAGTTACATTACATGGCCGCTATGAGATGAATGACACTATAAAAACAGAGAAGCGGTCATGGCGTTTACACAGGTACCATTCAAACAGCTGATCAGTAGGGGTTCTGAGTTTTTGAGCCCCACTGATTAGTTTATTAATGACCTGGAAAACCTTTTAATTAGTTAACACCTGGGGCTTTATTAATAAGGGGCACTATTTTTACAGGGTACACATGGACATTATTAATATAAAGATGCACTTCGGAGTATTATTCATTATGGGGGGTTATATCATATATTTTATAATTGGGGTAGCAGCAGGTTGGGTGTGCAGGTGAGGAAAATTTGGGTCCGGTGCCTGAAAAAGTGAGGAGCCAAAGATGTCTGTGTTGCAAACTTTACAGAGACAAGTCACAGCTGGAAGAAGTGGTCATGGCGGTCCAAAGGGAAGAGAAGGGAAATGTGACCAATTAGTCAGAGACGTCATCTGTAAGTCACAAAATGTTACTGCACTGTATTCACCTAAATGATAGAGGATAAATACCTGATTGATGGGGATCTGTCTGCTGAGACCCCTACTGAGCCTGAGAATTGGGTTTTTTCCCCACACTGGGTGGGCATTCAGCCTGACCACAGCCAGGCTGAATATAGGTGTATCACTTGGTGGATGGACGAACCCACGTTGCACTCATTCACTTCAATGGGAGTGCCAAAGATACCCGAAGTCCAGTACTCAGCTATTTGCGGTGTTCCTATTATAGAGAATGGGGGCCACGTGGGCTCGTTCATCCACCAAGCAGAAGATGTGTGAAGTTATTGTCATTGTTAATACCGTATTGTTGATCTGATACTGAAGTAATGCAGTAAGAAGAATTCTTAAAAACAGTTTTATAACTTTGTGTATTGTGTATATTGTGCAACGATAACAGAGTGTGAAGCTAGTAGCATGGAAACTCAATTTTTTATTTTTTTTTTTTTGTTGGGGGGGGGCGTCTTTCTATAGGCTGCCTCAGGCAGCAAAGAGGCTAGGTTCACCACTGCCAACTTGGACTATGTTATATTGGACCACCTACTGGAAACTACCTGCTATTGCATCTTCCTCTGCTTCTGGATTTCCATCAGCCTCTACACTTGCTCAAGTGAGTGGTTTTCAGATTTCTGGGCCTGATGTGACTTGTGGTGCACCGTGCATCCCACGCTCCCAGGAGGGCTTTAATTGTAGCCGAAAGAAGCAGCCAAGTCCATCTCCACCATCAGGAGCTCTGGTGAAAACCTCTGGAGGCTGGCTTCGGCCCGCTCGGGGGGGTGCCAGATGTTTGGCGCTATTTACCATAGTGTGCAGGGGTGTTTGGTTTTCTGGGACCAACTATCTGTCTTGTACGGCATTAGGTTCATAACAGAATAGCCAGCCTAAAAAATATTTAAGGAGATTCTATCTTCAAGACATCCGCCATGGAATGGCAGGCTCTAGTTGATCAAATGCAGGGCCATACTCACCTAGTCCAAGACTTAGCAGAGAGAGTGCAACGTCAAGAGCAAGCTCAATCCCAAGTCACACTTCATAGTCCTGCTCCTGTGGAACCCAAGGTCAATCTACCGGATAGATTTTCTGGGGGCCGAGCTTCGTTTATTAATTTTCGTGAAACCTGCAAGTTGTATTTTCGCCTCATGCCGCATTCTTCTGGTTCTCCAGTGCAACAGGGATCCACAGCCTGGGGCCTTTTCATTACCTCCCTAAATAACTTTTTTACCTCCTTCTGTATTATGAGCCAGATCTACAGGCAGTGGCTGAATCCAAGCTCTCGTCTCTACGGCAGGGTAGCCAGGCAGCTGAGGACTATTGCGCAGAATTTGGGAGGGGGTCAGTGCAGTCCCAGTGGAATAATTCCGCTCTTTGTTCTCAATTCCGCAAAGATCTATCTGACTCCATTAAAGATGCTCTGGTTAATTATCCCCAACCATCTACTCTGGAGGGAAGCATGAAACTTGCCATCAGATTAGACAGGCACCTATGGGAGCGTAAAAGAGAACGTGTTTTGTTTGACCTGCCTCCTTCTGTTTCTGTTATGTCGCATGACTCTGGACCTGAACCTATGCAACTTGGCTCTGCTATGCCTTCCTGGGATCGTAAGGATTTCAGGAGATGGAAAGGTCTATGCTTTTACTGTGGTAAAGCAGGTCACGTATTAAACAAGTGCCCCAAACGACCTAGACAGGAGAGCTCTCAGCGCCGGAGGTCTCCCCAGACGGACCGCCTAGGCGAACAAGTACCTCCATCTATGTCTTTTCAAAAAGTTGTGTTGCCTATAGAAATTACTATCTATGATAAGCTCTTTTGGGGTAGTGCATTTGTGGATTGTGGCTCGGTAGCCAACTTTCTTGATTGGCGTATGGCCCAGGTTTTGAGTGTACCCCTCATTCCATTAGAAAACCCTATTCATGTGATCGCCATTGACTCCACTCCTGGTCCAAAGTTCAGTTAAATTTGTTACTCCTCCGTTAGATGTTAAGGTGGGAACGATACATTCTGAGTCACTCCCCTTTTTTGTATTACCTTCTGAGGTAGTCCTGGGTTTGCTGTGGTTACAATTGCATAACCCTGTGTTGGATTGGAGGCTTGGGGTCGTGGTTAAATGGGGCTCTGAATGTATGAAATCTTGTATGACACTCTGGGTTTCTACTATTTCTTCACCTCTTCCTGACTATATCCAAGACTATGAGGATGTATTTGCTGAATCTAGGGCAGATTTATTACCTCCTCATAGGTCTTATTATTGACTTGTTGCCGAACTCTAAACTCCCTAAGGGGCGGCTGTTTAATTTGTCCGAATCTGAGAGGCAAGCAATGAGAGACTACATTAAAGACTCTCTTCATAAAGGACACATCCGTCCTTCTACTTCTCCTGCAGGGGCGGGGTTCTTTTTTGTTAAAAAGAAAGATGGTGGTTTAAGACCATGCATTGATTATCATGCCCTGAATAAGATCACTGTCAAGAATCAGTATCCGCTTCCTCTCATCCGCGACTTGTTGAACCAGGTCTCAGGAGCCAAATATTTTTAGTTAGATTTACATGGGGCCTATAATTTAATTTGTATCCGAGAAGGGGATGAGTGGAAGACGGCCTTTAGCACACCAGAAGGCCATTATGAATACATGATAATGCCCTTTGGTTTGAGTAATACCCCTGCAGTTTTTCAATGCTTTGTGAATGATATTTTTCGGAATTTGTCTGGTCAGTGTGTAATCATTTATTTAGATGATATCTTGATTTTTTTCCCATGATTGGGAGACACATATTAAACATGTTAGGTCTGTGTTGGAAATCCTGAGGGAAAACAAGTTGTTTGCTAAAATAGAAAAATGCCTTTTCGGAGTTCAACAATTGTCTTTTCTGGGTTATATTTTGTTTTCCTCTACCATCAGCATGGACCCAGCTAAAGTTCAGGCTGTGGTAGAGTGGACTCTACCCACCTCCTTAAAAGCATGACAACAATTTTTGGGTTTTGCCAATTATTACCGAAAGTTTATTGGTAATTTTTCCTCCATAGCGAAGCTACTTACAGATCTCACCCAGAAGGGTGCAGATTTGTTAAATTGGAAACAAGAGGCTATTGACTCATTTGAGTTCTTGAAACAAGCTTTTACTAAAGCTCCAGGTCTGGTTCAACCTGACCTCAGTAGACCCTTTATTGTTGAAGTTGACGCTTTGGAGGTTGGAGTAGGGGCTGTATTGTCACAAGGTACTGCCTCTTTTACCAATTTGAGACCTTGTGCCTTCTTCTCCTGGAAGTTTTCTTCTTCTGAGATAAATTATGATATTGGAAATCAAGAACTTTTGGCCATTAAATGGGCCTTCGAGGAGTGGCGACACTTTCTGGAGGGAGCTAGGCACAAGATAACGGTTTTAACTGATCATAAGAATTTGGTTTTTCTTGAATCTGCTAAAAGATTGAATTCGAGACAGGCCAGGTGGTCTTTATTTTTTACCAGATTTGATTTCATTGTAACATTTAGGCCTGGTTCTAAGAACGTTAGAACAGATGCATTGTCCAGGAGTTTTTGTCCTTCACAGTCAGATGATTCTCAGCCTGAGTGTATTCTTCCAGAGGGGATTGTGGTCTCTGCTGCCTCCACAGACCTGGCCTCCAAGATCAGGCAGAACCAGCAGTTGGCTCCACTAGAAACGCCGGAAGGAAAGTTGTTTGTTCCTCCCCAATTTAGATTTCGGTTGTTAAAGGAACTACATGATTTTGTGTTGTGTGGTCACCCGGGGAATTCTGGCACTAAGAGGCTAGTGTCTTGGTATTTCTGGTGGCCTTCAAAATCCCGGGATATTGTGGCCTATGTGTCTGCATGTGAAACATGTGCTAGAGCTAAAGTTCCTGGCGTCAGCCCCTTGGGGGAGTTGCTTCCCTTATCAATACCCAAGAGATCTTGGTCTCATATTTCAATGGATTTTGTCACTGATTTGCCCGCGTCTGGGGGAAAAACGGTCGTTTGGACGGTCATGGATAGGTTTAGTAAAATGAGTCACTTCCTCCCTTTGTCTCAATTGCCGAATGCTAAGACTTTGTCCTGCTTATTTTTGGAACATGTCGTTAGGATTCATGGCATTCCTGACAACATCGTCTCTGATAGAGGCATCAAGTTTGTCTCTAAATTCTGGAGAGCCTTTTGTGGTCTTCTGGGGATTCAGTTATCCTTTTCCTCTGCGTTCCACCCTGAGACCAATGGACAGACTGAGCGCTTTAATCAGACTTTGGAGCAATATTTGAGATGTTATACTTCCAGTAATCAATCAGATTGGGTAAATTATTTAGTGGTAGCCGAGTTTGCTATTAACAATCATAATCATGCTGCCTTGATTATGATTGCCTTTTTGCTACTGCGTGACCTCCTGATACGGACCCGGCTTGCTGACTACTCTCTCTCGTCTGACTCCTTTGTACTGCGCTCCTCCTGTTGCCGACTTGAACCGTACGACTACGTTATATTGGACCTCTGCCACCTCCTGGAAACTACCTGTTATTGCATCTTCCTTTGCTTCTGGATTTCCATCAGCCTCTACACTTGCTCAGGTGAGTATTTTTCAGATTTCTGGGCCTGCTGTGACTTGTGGTGCGCCATGCATCCCGCGCCCCCAGGGGGCTTCGATTCTAGCCGAAAGAAGCAGCCAAGTCCATCTCCACCATCAGGAGCTCTGGTGAAAACCTCTGGAGGCTGGTTTCGGCCCGCTTGGGGGGCGCCGGACGTTCGGCGCTGTTTACCATAGTGTGCAGGGGTGTCTGGTTTTCTGGGACCAACTATCTGTCTTGCACAGCATTGGGTTCATAACACTCAATCTCTTATGGAGAATTCAGGGCAATCAACTTAGCGGTAGCTGGAGGGACATTACAGTGTAGGATTTTTTATTTAGATATATTGAGCTTAAGGCCTGATAGTTGCATTGGGAGAGAGTGCTAATCAGACTCGGGAGCAAAACTAACAGGTTTGTGATTGTTAACAGCATGCCATCTGCAAAAAGGCTAGATTTCTATTCAAAATCTCCAATCCGCACTCCCTGATTATCAGGGTGAGAGCAATTAGCAATCGCCAAGGGCTCTATTGCAAGGGCAAACAAGGCAGGAGACAGGGGGCAACCCTGTTGGGGGCCACAACAAATTCGGATAGGTGTTGGGGAATCCGTAGGGAGTTTTAAGTAAGCAATGGGGTCGCAATAGAGGGAGCGAAGGGCCCTTTGAAAGTGACCGGAATGCCCGTGAATTTCAAAACAGGAGCAACTGTCAAAGGTCTTCTCAATGTCCAAAGCTAGTAATGAGAGGGGTTTATGATGGCAGTTGGCCCAATGGACAATATTACATTGTTTTATGACATTATTAGAGGCCTGCCTACCGTGGATAAACACCACCCGATCAGAGTGAATGAGGGACGGTAGGAGACTATTTTAACAGTTGTCTAGGATGAAGGAATATAGCTTTATATCTAAGTTTAAAAGTGAAATGGGTCTATAATTGGCGGGGGTGGTAGTGTCTTACCCAGGCTTAGGAATAACTGTGATGGATGTGCTAAGCATATCTTTGGGAAATTACCCGCCCTGCAAAATGTGATTGAACATCTGGAGGAGGTGCGATGAGAGAATACCTCTAAATTTCTTATAGTATAGATAGGAGAAGCCATCAGGCCCTGGGGCTTTCCCATTCATAAGGGCATTGATGACAGCATCTAATTCCTCCTTATTTATGAGGCCATTGAGGGCAGCTGTCTGGAAAGAGGAATCAGATGGAGATGGAGAGAACGGAGAAAGGAAGCAATCTCCAAAGGGCAGGCCATGATGGGGGCAAAATAAAGTTTCTGGTAAAACTGGTGGAATTGAACATAAATTGAGCTAGGGTTAGAGGTCATAGTACCACCGGGTTCCTGTATTTGGTAGATGGCGTTCAGCTTCTGGAGCGCCCTCAGTTTAGAGGCTTATCGGGTTTGTTTGCATATCTGTAAAATCGCGCCTGAGTCCAACATATGGCCTTTTCAGTCAGTACAGAGTCAAGCCAAATCTGTCTGAACCTTAGTCCTTTGTTTTTCAGGCAGGAGGCTTCTGCAATAAGGGAACCTTGGACTGTGACCTTATGAGCCGGGTCATTATCCACTGCTTTGATAAGAGCAAAGAAATGGTTATGGGCGTCCGTAGTCTGCTGTTGGATACCAGGGTCAGTTAGGAGGGACTCATTTAAGTGCCAGTTAGAGTGTGGAGCAGAGGGGGGTTGAAAAGTGATGTCGATCATAACTAAGTCGTGGTCCCACCAGGCACAAGGGACATGGCAGGCGTAGAGGAGATCAGGGAGCAATGAGGTAGAGAGGAGGATCCTATGAATTCTAGTGTAATGGTGATGTGCAAAGGAGAACTATGTGTAGCCCCTCCGATTCCCATTAAAATTACACCAGATTTTTTTTGGCCTTAGAGGAAAGCTTATCAGGAGAGGGGGAGGAGAGATCCAGGACAGCATTGACAGTAAAATTAAAGTCTCCTCACCAAACCAATTTAGAAAAATCCAATTGTCCTAGCAGAGTACACAACTCATGATTTGGGGCATGGCCTATAAGGGTGTAGCAAGAGTGGAAGTATTTAGGAAATGAGGTAGAAGTGAAGTAGGACTCAGCATTTCATACTGGAGAAACACCTTTCGGCGCTTCTGTGGGAAATTAAATCCCCGTACATTATGTGAGATAACATGAAGGGGTGAAAGCGGATGCTAATCATTGAACTTTGAAAGAGGACTGTGCAGGTCAGGAAAAACAGAGGTAGGGTCAGGCAGGGTCTCGGAGTAGTCCCAGATATAAGCAATGGAAAGATAGTTCTGTAGGGAGAAAAAGACATTAACAGGGAATAACAGTAACAATAAACTCAAAATCCGTGCTGGCATTCCGGGGTTAGTTGGAGTGTGGTAAACCCTGTAGTGCCTAAGGCGCAGGGGGAACATGGGAACTAACGTCACAGCTAACCCCCAAAAGACATCAGGGGAACCAAGTGCAATAGGCTAAGGGAAGGGAACTAATGAAGTCCAGGGGCTGCCCTGGTAAACGGTAATTAAGGCAATAGCAGGAACACCTGCTTACTAAACAAAAAGTTCTCAGCAACAAGACCAGGGCTAACAGAGAATAAATTGGTAGGTAGAGGTAGTATATACAATAGAGGACGAGGCCTAAACCCCGAGTTAATAAATACAGGAAACTCAGCAAACAACAATGTCCATGTTAGGTAGGCTGTAATAAAAACAAGGCAACCAAGTCAGATACGCAATGTGAAGACACAGTGGGCTTATCCATGGGTGGAGCAGGGTTTGGTGGTAGTTTACGCTTCATCATCCAGGAGCAAGAGTGTCTTTGCAGCAGTGGAGCAGCAGGATCTGGTTCCTCCATCTGTAGTCCTTAACATCGTAGAACTTGGAGATCGACTTTCAGGAATTGATTGAGATAGTCTTTATCATTGAGAGTACGGGCCAGATGGAAGGGGAAGCCCCAATGGTAGCATATATGGGCTTTTTGAAGCGCTATGGTCACAGTGCGCATAGCCCTGTCTGTTCAGAGTAGCCGAAGCCAAATCAGTGAAGAGTTGGACCATTGGAACCATACCAGGTAGAGGTTGCAGGTTCTGGGCTGCGGAGAAGATTTGGTGGTGGAATTCGAAGTAATGGAGCTGAAGGATAATTTCCCTAGGCACATTCGGGTTCTTGGGGCGCCCCAGTGCACGTTGAATGTGATCCATACGCAGTAATGAGTGGTCATCCTGCGGGAGATAAGTGATGAACAATGTTGTAATAGACTCATGCAGTGTAGTAACAGACTTGGGCACACCTCTGACACGAATATTAGCTCTCCTAGATCTGTTTTCTACGTCTTTGAGTTTTAAATCAATGGCCTCAAGTTTTTGTGCGTAGTCATCGAGGTGGGTTTTATCCTCCTCCAGAGCCTAGGAGACCTCATCCATTCTGTCCTCCACTTCAGCAACCCTAGAGCCTAAAGCTTGAATTTGTTTAGTGAAATCAGTCACCACTTTAGAAAGTTCAGTGGAAAATAGCTGTTTAGCGATTTTAGTGAAGAGAGCCGAAGGGTCAAAATTGGTGGCCCCAGCACCTGCCATGGGTTTGTGGTCAGAGGCTGCAAGCAAGGTAGTGTTGCCATGGGGTGAGCCACCTTCAGTCAAGCCCGAAGGAGAGGGAGTTCGGAAAAGTTCAGGTAAAATATGACAAGCCGCCGAGTTGTCCCTTGGTTTACGAGTTTTTGACTTTTAAGACCTGGTGGAAATATTGGCAAAGCAGCAGGCAGTAGGGATGTTAGTGGTGCGCCATGCGTTCTGCGCTCTCTGACCTGTAACTGCCCTGTCCGACAGTAGTCTCTAAGTCCATCCCCACCATCAGGGGCTCTGGTGAACATCTCTGGGGGTCAGGAGTGGTGCGGCTGGAGTGCGCTGAACGTTCGGCACTGTTTTACCATTTGATAATAATAATAATAATAATAATAATAATAATAATCATTTTATTTATATAGCGCCAACATATTCCGCAGCACTGTACAATTTGTAGGGTTCAAGTACAGACAAAAAAGAAATATTACAAAGAAATAGTCAATTCACACAATGGGACTGAGGGCCCTGCTCGCAAGAGCTTACAATCTATGAGGTAGAGGGGGTGACACAAGAGGTAGCAGGGGCAGCATCAGAGGTAGCATTGCTTATACAATGGTCAGACAATTTTGTAATAGAGGTTACTGTCATTACACATACAGGTGCATCTCAATAAATTAGAATATTTTTGAAACGTTCATTCGTTTCAGTAATTCAATTCAATCAGCATCTTCCATGATTGTGTGTCCTACTGAACCAGACTGAGGGACCATTTAAAGGCTTAGGAAACCTTGGCAAGTGACACACTGAATTTACAATACTAAACTTTTTCACAATATTCTAATTTTCTTTATTTGGGTTTTCATTAGCTGTAATCCATAATCAACATTTACAGAAAAAAAAACACTTGAAATAGAACACTCTGTGTGTAAAGAATCTAGAAAATATAGGAGGTCACTTTTTTAATTTAATTACTGAAATAAATAAACATTTTAAAGATATTCTAATTTATTGAGATGCACCTGTATGTAAAGCTGTATGAGCCGTCACCAGTAGTGTCCTTTAACATGCAGATGGTGCCTGGACGTATAAAGTTATTCTGATATGGCATCATATCCTGTGAGGTAATGTGGGAGTGTGAACAGAGGAGGGTATGTTTTAGGGATTCTAACTACGGAAGGGTTTACATTAGAAATTGTGGTAGGCCTGTCTGAAGAGATGTCTTTAGTTTGCGCTTGAAGCTGTAGAAATTGGGGGTTAATCTGATAGTCCAGGATAGAGCATTCCAGAGAAGTGGTGCAACTCAGGAGAAGTCTTGTATACGAGCGTGGGAGGTTCTGGTAATAGAGGATGTTAGTCTTAAGTCACTGAGTGAACGGAGAGCACGGGTTGGGCGATAGACAGAGACGAGGGAGGAAATATAGGGAGGTGCAGCATTATGGAGAGCCTTGTGGATGAGGGTGATAAGTTATATTGTATATATTTATATATTGTATTCTGTATTGAATAAGCAGCCAATGTAGTGATCGACACAGACTGGAAGCATCACTGTAGCTTCTAGACTGATAGATGAGCCTGGCCGCTGCATTCAGAATAGATTGTAGAGGGGAGAGTTTAGTAAGGGGAAGACCGATTAGTAAGGAGTTACAGTAGTCAAGGCGAGAGTGAATCAGGGCAACAATAAGTGTCTTTAGTGTATCTCTGGTAAGGAAAGGGCGGATTCTGGGGATGTTTTTGAGGTGGAGATGACATGAGCATGCGAGTGATTGGATATGGGGGGTGAATGAAAGGTCTGAGTCAAATATAACCCCGAGGCAGCGGGCATACTGCCTAGGAGTTATGGTAAGGCCGGAGACTGCAATGGAGATATCAGGGACAGATCTATTAGATGGTCGAAACAACAGAAGTTCAGTCTTTGAGAGATTCAATTTCAGATAGAGCGAAGACATGATATTTGAGACAGCAGAGAGACAGTCACTGGTTTTCTGTATTAGTGCAGGGGTGATGTCACGGGATGACATATAGAATTGGGTGTTATCAGCATAAAGATGGTACCGGAAGTCAAATCTGGTGATGGCTTGTCCAATAGGGGCTGTGTAGAGGGAGAAGAGCAGGGAGCCTAGGACCGAGCCCTGAGGAACCCCAACAGCAAAGGGAAGAAACAGAGCCTGCAAATGATACACAGAAAGCGCGGTCAGAGAAATAAGAGGAGATCCAGGAGAGCGTGGTGTCCGTGAGGCCAACAGAGCGGAGCATAGTGAGGAGGAGTTGATGGTCAACAGTGTCAAATGCTGCTGAGAGATCTAGAAGAATAAGAAGAGAGAAGTCACCTTTGGATTTAGCCATCAGGAGATCATTGGAGACTTTTGTGAGGGCTGTTTCAGTAGAGTGCAGAGTGCGAAAGCCAGATTGTAAGGGGTCAAGAAGGGAGCAGAAACATAGCAGATTAAACGAGAATAGATCAAGCGTTCCAAGATTTTGGAGATGAAGAGGAGGTTAGAGACAGGTCGGTAGTTAGCAGCACAGGACGGGTCAAGGGAGGATTTCTTCAATAGCAGGGTTATGACAGCATGTTTGAAAGAGGATGGGAAAATTCCAGAAGAGAGAGAGAGGTTAAATATTTTAGTAAGGTAAGTCATGACAGCAGGCGACAAAGACTGGAGAAGGTGTGAGGGGAAAGGGTCACTACTGCAGGTCGTAGGGCAAGAAGAAGAAAGTAGCTGAGATACTTCCTCTTCTGTAACAGGTTCAAAAGATGAGAATGAAAAGTCTGAAGTTCGGTTGGTGAGGGGATCAATGCCACCTGCGGATTGGGCAGTTATTTCCTGACGGATTTTATCAATTTTGTCATGGAAATAAGTGGCCAGGTAATCTGCACTAAGGTCTGTGAATGGCACCTGCACCTTGGGGGTGAGTAAGGAGTGAAAAGTTTCAAAGAGCCTTTTAGGGTTACAGGAGAGAGAAGAGATGAGAGCGGTGAAATAGGCTTGTTTGGCAAGGTGAAGGGCAGAGCTATAGGTTTTAAGCATAAATTTGAAGTGGAGGAAGTTTGCAAGTGTACGTGATTTTCTCCACAGACCTTTAGCACACCTAGAGCACTGCTGAAGAAAAGCGTCTGTGGCGTGTGCCAGGGTTGCTGCCTCCTGCGTCTAACTTTTCTAGTTGAGGGGGGAACCGCCTCATCCAATGCACTCTTAAGCGTTTCATCATAGTGACTGGTGGCCAGATTGGGGCAGGAGATTGAAGAGATGGGGGACAGAGAGGACTGTAGAGTATCTGAGAGATGCTGGGTGTTAATAGCACATAAATTCCTATATGTGTGATGAGTTGGTGTGTCCTGTGAAGGAGAGGAAGCACTGATGGTGAGAGACAGAAGGTTATGGTCAGAGAGTGGCAGAGAAGAGTTAGTAAATTTAGAAACTGTGAGGAGTCGATGGAAGACAAGATCAGTGGTGTTGCCATCTACATGTGTGGCGGAAAAGGAAAGTTGAGAAAAACCAAAAGACGTGGTTATTGAGAGAAACTGTGAGGCAGCTGGGGAGACAGGGGTGTCAGTGGGGATGTTAAAGTCACCCATGATGAGGGTAGGAATTTCACTGGATAAAAAGAGGGGAAGCCAAGAAGCGAAGTGATCCAGAAATTGGTAGGGTGAGCCTGGTGGACGGTAGATCACAGCTACACATAAGGAGAGTAGGCGGAAAAGTCTGATAGCATGGACTTCAAATGAGGGGAATGTGAGTGAGGTTACCGGTGGGATGGCCTAAAAAGTGCACTGTGGTGACAGAAGTATCCCTACCCCTCCACCCTTCCTGTAGTCAGGCCTACAAGTGTGAGAATTGTAGGCCACCATGAGACAGTGCAGCAGGAGAGGCCATATCAGACTGCTGGATCCAGGTTTCAGCAGGGGCAAGCATGTTGAGAGATTTACTGAGGAATAAGTCATTAATATATTCTAGTTTGTTACATGCTGAGCGGGCGTTCCAGAGAGAGCTGTTAAAAGAGACAGGGGAAAGATAAGGAAAGGGAACATGGTAAATATTGATGAGTTTTTGGAGTTCAGCAATTGTTTTTGGAGTTCAGCAATTGTCCTTCCTGGGGTATGTTTTATCCTCCTCTGTGTGTGCAGGAAGAGGAAGCATTAGGGAAAGAAGGAGGGTCAGGGTTTGGAGAGATGTCCCCAGCAGCTAGGAGGAGCAAAATGGACAGAGACAGAAGGTGGTTCAGTGATTTACAGTATGTGGATGTTTATGTTTGGTTTCACTGCTAAAAGATGTATAGGGATTGGAGTGGTTAAAGAGAGTGAAAAGTGTTTGAGAGCTGTACATGGGAAAAGGAAGAAGAGAGGGACTGGTATGGATACTGTGCACTTGTGGTAAAGATGGAGGGGTGTTCTGCAGAAAGACAATAGTAAGTGACAGTGCAGCTCTATGATACCATGTGTTAAAGCTTGTTGTTTTGGGTATAAGTTTACCTGATGTTCTTACATGGTTTGCCTGTCTTGTTCCCTGTCTAAATGCCATGTATAAGTGCGCTTTGTTTAATATGCACTTAGTTTAAGATGGACACTGCATTAGGAAATGCCCCCCTGCTTTGGAAATGCTTCCCCCATAAGCTGTATCTACTTATATAGGGAAGCAGATCTTCATAACTAGCAATAATTTAAGCCGTTAACCAATTAATCAACAAACTGTGACACATGAGGAGACTGGGCTATGTATGTACAAATAAACACTGACCAGAGAACTACCATAAAATCACAGAGCATCAAAAGACTGACACTAGTACAGATAAGAACACATGGAATTGCAAAAATACAGACTTCATGAAAGGCTAAGATAGGGTTCAGTAAACAGTAAGACTTGGGTGTAATAGAAGATGAAGTTACCATTCAAATTTATAGGAGGAGTTGAAGGTAGATGCACAGCAAGCAGAGGTGAGTTGAATGGAAGATGAAGTTACCATTCAAATTTATAGGATGAGTTGAAGGTAGTTGCACAGCAAGCAGAGGTGAGTTGAATGGAAGATGAAGTTTGATCACTTTGTCTGGTGCTGGGACTCACTATTCAGTCTGGTACTGTATTTGATCCTTAAAAGAATAGCCAGCCCGAAAGTATTAATTTAATCCGTCATGGAACCTATGCAGGCCTTGGTGGATCAAATGGAGAATCTTACCCAGCTGGTACAGGATTTGGCACTTAGGGTGCAGGATCAAGAGCAAGCTCGGCCTCAAGTTGTCTCTCAGGGGTCTGCTTCCATGGAACCCAAGATAAACTTACCAGACAGGTTTTCAGGGGACTGGAAGATGTTCACTAACTTTCAGGAGGCTTGTAAGCTGTATTTTCACTTCTGGCCATATTCTTCTGGTAATCAACAACAACACGTGACGATGGTGATTTCCCAGTTACAAAGAGATCCACAGGCCTGGGCTTTTTCATTGGACCCCCAAGCGCCAGAGTTAACCTCAGTAGATAACTTTTTCATGGCCTTAGGTCTATTATATGATGAACCAGACCAGAAAGCTCTTGCTGAGGCCAGGTTCTCATCCATCCACCAGGGGGCTAGGATGGCAGCAGATTATTGTACAGAGTTTCCTAGGTGGTCAGTCCAGTCCCAGTGGAATAATTCGGCTCTTTGTCACCAGTTCCACAAGGGACTGTCTGATTCGATTAAGGACAATTTTAGTTAATTTCCCACCACTGTCTACCCTGGAAGAGAGCATGAACCTGGCTATTAAACTGAACAGGCGTCTACGTGAACGTAGAAGAGAACATGTCTCGTATGAACCTTTTTTCTCTGCTCATGTCCAACTGCTAGAGCCTGTTCCAGAACCTATGCAACTTGGGGCTGCCATAACTGCGGAGGACCACAAGAAATTTAGAAGACAAAAGGGATTGTGCTTCTACTGTGGCAAGACAGGTCATATGCTGAACAGGTGTCCTAAGAGGCCTAGATCAGAAGGGCTTCAACGCCTAAGGGTCCCTCAGAAAGACCATCTGGGGAACAAGTATTCACGTCTATGTCTTCTCATAAATTTGTATTGCCTATTGAAATTGCTGTTTCTGGTAAGGTTCTTCAGGGTAGTGCATTTGTCGACTGTGGCTCCATGGCCAATCTCATTGATTTAAAGGTGGTTCAGTCTTTGTGTGTACCCCTAATCCCATTAAAGAAGCCTATTTTGATCACTGCAATCTACTCTACTCCCTTAGCCCAAATCTCAGTTAAATTTATTACTCTATCCTTGAATATTAAGTTAGGAACCATCCATTCTGAAGCACTCCCCTTCTTTGTACTTTACCCTCCAAGATAGTCCTGGGGTTACCCTGGTTACAATTGCATAACCCTGTGTTAGATTGGAGGCTGGAGGACGTAGTTAAATGGAATTCTGAGTGTATGAACTCTTGTATGGCTCTCTCTGTCTGTACTGTCACGTCACCTTTGCCAGGATATATCTCAGATTTTGAGGATGTGTTTGCTGAATCTGGGGCAGGGTTTCTACCTCTTCATAGGCCGCATGATTGTGCTATTGAGTTAAATCTTAATTCTAAACTTCCCAAGGGACGGTTATTTATTTTATCTGAACATGAGAGACAGGCTATGAGAGAGTATGTGAAAGATGCCCTTCACAAAGGACATATTTGTCCCTCCACCTCTCTTGCAGGGGCAGGATTCTTTTTTGTTAAAAAGAATGATGGCGGCTTAAGGCCTTGCATTGACTATCGTGCTTTAAACAAAATTATTGTTAAAAACCAGTATCCACTGCCTCTCATCCCTGACTTGTTGAATCAGATTTCTGGGGCTAAGTTTTTCTCTAAATTGGATTTACCATGGGCCTATAATCTTATCCGTATTCGGGAGGGGGGATGAGTGGAAAACGGCCTTTAACACACCAGAAGGGCATTATGAGTACCTGGTAATGCCCTTCGGGTTGAGTAATGCGCCTGCAGTATTTCAATGCTTTGTTAATGACATTTTCCGGAATTTTACAGGCCACTTTGTCATTGTTTACTTGGATAACATTTTGATTTTTTCTCGTGACTGGGAGTCTCATGTCAGACATGTTAGGTCTGTTCTGGAGGTCCTGAGAGAAAATAAGTTGTTTGCCAATTGAAAAAATGCCTTTTTGGAGTTCAGCAATTGTCCTTCCTGGGGTATGTTTTATCCTCCTCTGCCATCAGCATGGACCCAGCCAAAGTTCAGGCTGTGCTTGAATGGACTAGATCTATCTCCTTAAAGGCATTACAAAGGTTTTTGGGCTTTGCTAATTACTATAAGAAATCTGTAGGTAATTTTTCCACTATAGCAAAGCCGCTGACGGACCTTACTCAGAAATGAGCAGATTTGATAAACTGGAAAGAGGAAGCTATAAACGCATTTGAGTTTTTAAAGCAAGTCTTTATTAAAGCTCCAGTTCTAATTCACTCTGATCTTAGTAAACCCTTTGTGGTTGAGGTTGATTCCTCAGAAGTAGGGGTAGGGGCCGTCTTATCTCAGGGTACCACTTCATTCACTAAGTTGAGACCCTGTGCCTTTTTCTCCACGAAATTTTCCCCTCCAGAAAAAAATTTATGATATTGGTAACTGGGAACTGTTGGCTATCAAATGGGCATTTGAAGGGTGGTGACACTTCCTGGAGTGGGCCGGACACAATATAACTGATTCTGGAGTCTGCTAAGAGGTTGAACCCCAAACAGGCCCGGTTGGTGTTATTTTTTTACCAGGTTCAACTTCATTGTTACTTTTAGGCCAGGCTCCAAAATTGTTAAAGCTTTGTCTAGAAGTTTTTGTTCCTCTCAGCCAGTTAACTCTCAGCCTGAATCAATTCTCCCTGAGGGTATTGTAGTCTCAGCTGTCTGTATGGGTTTAGCATCTGAGATCAGGAAAAATCAACAATTGACCCCTCCTGAGACACCCGAGGGGAAGTTGTTCCTCCCACCTGAGTTTAGACTAAGGGTTCTAAGAGAACTCCATGACTCAATGTTATGCAGTCTTCCCGGTATCACGGGCACTAAGAAGCTAGTGTCTCGACATTATTGGTGGCCTTCAAAATCTCGGGATATTGTGGCCTATGTATATGCATGTGTGGTATGCGCCAGAGCTAAGGCTCCAAGGACCAGTCCCTAGGGGGAATTACTCCCTTTATGGGCACCTGAGAGACCTTGGTCGCACATCTCAATGGACTTTAATACGGATTTGCCTTTATCTGGGGGTAAGACAGTTCTGTGGACAGTGATGGACAGGTTCAGTAAGATGTGTCACTTTGTTCCTCTCTCCCAACTGCCCAACGCTAAAACATTGTCCCGTTTATTTTTGGACCATGTGGTCAGCCTCCATGGTATTCCAGATAACATTATATCTGACAGGGACATTCAGTTTGTGGCAAAGTTTTGGAAAGCTTTTTGTAGCCTTCTGGGGATTCAGTTATCTTTTTCCTCTGCTTTTCACCCCAAAACTAACAGACAAACTGAATGCTTCAACCAGACTTTGGAGCAATATTTAAGATGCTATGTCTCTGCTAATCAATCTGATTGGGTTAATTACTTACAGTGGGGAAAAAAAGTATTTAGTCAGCCACCAATTGTGCAAGTTCTCCCACTTAAAAAGATGAGAGAGGCCTGTAATTGACATCATAGGTAGACCTCAACTATGAGAGACAAAATGAGAAAACAAATCCAGAAAATCACATTGTCTGATTTTAAAGAATTTATTTGCAAATTATGGTGGAAAATAAGTATTTGGTCAATAACAAAAGTTAATCTCAATACTTTGTTATATATCCTTTGTTGGCAATGACAGAGGTCAAACGTTTTCTGTAAGTCTTCACAAGGTTGGCACACACTGTTGCTGGTATGTTGGCCCATTCCTCCATGCTGATCTCTAGAGCAGTGATGTTTTGGGGCTGTTGCTGGGCAACACGGACTTTCAACTCCCTCTAAAGGTTTTCTATGGGGTTGAGATCTGGAGACTGGCTAGGCCACTCCAGGACCTTGAAATGCTTCTTATGAAGCCACTCCTTCGTTGCCCTGGCGGTGTGCTTGGGATCATTGTCATGTTGAAAGACCCAGCCACGTTTCATCTTCAATGCCCTTGCTGATGGAAGGAGGTTTGCACTCAAAATCTCACGATACACGGCCCCATTCATTCTTTCATGTGCACGGATCAGTCGTCCTGGTCCCTTTGCAGAGAAACAGCCCCAAAGCATGATGTTGCCACCCCCATGCTTCACAGTAGGTATGGTGTTCTTTGGATGCAACTCAGCATTCACTCTCCTCCAAACACGACGAGTTGTGTTTCTACCAAACAGTTCTACTTTGGTTCCATCTGACCATATGACATTCTCCCAATACTGTTCTGGAACATCCAAATGCTCTCTAGCAAACTTCAGACTGGCCCAGATATGTACTGGCTTAAGCAGGGGGACACGTCTGGCACTGCAGGATCTGAGTCCCTGGCGGCGTAGTGTGTTACTGACGGTAGCCTTTGTTACGTTAGTCCCAGCTTTCTGCAGGTCATTCACTAGGTCCCCCTGTGTGGTTCTGGGATTTTTGCTCACCGTTCTTGTGACCATTTTCTAATTATTGCTCCCACAGTTGATTTCTTAACACCAAGCTGCTTGCCTATTGCAGATTCAGTCTTCCCAGCCTGGTGCAGGTCTACAATTTTGTTTCTGGTGTCCTTCCACAGGTCTTTGGTCTTCATCATAGTGGAGTTTGGAGTGTGACTGTTTGAGGTTGTGGACAGGTGTCTCTTTATACTGATAACAATTTCAAACAGGAGCCATTACTACAGGTAATGAGTGGAGGACAGAGGAGCCTCTTAAAGAAGAAGTTACAGGTCTGTGAGAGCCAGAAATCTTGCTTGTTTGTAGGTGACCAAATACTTATTTTCCACCATAATTTGCAAATAAATTCTTAAAAAAATCAGACAATGTGATTTTCTAGACATATTTTCTCATTTTGTCTCTCATAGTTGAGGTCTAACTATGATGTCAATTACAGGCCTCGCTCATCTTTTTAAGTGGGAGAACTTGCACAATTGGTGGCTCACTAAATACTTTTTTTCCCCACTGTACCTATGGCGGAATTTGCTATTAACAACCACCATCATGCTGCCTTAAAGTCTTCTCCTTTCTTCTGTAATTATGCTTTCCGTCCATTGTGGCTTTTCTTCCTTCTCCCCTACTACGGCCAACTCTGATCTTAATTTAGAGGCTGAAAGGTTACACACCGTCTGGCGTCAGGTACAGTGTAATTTAAGGAACGCTCAGGTAGCTACTACGAGCATAGCCAATAGAGCTTGTTTAGCAGGTCCTATGTTTGCCCTGGGGGAGAAGGTTTGGCTCTCTTCCAGGAACTTGAAATTAAAGGTTCCTTCTCGCAAGTTAGGCCCTAAGTTTATTGGACCCTAGGAGATTACCGAAATTATTAACCCAGTATCTTTCTGTCTGGCTCTTCCTCCTTCTTTTCAAGATCCATAATGTTTTTCATAAATCTCTGTTGAAAAAATATGTTCCACCTGTTCTCCCATCTGTCAATCCTTCTACACCTATCCTAGTTCAGGGGAATCAGGAATTTGAGGTTGCCAAGGTTTTGGACTCACAAAGGGTCAGAGGTGTCTTACAATATTTGATACACTGGAAGGGTTATGGTCCAGAGGATCGTTCCTGGGAGCCTGTCAGGTCGGTCCATGCACAGACTTTAGTTAAAAATTTCCACCGAAAGTTTCCTCTTAAATCTGGTCCAGCCTTTAGTGGCATGGTGGGCCCTCGTAGAAGGGGGGTACTGTTAGGAGTAGTGCCGGAACCTCCGCAGCAGCTATGCGGGGGTTGTTGGTCTTCTCCTAACACGAACTGGGACATCTCTTTCCAGTGAAGGGTTAATGACAGTTTCTGTCAGGTTCTATTTATTCCAAACTTCTGCTCCCGCTCACTGCTGACTATTCGTTTTTTTTTCTGGAAGATAGCTCTCTTCACCATTGTTCTTTGCGTTCCCTGCCTGACTCCTTGATTCCATTCCCGACTCTGCTTTTGCCTCCTGACTTTGTACCTCCGCTCTCTCCTGCTACGACCTCGGCTTGCCTACAGATTCCTACTCCTTGAACACGATTTGTCACGCTCTGCTCTCCTGTTATTGACCTGGCTTGTTTGACCTCTCTCCTGGATTATCCCTCTGTACTGTGCTGACCTCTCGTTGACGACTTGGATTGGACGACTATTCTGTTGCTGTACTGCTGCCATCTTCCAGTTACAGTTATCAGCCGCCTTCTGCAACTTTGGAACCTCATCTGACTTTGGAAGTTTCCAGTAAGTGATTTCAGTTTCTGGGTTTGCTGAGACTGAATAGTTACCTAGACATCAGGGGTGCGCTAAAAGCACACCAAGGAGCAAGTGGAGGCACCATTGAGGTCAGCAGGGTAGCTCGGTCACAGTAAAGTATGGAAAGTTCAGATCAGTAGTCCCTGGAAGGAGAAAAGAGCTGTCGAGAATATAAAAGGGAAAAATCCAAGATGGCCACCAGAAAGGAGGTTCTGATATGTGAAGTCCTCCTGGGGAAAAGGAAACTCGATATGGTAGTTGAAATGTCTAGGAAGGCAGTCCAGAAGGCAGCGAAGATCAACAGGGCAGCAGGGCGCATACCGGAAAGTGAGCTGGACTCTTTAAGTGCTCTTAAATCAGAACATACCTTACCAATGAAAAATATTCAGCTTTCAATTTATACTGGTGCACTGCTACGTTCATAAGTACTTACATCTCCATGAGCACAATACTATGAATTTGATGACAGATTTTCTTTAATCACATAGTAGCCTGCTGTGAAATGATCATTAGTATTGCAACTCTGAAAGGTCACAAAATTGACTGGCTGTGAGGAAACCTTATGTAACTTGTCATTAGAATTATAGCTTGTATTCTTATATGTGAAATTAGATGTCTCTTAAATATGACTTCAGCTTTTCAGGTTATGAACAAATTGATCTTTATGACTTGATGTTTAAGTGATCAACTCCTGTATGCACCCTTTGCTATAATCTTTGAACTAAACTATTTTTGTAGATTCTCATAGAAATTTGGGAAATCAAGTGAACTAACTAGCTTTTGGACATAGTAATGGTCAGAAGATCAGAACAACGAACAGACTGCTAAAATAGCAGACACATATGGAGCCCAATAGACTACATTGACTATAATGAGATCAGTCAGGTGTCCGTTGTTTTTAACGCAAATCGCCAGACAATAAGTGTGCATGTGTGCATGGCTTTTTCGTGGACACTGTGACGGGGACTCAGACGCAGATGTGAACGTAGCATTAATACTCTGCACCAGACATATTTGGTGTAGGTTGTGTGAGTATGTGAGCCAGAGGGCGCTGTTGAGCGACCCAGGCCTAGCCCTGAAAAGGCCTTCAGCCACACCTTTGAGGGGGGCGTGTATCTCCAGAAGGCTGGAGAAACCTGCTTGGAGCAGGAAATGGTGGACCAGCCTAGGACAGAGAGGCAGTCTGTCCCAGAGTGCTTGGATCCAGAGAGGACTTACAAAGACTAAGTCAGGCTCTTACTGCCCCAGAGGCTAGTTAGGGACTCAAGGAGTGAGTTAGGCCCTAACTGTGGCTTAGGGTTTTTTTTTTTGTTTTGTTATGTTGCAGTTAAGCTGAATAAAGCCACGTTTATTTTACTCTTGGACCGTCTGAAAGCTATCTTTCCGGCGCCCAGTACCATGAACCACCGCTGTCCGGACCAGGACAAGCCGCCATTTTAAGTTTAATTCTCCCAAGCTGTCACATATGGTGGAGAATAGCGCGCATAAAGAGATCCACGCAAGTCCTGGAAGACAAGTGTTTGGTGACTGCAGTACTGCAAAGTGTGCATTGTGGCCTACAGCTGGAAGAAATCTGTGATTTCAACTGAAGAAACCCAGGAGGGGTGAGTGAATTGCAACATAGCAAGGTGAAAGTAAAACTCTGGAAGAGGAATCCAGGGAATGAACTTTGTGTATACTGTGGCACAGAAGTCTGTGAAGTGTTTGCTGGCAAGAAAGTGAGCAATGTGTATAGAAGCTGGATATTGCAAACAGTCTATGTGAAAGGCTATGGTGCCATGTTGGTGTTTCTGTGGAAGACAGAAGAAAATGCTGGTTGTTGTAGTGCCACATAAGTTAACTGTTTGAATACATGTGACTGCAGAAGACAGCAAAAAGTTGCTGCCAGTTGAACCCAAGGTTGCTGTGGAATATTGTGTAATCTTGTTAGTAAACCATGGGCAAGAAAAAGAGAATTTCAGCTGGTAAAAAAGCAGAGAAGTTATGCACAGGTTTATTAGTGCAGCAGTTTGAATGCAGAGAGAGACAAAACCCGGAACAGATCATGTGGAGTGCAAGTAAAGATAAAGGGTTGCATGACGGTGACTCAGTTTTTCTAAAGTACCTCTGTTCTATGAATAAATATGTCCCTGCTGATTGTATGTCTCATATTGGAGTGCATGAAAGCGCCAAAGATGAAAATATTAGGGTGCAGCAGCTTCAAGATGAGATTAAACGGCAATTTGAGGTATTAGAACTGCAGTCAAAGAAAAATCTTGAATCTAACCTTAAGTTGAACCTGAAGTTAAAGAAAGATCTTGAATCTATGAGGAGTTCAAATTCTAGTCATTGTAAAAATGTGGTACTGGGTTTGCCTGGAATGGACTGTGTCACTAAGAAGGAGTTTCCTGAAATGAAATGTGCTCTATTTAATGAAGTCATACAGAGTGTAGAGCAAAAGCAAGTGCTTGAGAAGCAATTGCAGGATTTAAAGGAGCAGCATGTCCAAGACTCCATTGCCAAAGAGAGTGTCATTGAAAAATTGAGAGATGAGCTTGAAACTGCTAAACAAAGAGAAAGGGAATTCAAAGCTAGAATATGTAGCCTGGAGAGGGCGCTGTCAGGATCTTGTGAAGATAATGAGAAGTTGTCTGTTTTGGTGCAAAATAAAGACAAAGAATTGAATAATGTTACAGGGCTTCTTTCTCAAGCAGACAGCAAGTTTATCAAACTTTTCAAAGATTTTTCTACACTAGAATCCCAGCTTCAGGACACTCAGGAAGTTTTGCAAGAAGAAACCCGTCAGAAGCTTGACCTTAGTACAAAACTAAAACAAATGAAAGATGAGAAAAATGGTTTCCTTGAGCAACTAGAAGAAGAGGAGATAGCAAAAAGAGATTTGACAAAGCAGATTTCAACACTACAGGCTCAGGCGACTGATATGAAGGAAAAAATGGAGGATAGTATTGGGTCCTTGGACTCTGTTGAAGAACTAAAGGAAAAGTTGCAAAAGGAGCTAGAAGCTACAACTCAATGGTTTGAGGAGAAGGTTGCTGCTTATGGCAAACTTGAGAAGACGAAAATTAGACTGCAGCAGGAACTAGAAGATGTAGGTGTAGATCTTGATCATCAACATCGGATTGTGTCAAATTTGAAAAGGAAGCAGAAAAAGTTTGATCAGCGGCTTGGTGAAGAGAAGACTCTTTCTGCTAGATATGCAGAAGAACGTGACAGTGCTGAAGCAGAGGCCCTTGAATTGAAGGCCGAGTTAAAGAGGCTCAACAAGCAACGGCGCACTGAAATGGAGGATTTGGTTAGCTCCAGGGATGAAGTTGAGAAAAACCTGGAATCTGTGCAGATATTGTATGAGAACAAAGCTAATGCTTATGAGATGTTGGAAAAGGCCAAGAGAGAATTGGACCTCCAGATAGAAGACATGAGGATTCAGTTTGAGAGAAACCTGTCTAATTTATCTACTGAGATTGTAGATGGGGGGTATACGGTATGGCCCTTGTGCAAAAGGAGAAGATATTGCGGTACAGAGATTGTGTATCTCAAACAAAGAGGAGAGAAAGCAGCCTATGTCTCCTAAACTTCTAAGCCTTGATGGTGATGGCAAAGTTTGCTTTGAAATGAAGGTTATGGAAAAAGTACCCGTGAAACATTTATACTCTAAAGACATTGATGTGCATGAAGTACGTGTTAGTTGGTCTCTGAGCTCCTGTGGATTCATGATAGATAAAGATGAAGATTCTTCCGGCTATTTACTAAAGGGATCAAGGTCATGCAATGGGATAGCTGAAGAGTACGGCGAGAAATGTGATGAAAATGATGTGATTCCCTGTATGGCGAATTGTGAAGGTGATGAAGGAGAACTTGCCTTTGTACAGAATGGCCAGGATCTTGGCGTAGCATTTAAAGTGCTGAAAAAACGGAAAACTCGACTGAGCGGAATTTGGAAGAAGAGACCGCCAGATTGGGACTTTAAAGTGATGAGAAAACGGAGAACTCGACAAAGCAGTATTTGGAAGAAAAGACCGCCTGACTGGGACTTCTGGAGAGACACTGAACAGGCATATTTGGTTGAAGAGGGACTTCATCATAGGATGTCTCGTCCCATTATAGCTCACCCCATGGGTAGTGAGCTGAGGGGGGAGGGTATGTGAGTATGTGAGCCAGAGGGCGCTGTTGAGCGACCCAGGCCTAGCCCTGAAAAGGCCTTCAGCCACACCTTTGAGGAGGGCGTGTATCTCCAGAAGGCTGGAGAAACCTGCTTGGAGCAGGAAATGGTGGACCAGCCTAGGACAGAGAGGCAGTCTGTCCCAGAGGGCTTGGATCCAGAGAGGACTTACAAAGACTAAGTCAGGCTCTTACTGCCCCAGAGGCTAGTTAGGGACTCAAGGAGTGAGTTAGGCCCTAACTGTGGCTTAGGGTTTTTTTTTTTTGTTTTGTTATGTTGCAGTTAAGCTGAATAAAGCCCGTTTATTTTACTCTTGGACCGTCTGAAAGCTATTTTTCCGGCGCCCAGTACCATGAACCACCGCTGTCCGGACCAGGACAAGCCGCCATTTTGAGTTTAATTCCCCCAAGCTGTCACAGTTGCAAGTAGTTAAGGTTTAGTGCCATAGATGCATGGTGGTGATATTCCGTAGGCTCAATTCATGACAACAGCAATGGGAGCAGGTCGTAATACATAGCTGAATTCCTGCCTGAACACCCATGATTGAAGATAATGTTATGGTACAGTTCCTGGAGCAAATATCAGAAAATGGCAAAATCTAGCTGATAACAGAGAGCAGTAGAACTAGTTGTTTAAATTCTATACAGTGCTGAGAGATAGGCCCAGACACCCAACCACCTTCACTAACCGCAAGGCCAGATGGACTTTGCTGAATTTGGGGCCCAAGTTATCACCACCAGAAACCGTACGAGAAATAAACTCTCCATTAACTGAAATCAAAACTTGAACCCATGATAAATTTACAGGGAAGATCAGAATCAGGAGAATAGATGTCCAGGCCAATACTAAGTACAAGGAGGTCACATCAGAGGCAGAATCAGGAGACAAACAGATAACCAATATAAATCCAAGGTTCAGTTCCAAGAGGTCACGTCAGAGGAAGAATCAGGAGGCAAACAGCTAACCATAAACAAGCCAAGTGTCTGAATAAAGCTGTCAAGTACACACAATCAGGGTTCAGAGACTACCTAGAGACAACTAAATTGGCAGGCACCTGGTTCGGGAGGAAGGGGGTTTATATATGCCTCCTCAGCTGCTACTTGGATAAGCCCAGAGAACTTCTGACACTGTAGAAGCTTCTCAGGTCAGCACAATAACTTTAAAGGAATAGCAGCTGAACTGAGATTCCTGATAGATAACTCCAATCCTAGGTATTTATCTCCTTAGATGCTGCAGTCTGTAATGACTGTGGTATATAAGGAGTACTTCACAAAGGTGTTTCTGGCATTTCCACCTAGTGTCAGCTTGCATTGCTTTATAGCAACAATCAGAAGATGATGCTGCTTCAAATACCTCTACTGGGACAAAAAAAAACAAACAAAACAAAAGTAAATCAATACATTATTAAAAAAGGATCCCCTTCCCCAAAAGAATTTATCCCGTTCAAAAAATATATATTTTTTTAACGGATTACAAAAAAATGTAAAAAAAATGCATATTTGGTATCTTTATGTCCATAACAATCCTTACTATAAAACTGATAGATTATTTAATAAGCACAGTTACTTCCTCAAAAAAAAAAATTTAACAAAAAAAATAAACCACGAAATTGTACCAATGAAATGTACAGGGAACCTGGAAAATCATAATGGGGTGGTAATAGAAAAAAAAACTGCATTTGTCCCATGCTCTTGGGTTTTGTTTTTTCCGCATTCTCTGTGTGGCAAAAAAAATGACATGTTCCTTATATTCTTCAGATCAGCATGATCACAGTGATACCAACTGTGATGATTCTGCTTAAATATGGCTATAACTCAAAGCTGTATTTTGGTCTCTGGGTAGCGTATCTCTTTATTCATAATGTGCACAGCTATAAGCCTAGGTGTATATTGGCAGTAGTAGCAACATTGTAACAATGGGGCTTTGTATCCATCCCAGCAGGGCTCCATTGAATTCCTATACAGTCCTGAGTGATCAAAGAAACATGCATGGTGCAGCCTGCACTGGTAGATCAGATATGGCTGATAACATTGTATCATTTCACTTGGTCTCAGCTCTTTACAAAGAATCTGGACTTGAGTGCATTAATCCATCAGACTTGCTGTTGCCGGTGACCTCATTCTGGGAGGTGGCATAAAGGGTATATAAGATGAGGTAAGAGGTCTGTGGGGGGAGGATTGTGCTGAGACTTTTACAGACAGACTACAGGAGATTACAGACAGACTTCTACTGTGAGAGACTATTGGAATACTGTGAGGAGCATGCTAGGAGTTAATGCCGCTGCCTCCACTGGTGATCTCCACATGCCATGTGTGAGTGTTGGACTATAGAGCCACATCCAGGAGATGTGTGGTAAAGTAACTATTTCACTTTTATGCCCTTTTATTTCATTGCACTGTATCTTGTAACTAGTAACTGTTAATGCTTGCATATATCTACATATCTGTTCTGAACTGCATGTGTTAGATGTTAATACCGACCCATTTAGGGGTTAATAAATATATAAAATTTAGAAAGCTTGTCTTGTATTTATCTTGTGGACCCGGCACTCACTGGCGGTGAGTGTGGTTTTTATGAAAGAAGACTCAGGTGTGGGCCAACGCGGGTTTGGCGCACTGAGGATCTTTCACACCAACTATATACAGTATATGTAGATACAGAGAGAGAGTTTTGTTTTAATACCTTTTACAAAATCAAAAACTTTAAAAAATGTAAAAAATTATTTTGGTCACCATATTCTGACACCTGTAACTTTTTTATGTTTCCGTGTATGGAGCTGTTTAAGGTGTTTTTTTGCATCATAAGAAATGGTTTGTATTTGAAATGGCAAAAATCAGCAATTTGCCTTTTTTTTTTTTACAGCTACAATGTTGACCATGTGAGATTAAATATTTTTATATATTTACAGCTCAGGCATTTTTAGACACAAGTATACCTCATATCTTTATTATGTTTATTTTTGTTTGTATTTTTAAATGCATGCTAGGGAAAGGTGGTGATTTGAATTTCTAGATTTGTTAACTTTTTAATATTTTTAAAACATTAAAAAAATTTTACTTTTTTGGAGCCTCCCCTGGAGACCTGCAATCATTAGATTGCTTGTGTAAAATTGCTGTACAGCTATTGAAACCTGCCACAAGCAGATCTTAGGCATCAACTGAATATAGTACAAGGACTAAGAAAAATAAATGAATATGGTACCAAAACCAATCTCAGCAAAAAAAACATACTCTGGTTGAAAAAAAAAGTCCATACTGGACCCTGATTAAAAAAAATGCCCCTGATATAATAATGCCTGCGCTGTACTCTTTGATTATGAAAAATGCCCCACACCATGCCACTGATTATAAAAACAAAAATGCTAGCACTGTGCTCCGCATAAAAATGTCCCCATTGTGTGTCCTAAATTGAAGGAAGCCCTGCCAAAGCAGTACAGAATACTCACCTCCCAACAATCCTACTTGTGGCTGGGCTCCTGAGAAACCACATGGGTGGTGCGATGATATCATTGCAGCACCTGCATCACAGAGAAGGAGCTGAGTTGTGGTGCAAGATGCCTAGTACGGCTCCCCTGTACCTAGCAGAGCTACTACAGTGGGGGAAAAAAGTATTTAGTCAGCCACCAATTGTGCAAGTTCTCCCACTTAAAAAGATGAGGTCGGCCTGTGATTGACATCACAGGTAGATCTCAACTATGAGAGACAAAATGAGAAAACAAATCCAGAAAATCACATTGTCTGATTTTTAAAGAATTTATTTGCAAATTATGGTGGAAAATAAGTATTTGGTCAATAACAAAAGTTCATCTCAATACTTTGTTATATATCCTTTGTTGGCAATGACAGAGGTCAAACGTCTTCTGTAAGTCTTCACAAGGTTGGCGCACACTGTTGCTGGTATGTTGGCCCATTCCTCCATGCAGATCTCCTCTAGAGCAGTGATGTTTTGGGGCTATCGCTGGGCAACACGGACTTTCAACTCCCTCCAGTGCGTAGCTAGCGGGGGGAACAGAGGGGGCAGCTGCCCCAGGCCCACTGACTTTTTGGGACCCACCCCAGGGCCGCCATTAATACATCTTTTATTTCTAACTGGATCGGTGTCTGCAGACACCGATCTAGTTAAAACGTATCCTGCAAGTTCACAGTATTGTAAAGCACAAGCTACATGAGGCTTGCAGTTTACAAGTCCCCGAGAGCACAGAACGATGTCTTCTTCTCACACAGGCGGCGCGATGACGTCACAACATCGCACCGCCTGCGCTCAGACACAGACGTCCTGTGTGTGGCAGGGAAGAAGCGGCGACTCCATTCATCAGCATCGCAGGTAGGTGAGTATGACCTTTTTTTTTTTTCTTTTTTTTAGCGCAGTTGTGGGTATATTAATAGTATAAAGGGTGGATAGGAGAGGGTATTATAACTATAAAGGGAGGATTCATTAGGAGGCACTATCATTATGACGATGGGGGGTCATTTATATAAATGTTATTATGGGGTATTATGAATACAAGGGGGGAGGTTATTTATATAAGGGGCCATTAGGGGGCATCATTTATATTAGGAGGCATTATGAACATAAGGGGGTAGTCATTAATATAAGGGCTCATTAGAGGTGCAGTATTTATGTCAGGGAGAATCAGGGGCCTAATATGAGGGTCAATTAATTTAATTAAAGTGGCACTTGGGCTTTATTAAGACTAAGGCCCCACGTAGCTGGCTGCAGCAAAAAAAGCGCTGCAGGAAAAACCACGGCAGTTTTGGAAATCACAGCATGTCAATTATACCTATGGAAACGCCAGAGGTTTCCCTATAGATATAATTGAAGCAGAAAGTCCACAGAGGAAACCTCTGCGAACATTCTGTGCAAAGTCTGGCACTGCACGATCTGAGTCCCTGGCGGCGTAGTGTGTTACTGATGGTAGCCGTTGTTACGTTAGCCCCAGTTTTCTGCAGGTCATTCACTAGGTCCCCCGTGTGGTTCTGGGATTTTTGCTCACCGTTCTTGTGATCATTTTGACCCCACGGGGTGAGATTTTGGGTGGAGCCCCTGATCGAGCCCCTGATCCCAGCCTGGTGCAGGTCTACAATTTTGTTTCTGGTGTCCTTACACAGCTCTTTGGTCTTCACCATAGTGGAGTTTGGAGTGTGACTGTTTGAGGTTGTGGACCGGTGTCTTTTATACTGATAATGTCAAACAGGTGCCATTACTACAGGTAATGAGTGGAGGAGAGAGGAGCCTCTTAAAGAAGAAGTTACAGGTCTGTGAGAGTCAGAAATCTTGCTTGTTTGTAGGTGACCAAATATTTATTTTCCACCATAATTTGCAAATAAATTCTTTAAAAATCAGACAATGTGATTTTCTGGATTTGTTTTCTCACTTTGTCTCTCATAGTTGAGGTCTACCTATGATGTCAATTACAGGCATCTCTCTTTTTCAGTGGGAGAACTTGCACAATTGGTGGCTGACTAAATACTTTTTTTCCCCACTGTACATTTATTTGTATATGTATATGCAGTGTCCTCCAAAAGAGCCAATGCTAAGGACGTTACAGTTTATCAATGTGGAACATGTTTGCACTGTTTTATACTGTTTTGCACTGTTCTGATACTTCCTATTAGCACTTCACAGCCATTTCAGAGCAGGAGTGCCTTATGATCTGGTTTTCCTAGAAGGTGGGAGGAGGTTAGTGGTTGCTACGAGCCCCCTCATTTAGCCATGGAGTTACATCATATTTATCTCAGACAGTAGTTAGTGTTAGATCAGGGAGGTAGCAACTTCAGCTCTGTGGGTTAGTGCCAAATAGGGTCAATGGGGAGACCCATGTCACCAGACCCAAGACTCCCAGAATCAAGACTTTGTGAACCTGCTTATTATTGAACATCATCACTGCTAAACACTGCATCTGCATCACCCCAATAGTGGATGTGACAAAACTGTGCCAAGCAAACTGAGCCGAGAGCTAAACCTCTTTAAACCACCTGTCTCCTATGCGTTCATTCACACCTAACACCAAGTACACCTCGAAACACCATTACATGGAGAATGAGTAGCAGAGAATGTCCCAGGGAAACCTAATCCATCACGTTATTTTGACTCCCTCATTGTGGCAGCTTTGGGACCGTAAGGGTACTTTCACATATATCAGTTGCATTAGAATCAGTTTTTTTGTCTCTTAGTCATTAAAGGGAGTCTATCACTGCCCCCAGCTACTTTAAACCGCTCCCAAAGTGCTGTAGATGCTATTAGCATAATAAAAAAACATACCTTTCTTAAGTTTCTGAGCTACAGGGATGTGGGGGAAAAAAAAAGCACCTTTATTCAAATGAGAATCTTGGAGCACAGGGGGAGTTTTTTTTTCTATTACTGAGCACTGCTGCACAGAGGAGTAGCTAGGGGTTCAGCACAGGGGGGCGAACACGTCCAAGTGGGCCCCCAACTCAGGTATACCAACACTATCACTATACGGTGACCATATAGTGGTAGATAGTGGTTCTACACAGGGCTGTGAAGACCAGTTACGTAAATACAGTACAGGAACAATGTTACAGGTGACATCTCTGACGGTTTACATTTATCGTCTCTTCAATCTGGACCGCCATGACCACTTCTTCCAGCTGTGACTGTAAAGTTTGTAACACAGACATCTTTGGCTTCTCACTTTTCCAGGCACCCAACCAACATTGTCCTCAACTACATAAACTCTCCATCCTGCTGCTACCCCAATTATAAAATATATGATATAAAATCCCCTGGAAATGAATAATAACCCCATGTGCCTTTTTAATTTAATAATGCTCCTATGTGCCCCATTTATTTAATACTGCTCCTCAATTAATAATTCCCCCTAATTAATAATGCCCTGTGTACCCCCTTAAATCAATTTAATGCCCGAGTGCCACCTAAAATTAATATTGCCCAATTCCCCTATTATTAATTATACCCTCTTATGTCTCCTTGTATAAATTATGTCCTCTTACATAAATGCCCCTCTGTATTAATAATGCCTATTAATAACCCCTTTTTTATTAATAACCTTTCATGTCCTTATGCATATGCGGTTTCCCGTTATGTGCCCCGGTGGAGGAGATATCAGTGCCGTTAGTTTCGGCACTGATCTCTCCCCACCATTAGAAAGGCGTTCCTGACAGTCTAGCGTCATCGCTGGTCTGTGAGGAACGTCCCCCCCCAAGACTTGTACTGGGGAGGAGGGCCTTACTCAAAGCTCAGCGTCATCACAGGGCGGTAAGGAACGCCCCCTCTGAAAGTACAAGGCTATGTTAGAGTACTGTGAGGGGGGAGCCTTCCTCACAGCCCAGCGATGACGCTAGACTGTCAGTAACGCCCTTCTGACTGTGGGGACAGATATGTGCCGAAACTAACGGCACCGATATCTCCTCCATCGGGGCACATAACGGGAAAGCTGACTGTCTGCTTTATAGCGGTGTATAAAATCACAGGTTCATGAGGACATGAAAGGTCCTCTTTAAAGGGGTTGTCCAGGAAGTGGACAAATCACAGTGGAGGTGGAGTAGGTGATAAAAAAAATCATACTCAGGCTGGGTTCACACCAACACTTGAACCCCGTTGAGGGATTTTGTCCCCCATTCCGTTTGAAAAATGCGGAAAGAAAAGTCCTGCAAGCAGGCCTTTTTTTCTCCGCATTTTTCAAGCAGAAACCACACAGAAACCCAGCAGACCCCATTATAGTCCGCAGGTAACCGCTTTACAAACGAATTGGGTTTCCGTTTTTCAGGTCCCCAAGTGGACCGAAAAACGGAAACCGAGCGCTAGTGTGAACCCAGCCTTACCTGTCCCCAGTGCTCTGTCTGCCGCCACTGTCTGTTCAGACACGTGCCATACGTGACTGCTGAGGCCATCAGTGGCCTCAATATTGGCTGGAAAGGACCCAGTCATGTATATGAGTGACCGAGTCTTTTCCAGCCACTGCTGAGGCCAATCACGTGCAGTGCAGGACTTGCGGCAGGGAAGCGGCGTGCGTGTGCCTGGACAGACAGCAGCAGAGGGCTGTGGACATCGGTAGCCCGGGCACAAGTGAGTATTTTTTTTTTTTATGTTTCACCTTCCCCGCCTCCTCTCCAATTTGCCCAATACAATCCTTACCAGTAAACTTTATTATTCCCTAGAAAACCCTTTTAATACTGCCCCAATGCCCCCTAATATTATCTCCCCTTACATTCATACAGACCCCACTGACCTTTCACTATAATTTATATCTTCTTTTATTAAAGCCCCCTAATACCGCTTATATTAGTTATGGCCTCTTATCTAAATTCCCAATGCTCCCAACTGACCTCCTATATGTATTACCCCCATCCCCCCACCCCCAATTACAATGCCCAAAGTGAGTTAAAAAAAAAAAGTCGATGCTACTCACCTACCTCCGAACGCCCGAGGAGGAGTCTCCACCGCCAGCACTGTCGCCACTTACTGAAGAAGCAGGACCTGCGTCCTGGCACAGACGGCGCAGGACAATGACGTCATCGCGCAGACGTCTGTGCCAGGACGTAGACGTCTTAGGGCAGCTCGTAGGCCACAGGCCTGAATTGGCTTGTGGTTTACGAGCTACGTACGAACAGAGAATAAATTTTAACTGCATCGGTATCATGCAGACGCCGATGCAGTTAATATGTGAGGGTAACCTGTGTTGCGGCGGCCCAGAAGTGGGCCCCCAAGATTCAGGGGGCCCGGGGCCACTGCCCCCCCCCCTGCCCCCCCCCCCTAGCTACGCCTCTGCTGCTGCATCATCACTAAACACACCCATCCTGCATTCAGCTCCTCCCCCTGGGTAGTGTGAGGATCATCTGACACTGGGAGGACCAAATAACACTCAATTACTTTTAGTAAAGGTACATTGACCAAGGTGCACCATCAAGTAAAGGTTTGAGCTGTACAGTAGCAGAACACGTCCAATATTTACGGTATTTTTTGGACAAAAAAACACGTCTGACTATAAGACGTATCACAGGTTTAGACAAGAAAAATTAGGATATGGCGGGGGACAACTAACAAGGCTTTTATACAGTATACGGGTGGTAACTGACGTGGCATTAAATTATTTAGGGATGACTAATGTGGCATTATGCCATGCGGGGGCATTAACGTGGCATTATACTGTGGGTGGGGGCATTAAGGAGCATTATACTGTGAGTGAAACAATGCCCCATTATTGTGCCTCCACGCAGTATGCTGCTTAGTATCCCCCCACCCACAGTATAATTCCCCATTAGTGCCCCCATACATAATTTACATTAACAGCGGCCGGAAGGAACAATCACCTTCCACCTGCTGTCCCCAAGCCCTGATCTCTTACACTAAGTGGCAGCAGAGATCAGAAATATCCCTGCTGCCACACATGTGGATGATTACCGATCCATGCTGCCACTAGTGTGGCAATGCAGAAATGTTAAGAAAGCTGGATAGAAAGAACGCTGAAGATAGCATTTTTCAATCTGGCCAAGGCTCAGACCTGGCGCCGTACGGCACCAAAACTGATGCCTCTTGTGCCAGAACCTATCCCATAGAAAACTATGGGATCTGTACTGGCATCAGTTTCCCTCTTGCGTGGTGCACACGAGCCGGTGGGAAACTAAGAATAGGGACATACATATGTAAACACACTCTTAGAAGATTTGGTGCCAAAAGCCACCATGACCATCCCAGCCGCCAGGTCAGCTGAATTTGCTATCTCCACACTGCTTACTGTATATAGCTGCTCACATATATAGTTTTAAGAATGGTGATACAAATGATTTCAAAGAAGGGCGACTGTATTACAACTGGGTTGCTGTTGCGAGCGAATACATGGGTTGCACATAGCTAAGGACATTCATCTCCAAAAGCTAATTTGTGTCTAACTAATTTCACTACTCATCCTGTGTCTTTTTTTCCATATTTAGACACATAAAGAGATACGTCAGCTGAGCACTAGAACACACAACACCTAATTTATAAAATGTATTATTGTAGGAAAAAATTTCTAACCATATAAGGATGAGATGCCAGGAATTTAAGATATTTCTTAATATTAATGTTAGATTGTAAACTACCACTACAGGGTTAAATACAGACTGTAAAGCTGATGAGTTGCTGACCACAGACCCTATGCTGTACTTAGCGTGGCTTGTGCAGACTCCAGCACTAAAATCCCTGTCTCGTATGACAACTGTGAGTTTCTTTCCTCTCCAGAGCTCAACAGCCTGACTTTTGCTTTATTTTTAGTCCACTAACCATAAGATTTATCAGAGCATGTGTGTTAAGGGTTAGTGCTGTAGAATAGGTTTCAATCTCAAGTAGATTTTAATGTAATTATTGATAGAAAAGATCTGTGTCTGGGGAAAAGAGAGGATTCTGGGTAACAGTGGGTGTGAATTAGGAATAATTGTACTTTCCGAAAAGATATTCTTCATAAGTTAAAATTATTGTAAATAATCATGCATGAATGTTGGTATGTTCTAAACTTTATAAACTTAACCCTTTATCGAGGGGGGCAGACATATAAAATATAGCTCTTGCTGACAATTATTATTAATAGAAATTATTTCAATCAGTTTTCCATTTTTGTGTAATTTTTTTTTCCAGGCCAAGAACAAAGTACATTATTTTTGTTAAAACACAATGGTTAAAGGGTATCTGAGTTTTCGGCAAAAGTTCTTTTCTGCAGCTATTAGTCCCATTATGGCTGCAGCACATTTTAAATTTCTCTCTCAGGCTGTGGGCTTGTATAATTATGAACAGTCTGCCCTCCTCCCTTATCCATTAGTACTACTACTGGTTTATGTACATGCACCGTATTTTTTTGGACTATAAGACTCACCGGACCATAAGATGCACCTACTGTAGATTTTAGAGGAGGAAAATAGGGGAAAAATTAGGAAATTTTAAGCAAAAAAATGTGGTAAAATATTTAATATATGGGAGTTGTAGTTTTGCAACAGCTGCAAGGTCACATTGACAGTTGTCCCTGCAGATGTACGGGGATAGGGTGTCTTTTTTTGCGGGGCCAGGTGTACTTCTTAGTTATACCATTTTGGGGAATGTCTATTGCTTTGATAACTTTTTATTCAAATCAAAGTTGAAACAGCGAAAAAAATGGCGGTCCAGCACTTTGATTTTTTTTTCCCGCTATATCATTCCCCCTATGAGAAAAATAATTTTATAAGTTTGTAGACCAGGCATTTTCAGAAACAGCGATACCTAATGTGTATGTGTTTCACAGTAAGTCTCTACTTTTATACGTATTCTAGCGAAATGGGGTGATTTAGAACTTTTATTTGTATTTATTTATTTTTATTATTTTTCTTTTTAACTTTTTTTTAAATTTTATTAGCCCCCCCTAGGGGGGCTTGAACCTGCAATAATTTGATTGCAAGTCACATAGACTGCAATGCAAGTGTATTGCAATCTATGGGAGATTCTGTACATTACTATGACAAGCCTAGGAGCCTTCATAAGGCTCCCGGCTGTCACAGGAACAGGTCAACTCCCGCTATCTCGCCGCGCGGGAGCCGGCCTGCAACTTCAAAGGTGTGGGGACCGGCCCCGGCCCGGGGGGGGCTACTTTGTCACTTTAAGAAGGACTTTAAAGTAGTACTGCCCGCAATCAGAGTGGACTCTGATCGTGGGTATTAGCTCTGGGTCTCCACATTACAACGGAGACCTGGTAGTTATGGTGACCGCTCTGCAGCAGAGTCGCCTCCATCATCTTCACAGACCTGGCATCTGCCGTAACAGCACGGCGGATGCCGGGAGGTTTACACCGCTGGGATACCCTCTCAGCCCAGGGACCGCAGCATCGCCCCACTCCTCCCATAGCAGCAAGCCAGCAGCAAATTTTGGGGAAAAAAAGCGAGTCTTATAGTCTGAAAAATACGGTAATTCTGTAAGGAGGAACTGTAAAAGAGCAAACAAATGATGCAAGAAAAGAGAAATGTGAGCAAAATAAGGAAATCTGCTTATGTATGTGACTAATATCCCATCAGCATTAATACAAAACAGCTAGACCAAAATGTTTTAGAATCCTCTTACTGCCTGCAGTGGCAGTGACTCTTTTGTGATAGCAGGACCCACGCTGATAATAGCAGAGGTGGCTCTGCTATCATCTATCCCTGTGCTGTGACACTATGATGTCACAGCCAGTGGTGAACCTAGCCTCTTTGCTGCCTGAGGCAGACTATAGAAATACGCCCCCCCAAAAAAAAAAAATTGAGTTTCCATGCTACTATCCTCACACGCTGTTATCGTCGCACAATATACACAATACACAAATTTATAAAACAGTTTTTAAAAAATTCTTCTTACTCTATTACTTCAGTATCAGATCAACAACACGGCATTAGCAATGAAAGTAACTTTACACATCTTCTGCTTGGTGGATGGACGAGCCCACGTGGCCACCATTCCCTGTAATAGGAACACCGCAGATAGCTGAGTACTGGACTTGGGCTATCTTTGGCACTCCCATTGAAGTGAATGAGAGCCACGTGGGTTCGTCCATCCACCAAGTGGCTGCGGTCAGGCTGAATTCCCACCCAGTGTGGGGAAAAAACCCAATTCTCAGGCTCAGTGGTGGTCTCCGCAGACAGACCCCATCAATCAGGTATTTATCCTCTATCATTTAGGTGAATACAGTGCGGTAACATTTTGTGACTTACAGGTGATGTCTCTGACTAATCCTTCACATTTCCCTTCTCATCCCTTTGGACCGTCATGACCACTTCTTCCAGCTGTGACTTGTCTCTGTAAAGTTTACAACACAGACATCTTTGGCTCCTCACTTTTCCAGGCACCTGACCCACATTGTCCTCACCTACACAAAGCCCCCATCCTGCCGCTACCTCCAATTATAAAATATATGATATAACCCCCCATAATGAAGAATAATACTCCCAAGTGCATCTTTATATTAATAATGTCCGTGTGTACCCTGTATAAATAGTGCCCCTTATTAATAATGTCCCAGGTGTTACCTAATTAAAAGGTTTTCCAGGTCATTAATAAACTAATCAGTGGGGCTCAAAAACCCAGGACCCTTACTGATCAGCTGTTTGAATGGTACCTGTGTAGGCGCCATGACCACTTCTCTGTTTACATAGTGTCATTCATCTCATAGCGGCCATGTAATGTAACTACAGCCTCGTCCTATACACGTCTATGTGACAAGGCTGTAATTACATGACATGGTCACTAAACAGACAGTGTGTGATATAAACAGGCGCCATAGACCCTGTTTATAGCGCCTTATTTACACACACTATAATGTTCCACAGCAGCCCCTGCACACTGTATTGTGCCTCGCAGCGGCCCCTGCACATGGTATTATGCTCCATAGTGGCCCCTGCACACTGTATTATACCTCGCAGCGGCCCCTGCACACGGTATTATGCTTCATAGTGGCCCCTGCACATGGTATTATGCCCCGCAGTGGCCACTGCACACGGTATTTTGTTCCACAGCAACTCCTGCACGCAGTATTATGCTCCCTAATGGCCCCTGCACACGGTATTATGCCCCATAGTGGCCCCTGCACTGGTATTATGCTCCATATTGGCCCCTGCACATGGTATTATGCTCCATAGTGGCCCCTGCACACGGTATTATGTTTCATAGTGGCCCCTGCACAGGGTATTATGCTCTATAGTGGCCTCTGCACAGGGTATTATGCTCCACAGTGGCCCCTACACACGGCATTATGCCCCATAGTGGCCCACTCATGAACTATTATTATACTCTGGGGTCTTTTCAGACTCCAGAGTATAATGATCGGAGACCCAGGGGAGGTGACAAACATAAAAACCAGGGTTACTTACCTTTCCTGGACACCGCTGCACTCCCTGCAGCTTTCGGCCCTGTTTAATTGCGCACACACGTCACGTGATCAGGCCGGCAACGCGACCTGATGATGTCACTAGAGGGCCCAAGCCTGCTCAGAGTAACATCGGATCGCAGGAGAGATAAGTAACATTGGTTTTTATGTTTCCTCACCTCCCCTGGGTCTCCAATTATTATACTCTGGGGTCTGAAAAGACCCCGGAGTATAATAATAGTAGTATTTGAGGCCCGCGGCCTCACTTACCGATGCCCGCGGTTGCTCACAGCGGCCTCACCTTCCCCTTCTGAGTCCCATAGCAATAGGGGAAGCAGGGGCGGCCACGAGCAGGCCCCGGGGGTAGGTAAATAAATAGGCCGTTACCTTCCGGGGTTACTCCAGCAGGTAACGGCCTATTTATATATTTAAAAAAAAAATGTTATCCTCACCTACCTGCGATCCCTTGATGGAGCCGCCGTCTCCTCTTTTTGTCCGCGACGTCTGCGTCTCAGCGTAGGAGGCGTGATGAAGTTATTGTATTGCCGCCTGCGCTGACATGCAGAGGTCTCGTAAACCAGCCTAGGACAGGCCCCGTTCAGCTTTGTTTTTTTAAAGCGGCCTGTCCTGGGCTGTTTACATTACATAAATAGTAAAAATGCCGCCCCCCCAGACAGTGAAGGACAGTGCCGCCTGAAGCGGCCGCCTCACTTCGCCTCATTAGCGGTGCGCCCCTGGTCACAGTACAGGTATAGTAAAAAACAAAGATTAGTGGCAATGGGTGTAAAACAGAAAAATCATAGCGGAGCTGCCACGGCCATGTATAGATGCTTTGGCCATTAGAATTTAGTACCAAAGCACCTGCTAAATTCAAATGGGCCAATCACAGGAGAGCCGTTGCCGCTATGATTTTTTTCTTTTTTCACCCACTACCACCAATTTTCTTTACTATCCCTGTACTATGACTTCATAGTTTCACAACACAGGGATAGATGATAGCGGGACCACCGCCACTATTATCAGAGACATATGACATGCCGGGAAGCTTCAAAAAATACATCAGAATTGGGGAAGGGTGGGGGGACCAAAATGACATGTTACTTATATTCTGCGAGTTGTTACATAGTTACATAGTTTTTGTTTTAACACCTTAACAAAAATCCAAAACTTTGAAAAAAGAATTTCTTGGAGTCGCTATATTATGACATTTATATTTCTGGCCTGTGTAAGGTGTCTTTTTTTGTGGAGCCAGTTGTACTGTTTATACCATTTTAGGCAATTTCTAACATTTTGATTGTTTTGTACTAAAAATTTTTGTGGGAAACAATACGGTGAAAAAATGAAGCGGTTCACCCATTTTGATTTTTTGTCCTCTACAGTGTTTACCATGGACTGTTCTAGCATGTGACGGGGTACTGCTGTGAGGCTTAATTCACTCCAATCACTCAATCTTGCACTCACATTTCACTGAGGCTGCAAATTGAGCGCAAATCACACCCCAACACAGTCCACGCACCTCAAAAACACATGACCACTACTACTGAATTGAGACTGAGCTCAGTAGAAACCCCACTCACATATGCAACAGTCAGATGCAAACACACTTTGAAAAGGGTAATGGGCTCATAGAGCTTACACAAAGTACCATTAAATGTAAGGTTCAGTGCTGATATATAAAAAAGAGACAAACAAGATGACAAACAAGGAAAACAGTTTTTAACATAAAAGGGAGAAAAGACAGAAAACCTGATAACCTTTTGTTTCTGTGGAGCTTGGAAGATCTCTCAGATGGATTGGGCACACCCAGCTTGTTTGCTGGCTTCCAAGGTGTGACAAAGTTCTAAGGCATTCACAGTTTTTTTGCCATGGTGAGCTTCGGCTGGTGAAGACACATACCCCTGCCAGGGTGCCCCCCTCCTGCCCCTTTCCCCATCTGGGAAAGCTGGAAAAGGAGCCACCCTATCTCTATCTGGTAAAGCTGATTACCTTCCAGGTCAAGATTAACATTCCTGTTACAATCCACCTCCTCTCTTACGCCTGACTGACCTGATAGTGACAGGGCGTTGTAAAGCAATAAAACTGCCCTGTCCTGCATGACTTCAAAGTGTGTGATGTGACCAGGCCTACAATAAAATGGCAGAAGGTCTGGCCCTGGGATCAGAGGAAGTATTAGTCTCTCTTTTGACTAATCTCTGGCCATTACATTACATATATATACACACATACCAATATAATATACTGATAATACATGAACAGACAATATAATTCAGTAAGAATATACAGTGGTTATGGAAAGTATTCAGATCCCTTTAAAATTTTCACTCTTTGTTTCATTGCAGCCATTTGCTAAAAGCAGAAAAGTTCATTTTATTTCTCATTAATGTACACTCAGCACCCCATCTTGACAGAAAAAAAAACAGAAATGTAGATATTTTTGCAAATTGATTAGAAAAGAAAAACTGATATATCACATGGTCATAAGTATTCAGACCCTTTGTTCAGTATTGAGTAGAATCACCCTTTTGAGCTAGTACAGCCATGAGTCTTCTTGGGAATGATGCAACAAGTTTTTCACATCTGGATTTCGGGATCCTCTGCCATTCTTCCTTACAGATCCTCTCCAGTTCCGTCAGGTTGGATGGTGAACTTTGGTGGACAGCCATTTTCAGGTCTCTCCAGAGATGCTCAATTGGGTTGAGATCAGGGCTCTGGCTGGGCCAGTCAAGAATGGTCACAGAGTTGTTCCGAAGCCACTCCTTTGTTATTTTAGCTGTGTGCTTAGGGCCATTGTCTTGCTGGAAGGTGAACCTTTGGCCCAGTCTGAGGTCCAGAGCACTCTGGAAGACGTTTTCTTCTAGGATATCTCTGTACTTGGCCGCATTCATCTTTCCTTCAATTGCAACCAGTCGTCCTGTCCCTGCAGCTGAAAAACACCCCCATAGCATGATGCTGCCACCACCATGTTTCACTGTTGGGATTGTATTGGGCAGTTGATGAGCAGTGCCTGGTTTTCTCCACACATACTGCTTAGAATTAACGCCAAAAAGTTCAATCTTCGTCTCATCAGACCAGAGAATCTTATTTCTCATAGTCAGGGAGTCCTTCATATGTTTTTTGGCAAACTCTATACGGACTTTCATATGAGGCTTCCTTCGGGGCCTCTCTGCCATAAAGCCTCGACTGGTGGAGGGCTGCAGTGATAGTTGATTTTGTGGAACTTTCTCCCATCTGCCTACTGCATTAAACACAGCTGGGCTCCAATGAAGGAGTAGAACCATCTCAAGGAGGATCAGAAGGAAATGGACAGCATGTGAGTTAAATGAGTCTGAATACTTATGACCATGTGATATTTCAATTTTTCTTTTTTTTAATAAATTTGCAAAAATATCTACATTTCTGTTTTTTTTCTGTCAAGATGGGGTGCTGAGTGTACATTAATGAGAAATAAAATGAACGTTTTTGCTTTTAGCAAATGGCTGCAATGAAACAAAGAGTGAAAAATTTAAAGGGGTCTGAATACTTTCCGTACCCACTGTATATTCTTACTGAATTATATTAATGTATATTGTTATATTGTTATTTATAATGTTATATATAACATTCTTTCATCACACCATTTAAAAAAAAAAATTTCTATAAGTTTGTAGTTCAGGCATATCCAGACTCAGGGATACCTAATGTGTATGCGTTTTGTTTTTATTTGGGATATAGTGAAGGGGGGGACAATTGTGCAAGTTCTCCCACTTAAAAAGATGAGAGAGGCCTGTAATTGACATCATAGGTAGACCTCAACTATGAGAGGCAAAATGAGAAAACATATCTAGAAAATCACATTGTCTGATTTTTTAAGAATTTATTTGCAAATTATGGTGGAAAATAAGTATTTGGTCACCTACAAACAAGCAAGATTTCTGGCTCTCACAGACCTGTAACTTCTTCTTTAAGAGGGTTCTCTGTCCTCCACTCATTACCTTTAGTAATGGCACCTTTTTGACATTATTATCAGTATGAAAGACACCTGTCCACAACCTCAAACAGTCACACTCCCAACTCCACTATGGTGAAGACCAAAGAGCTGTGGAAGGACACCAGAAACAAAATTGTAGACCTGCACCAGGCTGGGAAGACTCAATCTGCAATAGGCAAGCAGCTTGGTGTGAAGAAATCAACTGTGGGAGCAATAATTAGAAAATGGAAGACATACAAGACCACTGATAATCTCCTTCAATCAGGGGCTCCACGCAAGATCTCACCCCGTGGGGTCAAAATGATCACAAGAACAGTGAACAAAAATCCCAGAATCACACTGGGGGACAATAACAAAAGTTCATCTCAATACTTTGTTATATATCCTTTGTTGGCAATGACAGAGGTCAAACGTTTTCTGTAAGTCCTTACAAGGTTGGCACACACTGTTGCTGGTATGTTGGCCCATTCTTCCATGCAGATCTCCTCTAGAGCAGTGATGTTTTGGGGCTGTCACTGGGCAACACAGTGACTTTCAACTCCTTCCAAAGGTTTTCTATGGGGTTGAGAGCTGGAGACTGGCTAGACCACTCCAGGACCTTGAAATGCTTCTTACAAAGCCATTCCTTCGTTGCCCTGGTGGTGTGCTTGGGATCATTGTCATGCTGAAAGACCCAGCCACGTTTCATCTTCAATGCCCTTGCTGATGGAAGGAGGTTTGCACTCAAAATCTCACAATACATGGCCACATTCATTCTTTCATGTACACAGATCAGTCGTCCTGGTCCCTTTGCAGAGAAACAGCCCCAAAGCATGATGTTGCCACCCGCATGCTTCACAGTAGGTATGGTGTTCTTTGGATGCAACTCAGCATTCACTCTCCTCCAAACACGACGAGTTGTGTTTCTACCAAACAGTTCTACTTTGGTTTCATCTGAACATATGACATTCTCCCAATACTTTTCTGGAACATCCAAATGCTCTCTAGCAAACTTCAGACGGGCCTGGATATGTACTGGCTTAAGCAGGGGGACACGTCTGGCACTGCAGGATCTGAGTTCCTGGCGGCGTAGTGTGTTACTGACGGTAGCTTTTGTTACGTTAGTCCCAACTTTCTGCAGGTCATTCACTAGGTCCCCCAGTGTGGTTCTGGGATTTTTGCTCACCGTTCTTGTGATCATTTTGACCCCACGGGGTGAGATCTTGCGTGGAGCCCCTGATCGAGGGAGATTGTCAGTGGTCTTGTATGTCTTCCATTTTCTAATTATTGCTCCCACAGTTGATTTCTTCATACCAAGCTGCTTGCCTATTGCAGATTCAGTCTTCCCAGCCTGGTGCAGGTCTACAATTTTGTTTCTGGTGTCCTTCCACAGCTCTTTGGTCTTCGCCATAGTGAAGTTTGGAGTGTGACTGTTTGAGGTTGTGGACAGGTGTCTTTTATACTGATAACAATGTCAAACAGGTGCCATTACTACAGGTAATGTGTGGAGGACAGAGGAGCCTCTTAAAGAAGAAGTTACAGGTCTGTGAGAGACAGAAATCTTTCTTGTTTGTAGGTGACCAAATACTTATTTTCCACCATAATTTGCAAATAAATTCTTAAAAAATCAGACAATGTGATTTTCTAGATATGTTTTCTCATTTTGTCTCTCATAGTTGAGGTTTACCTATGATGTCAATTACAGGCCGGCCTCATCTTTTTAAGTGGGAGAACTTGCACAATTGGTGGCTGACTAAATACTTTTTTTCCCCACTGTATACAGAAACTTCCCATTGATATTGAGCGAGTTTAGACGCTTTGGTTAACTTCAAGGTCAACCTCTCCAAGAGCGAGGCCCTCAGTATCAACCTGTCATCATCGGAGGCTGCTCACCTTGCAGATAGTTTCACATTTAAGTGGCACTTTGAATTTATCAAATACCTGGAGATTCAGATTCCCCCCCACTTTTCCTCCTTAACAACTTCACATTGCTGGAGATGATTTCGTCTGACCTGCAATAATATAGCGCCCTTGGCCTCTCTTAGTTTGGCTGCATTAATGTCCTAAAATATTGCCTATCCACCTCGTCTGGGGCTCGGGTCGCAGTAGATTGCTATTCAGGTTATTGACATGACGTAAGTGCGACGGGGCGCCAGCTTACTGGACCCTAGATTATATTATAGGTCCATAGTCCCATTACGTCTCTTTAACTGGTGTTACCGAGGCGCAGACAAACAGTGGGTCTCTATAGAGGCTGAGCTGCTCTCTGCCCATCTTCCATACTTGCCCTGGGTCCAGGCGCACTACCACCCAAAACATATCAAACATACGCTCCTGACAGCGCACTTGCTTAGGGTTTGGGACACAACGTGCGCTGGAGGCCTTATTGCAAGGTTTCCAGGCAGTGTCGGACTGGGATGTCTAGGGCCCACCAGTGGAATTGTTTCTAGGGGCCCACCGCCAGGACCCCTGCAGATCAGATGTACTCAGACAGGGCGACTAAAGGAAATAACATTTCAGGAGCCATGCTGCTCACCTGCATACGATGTGCACTAGCTAAACTACAACTAAACTAAACTAAGCTACACCCTGTATGGCAAGTGAACAGTGTGTCTCCTAGAATTGTTACTATTACCTGTAGCCGCATTGTCCTGGAATAGCTGATCTGCAGAGGTCCTGGCTGTTGTACCCCCGCAGATGTAATATTGATGGCCTATCCTAAGGACAATCAATATTAGAAAGATGGATAAATCCTTTAAAGGTTGTCCATGAATTGGAGCAACCAATGTGGCGAGCAGGAGGTGTAAATAAAAAAAAATAGATAAATAAAAAAAAAAAAAAAGCATACTCCGTTGTCCGCTGCCAATGTCCATTCAGTCTCCTGCCGGCGCCTTCTTGCTGGGAGTCCTGCACCTCATGTGACTGCTAAGACCAATTAGGTACAGGATTTCTAGAAATGAGGCGCCGCCATGAGACCGAACAGACACAGGCGGGGGACAACGGGGTGCTGGGGACAGGTGAGTATGCTTTTTTTTTTTTTTTTACACCTCCCTGGCCACCACAGTGGTTGCTCCAATTTATGCACAACCTCTTTAAAGGTGTTGTCTGGGCCAAATTTTTTTAATGGCCCCCAATACAGTGGTCCCTGCACTGGTCCCCCATACTGTATGTGGAACAGTGATGGGGCCATGATATTGTGTGGGGGCAGTGATGGAGGCTAACATCCAGTGGGGGGTACATTAAACTGTGCGGGGCATATTAATGGGGTTGTCCAGGGTTAACTTTTTTTATGGCCTATCCTCAGGTTAGGCCATAAATACCTGATCGGTAGGGGCTGACACACAGCCCCATCAGCTGTACGGAGCCACTTCCGGCACCGTGTTCTATACACAACACAGGGCCAGAGGTACAGCAGCTCGGCGCCTTCATTGAAGCTCAGCTCCCACAAACTTCAATAAGTGCTGAGATGCAGTGAAGGTGCCCGGTTAATATACAGTGGGCAGAGCTTTCTGCTTCCAGCCCTGTATTGTGTACAGGACGGGTGCCAGAAGTGACTCCGTACAGCTGATTGGTCCGGGGTCAGCCCCCTACAAATCAGGTATTTATGGCCTATCCTGAGAATAAATCATAAAAATTTCTACCTGGACATCCCCTTAAATATACCCCCTAATGCCTCACACTTTAAAATGGTTGTCCAGCATCATATTTTTATTTATTTATTTTTTTATTAGTCTGGGGGAGGTGAAAAAACACCACCCCCCCAAAAAACCTAATCACCTGTCCCCTGTGCTCCGGTGTCTTCTCAGCAGGGTCCAGTCCTGCAGCTCCACTGTTTTATTTTGCCGGAAGTCCTCACTGGCACAGGTAGTCATGTTCAGTGGGAAGAAAACAACAGAGCTGTAGGATCGAACTGCGTTGGAAGACAATCGGCACAGAAGAGTAAGTTTTTTTTTTTTGTTTTTTTACCTGCCCTGGCCTAATTAAAAAAAAAAAAGTTATCCTGGATAACTCCTTTAATGTCTTCCAGGATATTAGCCCCCATCACTGCCCCCCTCAATATAATGGCCCCATCAATGATCCCCATACAGTATAGGGGACCAGTGAAGGGGCCACTGTATGGGGGGGGAGTGAGGGGGCCACTGTATGGGAGGGGGGAATAGTGAAGGGGCCACTGTATGGGGGGGATAATGAAGGGGACACTGTATGGGGGGATAGTGCAGAGGCCACTATAGGGGGGAGAATAGTGCAGGGGCCACTATAGGGGGAGAGAATAGTGCAGGGGCCACTATAGGGGGGAGAATAGTTCAGGGGACACTATGGGTGGGAGAGAATAGTGCAGGGGACACTATAGGGGGGGAATAGTGCAGGGGCCATTACAGGGGGTGAAAATAGTGCAGGGGCCACTATAGGAAGGGAGAATAGTGCAGGGGTCACTATAAGGGGGAGAATAGTTCAGGGGCCACTATAGGGGGGGAATAGTGCATGGGCTACTTTATGGCCCATACAATAGCCCCTTCACTGGTCCCCCTATAGCAGTTTTGGGTGATTACTTACCTGTCTGCTCCTCGGTCCCGCTCCTTCTTGCTGATATAACGTCATGTGTGCCCAGAGCTAGAAGAAGTAGGAAGCGCTGGAGAACAATTAGGTAAGTATCGGAGCTTAGCTTGTAAGCCACAGGCTCAATGGGGCCCGTGGCCTACAAGTCTGTGAACAGTAGAGCAGGAAGCCTGTGGCTTTCTGCTCTACTAGTATCAGAACTGGGTCGGCGGCGCAACTTCTCCCCGGTTTTACGATCCGGTTATTAAAACCGGATTGTAAAACCAGGGAGAACCTGTCAGCATCACTTACCTCTCCCTGCTTCTGCTCGCAGCCTGTCCTCTTACCGCAGCAGCCTGGGCCCTGTGCATCGCACATTACATCATTGCGACATGATGTGCGACGCACAGTAAACTCTGGCCTGGAGCAGGGAGAGGTAAGTGAATGGGGGCCTTACCGCACCTCCACTGCCTATAAAAAAAAAAAAAAATGGCAGTGGAGGTCCGGTAGTGCACCCTAAAGGCATGGGACCCACCAGGGGATTCACCGGTCCCCCGGTGGGCCAGTCCGTCCCTGGTTCCAGGCCCTCTCAGTTCCATCTTCTGCAACCCATGTTTCCACCGTGCTTCTCTGTCTATAGATTTCTTTGCTGGCTCAGTCGCAACGACGTGAGACTGGTCCAGGTTGCCAGCGACCCACCCCTTCCCCTGCTTGCATAGCTGCGTTCGGCCGACCCAGAAGTCCCCTTGTCCTGGTTGGAATATAGCCAGCTCCTGGCCTTCCTTCGCAAATTCTCTTTGCCTCTGCTGCTTTCCTCTCCTTACTGACTTGGAGAGTATCCTCTCATGTTCTGACACCACGGCGCGTGCACTCTCTGTTCTCTATGGTATCCTCTTCCAAGCGGCAACGCCGGAAAGCCCCTCCTACACGGGTTCCTAGAAGAGTGACCTCCGTCTGTGTTTTTCGCCTGCCGATTGGGAGCTTCTCCGTATCTGGAGGATGGAGGCCCTGGTTGCAGGGGATTCTCCTGATTCCTCGAAATTTGAGGCCCTCTGGTGACCGTGGGTACTGTTTCAGGAGTCCAGCGAGTTTTCTAACCTTTTCTCCTGACTCTAGGGTTGCTCCCGAGTTTCCCTTTGGGACCCCTCCCCTGGTAATGCCATGCCCCCTTCCCTTCCCTACTCTTATGTCCTTCCCCTTCTTGAGTGTCTCTCGAGTTCGTTTGTCCTCCTATCCCTCCTGTTTGTAGCTACTTGTTCCTTTGTCTTTCGTTTGCTATAGGTTCTGTACTTATCTGTTTATGTGAGGGCTATCCATTGTAGGTGCCAATCATGGCCTTTTTGATCTAACCTCACCATTTGCCTCAGTCTCTTGGCGGTCTGCCGGAACTCATGTTATTAGCCCTCGGCATTACTTTGTACTTTTAGGGGTACAAGCCTCTGATGGTTATGTTAATTTTCTTTTTCCTGTAAAATCAAAACTCTTTAATAAAAATCGATTACACATAAAACTATACAGAAAATATTTGCGTTTCCACAGGTAAAATTGACATGCTGTGTTTTTCAAAAACGCCTGTATTTTTGAAAATGTGGCTTTTCTGCTGCATTTTTTTTTCTGCAATGTGTGGAATGGATTAGCAAGAATATCTTTTATTTTGCTTGTACTGAAAAACAGCAATTTTTCTGCTGCGCATTCTGCATTTTTGCTATGTCTTTCTAAGTGTTTTTTTCTCTTCTTATTAAATCTATAGAGAAAATGTTTGCGTTTGTGCTGCTAAGATTGACATGCTGTGTTTTTCAAAAATGCAAGCGTTTTTGAAAATGCAGCTTCTCTGCAACAATTTTCCGCAATGTGTGGATGGGGTTAGCCAGAATATCATTCATTTTGCTGGTACTGTAAAACACAGTGTTTTTTTTCTGCTGCATTTGCACAGCTGGAAAAAACGGCATTTTCACAACGTGGGGCCTTAACATGAAATCAATCTAAAAAATGGCACACCTGCGAAAATATGACTAAAAAAAGGCGCAGATGTTAAATAACCCCCAAAGACTATAAACCACAGACTGCATGCTGCTTATAGATCTGCTAGACAACAGTATTTGTTCTTGGAAGGTAAATGAACTTGACAGATCGGTGTCTGGCTTTTCATATCTATTGTCACCCAACTCAGCTACATGGTGCTAAGGTCTTATTCATACATCCGGTATTTACAGTACATATGTATGCTGTCTTAATATTTCGCAGATGACATATGTATCCACTGTAGGTTCGGGAAAGAAAAATGGAAGTATGTTTGTTTGTTTCCACTGATACAGATACATCACATTAATGGAAGTCTATGGGTCCATGGAAAAAAAAAAAGATGATGGCATCTCTGTGTCCATGAGGGTAACTTACCAAGCATCTGCTATGGAGCCCAACAACTAAGTGGGCCCACTTTCCCTGTGACCTAGGGACAATTATTAATAACTATGGATGATGGAAGGGTATGTAGAAAAGTGAATGCAACTCCATTACTTTACAGGGACATAATAATGCCTGCATGTGATATCATTATCTGGTTTTCACCAATTTTATACTGAAACCGGTGGAGAGAAAATTCCCCCTTGCAGGACTTTTCTCTCTGTCAATTTTAGGTGGATTCATCGGTGGAGTCTCCCATGGAGACTCCAACACTAGTGTAAATCCAGCCTTAGCCTGTGAACATCTTACAGAGTTTACAGTACTCTTTAGGCTGTTTTGCCTCTAATATCTGTCTCTTTTCTTGTCTGTCTATGATGAAAGT